>OZ024927.1:142408233-143624067 GCA_964017235.1 Sabellastarte sp. h YS-2021 | reverse complement strand
GCGCTCAGAGAGAGCCAAACTCTCAACTCGATACGACCAGACTAGCATGTGTTATAAACTCTTCTATTATTGTTCATATACTGTCACTTAATGTTTAAGCTGTGCAGGACGAGAATAACCCGCAACAGTTTAAACCTTTCTTTGTGGGGTAGACTGTGTCGATGACAAACATGTTTGCATAGCACTTACTTTAATTTGGCGATTTCTTCTGTTTTCAAAAATATGTAACAGACTGGGCTCTATTATTGGGGCAAAATGAATATGAAAACTGTATTATTTGTGATTTCTCAGCCATGTCTGTATGGATAATTACACAATAAAACTAACAGAAGCGGTATAATATTCTAGCGACCCGACCTAAATTATGTATCAAGGCACAATAACACAATTAATTAAAACCCATTCTAAACAAATGACTTTTATTATGCCAAACAGATAAACAAACTGGAACAGAAATTATTGTGTCAACATTTTAATTCAACAAGAAGAAAATCATATAACCCAATTCCCCAAACCTGACTCCCCAAGAATATTCCCCACTAACCAAATTAATCCCCACCTAATACATCTTTGATATTAATTCAAGGTACCAAAATTCCATCTAAAATATCATCCCATTAGCCAAGGATTAAAACCACTAAAACCAGTAACCTTAACTAAGCTTAAAACAGAACATACTTGTTCAGTTACCTCTCCATGACTGACAAAGTTTTAGTGCTTAGTGGCAAGAACAGTGTGTTCAGTAAAAAGTCAGCCCAGAATGTGGGAAATGCAGCCCCTTATATACCCAAAAAGTGAACTACTCAAGTTTCTGGTGTCAACACCTTTGACCCCCATACTTGAACCAAATACTAGTTCCCTGATTTGTCCATAAAAAAGACCCAAAATACCAGGATAGTGAACAAGGTCAAACATGGCTATCAAAACATGTGAGTTCCACAAATAAAATAAAGATCAAATTCCCACAACATTCAAGGGTAGCATACAAATATTAAATACTATTAACCAACAACCAAACCCCAAGAAACCATTTAATTATCACAAAAACCCTGAATATCGCCCGTAATTCCCGTAAACTCCCAATATTCATCATAACTAAAAATACCACAATAACGTTCGTCCCTGAACCAAGGTTCACTATATTTACCAATCAATAATTATACAACAAAAATCATTATACAAAATCTGAAAAAGAAAACAAGCAGAAATAATCATACATTTGAAATACAATACCTGAAAAAAAACATATACTATGCAAATCTATGATAATTACAAAAGTAATATACAGTCTCTTTAAGAAAATGTCCACTGTCACGTCCAACAGCCTCCAGACATATCGGGAACTCCTTGGCTGGATCCTCCATTCTCAGGAATCCTGTGTCTGACTCATCCCTCCCCAGGAATCCCCTCCTGGCTAACCACATCTTCATACAGGCAATGAATTATTACACTATATACATCACCAAAAAGTGATCTTCGATGGCAAATCATCCTGTACCACATTCCATGCGGACAGTCACTTTGCACATAACTTTTTAAAAAGTTTCCTACAATTCATGATCTGCCGCAACTCTGGAACTAGAACAAGAGTTCATGCCCAGGAAACTAGAACTGGAAATCATTTTAAACATAATGTTTAATATTATCCATGTCATGGATCTGTCGCTGCAACTCCGGAACTAGAACAAAAGATCAAACCTGAAACTAAAAATAGTTCAAAAACATAATGTTTCTCAACATGATGGATCCACTCAAGTTACCAATAGAACACCAGTTCATCAGCCACCTGTAGAACATCAGTTCATACCATTGTCTGTTTATATATTTATATAATATGACAGTTCATGATACTAAGCTCAAGGACTTCAGAACTAAAGTTCATGAACTAATTTTACTAAAAACAAACAAAAAAAACCCCAAAAATATTGCACAGTAACATTTTATTATCTCATCTTACATTCTTTTTACATGAGGATCTCTTAACGCTAAATTGCGTTTAGGGATGTCCACTTTTAGCAATTTCCACTTCATTTCTCCATCGGGTATCCCATTTATCACTTCAACCTCATTCCCATCAATCCTTGGCTTCACTGGGTTCAGTGGAATTTTGGGAATGCCTGCCTCCTCCAGTAATTCAATGAAGCCACCTTCTGTCTCTTCCTCCCAGGATGAATTCCAAAGATGCAATGGGTCAGTGGATCCAAAACAGTCGGGTATGTCAACAGAACTATCAGTAGGTGTCTTAGGAATTGCTACTGATGCAACTTTCGCCACTGCTGACCCAGTTGCCCTCCTGCCTTTCCCAATCACAATCCCTTCTTTGAATGGTTGGCCAGCTTGGCATTTATCAACGTTTTTGATATCATCTGGAATCCACCTCTGGGTACACAAATTGACAACCCTAGCCACACCTCCTCTTAACACCATGCACCCTCTTCCAGCGTTTGTCCAATATTTCCTTATGCTTGGTGGTAAAAATGCACCTACTGCATGTGTAACTCCTGAAACAAACACACAAAAACAAACCTCAGGCATATACACTCAAATAACTGGGTGTCTTCACCTTACACCCACTGCTAGTAACAACCCCTGAACTTTGTTTTTGACCCTCACCTACCTCATTTCCTAGATTAGAGCGACCAACTATTTCACTCCAATCCCATTTCCTGATCAACCTCTGGAACTGTTTCAGGACAAACTAAGGGCTGTTGGGCTTCCCTAATTTCTGTGGCCTGTGTCTCAGTTGGGCTATAGCAAGGTTTTAACCTATCATGATGTACATATCTTGGATGGGATCCAGCTGTCTTACAAATCTTGTAGATCAAATCAGAAACTTTCTCAAGTATGACCCAAGGTCCAGTCCACAGACTTTCAAACTTTGGACATATACCTTTTTTCCTAATTGGCTCAAATAAGAAAACACTGTCACCAGTCTTATAGTTCTTATAGTTAGTCCTATGATCGTAATCTTTCTTCTGCTTTTCACTAGCCTCAACCATATATTCCCTAGCATATTCATGAACATTCCTGAGTACATCTCTCAATCCTTCTACATATGAAGCTACATCACCCTCAAAAACAACTGAATCTGGAGGACAACCCAGTAACAAATCTACGGGTAACTGAATTTCTCTTCCTAAAAGCATCTTTGCAGGTGACTGATTAGTCGATTCATGGACTGATGATCTATATGCCATCATTGCATAAGGTAAAGCATCATCCCAACTCCTCTGTTCATTGTCAATCAACTTGCTCTGGGGATGGTAAGCGGTAGTACCTGTTTTGTCAATTCCCAGTATTTTGCACAGTGATTGAAAAAGCTTGGACTCAAATTGGCTACCCTGGTCAGAATGGATTTGTTTTGGCAAGCCAAACCTGGCAATGAACCCCTCCATCAAAACTCTGGCAACTGTTTCTGCTTCCATATCAGGACCCGAAAACCTTCTACCCACTTTGTAAAGTAATCTCCAATCACAACTATGTATTGTTACCTCTTTTAGACTCAGGAAGTGGACCTAATATATCTATTCCCACTCTTTCAAAAGGTACCCCAACTGAATATTGCTTCAGTGGTGCCCTAGGATATTTCAAGGGAAAAGTTCTTTTCTGACACTTTTCACATTTCATGCACCAATCTCTGACATCCTGCTTGTATCCTACCCAATAAAACCGTCTTCGATGTCTACCAATAGTTCTCTTGATTCCAAAATGGCCAGAACACTTTTGTTCATGCAAGAGTGACAGAACCTCTTTTCTAAGACACATTGGCAACACCAGCTGTAAAACCAGCTGGTTGAGTTTGAGATGGACCAAACCATTGCTGATACAGGAGATTATCCTTCACAAGCAACCTATTCCACTGAGACCAATAATGCTTTAGATCCCGATCTAAAGAAGACAATTCCTCCCACTTTGGTCTATCTTCTCCTGCCACTTTCTTCTTAACAAGGACACATAGACTTAGATCTTCTGCTTGGAGCTTATGCAAGGCACTATTCATCTTAACCTCAAGCCAACCATCTATCTTATCAAAGACATTGTCTCGTGAGACAATATTTCTCAAGACATTCCACTCTTCACCATGATGACCCTCCTCTAAAGTCTCACAATGCTTTGACCCTACCCTATCACAATACTGGCAACTTACACATGGGGGACGGGATAGAAAATCTGCATTAGTGTGCTGTTTGCCGGCCCTATAAGTAAGAGTGAAATTATATGTTCCAAGGAGCTCACTCCACCTGCCTAACTGACCTTCCAAATTTTTTTAATTAGGAAGCCATCGAAGTGAACCATGATCAGATCTTATCTCAAAGGGAACACATACAGATAATGATGGAAATGTTTCACAGCTTCTACCACAGCTAAAAGCTCACGTCTTGTAACATAGTACCTTTGCTCTGTTTTTGAAAGCAATTTGCTAAAATAACCAATCACTCTCTCATTCCCATCACACACCTGTGACAAAACTGCCCCTACTCCCACACCACTGGCATCAGTGTCTAGGACAAACTTTTTTGTCATATCTGGATATGCCAAGACAGGTGCTTCAGTCATGACACCTTTCAGTCTATTAAAAGAGCCCTCACACTCATCTGTCCAACCAAATTTCACACTCTTCTCAGTAAGTTTCACTAAGTACTTGGCTATAGTTGCAAAATCTTTTATGAACTTCCGGTAATATGAACAAAACCCTAGGAAGCTTCTCACCTCTTTGACACAACCAGGTCTTGGCCAGTTTTTAGCTGCCACAACTTTTGCTGGATCTGTGGAAATGCCAAATTCTGAAACTACATGACCAAGGAAAGTAACACTTTTCTGAAAGATCGTACACTTTTTGGGGGAAAGCTTTAAGCCAGCGGCTCTAAATCTATCAAAAACTTGAATAAGATTTTTCAAATGCTCCTCAAACGTTTGTCCTTTGACAATGATATCATCAAGGTAAACCAGACATGTTTCATACTGTAAACCCTTCAAAACCTTCTCCATCAGTCTCTCAAATGTTCCAGGGGCATTAGTCAACCCAAAGGGCATCACATTAAATTGATACAGCCCACTCCTACGGACAAATGCTGTCTTTGGCCTATCCTCCGGGTGAACCTCAATTTGCCAATACCCACTTGGCAAATCAAGTGTTGAAAACCACACAGAACCCAAAAGTTCATCCAAGCAATCCTGGGTACAAGGCAGTGGATATGAGTCCTTAATGGTAAGATCATTTAATTGCCTATAATCAATACATTATCGTACTGAGCCATCCTTCTTCCTTACAAGGACAATTGGAGATGCCCAAGCCCAAGGGTTTTCTGAAGGCTCTATAATCCCAGAAGACAACATTTTCTCAATCTCCTCCCTTTCCACTTCCCTCTGAGAAATAGGCAAATGTCTAGGTCTTTGCTTAAAGGGTGGGTGATTACCAGTATTAATTCGGTGCTGTACCAAACCAGTTCTTCCCCTATCACTATATTTCCTCACTAAACTTTCTACAGCAGCTTGCTGATATGTATCTAAGTTTTTTTCTGCAGTCTTCCAAAATAACTTTCAAATGATCTGGCAGGTTAGAGCTGCTCAAAAATGCTCAACTTTCCCTACCCTTGTTGCAGAAGTTTCATGGTCTGAAGAAACACTATCAAAAACTTCCAGTACAGGGTCACTTGTTCCTACCACAGTACTCTTATACAGTCTCTTATATATAATACATCAGATTATTTGATATTATGTGATTTCAATTTAATATTTGACCCAAATTTGGAGTCTTACAATTACGTCAGCATCAATAATCCAAGGTCAAGGTCTGTAATTTTGGAATCAATGCAAATTCATGAATTAATAGATACTTTTCGATACTTCATCCAAACACAAAAAGATACACATGGAGACGAAGAAACCCAGTAAAGCATGCACGCTTGGATCATTTTTTAGTGTAGTACTGCTTTATTGACCTAGTATGTAACTGTAAGATTATTCCAGGGTACAGGTCAGATCACTCTGTACATGAAGTAAATCTCAAGATAAGCAATTTCACACAAGGGAAAGGCTTATGGACATTAAATTGTGATCTCCTGAAAAATCAGGATTTTATTAATTTAGTAAATAACACAATCCAGAGAACACGTCTGGAATTTATAGCACCAATTTATAATCATACTTTCCTTGAAACCGCCTCTGATCTTGATGTAACTTTTACCACTGATGTTGATCTTGTTCTTGAAATGATTTTGCTTAAAGTAAGAGAAGCAAGTATTAAATATTGTTCATCATTGAAACGTGCAAGAAATGATCAGGAAAAGTTTTTGGTAAATCAAATTGAAGAACTTGAAAAAGATGAAAATAATCTGAGAATTGGAGATGAACTTGAAAAGCTTAGATAACAATTAGAATCTTTAAGGTAGATTAAATTAAAAGGTCAAATGGTTCGCTCAAGGGCACAGTGGTTACATTCAGGTAAAAAAACCAACTCATTTTTTTTGTAACCTTGAACGCAAAAATTTCCTTGATAAAACCATAAGAAAAATTTGCCTTGAGAATGGTGAACCCATAACAAACCAAACTGATATATTAAATCAGGTTAAAGATTATTATGGCAATTTATTCAAAAGTCGAGATAGCATACTTGAAGATGTCAAATTTGAACAAGTCCTTAATCAAGATTTTGTAAAAAAAACTGACAGGAAATCAAGTTCAACAATTAGAAGGACCACTTGTTTTAAGTGAATTGAGTAATGCTTTAAAAAATATGAAAAACAACAAAACCCCTGGTATCGATGGATTCCCTGCTGAGTCTTTTGGGGACAGTTAAAGTTTATGATTTTAAGAGTGGCAAATTTTTCTTTTCACAAAGGTAAACTCTCGGTTACCATGAGGCAGTCTATCATAAATTGTATCCCAAAAGGTGATAAACCAAGACAATTCCTAAAAAATTTGCGTCCTATATCTCTACTCTGTGTTCTGTACAAGCTTATTTCTTCAGCTATTGCTAATAGGTTGAAACAAGTCTTAGACACATTAAAATCTAAAACACAAACTGGTTTCATTCAAGGATGTAATATAGGAGAATTGATAAGATTAATCTACGACTAGATAAGTTTTACTGAAAAACAAATGATAAAAGGGTTATTGATGCTGATAGACTTTGAAAAAGCTTTTGATTCTGTATCTTGAAAGTTTTTATACAATCTGCTTGATTTTTGTGGCTTTGGTAAAGATTTGATTCGTTGGATTAGAATTCTTAATACTGACTTTCATGCATCAGTAATGCAAGCTGGCATCAAATCAGATTTTTTTTAAATAAAAAGAGGTTGCAAACAGGGTGACCCCATAGCCTCATATTTATTTTTCTTATGTGGTCAGATTTTATTTTATCTAATTTGTCAAAATGTTGAAATAAAGGGTATTCAAGTTGGTCAAGAAGATATCAAGCTCTCACAGTTTGCAGATGACGCAACCATCATTCTTAATGGTTCTTATAGATCCTTTGAAGCAGCTTTGAATGTTATTGAGATATTTGGGAATATATCCGGTCTAAAGATGAATACCACAAAAACCAAAGTAATTTGGATTGGGGACAAAAGACATAGTACTGATAAACTATCCTATAAATGCAATAAAGCTTTCGTGGATAAGTAAACTAATTAAAAATAACCATAACCAATTTTCTACAATACTAGAAAATTTACTTCTATCAATTTCCAAGATCACAAAACTTGGGTCAGACTGGTTAAAGGGTTTTAACAAAAAATATATAATCCATTCTGGAAAGAAGTATTCAGTGTTTTGATTACTTTTTTGGAAAATCAGTCTATAACCAATACAAGAGAACTCCTTCTTTCTCCCTTGTGGTTTAATAAAAAAATTTCCAAAAATAAGTTATTCCTTCCTAAATGGTTTAGCAATGGCATTACATTGGTTGGTGACATCCTCAATAACCAAGGAGAAATTCTAAGCCAAGTACAGCTTGAACAAAAATTTGCATTTAAAATAAACTTTCTTGAATATTATAGTGTAAAGCTTAATATTAAAGCTTTTCTAAAATGCTACGAAACTCTGACAGGAAGCTTTGATCAAGCTCCCCAACCCAGTATTCCCATGCACATTGCTTTTTTCATTAATAATAAAAATGGAACCAAAGGTATCTATCAAAATATTTCCGGTAAATTAAAACCGCTTCATATGGAGTTTCAAACCAAATGGCACAATGAACTTGATGTAAACCTTGATAATGCCTTGTGGCAATAGTTTTTAAACTGTGTTTTAAAGCTTCAAATGATTCATATCATAAATGGTTCCAATACTGAATATTGCATCGTACTTTTGCAAACTAGGAACTCCTAACAAAATGAGCATGACAAACTCACCTACTTGCTTAAGTTGTCAATCAAATATTGAATCATTGTCTCACCTATTTTACTTTTGCCCGAATTCAAAACAGCTATGGACCCAACTTGAAAACAAAATTAAGATTAGTACTCAGTTTACCGTAAATTTCATTCCCTGTGATGTCTTACTGGGTTACACTTTAGATAATAACAACTCTATTGCTATAAACGTCATATTGTTGGTAACTAAAGTATATATACATAAAACTTGAAGAAGTCAATCAAAGTCATCAAAGATGTTATACAGCTTGTAGAAAGAACATATAATGAACAACATTTAGCTGCAAAATTAGATTATAAGGAACATAAATTTGAAAGGGAGTGGCATCAAATGAGACTTCTTTTTACTTAATAAATAAAACTCCATTAAAATGTTTGGTAAATAAAAACCTAAAAATCTTTGACTCTCTATACAATACTTTTATTTTATGCTTCTTGATTTATACAAACTTACATGATTGATGGTTCTACAGCACTTTTTCCATTTTTTGTGTTGTTTTTGTTTTTCATTAAAAGAAAAAGGATGTGTAACAATTACTGTGTGGTATTAAATATACTTTATTTTTTATTGTAACATAATTACAAATATTGTATACTGGGGATCTTGTCTGCCGGAGATCATCAGTTATTTCTGTAAATGGCAGTTTTTGTTTGTTTTGCATCAATAAAAATTATGAACTAAAAAAAATTAATAATGACATCATTGTGAACAAGGAGGAAGTGTGTGCTGTATCACCATTGGGGCACACTGTTAATGTTTACTTGAATTACCAACTAGTGGAGTAATTCAGAATAAAAGAAGACTGGTAGACCACATTAATTATAAAACTACAGAAAACACTGACAAAGTGGAGCAATTCAGTACAGAAGACTGGTAAACCACCTTAATTGTAAAACTACAGAATACACTAACAAAGTGGAGCAATACAGTACAGAAGTCTGGTAAACCACATTACAGAAGTCTGGTAAACCACATTAACTTGATGCAATTGACAAATATTTAAGAACACTACACACTGATATGATAAAGTGGAGTAAACCAGTACAGAATGTTGGTAAACCACATGCAAATGATGATATAACCTAAGTAACCACCAAATGCCAAACAAGTAGTGTAGAGTATTTAAGTCAGTAGGCGTTGAAAAGAAGACGCCACTGATGCTGTGTGTACAGGATCAGCTACTATGTAAGCATTCACAGCATCACTAGTCCCAGTGCAATGTCTCTTGATTGCTTGTACATCTACATTGTTATTGAAGGCAGACATAGGACACAATCTGGAACCAGATAATTCTGGCAATATAATGTATGTACCTTTCTTAGAGGCTTGAAGGGTCTTCGACCACTTGACCATTACAATCAGAAATCTATGGTGGAATAATACGTCACCCCTGCAAAGATGTTTTGTAATTTTGAATTCAATTTTGGAAGAAGGAGCCAAATTAGAAATTCTAAAGAAGCCAAAGAATGCAAACAGATAGATGGTTTTGAAAATACTAGAGAAGGGCAATAATTCACAAGCTAATATAATTCTTTCCAATATACTTAGGTCGAAAATACCTTTCTGAACTGGTGGATGACGAACACACACCTCAACTGCATTTAACATATGTTTAATTTTTGGATGTTCAAAAATCCCAATTTGAATGTTGAACCACTTGAACATTGACTTGATTGCTGAAATATAGTTGTTGATGGAAGCAGGCTTGAGTCCATTGAAGACAAGAAATTCAATAAAAGTAAGCCAAATTGAAAAATCAGGAGCCTGGAAGTCTACTGCTATAAATTCGCAAAAGGCCAAATAAGTGATGAACATGGATTTGTAGGCAGGCCAAGTTTTGGGTCTGAAGGTCTCCTGTAGTCTGATATTGACTTTCTGAGCTAAAATCCCTGTGACAGAAGAGGTGTCTGTGAAAACAGGGCGTAAATATGTGAAAATGGGTTAAGCTGATGAACATATTATATATGAATATTCAAATGAAAATCTTGTTCCTTAACTTCATACCACTTGGGTTTCTCTACATATTCATATATCTTCTCAATTTGAGATGGGGTCCCATCGAGACAAGAGGTCTGCAATTGTATTTTGTTTGCCTGCAATATGAACGACCTGTAGACATATGTCATACTCTGCAGTAAGAAGCCATATGTTGCGAATCATACTAGCCAGATGCTGATCTCTGGTATAGCCTGTGCTACAAATACTGACTACAGCCATGTTATCTGTTTTCAAAGGTACTTTTTGGTGGGACCACTCAGCCCCCCAAAGCCTGAGAGCAACTATGATGTTAATCATTTCATAGTGTGTTATATTTTAATCATTATTATTTTTAGAGCACTGGGGAGAGGGGCTGTGTAAATACAATCCGGCTAAACGCCCCCCACCCCTTGTAAACAAGCGTCTATGGCCAGTGTTTCTACCTGAGTTACATTAGTTGACAAAATTTTTCTATGTCAGATTTTTGAAATTTTGAATTATAAAAAACGTATTAACTGACTTTGTGTTGTTTGACTGCACTTACATGTTTTTTGCACCTTCTTTGCTAGCTCTCCAACAGTCTTTTTTGGCATGACTCTCAATTTTGTTATTTTGACTGAAGCAATGCTGACACGTGTTTCAACAACATATTTTTGTACTCATGTTCAGTATTCCTATTACATGTACCTTTATTGAACTGAATACAAGGGATCATTTTCAAGCTCTTACTCCTGTCAGGCACACTACGGCCAATATGGTTTGAGCATATCTTTTCCTAATTTTTTGAACGTCCTTGATATTGGACCAGTGAACTACCCCATCCCCCATTCTGTGCAGAAGAACTGAATGAGCCCCTTTAGCAGCTTCCCAGGAGTAGTCACAGGCATCCTGAGATAACTCCGTTAGATATTCAATCATGTGTTCTTTGATATGAGGATCTATTTCCTCTTGCCTTATTCTCAAGAAGCCAAGAAGCCATTGAGTTATTCTAAGTAGGTCATAAGTGGGACGGCGCCTTAGTGTGCCAACAAACGCCAAATCTTGTGGCCATTTGACTTTTGGTTTTTGACTTTTTTTAACTCTTTGACTCAGACTATGCAACAACACATCCAAGCTACTTTGCTCCAGCTGAGCGGAGTCCTCCAGTTCCTGATACCTCTGGCTGACTTTCCTGTTGATCTCTGATGAACTTCTTAGCGCCTGTAGAGATGGAATGATCACATCAGCTGATTCTTGAGACAAAGTTCCTTGATCTCCTGGTCTTGTGCTGTGACCTTCTTGTGCGCCCCCTGTCTGACCCCCTTGGACTGTGACTGCCTGAGATACTGGAAAAGAAACATGATCTGCAGTACCAGTGAACTGAACCCCGACCCCCTGATGAGGCAAAGGGGGAAGTGTGACACCTTGCTTAAGTAAATTAGTATGTGTGTTGACAAATTCTGCCTGAGACTGGAACTGTGACACTTGCAAAGCTTGAGAAAACGATGGCTTTATTGGTTCTGATGTGACACCCTGTTGTGTTGACATCTGGTTGTGGACATCTGTGACATCCTGTGAACTTGAAAATGCATTCCTGTGTTAGCACATTGCACAGATGAATACATTCCATTTACAGGTTGAATTGACGTGATATGTGGTATGGGCAGGCCAGTAATTTTACTTCTGACCCCAGATGCCAGGCCCTCATTTTGGTCAGTTAATACAATTCCTAGTTGTTGACCTCCCTGATTAATCGCGACACTATCTTTGTTAACCGAACTGGCTGAATCTAAGGCACTGGCCTTTGGAGAGGAACTCTTCACTGACCTGTTTGTGAATCCCTGAATTGTTCCTGAACTTTTGTTACTGGCTGACATGTTACTTGTCTGAGCATTAAACTGCTTTACTAGGCCTGATAATATTTGTCTGTCTTTACTTGTTTGTTCTTCCAGCTGTCCAAACCTCTGGGAAATTTTTGGCAACTCTGCTAGAATCAAGACTTGCCCATCCATTGATGCACCTGTACTGGTGGCATTTGAAGAAGTATGGCTAGGTGTCTGTACCTGATTTTCTGTGACACGAGCCTGATCCTCGTTAATGGTGGTTGTGGAAAGAGAAGAGGTACTCGCCTGAGCTCCTGATTCCATCGTTAAGGTTTCGTCAGTGTCCTCTTGCTGCTGAGCTAGTATACACCTCTTCCCAACAGGCCCTTCATGAGACATCTGGCAGTGGCTGCAGTGTCTTGCACTCCCCATAGTACTATAACATTGATTAAAATAAACTGTAAGATATCCAGTTAATATAAAGTTAAAATGAACTAAACACATGTAAAATTGAAGATAAAATCGACAAAATTCTCCATTTTGAAAAATTCTTGATGCTAGCTTTGTTACAAGTGAGGACCCGCCAATCCAAGGGGTGAATTTATCAGCCATAACGTATGATTGTGGAGGGCGCTTTCGAAAGCATGGGCGATACAGAGTGCGGCTATGTAATTACAAGTGTTAATTGGTAAAATGGGTACAAAGTGTACTAGAAACCACTGAGCACTCACTTCCATCAGAGCAGCTTTTCCAAAATTTTGGAGGCTTATTTGTATCCAGAATATGAAGTGGATCTTTCCTAAAATGTAGTTACTTCTTCCCTTGACTAGGCCTTTCCTATAAAAATTTATCATCAAAATATGTTCATTAGTTTTGAAGAAATATCAAGTAGGAAGCTGAAGTCACTGAAAATACATTGAAAATGGGACTCAGAAAGTTCATGATTTTTTTTTGCATCCAAAATATGATCCAGATCATTCCCAAAAATTAGCAACTTCTTCCTTTGGCAAGGGCCTTCCCACACAAAAATTTTAATAAAGATCTGTTCATTACATCTGGAGTAATCTAAACATGTAAAAACACAAAAACAGACAAATAGACAAACACACAAGAACCTAAACTCCTACAGTGGATAAAAAATTGGATAAAAACATTTCTTGATGAAATCAGTCAGGGTAAAGTTTTTGTGATGGCCTGTCAGGGAAATGAAAGAAAAAGGAAAAAAAATGAAAAGAGAAATTAATAAAACTGTAAAAATCATGAATATACCACCACTCTCCTGATTATCTTTGTCAATTTCAAGACATAAAATGAGAAGAAATATTTTTAATTAAAGATGCCAAAAATCACAAGCTAGGTTTGTGACCTCACAATGACAATTGCATTGTGACATCATTAAGTAATGACATCATCAGAAAGCAAAATATGGATTTACGTATATGAGGAAGAGAAGCAGATTTCTTTGTGTGTGTGTCCAATTGCAATAAGAAAAACTATCTTCTGAGTTTACTTTTCACTCAAATTTAACCAAATGTGGAGGAATCTGTATGTACCCCATGCAGTATCTCCCTACCAAATTTGAACTCCATTGAGATTACAGTTTTGGAGTAATAATGACAAGAAGCTGAAAGACAGAAAGACAGGATAGAATGAAACTGATTACAACAAGATGCACTCGGAGAGAACAGAACGCTCGACTGGATGGGACATACATATCACCTGGGCAAGTATCCCCACAAAGAAATAATGAGTGAAATGAGATAGCTACTATGTACTACACATTGTCTATGTTCCTGGCCGTTTTGAAACCCTGGCCGTTTCGAAATGGCCAAATTATTTACTTGGCCGTTTTGAAACCTTCCTTGGTTTTTCAACTGGCCTGGCCAGTTCAAAACCTGGTTTCAAAATGGCCAAATCAATAACCTGGCCATTTTGAAACCTCACCTGATTTCTAAATGTTTCTATAGCATGTGTTTTATATGTATAAAATGTAATTTATTTTAATGTGGATTCTTTGAATTTTAATCATTTACATTAAAGTCAGTTCTTTCTGAACGATGTAATGGCTATCCCAAAAGGTAAACTTTTCTTCAGATGTTAATATGTTATATTTTGCTAATAATGATGCAGCTGATAAATTTAGTTTTCTAATGAAATTAACTAGTTAACATATTTGCCACTTTGCAAAATATTTAGTGTCAATTTGGTCTGTGCTGTATACTAAATGATTAATGTAATTTTTGTTTGTTTGTATTTCCTGTTTTCATATAGTACATACTTGATATTTAATGTTTGAATTAAACCGATATGTAAGCCTATATGCCTGGGTGATACAAAAATTATATTATGTGAATTGTATTTTGTTGTTGTATATCAAAATTTGTATCATAAAAATTACCTATCTCATGAATCTATCTGCATGATGTGCTGTATATTTAAACCTGTTTGTTTGACTTGCCCGATTAATTAATAAGCCATAAAGAAGCCATGATAAATATTAACTCTGTGATGTTGATTTGTTTGCCATTGATTGTCACAACTGCTTAATTGGATTTATTCGTATTGTTGTAGCTCCCTTTTGATGTTGATTGGTTTCACTTAAATATTAGTGGGCTGTTTAAAAGGGACTGGTATTAAAGGCTAAACAAATTCACATAACAGGAAGATCAATCAAGGAGGGATTTATTGTTTGACTTTTCAAAGAATTATAGTAGATGAGCTAGAATACATTTGCTTAATATAATTTCTTTTTTCAGTGCTATCTGATTTCCATTTTTTGGCATCTTCTTTACTTAATCTTACTCAGTTAATACTGACATACAGTTGTAACTAGACTAAGGACGCATCTGTGGCCAGATGCTGGATGTATCCACCGACAAAGGCCAACTAACATAGTTTAGAAGATAAACAGCATTTTTCGTTAATAAGCAAGCTGAAAGCACTTTTAAGTTTGGCTACCCTTATTTGACCCTGTAGCAGGGGCCCAAGGTGAAGTCTGACCACATCAAAAGATTCACAGCCCATGATTTCCTATAAGTCGTTTTCACATTGCAAACCTCTAGGACCAATAATAAGCAGGAGGGGCCCAAGGTCAAATCTGACCACATGAAAAGATTTGCAGCCCATGACTTCCTATAAGTTGTTTTCATATTAATGAGTTATTTGAGAAATACTGGCTATCTGCAATACTTCTAGAGATAATTTGCATTTACTCATTTTGAGTAGGTGAATAATTAGCTACGGGTCTGAAACTTCACCAAGTGAAAGCTCTCTCAAAAGTAGGCAAATAAGTTATTTGAGAAAAATTGGCTATCTACAATACTTTTAGAGATAATTCGAATTTACTCATTTTCAGTAGGTGAGTAATTACCTACGGGTCTGGAACTTCACCATGTGAAAGCTCTCCCAAAAGTAGATGAATGAGTTATTTGATAAGAATTGGATATCTGCAATACTTTTAGAGATAATTAGCATTTACTCATTTTGAGTAGGTGAATAATTAGCTACAGGTCTGAAACTTCACCAAGTGAAAGGTCTCCCAAAAGTAGGTGAATGAGTTATTTGACAAAAATTGGCTATCTGGAATACTTTTAGAGATAATTTACATTTACTCATTTTCAGTAGGTGAGTAATTACCTACGGGTCTGAAACTTCACCAAGTGAAAGCTCTCCCAAAAGTAGGTGAAGGAGTTATTTGACAAAAATTGGCTATCTGCAAAACTTTTAGAGATAATTTGCATTTACTCATTTTGAGTAGGTGAGTAATTACCTATGGGTCTGAAACTTCACCATGTGAAAGCTCTCCCAAAAGTAGGTGAATGAGTTATTTGAGAAAAATTGGCTATCTGCAATACTTTTAGAGATAATTCGCATTTACTCATTTTGAGTAGGTGAGTAATTACCTACAGGTCTGGAACTTCAGCATGTGAAAGCTCTCCCAAAAGTAGGTGAATGAGTTATTTAAGAAAAATTTGCTATCTGCAATACTTTTAGAGAAAATGCAGAATTACTCATTTTTAGTAGGCAAGTAATTTAGCCACAGGCCTAATTTAGACATAAAGCCTACCAATAGAATACTGTGGTGCGCCCTCTAATATACCTTGCAAACTTGAGAAGGCTAGCTATAATATTTTTTTTGTTAGAGCGGTAATGGTGAAATCTCTCTACACACTGCAGCTATCCAGTGGATACAATGATTTACTCAACAGTGAGAACCTGAAAGTAGATATTGCTAAGCTATGCTATGACATAGAGGTCTGCAATTTCACTCTGTTATAGCTGACCAAAAATTATGTGAATAACATATTTAAACAAAATACTGTAAATGTAATAGTTTTCACGTTATAACTGATTTACTCAACAGTGATAACCTCAAAGTAGCTATCACTCAGCTATGCAATGAGCTACATGTCTGAATTTTTTCTATGTTATAGCTGACCCAAAATTAGGTGAACAACATATTTAAGCAAAATACTGTAAATGCAATAGTTTTCAAGTTACAACTGATTTACTCAATAGTGAGAACCTGAAAATAGCTATTGCTCAGCTATGCCATCAGCTATAAGTCTGTAATTTCACGATGTTATAGCTGACCCAAAATTAGGTGAACAACATATTTTAACAAAATACTCCAAATGCAATATTTTTCAAGTTACAAGTCATTTACTCAACAGTCAGTACCTGAAAATAGCTATTGCTCAGTTGTGCCATGAGCTACAGGTCTGTAATTTCACTATGTTATAGCTGACCCAAAAGTAGCTGAATAACATATTTACACAAATTTCTGTAAATGCAATAGTTTTCCAACTACAACTGATTTACTCAACAGTGTGAACTTCAAAGTAGCTATTACTCAGCTATGCAATGAGCCACAGGTGTGGAACTTCACTATGTTATAGCTGACTCCGAAATAGGTGAATAACATATTGAAACAAAATACTCTAAATGTAATACTTTTGAAGTTATAAGTAATTTACTCAACAGTGATAACCTAAAAGTAGCTATTACTCAGCCATGCCATGAGCTACAGGTCTGAAATTTTACTATGTTATAGCTGACCCAAAAGTAGCTGAATAACATATTTATACAAAATTGTGTAAATGCAATAGTTTTCAAGTTACAAGTGATTTTACTCATGATGGAAGTTACTGAAAAGCCCAAAAGTAGCTATTACTCACTTAGCTATTGAGACAGACACCCAAGTTACTCACCATGTTGTAGCTATGAAAAAAGTATCTGAATAACATATTTTAACAAAATGCTCTAAATGCAACACTTTTCAAGTTATAAGTGATTTAGTGCATGATTTCATGACTTTTAATGCATTTTAGATATTTTTGTCTACCGCAGGCCTAATTTAGACATAAAGCCTACCAAAAAGATAGGGTGGCGAGTCCTCTAGCATACCAAGCCACCTGCCAAATATGAAAGAAATCTGGAAAGAAATGTGGACTTTAGGTCGCTAACAAGCAATGTTCCACATTTTAGACATTTTTGTCTACCACAGGCCTAATTTAGACATAAAGCCTACCAAAAAGATAGGGTGGCGAGTCCTCTACCATATCAAGCCACCTGCCAAATATGAAAGAAATCCGGAAAGAAATGTGGACTGTAGGTCGCTAACAAGCAATATTCCACATTGTAGACATTTTTGTCTACCACAGGCCTAATTTAGACATAAAGCCTACCAAAAAGATAGGGTGGCGAGGCCTCTACCATATCAAGCCACCTGCCAAATATGAAAGAAATCCGGAAAGAAATGTGGACTGTAGGTCGCTAACAAGAAATCTCTGCGGACGCGGACGTGGACGAGGGCACGGACGACAACGATGATGAATCCATAGTATCCCCGCTTCGCGTCGGGGATACAATGATTTGCTATTATTATTACTTTAGAAGATATCTCTTGATGTTGATTTGTTTCATTTGCATATGGGTGGGATGCATAAAAGGGATTGGTGATAAAATATTATTTAATCCTATTTCATTTTACGCTTCCTTCTTTTTTTCTTCTTAATATTGATATATATTAATGACTATAGTTTTTTACAAATATAATTACTGTTCGGTATATGTTTCACAATAAACCAAATGCAGTTTTAATAAATATATAAGTTTTGAAATGGCCAAATCTATCATTTGGCCATTTCAAAATGGCCATGGCTGTTTTGAAAACGATAAGTAACATCTGCATCACAAGAGAGTTCAATTGTGTTTGAACAAAAATTCGTGAGGAAGAAATCCTGTCGTGATATTCATTTTTACGTATGTCACGAAGAGAAGCAGACTTCATTGTAAATGCCCAATTGAAAATAAGAAAAACTCTCTCCTGACTTTAATTTCCAATGAAATATTACACCAAATTCAGAGGAATCCATCTGTACCCCATGAAATACCTGCCCGCCAAATTTGACCTCAATTGATGTTATACTTTCTGTGTTGTAAGGGCAAAACGTTGCACAGACAGACAGAAACAAACTGATCACAATAACCCTCTCCTATCATCGAGCGTTAATAACCCTCTCCAATCATCGAGCAGTTATAGAAAATAGATAATAGATATATATCATATAAAAAAACACAGACCCAAATAGGATTTGAAACCAGGCCCATGACTGAAGAAAAGGTCATTCAAACCCCAAACTATGCAATGTGATCACTCTCATACAGGGTGGAGAGCTAGGTTGTAAGATGCTAAAACATTAAAGTTTTTTTAAATAGTAGTAGGATTTCTTATTTATACAGGTGGGGAAAATTAAGGCAGGTTGTCAAACAGTCCACCATTATAAACATTTAAAATCTAGGTACAAATAAAAGATCCCAAATGTTGGAGAAGGGCTGATGGTGAATTATCAATTTACTTAGTAAGGAATCAGATGTGACACCGAAACCCCAAGTAGAGGCTAGTAGCATAGGGTGGCCTGAAAAGCCTGGAGACAGGAGAGGTAAGGGAAGATGAATGGGAAATAGTCCAGACTGCATCTGACTTCCAAGTGCCATGGCTTCTAATATGTTCAATGACACACATTGATGAAAGGCCCAGGAAGCACCTGTCCTGAAGGTGTGGAAAGTCATTTTTTGGAAGAGTAAGTGCTATTGAAATACTTTTCAAATGTTTACGCACTACAGACTCAGTCAAAGGTACTAGGCTGGTATATCTAGGAATAGTGAAAAGTGGATCATTAGTGTAGCCGGTTAGCAGTGATACATTAGTTCAAGGGCACTAACAGGACAAAGAGGAGAAACACTCAGGTGTGGTAAAGTTAGTGTAACCGTTGCTTTTCTGTCCTGATTGGTCTTTCACCACTTTATCATAAGTACCATAGCTTGTGTGGAGAAATGACGTCACCATGGGCCATATGTCTGGAGATATCAAATGTAGCCACTGAATGTGGTAAGAGATTTGATACCCTGAGAAATGAGAAGAAACATGTCAGATATAAAGCCTTAAAATCACTGGGAACTGTTAGGGGTCACACTGTTGAACTATTGATGTAAAAAGGGGAATATCAAGTGTTGTATGTATGATGGGGGCTAAGGGTGCTGTGATTGTGACAGATTTGAGGAATAGTGATACGTGTTCATCCCTAAAAGAGGCTTCAGGCCATGTATAATGTGGAAGGCCCTAGTGGCAGCCATATAATTTGAAACACTAGCTTTGGAATTTTGATTTAGATCCAAATATTACATTAATGAAAGCAAGAAGGCTATATTTACCTTTTTAGGTTGCAGCCCAGCCAGCACCTGGATCCAAAGAAAATCATTCCACATTCATTCATACAGCCTCAGAGTAGCAGGCCAGAAACCTGACCCGAGTCTTGCAGAAGCCAAGGTGGCCAGCTGGGCTATCAGCTCTGTACCATCTAAAACATAAAATAACAAGTGCTGACTATATGTTATAATTTAATAAGAGCAAATCTAAATGTGCTGGGACCCATATATTTTGAGGGAGAAGCTGTTGTATTCTGTGATATGGATTGTTAGTGGTTGACCAACCAGATAAGAGATCAGTCAGTTTATTACTCTTTCCCGGAACATGAACTATGATAAATTCAATATGTATGGCTGCAATTAACCAAAATTCCTGGCATGTGAAGCCAAAATTGGGTCACGAGCCCTACTAGTATTAAGTACTTGCACCACTGCCATATTGTCCTTAAACCATTCTAACGGTACCTGCTTGGAAGCCAATACATTCAGACTGCAATTGAGAATACCAGTTGTTTGAAATGATTCCAGTGGCATGACCTTGGATTCCCCTGTGAACAGAAGCCCCCAGGTACATTCCTTTTGAATTGCCTTTTTACCTTGTTCTTACAATCCAACTCAGCATGATTAAATGTTTTGCCACTATTCTAGAAACATGATGAACAAATGTGTTTACTTATTTATTTGTGATTATACATCACTTTGAACACTGTACAGGTGATATAATGATGGTTAGTTGGAAGAGCAGAGGAAACCAGCACAGTTGTTCAAGGTTCTGTACTGTAAACTGCCGGCCAACGGCAAGCAACTACCATCTTTCCAACGCATGGAACAGATCTGATAGATTTTTGTTGAGATTTTTTGAAATTTTGAGTGGAATTTAGAGAAGTGGGTTAATATGCCTTTGGACATTGGCCCTCCTGTCAATATTGTCAAACTGATTATAATCCAGAATATCCACCTGTTCCATCCTACAGAGTAGGACGGTGTGGCTGGCCTTTGCTACCTCCCAAGAAAAACTATAACCAAGAAAAAAAGTATTGCTTCGCAAGAAAAAAAGAAACTGTCTGTGCAAAGCAAAACAAAGCATCCGAATGAGCATTAATGATTGTGTTGAAATGACTACGTTCCTCTTTTTAATGTTTTTCTATTTATGCAAAAATGCAAGGTTTCAGAGATTTACGTATGAATTCAATATGGTCATCAAAAATGGTGGGAAAACCATTTTTTGGAAAAAGTCGCCAGATGATTCTATGGATACCCCGGAGGTAAAAAATCAGTTACTTGCCCGTTCTGAGTTGTACTGTCCTTCTGCAGCAGATCTGACAGGAATTTAGAATCATCCAACCACTGAAGTTGTACTGGCATATGCAACGTATCCTGCTTGCTTGACCTCAATTTATATTGACGATTTGAAGGAGTAGCCATATTGTCACAGTATATAAACTATCAAAAAACCAAAACCCTAAAACTTAAAATCACTTGATAACTGGTTAAACGTAGTAGCAAAAAATAGCGTCAGAGATGCCCATACCCCACAGCCTGAGGAAATAGTTTTCAACACTATGACATATAAAAGTAGTGAAACAGTACAGAGTACTGAATTTCACTTGCTGGGACTTCATTTTTCTGTTGACTTAGAAAATATTACAATTCTGATTACCTCCCAATTTTAAACAAATGCCAGAAAATTACAGTTACAGTTGGGTAAAATTACAGTTATAAAAACATTCATATTATCAAGTTTTAACCATATTTTTACTTCTCTTCCAGCCCCAAGTACATTTCTGATCAAGACTTTAAATAATCTTGTATACGCTTGTTATATGGGACAATAAACCTGATGAATTAGAAAACAGATAACAAACTCTTACCTTCATGGGGGCCTAAAAATGGTTGATATTGATGTTTTTATAAAATGTCAAAAACTCACTTGGATGAAGCGACTGATTCAATCACCTGATGCGCCTTGGGCTAAACTCTTTTCAAGTTTAATCTGTGCTGAAAAGTTCTATTTACTGGGCCCTCTTTGGACCCAAATGACAGTAATATTTCAAATAAATTCTGGAAGGAAGTTTTCATGGCATGGCGCTCATTGCTTGTTAAGAAGGAGCCTGATAAATTTGAATTGCTATCGTGTCCAATCTGGAACAATTCCAGGATTTCAACTGAGTCACTCTTCTACCCCCATTGGTACAAGACAGGTATTCTAACACCTCTCGATTTACTTAACAATGACGGTAGCCTAAAAACCTTAGAGGAAATCAGGCTTCAATATGGAGTTAAATCAAATTTTTAGAGCATTTGAGAAGTCAAAGATCTTTGAAAGGGTTCTTAAATAACTATGATCTCAGTGAGCTCGATGTTGCAAGACCTTTTTTGCCTCCCTACATAAAACTGCTTCTGCATCGGAATAAAGGCTGTCAGCAATTCTACAAAATTTTGCTTGAGGAGTTTGATAATCACATTCTCAGAAATAAATGGTGTAACATTTTAAACACTGATACAAGCAAAAATTATTTGAAGTATGGTTTCAATACAGGATTACTCACAGAATACACGGGACTAAAGCATATTTGAAAAAACTTAAAATTTGTGCCACTTCTTCCTGTAATTTTTGCAACTTGTCTGAAGAGACACTTCTCCATCTTTTTACATCATGTCCTGTTGTAACAGAAGTATGGAATAGCTTAAAAACTTGGCTCCAGCAAACTTTCGGTCTGTACCTTGAACTCAATCAACAGTTGATTATATTTGGTGTTCTAGAAAATGATTTAGATTTTTTCCCAAAAAATTGTATTATTCTGACTGCTAAAAATTCATTTTGACAGTGCAAAAATTCTAAAGTACTGAATTTGAATAGATTTAGAGCCTACTTGAAAAGAAAAAGAATATTTAACTAGAGGATTGCTTGCAAAATAGAAAGATAATGTTTTTGCATAGCAAACACAAAGCGTCCCGAAAAGGAGATAAAGGTGAGTGCTAAAGTATTAAGAAAATGCTCCGTTCGTAGCCTTATACTGTTGTGGCAACCAAAGTCAGCGCAGTCTGCTCTATCTAGCACGGTTTTCAAGATATAAGCATTTTTGTATTTTGCAATTTTTGCAAAAAATTCAAAAATTCAAAATGGCCGCTATATTTGGCGAGACAAAAATATTTTGAAAATTGGCATGGCTACTCTGCAGAGATATCCAGCAGGTCAAAAATTTTGTTGAATTCGCTCCATCTAGCACGGTTTTCGAGATCTAAGCATTTTTGTGTTTTGCAAAAACTTCGAAAATTCAAAATCGCCACCATTTTTGGTGAGACAAAAATTTTTGAAAACAAGACCACTGCCGCGGTGTGTATCTCCCACCGAGCATTAAAGGAGAAGAAATAGCTTTTCCGAGATATTCACAATTTTTCATTTTCATGTGTGAAAGCTCTTCCAAAAGTAGGTGAATGAGTTATTTGAGAAAAATTGGCTATCTGCAATACTTTTAAGAGATAATTCGCATTTACTCATTTTGAGTAGGTGAGTAATTACCTACGAGTCTGGAACTTCACCAAGTGAAAGTTCTCCCAAAAGTAGATGAATGAGTTATTTGAGAGAAATTGGCTATCTGCAATACTTCAAGAGATAATTAGCATTTACTGATTTTGAGTAGGTGAGTAATTACCTATGGGTCTGAAACTTCACCATGTGAAAGCTCTTCCAAAAGTAGGTGAATGAATTATTTGAGAAAAATTGGCTATCTGAAATACTTTTAAGAGATAATTCGCCATGTAGCACAGTTTTCGAGATATTAGCATTTTTGTGTTTTGCAATTTTTGCGTAAAATTCGAAAATTCAAAATGGCCACCATTTTTGGTGAGTCAATTTTTTTTTGAGAATTGGCATGGCTACTCTGCAGAGATACCCTGTGGGTCAAAAATTTCGTCGAAAATGCTCTGTCTAGCACGGTTTTCGAGATATAAGCATTTTTATGTTTTGCAATTTTTGCAAAAAATTCAAAATGGCCGCCATATTTGGCGAGACAAAAATTTTTTGCAAATTGGGATAGCTACTCTGCAGAGATACCCTGAAGATAAAAAATGTCGTCGAAATTGCTCTATCTTGCACGGTTTTCGAGATATTAGCATTTTTTTGTTTTGCAATTTTTGCGCAAAATTCGAAAATTTAAAATGGCCGCCATTTTTGGCGAGACAAAATTTTTTTGAAAATTGGCATGGCTACTCTGCAGAGATACCCTGTGGGTCAAAAATTCGTCGAAATTGCTCTATCTAGCACAGTTTTCGAGGTGTAAGCATTTTTATGTTTTGCAATTTTTGTGAAAAATTCGAAAATTCAAAATGGCCGCCATTTTTGGCGAGACAAAATTTTTTTCAAAATTGGGATAGCTACTCTGCAAAGATACCCTGTGGGTCAAAAATTTTGTCGAAATCGCTCTATCTAGCACGGTTTTCGAGATATAAGCAATTTTGTGTTTTCCTTCTTTGGAAAATTCATAATGATTAATTATATATATTCATTAATTTCTCGGCCATTTCTTCACCAATCAATGCCAAAATCTAATGATTTCCAGATTTTAATAGAATGAATGTATTTGCCAAGTTTCAGGTGAATTGATAAAATCCTTTTCAAGTTATCATCCGGACAAGCCTCCACATCGAAAAAAGACATTTCTGGTCATATGACCTCTCTGATTGGTTGAAATGTCACTGCAGCATTTTCAAAAAAAATCCCCAAGGCTACTGCATAAACCTGCCAAATTTCAAAAGAATCTGCCCAACGGTTACAGAGTTATAAGGAAAATAAAATGCGGAGCCGCCGGAGCCAGAAGGTCTCCCATACACAAACAAGCGTCCCTCGCGGGACGCTTAATGGCCAGGAATATATTGCTAAAATTAATTGTAACACTGAAAAATTCCAAGTAAGTTGGTCTGTATTTCACTGACTGAAGAATATTTGAGTATTATTTAGTATGTTTTGCCTTGTATTCCTGTGTCTACATAATATTTCTATTGTGAGAATTTGTGTTTGTGTGCTGATTGATTTTTATTGTTCATGTATGATCAATATATGTGCCAGTTATGCAATTCATGTATGCCATTTTGTTTGTACATAGTTATGTTACTTAAAAAAGAAATAAAAAAAAGAAAGAAATAGACCAGGATACTTTTAGCACAGTGTCACTTATATAATGGTCCAAATAATGTTTAAGTAGAAAAAATAACACCTAAGAGAAAGAAAATGTATGTAAAGATAAAGTACTAAAACAAGAAAATTCAATAGCAAGATGACAGCATTAATAAGTAAACTAAAAAATATGAAGCTGTAAAATTTATTAAATGGAGAATAGCTGTCAATCCAAAGGTTAAATCAAGGTCACACCATGATGTTGCACACCTACAAACCCTAACCGATGTCACTACCAAGTAATAACTTCCTACACCTTATGGTTTCAAAGATATAACCCAGACAAGGTTTTATAGGTCAAGGTCACTACGGCAAGGTCAAAGGTCAAATCAAGGTCAGACCATGATGGTGCACACCCACACCCCCTAACCAATGTCCCTACACCATATCAACTTCTACACCTTACGGTTTCCGAGATATAGCCTGGACAAGATTTTATAAGTCAAGGTCACTACGGCAAGGTCAAAGGTTAAATCAAGGCCACACCATGACGTTGCACACCTACACCCCCTAATCAATGTTTATACCAAGTATCAATTTCCTGCACCATACAGTTTCCGAGATATAGCCCGGACAAGATTTTATAGGTCAAGGTCACTACAACAAGTTCAAAGGTCAAATCAAGGTCAGACCATGATGTTGCACACCTACCCCCCTAGCCAGTGTCCCTACCAAGTATCAACTTCCTACACCTTACGGTTTCTGAGATACAGCCTGGACAAACTTTTTCCTGCTGCCCGACAACCCACCCGCCCATCCGGACACCATGGGTGAAAACAATACCCCAACAGCCCTTAAGGTAAATTCAAGATGGTAGCCAAAAGTTTTAGCTAAGACCAATCTTAAGTTTAAGGCTTTTGTTTTACCTGAGATTTTCTCAATTTGGGATTCACAAAAAGTGCTTAGCAAAATCTTAGCTGGGACAAAATTTGTGTAAACAGTCTTAACTATTTTGTATCCAAATTAACAAATTTTAGCAAAACAAAAATATTTTTCACCGATAAATAGACCAAACACCTTCTTCAAACTTATAAAACAGATTTGTTTTTATAAAATTATGCAATAATTTTATGTTTTATTGGGAGTCAGCTATTTCAATGACAATATTTTTGCCACAAGAAGGTGAAATGTGGAAATTTATAAGAAATTGATGACGTAAATTTCTATTACAATGTAAAGAAATTTTATACGAAGCATACATCCAAAATTAATATTATTTTTTTTTGTTGGCATAGCAAAGGGTAAAATGAAAGTACATGCAATGGAATATTTCAACAAGAGGGTCAAAGATGCCCCAAAAGGCGGGTTGCGCAGGCTGCAATAAGGTTAGCGACTGCTGTAATTACATTTAGAAACAAGGAAAGAAATGTTAGGTCACCCAGTTAAGGTGAATGTGTTAGACATGCTAAGAAATGTAAAACTTGTAATCTAGGTTACATAATCTAGGTTACAAACGAAAGAACAGAATTACACCAATTTAGAAAGCAACTTAGCCATGATGGTGATGTATCTCCCTGTCAAGTTTGAATTCGATTGGACAAAGCCTTTTCCAGTTAGATTCCGGAAACAGAAATATTGACGGACAAACAGACAAACAAACAAATGGAATTACACCAATTTCGAAAGGAACCTAGCTATGATGGTAATCTATCTCCCTGTCAAGTTTGAATTTGATTGGATACAGTGTTTTCCAGAAACAGAAATGTTGAAGGACAGACAAACGGACATAAAACAGACAAGCAGACGGAATTACACCAATTTCGAAAGGAACCTAGCTATGATGGTGATCTATCTCCCTGTCAAGTTTGAATTCGATTGGACGAACTGTTTTCAAGTTAGAGTCCAGAAACGGAAATTTTGACGGACAGACAAACAGACAAAAAATGGACCAATTTCGAAAGGAACCTAGCTGTGATGGTGATATATGTCCCTGTCAAGCTTAAATTCGATTGGATAAAGTGTTTTTGAGTTAGAGTCCGGAAACGAAAATGTGGACGGACGGACAGACGTCGGACACATCAATCTAATAGGCGGATTGGTTACACGCAACCCGCCTAAAAATGACTTACGTCTGCCCTACAGTGGGCTTAAAGCGAAGACAAAACTTAAGACAAAATTTTGTTTTAGACCTTTTATGAGTCCCATTTGTCTAAGCACCACGCATTTAACAGTACATAAATGTTATGTAGCCCTTTTATGCGGTATTCTCTGTTACAAAAGCAACCATAATTTGCATTGCATATTCGTTAGTTCAACACCAGACTAAACATACCAAGTATTGCACAATATAGCCAGCAACATATTTTCCCGGTGTTTCTGTGATTGCGGTGTATAGCCTGACCCAAAACAATTTTTGGGAAACTATCACAAGTTCACTCTGCAGATACCCTGGTGACCAAAAATTTTGTTGAAATCGCTCTATCTTGCACCGTTTCTGAGATGTGTTTTTGAGTTTTTTATGCAGAAATTGAAGATGGCCTTCAAAAACGATTTTTGGGAAAAGTCACCAGTTAACTAAGCACACATCCTAGGGGTCAAAAATTTTTCTGAAATTGCTCTATCTCGCACCCTTTCCAAGATAAATGCGTTTTTGATTTTTACACAGGAACTCAAGATGGCCGCCAAAAATGTCAGGAAAATAACTTTTGGGAAAGTCCCCAGTTCAGACTGCAGAAAACCCTGGGGGTCAACAATTTTGAGGTAATCACTGCATCTCACACCATTTTCGAGATAAATGTGTTTTTTCATTTTACGCAGAAATTCAATATGGTGGGAAAACAATTTGGGAAAAGTCGCCAGTAGACTCTACAGATACCCTTGAGCAAAAATTTCATCAAAATCTCTCTATCTCGCACCGTTTCCGAGATAAATACGTTTTTATGTTTTACAAAGAAATTCAAGATGGCGGCCAAAAATGGCAGGAAAACAATTTGTGGGGAAAGTCACCAATAGACTCAGCAGATACCCTACGGGTCAAAAATTTTATCGAAATTGCTCTATCTCCCACTGTTTCTGAGATAAAAGCGTTTTTGTGTTTTACGCAGAAATTTAAGATGGCCGCCAAAAATGGTGGGAATGATTTTTGGGAAAAGTCACCAGGAGACTCTACAGATACCCTGCAGCTCAAAAATTTCATCAAAATCTCTCTATCTCGCACTGTTTCCGAGATAAATACGTTTTTATGTTTTACAAAGAAATTCAAGATGGCGGCCAAAAATGGCAGGAAAACAATTTGTGGGGAAAGTCACCAATAGACTCAGCAGATACCCTACGGGTCAAAAATTTTATCGAAATTGCTCTATCTCCCACTGTTTCTGAGATAAAAGCGTTTTTGTGTTTTACGCAGAAATTTAAGATGGCCGCCAAAAATGGTGGGAATGATTTTTGGGAAAAGTCACCAGGAGACTCTACAGATACCCTGCAGCTCAAAAATTTTGTCGAAATCGCTCTATTTTGCACCGTTTCTGAGATATTAAAGATTTTTAATTTTCAGAGTTAAGAAAAATCGTGCCGTTTAGTTAATAAGTCGGTCATTTTGTATTACATCACTCACAAAAGTTAATGATTTCCAAACATCTATATAACGAACCTACTTGCCAAATTTCATGTGAATAGATGAAGTGCTTTTTAAGTTCTCATCCGGACAAGCATATGTCTTTAAAAAAACATGTTTTTGGTCATGTGACTTCTCTGATTGGTTGAAATGTCATGACACCATATTCAAAATATTTTCCCAAGGCTACTGTACACAAGTGCTAAATTTTAAGAGATTCCGGGATGCTTAGTTCTCTAAATGCAATAGTTTTCAAGTTACAACTGATTTACTTAACTGTGATAACCTTGAAGTAGTTATTGCTCAGCTATGCAATGAGCTACAGGTCTACAATTTCACTTTGTTACAGCTGACCCAAAAAGTGGGTGAATAACATATTAAAAGAAAATACTTTTCAAGTTATAACTAATTTACTCAACAGTGAGAACCTCAAAGTAGCTATTACTCAGCTATGCAATGAGCTACAGGTCTGCAATTTTAAAATTTTATAGCTGACCCAAAAGTAGCTGAACAACATATATTTATATGAAATTCTCTAAATGCAATAGTTTCCAGTTACAAGTGATTTTACTCATTACAGAAGTAACTGAAAAGTCACAAAGTAGCTATTACTCACTTAGTTATTGGGATAGACTCCCAAGTTACTCACGATGTTGTATCTATGGAAATAGTAGCTGAATAACATATGTTAACAAAATGCTCTAAATGCAATACTTTTCCAAGTTATACGTGATTTAGTGCATGATTTCATGAATTTTAATGCATTAAAAATTATTTAAAAATTCATGAAAAAAAAATTAAGAATGATCCAGGCCTAATACTCACACAAGGGAATTTACTTGTGGCCTAGTACATATGTGCAACATATGAGAGAAATCCTTGCAATAGTCCATGAGAAAATTGTGATAGTGTTGAAATGTTCACTTAGGATGGGGGTACCTTACTTGTAATGGCTCTAGCAAACAGACGAACAAACAGATCTGCATGCCTTGAACAAATTTTCATCCTCAATAGATAGGCTAGTTTTTAAAAATACAGCACATCTCTGGGCTTTTTAGTTTTTGAGGAAAAAGAGGAAAAATCATTCACAAAAAAAATCATTGCGTACATGTACAAAATACGCCGCAGAGTGATGCCATAATGTCAGCTGACTTGTGAGTCAGCAGACATAAAAATTGCTCCAAAATCACGGATATTCACCTGATAATATCCAAATTTGACTCACTTCTTCCTTTTAACAGTTTTGATGTTCCCTGAAAATTGCATTACAATCTGTGCATTAGTTTTGGAGTTACACTGTAAATAATCAAATAAGCAGACAGTAATATACTTTGTAAAAACTTTGCAAAGTAATATAACTAAGGTTTTGTAACATTTTATTGGCATGTAACTGTTTTGCTTGTTGATTCAATATCATTTAGAAAGTCAATGACAAACTATTTGTCTGAAATTCTTTGAAGAATGAAAAGACAGACAGAAGCATTGCCATGACAAAAGTTGCTGCCAGACACTACTTGTAACCTAATCAGGTCCAGCTAATCTAAAGATAAGCATGCTCTGAAAATTTGTTGAAAACCTTAACATTGATTGGAATTTCTTTTGGTGAGGAATCCTGCAGCAATTGAACACACTGATGGAGAGATGGAACATCGCCTTTCCCAATCCCCCTCAACTTTGAAATCAAACCTTTTTTTCCATTACCAAATAAGTAACTCCGTTGTCAACAGTGTCCTGCTATTGTTCTCCTTCAAACAATTATATACATGTATATTCAAATAGTGCACCCATTGGACATTTCCTTTTGGGCATGAAATTTCACAATAGGCAGGGTTGTGCTAGGAATTTGAAAAATTCTGGCAAGATATGGGAAAACAAAATTTCAGCTTTTGTAAATATCCCAGTGACAAAACAGCAAAGTTCAACTATTTCATATTTAAGGAGGCTTGACCCATAGATGGGTAACAAATGCAAACATATTTTCCGAGGTGGAAAACATGTCATACAAACTCAAAAACAATAGATCAGATCGTGGTCATATTTTACACAAGGTGGACACAACCACTGATTCAGTTCTTTAAGATGAGTCAAATCAGCATTGGGACTCCAGAGTTATTTTAGGAATTTTTTTAGTCTGTACCTGGGTACAAAATTTGTGCTCTCTCAGGAAACTGAAGTTTATTTTAAACTTTTGTCATTGTTGCACTATAACATGCAAGCAATGCTTGAAATTTTCATTTAGGAACAGTGATTCTATATCTTTTGGTTTGCACCGTCTTGTTTTCACCAGAATAAAATGTCTGAGGGCATCAAAAGTACTTCCTGTCAATTAAAAGTGAGGGTAAACCTACTTTAAGTCCTATGCCATCACTACAGGAAATCTTTTGCTGTTTTTAATATTTTACAATCACTAAAATCATGTATATGAAAAAGAATGGGGTTTATTTGGTAATGATAAACATTGCAGAAAGCAACTGCAAATGGAATCCATAAGACCCATGATAACTTTTTCACTGAACAATATATATATAGATAAAGTCAAAGGTACATTTATCATTGGAGAATCAAAAATTTAAAGTAAGTCAGCTGCAATGTGCTCATTTTTTCGAAGCTGAAACTATGACATTTTAAATCATAAAACTTCAAACCATAAAACCTTTTTGATTCTCTGAAAGTCATGATTTGAAGATCAGGTGATTAACCTGAGCAGCCATCTTGGATTTTTTTGTAACTTTTACACTACCTGTTATTATTTTTACAACGTACTATGGAGTATATTTTAAGTACTGTAAATTCATCATTCTTTTGTTTACCAGTTATCATAATTTTCAGTTAATGATTTCAGATGTACAGGGGGCAGCTACAGAAGAATGAAGGACAAAACTAACAAAACTTCAATTTAAATGTTCTTATTTTATTTCCATAAAAAAATCGATGAATTTCAATGTTACTTCTGCTACAGATGAGGTAGAGTTTAAAAAAAAAGGATATCAACATAAAAACTTTGAAACTGCCAAGAAAGGTCAGATTCTTTGTAAAAAATAAAACTGCAAGACTGCAAGTAAGCTTAGTTCATTAGTATATGAGTTTTATGTACCAAATTGTAAATATTTTACAGCATCTAAAACTATGCTCAAGGAAAATATCTTCAAATATAGTTTTACAGACTACAATTAATAACTTTGTTTGCTTCTAAATTAGCATGTGTTTCAACTTTGTAAAAAAATAATGTAAACAACATAATCAACATCCAAGAAATCTGGATTACTGAAGTAAAAATACAGTTTTGAAAGCTGTATTTGTCACAAACCAATGTGGAATGTACTTTAATTTCATGTAGAAATGTGTAAAATCCATTATTGATTTCAGCATGCATCAGTAAATACTGGAATCTAAAACCCCAGTCACACTACAGGTGGTATAACCCGCGGTTATAGGTGTTGGGCAAAACGCCCCTGTCTGATGTTCATATGCGACCTTGTGACACTGGTGAAATGGTCATTATCTTGCGTGTTCTATGAAAGTCTTGAAATGTTTAAAATTTCTGCTTCTGAATTTGGTACTGTGGGCATGCAAAGACAAATGCAAGCATGTACAGATGAATTTCATCTGTGGTAACTGAAGGTGTAGTCCACAGTGTATATAAGGTTGTGACTTGGTCGTCCTTCGGTGTAACACAGGGACATTGAAGGTATATATGGACACTGCACGACTCTGTCGCAACTTTACATATGAACCTCACATGGTAGTTGAAGGACAGTTATGTAGTGTTTCGCCCAATTCCTATAACCACGCCTTATAACACCTGGGCCTTTATTTACAAAGGTTCTTATTCTTAGAATTAGTCTTATTCTTAGAATTTTTCTAAGAATTGTCATTTTTCTTAGAAAAATTCTAAGAATAAGAATTTTCCTATTCACAAAGATTCTTATTCTTAGAATTATACTAATTCTTAGAACTTTTCTAAGAATGGCTTTTATTCTTAGAATTTTTCTAAGAATATGAAATTGCTATATGCACAAAACTCTTATTCTTGACACCAGAATTGTATCCAAATACAGAAAGTCACTTTTGGGCCTGTATTCACAAAGATTCTCAGAATTTTTCTTTGAATTACAGTTAGTCTAACCTGTTCACACATTTATTTTACTTCTATTCTTATAATTATTCTTAGCTAAGAATTGTTTTGTGAATAGGTTTTTATTTTCAGAATAAGAAAATTCTTAGAATTTTTCTTAGAATTACACTTAAGTCTAAGAAAAATTCTATGCTAAGAATTTTCTCATTCTTAGAATAAAAACCTATTCACAAAACAATTCTTAGCTAAGAATTATTCTAAGAATAGAGTAAATGGAAATGCATGCAATTCTTAGAATTTTTCTTAGACTAAGTGTAATTCTAATAAAAATTCTAAGCATACAGATCTTGGCCTATGTAAACAGAAAACTGGAATTTTTAAAAATAATATAAAGAGGCTGTATTTTGTTACAGTACACACAATTGACTAACATGAAACACTCTGTTCTGAATGTCGATTTGCAATCAGTTGCTACACTATAAGCATCAAAACAACTATTTTTCTTAAGTTAAGCATGCTATGTGCCATTCTTAGATTTAAACAAAGTTCTTAGAATATTCTAAGAATAAGAGTTTTGTGAATAGCAAATTCCTATTCTTAGAAAAATTCTAAGAATAAAACCCATTCTTAAAAAAATTCTAAGAATAAGTATAATTCTAAGAATAAGAATCTTTGTGAATAGGAAAATTCTTATTCTTAGAATTTTTCTAAGAAAAACGACAATTCTAAGAAAAATTCTAAGAATAAGAATCTTTGTGAATACGGGCCCAGTTGTGCAAATGTATGGGGTCAAGCAGCCCAGTTTTATCTTGACCAGCACTGACAAATTAACAATCAACAGAAAAACAAACGGAACAGTTTCCTCTTTGATCAGAATAAGTCTGTGAGACAGTAAAATATGTAGCACCTACATTCTCTGAACTTCTTTTACCCAAACATTGGACTGTTAGAACACAGTGTCCAAACAAAAATACCGAACTCTATGTCTTTCCCACTGTTCCAAATTAATTATTTCAACATTTTGTGATACATTAGACTTGCTCCAAGTCTTTGTATTTGTATCCATCAGTAACCAGAACAGTTAAATTTAAATTGGAAACCTACAGGAGTTCATTATACCACAAGCAATCTGTCAGGGCTGGTTGTTTCTGCAAAAGTCATACAGTACCCATATATGACACAAAAGACAACAGGACTTGGTGAAAGTCTAGTGATACATATTTTAATCATTTGATCATTTGAGTGCAAGTAAGCGCTCTAAACTATTTGAAATGTAACCGTAAAAGAGTGCACAGTTTTTATAATCAACTGAAATTATTTACAATCATGGAATGTGGCCTTTTTTTTAAAAAAAAAAGTTATGTTTTTGCACATGACAATTACAAATTTGAGTAGATACTGATCCAAAGTACCATATGACATAATACATCTTTTTCTTATAAACATTCTATTTTGTTCAATTCACTATTTTGCCCCATTTCCAGAATTCTTGAAAAAGCGCAAATGTGGGACAAGTGACTGTAAAAAGATAACGTCAACACATGCAAACAGCTGAAGGGTCAATTTTATGCTAAATTAAATCAAGCCTCAAGAATACATCCACAGTAATATTTCATGTTGACATACTTGCAAACAAGATCACTCAGAGAGATCATACTTCCACCAAGACCCGACACCTCCAACCTTGCCCTATGAGTGAAATGACAAAAAAAAACTTTAAAAATTCCTGCAGCCAACCATGAAGGTATTTATAAATTCAACTTGTTAGTATTCTGGTACTGATCCCAAAATAATATTACTTTACCATTAAATCCGGAGGGGTTCAGCTGACCACCATGTAAAATATTGATAGGAAACACTGTTAAGAGTACGATGTCACTTCTTTCTGATGTAAAATTAGAAATATTTATACCTCTGCTGGGGTTCAAATCCTACTGCCTTCAGATCATGAAAAAGAGTACTTGGGAGAATATACTCCACCAAAACCTGAAAACCTTTGACATAAAAAAAAGTTCTGGTTCTGGAATTGGTTGTGGATCATTCCCAAAATTATATTAGTTCTATGTTGGACCATGACCTAGCTCTGAAAATTTATGTGCAGTAATTTTTTTTCATAATCTTGGTAAAAATTGATCAGAATCTAATGATCACAGAAGCTCCTTGACGGGACATAATAAACACAAGTTTGAACTCTCTAACCAGCTGAGCAAAAGCAGAATCCACAGAAGTGCAGAGGATAACATAACCAATTTATATAAGGATATTATAGTGGCGAAAACTTACATAAAGGTCTCAATTACTTTTACACTTTTGAATCAGGTGATTTTTTGCTCAAACTCCAATAACATATACATAAGAATCATGCTGTAAAGAATAAAATAGGTCAGTTAAGATTTTACCTATCAATCAAAATTGCGCAATGTTTCAACACAACTGCTGTGACAAAAGAAACTTGGACAAAAATCATAGAGTTAAGGAAAAAGCATCAGACTTGAGACCTCTCATTAGTCCAGTCTCCCTTGACTTTTCACTGTATACCACATCTAATATTTCTGTGTGTGACAAGAAACATCCATCCTCAAGGTTTATACCAGTATTCAATACAAAACTTAAATAAGAAACTTGGCTAAAACTTAAGCTGACACTTTCAGGTAATGCCAAGCAAGATAAACTCAATTTCTCAGTTAATTCCCCGAAGTTTTGCCTGAGAAAAGTCAAGGAACTAAAGAATCGATATGTTGCAATATATTACAGTTTAGTTTATAATATTAAAGGATTGTCGCAAAGGCATGCATTGCACTCAGAATTTAAAATAGACAAATGCTTATTTTTCACACTATAAAACACAAGATATCACCTCTTCAAACTGCAAACATTTGTAAAATTAGTTAAGTGGACCTCACTTTTGCACTTTTCCACTAAACCTTCAACACCTGGTCATGTTACAGTAATTTTGGTCCTTTTAGATTAAACAGACTTCCTCAACCTTAAATCTACACAAATTCAACCCTTATCATCCTAATGTAATATTTGTCAATATCTCTTGAAAATTCAGAAGTAAATCATGGACGTTTTCATAAATCTACTTTGGGGCATAAACCTGCATTATACATTTGTATTTGTTTAAAGCCCACTTTCATCTCGGCGGTAGTGTAAGGGGGCGGTTTTAGGGTTCAATTGCCACGGATTTTCTTCTAAAATTGGCTGAAAAATTTATGGTGGGATGGTGCCTCAGTTTCTGGGTGAGTATAACCGCCTCCCACCCCTACAGTAGAGTCTTTGAGTCCCAGTAGGTCCGACAAAGTTCGGCTTTACCTCGGTGTGAGGCGGTCGGAAGCAATTTTTCAATAACCTGACGGAAGTTACGAACATAACCAAAATTTCCATGTCAAGGACAAATGCAAGGAAGGTAGCTAAAGATAGCAGACGGAAGTATAAGATTTAAAGAAGATGTTAGGAAGGTTGGAAGATGGCTTTTTAACCGTCATTTGCCATCTATTGAAAATGTGTGTATGACAAGGGGGCATAAGTAACACTTTGCTGAGAAAATTGCCCTTGTTTGGTAGATGTAAAAAGCAGGGTTTTAAGCGAGCCTCTTTCATTGAACTGTAAACCTGTCATCTAGAATTCTGGTTTTAGTAGAAATATTTTTCCTGGTCCAATCTTTGTCTTGCAAAAGTTAAAACGTTTTACTTGTCCCAGTAATGACAAAATTTAAGCACATCACATCCATACAGAAAATATAAAACATTTCACCCATGTCTGCTATAAAATATACAGTATATTTGATAATTTTAAGAACTCAGATATGTAAACAAGAAAGCACCCTTTTATTGCCATTTACTTAATTATATTAAAGTAAGAAATGTGCAATTTCGCCAGTATGTAACCATTTAAATGCAAGACAAAACAAGAGCATTCGGGCAGTACATACCTCCTCCCAGGCTTAACAACTCCACTATTAATTTGTGAGTTTAATGACAAAAATTCTTTTAAAATACTCCTGGATTCATAACAGGTTGTGGATCATTAATAGAAATGAAAGCAGTTCTAAGTTAGATCAAGACCCACCTACTGTGAGAGTTTAATGTAAATCTAGTGTTGTGGTTGAATACAAACTGGTTACCGAAAGTGGTAATTCGGCGAAACATGAGAGCATTTAATTTAGTAAATGCCAAGGCGTTTCATATGTGTACAAGAGTTGTAAGTAAAATATAAATTTAAATTGCAATGTGCTTTTTGAGGACTTTTGAGGATATGTCTGATACATTGATAGAATATTACCAAATGCTATGAAATATTTGTTGTAGTTGAATATTTTTGTAAACTTATGTTAAAATAATGAAGATGTGAGGAAACCAGTTTTGATTAAAAGAAAATGAAATATCACAGGATCCAAGTCTTTTAGTCGGCAAATAGGCTTCCGGTATACCGTCTTCTACACTACGTAAATCCATGCAGTATAGTTTTGTTTTTTGTTTTTTTTGTAATCTTGCAAACAGAATTCAATGATTACATAACCACCTTGCTGGAAGATATAATCAAAATTTGTGCCAATTTTTGTATTAAGGGGATGATCAGTGATCAAATGTCACATAATGTGTCAAATTGCACATTTCATACTCTGAGTGACAAAGAGTTACGTCCCTCTGATCCAGGCTTGGTATAGACCAGGTTTTGCAGCACTCATAATGGTGGTGTATGTAGTTTTGCTGAAATATAAATAAAAGAAGTATGTACTGATAAGAGAAAAATCAATAAAACTAACTGTTAATGTGTTACCTGGACAACAGGTACAGTCTAAAGGGGATTTACTACAGAAACACATGTGAGGTAGAGACTTAAGTCAAATGTTGATGCAGAAGGGAGGGATTTACATTATGAGTGAATATTATTCCTTGTAAATTATCTAAAAACTTGAAAATTACTGAAATTTTCTTCCAGTTAAAATTTTCAATTCGTAGACATGCCTGTCCCTAGGGTTTGATGTTGAACACTAATATGAAGTTCAAAGATCATGAAATCTAAAGAAAACCGTAACATATCAACAATAAATATGGACCACATGATTTTTAACAAATGTGGCAAGAATCCACCCAGAACATTTGGTCAGTATCAATACATAAACAAAGACTGTTGAATACCAATTAAATACTGTATTTTGTGTGAAAGTTCCAGATCTATTGCAGCATATTGCTCTGCAACAATTTTAAAGAAGAAAGAAAAGAGAAAAACTGATACAACTGCAATAAAATTTACAAAGATAAAACATGTGGCAACAACAATGAAATACATTATCAAATGGATATCTCAATAAAATCTAGCTGATTAAATAATATTTCAAATTTCAGTGAATGTGTTTGCTTTTTTATATAAAGCTTCACCTCTTACCTGTTTAGAACTGGTTTTGTTGACAAAACATGATAGAGGTTATCCATGGTTATGTTGGACTGACCCATAGCATTCATTGCCTTAATGCCTGCATCTCTGTTAAAAAGCAAAGTCCAAGTATGTAGTTTGTATATCTATTAAATTACAGTTAAACTGTGCTGCAGACATAGGCTACGAATTTCAACTGTTTACAGCACATAATTGCAGGTGAGGAAAGGTCAGAAACTATGGGCTTCATGGCTTTAATACAGCCGATCGATAGTTTATAACCATCATAAATCACTCGAATATGTCTTTTATTCCTATTCTAAAATGGTTACAAAATATTTTAGTCAAAATAAGGGGTAAATCTTATGCAAAAATCAAAACAAATCCAACGCCATGTTGGGTGCTCCATCAATGCAACATACATGGTGATATCTAGGGTAAAAAACAAGTATTTTGTGTTACTCTATTTTCACAGAAATTGTGATGAAATATTGACAGATTGTCATTGTAGATGCTTTCATTTTGTTGTAAGCTTTAAAACGATATGTTATTTGTTAAAATCAAGCAAGAAATGTGAATTTTATCAATATTTTAACCACTTATTCTACCGGGAGTTGTTTGTTTACATTTGTATGCAAAGGAACAATGCACGCAGAATTCAACAGCGTTGTTTTATTTACCGTTCTATATTCGCGATTCCAGCATTGCGCAAAAGACGTGTCCCATGTTCACTGCGCAGCCTACCATTTTAGAATATCATATATTGATATTTCAGCTTAAAATATTGACTGTGTTTTTAGGTTTCAATATTAATTACAAAATTGCAAATTTAATAAGTAAATTAAATTTTTATAAGGTAATACCCTATCCAATGGACAATTGCTAATCTGGTTGGTGCTGAGCCCGTATTCACTAACATGGATCAAGCTGAGCGAAAAATCAGCTCAAGATCAGATCAGGATCAAGGAAAATGGCTTTGGCTCAAGTCTGTATTCACAAAGGAAGGATCAGCTGAGCCAAAAATTTTGAAAAATTTCGCATAGCAACACATAAGTTAATTACTTTTATACATTGTAAACAGCATTTTTATGCATGAATTTCCACAAAATATGCATTAATATAAATTTGGTTCATTATTTTTTTCACTAAAGAATTTTTAAATATTTGATGTTTAATCCAAAAATTTAGGCTCCGCCCACTTTTGATCCAGAAAAAAACACAAAATCTGACCTGTTTTAAACATTAATATAAGCATACTTAAAACAGGAAAAAAGTATTAAAACTTCTTAATTAACAATATAAAGGATTGAAGGTTATTAACCAATGATTTATTTTTCATATGTTTGCTATTTTAGTTAATTATAAAGCTACAAACTTTGATCCAAAACTTAATCTACCAACTTAGCTGGATCAAAGATAAGCCACAATTTGAGCCAAAAATCAGCTCAAATTCTTTGTGAATACTAACTTAATCCTGATCCATCTTTTAGCTTAACTTGAGCCAAAAATCAGCTTAAGTTGAGCTTGATCCCTTTTGTGAATACGGCCCCAGAACGGCCCGCCAAACAACACAAAAACCATCCTGTGTTTCCACTGGCCAGGCTGGTCCAGTAGTGTTCATTCGCCAGGAGGTGCGTTGTACTTCCTTCCTGTCTAGACAGAGTGACATCATAGCATCTTTTTCATTGTCTAAACCTATTTAGACCCTTGTAAGCTGATAGCAGGGTCAGTTGGGAGGGTCTTGTATGTCCATTGGATAGGGTATTATAAAAATTTACTTATTAAATTTGCAATTTTATTTTGTTGATACATCCTATCCAATGGACAATTGCTGAACAACTACCGCTTGGTAAGTTACTAGGTGAACTCATAAACAGAACTAACAAAAATTTCTCCAGGCCTGGGTTGACTTGAGGTCAGGAAACCCTAGAAGGCCATGGTTGGTTACCAACATCCGGTTAACTAGGGATACACCAACACTGTCCCCACCCCCTGTTTTAACAGACCTGCTCTGAGGCAGGGGAGGCAGGGATGAGTTCAGTCCAATAAGGTGAAGGAATAAACCTCCTGAGGGAAGCACGTCACTTACCTTTTTTTATTTATACATGTACAAACTATTTACATATTTACAAGTCTCCTCAATAATATGGGCTACTGGTGGATCTGCTGAGCAGCCACAACAGGTCCCAAGTGACAGAGCTCTGAATCAGCCCAAGCCACATCCTTTAGATAGAATGGTGTGAAGGTGTTGTGTGAATTCCAATAGCAGGCTGACAAAATTTGTTCCAAGGAGACTCCAGACTGGAAGGCCTTGAAAGCAGCGAATGCCCTCACATCATTGGCTTTAACCTTGTGTATGAAATCTCAGATATATCCTGGGCTGTTCCTGTATTGGTATATGGAAGTAGGCATCCTTGAAGTCTATTAAAGTAACCCACTCCCCTTGTTGGAGGGACGTCCTGATGGTCTCTGGTGTCTCCAATTTGAATTTTTCTGCCTTGAGGAATTGATTTAATTTGCTAAGGTCAAGTAGGGGTCTCCACCAGTTGTTTGATTTTGGGACCAAGAATAGACGGTTGAAAAACCCTATATTCAGAACTTTAGGACCAGCACCCAGAGCTTCCCAAGTTCTGAAAAAAGGGTCGGTAGATCTGACTGCACCGGCTGGTGGAGATTGAGTGGGTGCTACCTTGACAGTTTGGAAGGTCGGTTCCCTATCAAGTGTCCTTGCCATCAGTAAAGCCTTGATCTAGACAGTTAAAGGGGTCGGACCACTTCTGGTCGAGTTCTGAAATCTTTGCATCTGTAGAAACTTTGGCCAACCTGCTGTCTGTACCAGATTTCGCAGGCTTATCTGTAGACGACTTGGCCTTGGAAGTTGTAGCCTTCTCTTTCTCCACCTTCTTCGGCTTCTTCTCAGCAGGACCAGTAAAATCAGGAGACTGCAGCATCCCCGGCCATCCACTGCCCCTATTACCGACACAGAGGCCGTGTCCACAAGGGAGGGATTGAGTGTGTCTGCGTGATCTTTACTAGGGGTGGCTGTATGATCTTTCTTTGCTTCACACTTCTCTTTCTTAAGCTTATAGCTTGGAGTGAAGAGTTGGTAGCGTTGCTCAGAAGTGAGAATATTGCAAAACTTACAGTCAGTGTTGCTGGGGTTCTCCACACAAGGGTCTGAGCCCTTTCCTTTGTCTCTACATCTAGCGCAATAAGAGTGGGTATCAAACCCCGCCATAAGATGGCCACATCCTCCCCGCTTCTGTCCTGGTGAAGACATATTGTTCTATACACTGACAAATATCCGTTAAATAAACAGAAAGTCATAAACAAGCAGTATTCTCACGAATATCTTCAAAAATCTAGAGCTGGCGAAAATCCGTCTGCACAGTACACAAGCCAAATGAAAAAGATGTTATGACGTCACTCTGTCTAGGAAGGAAGACAGTACGATGAGCCACCTGGTGAATGCACAATACTGAACCGGCCTGGCCAGTGGAAACACAGGACGGTTTTTTCTGTTGTTTGACGGGCCAGTCTACCTCGACTGGATTAGCACTTGTCCATTGGATAGGATGTATCAGCGCAATAAAAGTTTATATTTCAATATCCTTTTTTAAATATCAAGACTTCAGTGAGCAGTTTCTTTCACCATGGTTCTGTATGGTTCTGCTTCTGACCAAAATATTTAAATGCAATACATAGAGTGTGTTGGGAGAAAGGGGGGAACTCAGTCTTCTAAATGAGTTAAGTGGTGCTGTGTATTAACTTCTAATATTGTACTGAATAGAAAGAAGAAAAATTCATGCCTCACACTTTAAGTTTTAAGGGGAACACCTATTAAATGAAATTGTAATGAGGAAACTGAAATGAAAACAAGTAACTGCCCTTTCAGTGATGCTCAATTAATTTAATTCCATTCTAAGTACAACTTAGCACAAATCACATGAACAGAACTTTCCATATAAATTTACATGATGATCTGGCTCTGGGTAACATAAAACAAGCAATCAGTGCCCGTGAATGGGCTCTGTGTCCACTGTTTGTGTTTTGAGCTTCAGAGTACAAGTGAAAGTAGACAAGTAACTGGGGTTGTAAGACCCCAAAAGGCGGGTTGCGCGATCAGTACCAGGGACTGTAACACATACTTGTACTTGCCATGTCTACAGGATGGATGGATGCCAGATGTATCCAACACACATACCATAATAGTGCAGGGTTCTGTCCTTCCACTTTGTCCAGTTTGAAATAGATTAGCAGAAGCATCTTCAAGTTACAGTCTGCAAACAGAATTTCAAGATGACGGCCATCTTGCTTTCCCAAATGGCACCCACTTCAAAAGCAACCTAGCATAGGTGGTGACCTAAGACCCTGTTAAATTTAAAATTGATTGGCTGAAGCATCTTTGAGTTAGAATCCTGAAATGGAATTTCAAGATGGTGGCCATCTTGTTTTTCAAACTGGCACCAATTTTGAAAGCAACCTAGCCTAGGTGGTGCCCTACTGTCCTGTTAAGTTTCAGTCGGTGTGCAAAAGTGTTTTAGAGTTACAGTCTGGAAATGGAAATTCAAAGATGGTGGCTATGACGGTCATCTTGTTTGTCAAGTGGCACCAACTTCCAAAGAAACCTAGCCTAGGTGGTGCCCTACCACCCTGTTAAGCTTCAAATTGATCAGCAGAAGTTTCTTCGAGTAGAGTCAGGAAATGGAAATTCAAGATGGCAACTATCTTGTTTTTCCAAACGGCACCAACTTTGTAGTCAACATAGCTTAGGAAGTGCCCTACCACCCTGATAAGTTTCAAATCAATTGGCAGAAGCATCTTTGAGTTAGATTCCGAAAACGGAATTTCAAGTGGCGGCCATGGGGCCATCTTGTTTTTCCAAATGACACCAATTTCAGCTGACATAAAAATATGTCCCCATTTGTGTGTCCCCCTACTTCAGCCACCTAAGGCTCACAAAGGATAATTAATATTTTTTCTCACCTTCTGTCGTCACTTTTAGGAGCAGGTTTCCAGTGATCATAATTTGTTTCGAGAACAAACCACCTGAAACATACACACAACATGATTGTAATTGTGTAGTGCTTGTAACAGTGTCTCTAAGCACTGATAACTAAACTTTTAAGCATCACAGGTACATTTGAAAAGGTATATTTTGAGCTGTTTTCAAAATTCTAGAAATGATTCTGAATATCTCATATCCACAGGCAACTTGTTCCAAAAAGCAGGTGCAACACAGATAAACACCGATCACCATTATTGTTTGTTGATACTTTGCAAGGGTATGACAATACTGGACCATTTGAGGCTCTTGTAACTCTACCCGAGCCTGAAACTGACAGTAGTTCACTGATGCATTGTGGTCGAAAATAATGCATGTACGGTTTTGTAAACATCCATGAGGATGCAGAAAGCAATTCTCTCCTGGACTGGGAGCAGGTGTCACTCCTGTCTGACTTTGCTGATGTGGTCAGATTTGTTTTGTTTCTTTATGACATGGGCAGCAGAATTAGTTAACTGATCTTATATAGCAAAGTTAACAGATCTTATATAAATCAAAATAAATGACAAGAAACTGGGGTTGTAGACCCACAAGGGCAGGTTTCACAATCAGGCAGGGTAACACATACTAGTACTTGCCATGTCTACAGGATGTATGTATGCCAGATGTATGCAACACGATAACTGTGATACTGGTCCTGGACATATCAAAATAGTGCTCGATTCTGTCCTACCACTTTACCAAGTTTAAAATAGCATCAGAGATGCCTGTAACCCACAGCCTGGGGTTATAGTTTTCAAAACCATGACATAAAGAAGCAGTGACACAGTACAAAGACCAGGATATTTTCAGAGCGGTGTCACTTATATAAAGGTCCAAATAATGTTTAAGCAGAGAAAGAAAACGTATGTAAAGATAAAGTACTAAAACAAGACAATTCAACAGCAAGATAACAGCATTAATCAGTAAACTAAAAATATGAAGATATAAAATTTATTAATTAGAGAATAGCTGTTAATGGATATAGCATAATTATGTAAAAGTGCATATAATAGTCAGTTGCAGCAATCCATATATCTTTGTCATAAGAGAAAGATATCTCAAATATGGCAGTTGAACACACTTTGGCAGAGCAAAAAGGTCACACCATGATGCACAAATACATTTACATACACCCCCTAACCAATGTCCCGACCAAATGTCAACATTCTACACCTTATAGAATCCAAGAAATAGCCCACACAAAATTTTAAAACTTATGGTCACTATAACAAGGTCAAAGGTCAAATCAAGGTCACAGAATGATGCTGCACGCCTACAACCCACAACCAATATCCCTACCAAGTATCAACTTCATACACCTTATGGTTTCCAAGATATAGCCCAGATAAGATTTTATAGGTCAAGGCCACTATGGCAAGGTCAAAGGTCAAATCAAGGTCACACCATGATGTTGCATACTTACACCCTATAATCAATGTTCCTACTGAGAAACAACTTCATACACCTTACAGTTCCCAAAATAGAGCCTGGACAAGATGTTATAAGTCAAGGTCACTATGGTGAGGTCAAAAGTCAAATCAAGGTCACAACATGATGTTGCACACCTTCACCTCCTAACCAATGTCCCTACCAAGCATCAACTTCCTACACCTTATGGTTTCCGAGATATGGCCCAGACAAGATTTTCAACTTCAAGGTCACTACGGCAACGTCAAAGGTCAAATCAAGGTCAGACCATGACGTTGCACCCCTATACTTCCTAACCAATGTCCCTACCAAGTATCAACTTGATATACCTCACGGTTTCTGAGATACAGCCCGGACACACTTTTTCCCACCGCCTGCCTGCCCATCCGGACACCATTGGTGAAAATAATACACCGACAGCTCTTAAGGGCTGTGGGGTAAAAATTGATCAGCAGAAGTGTCTTCCAGCAACAGTCTGCAAACAGAATTTCAAGATGGCGGCCATCTTGTTTTTCGAAATGGCACCAATTTCGAAAGCAACCTAGCCTAGGTGAGGCCCTACCAAGTGTCTTCGAGTTAGAGGTCGGAAACAGAATTTCAAGATGGCTGCCATGGTGGATACTCTTTATGGACGTATGATTACTCCTGTGATTTATTTACACTTAAATAATTGCAGATTTAGTCCGTCAAATTCAGGGGCCCATAAAAAAAAAATATGGATTTAAAATACAGTACAATAACAGATGAAATCTCTAGAAACAGATTTTTACATTGTTAACCTTTATGTTTCAATATCTTTCCATTGACACGTATATCAGTTTACAAATTCCATAATGACACTACTATAAACACCCTAGACTTCTGGAACTGTACAATTTTCCTTCTCAACCCACCGGTTCTGCTCTGTATCAAGATACCAAAGGTCCTGAGCTTTAAGCCTATCTTTCGTGATGACCACTCCTTCTCCTGGCTTGGTACCGCCTAGAATAACGTAGCTGGGCGCTGGTGTTCTGGCTGATTTCAAAATCTCCACAGCTTCATTGAATGAACTCACTTTATCTATTGTCTGGAGAATATATGTATATACCAGTACATAATTAATTAGTTGTTACAATACTTCTTTATTAAGTAAATAATTGGGTCTTTATCTATATAATGTTACACTATTACTTCCACCAATGTTCCTGCAATTTGTAATGTTTTTATATACCAAGCAAATTACACTCAGATGTATACAAACATTTTATCACTTCATCAAGAGACAAAAAGTTTTCTTTGATGTTATTCATATAAAGGAAAAAAAATCACCAGTATTCTGTGAAAGGAATACTGTTTAGTATACTTCATACTATAAATTTAATTTATGCAAGAATGTAAAATTTGCCCTTTCCAAATTTTTGCCATAAAATTAAAACCTCAAAAAACTCAGTATTTATTTTAATACCTTACAATGAAAATGTGATAGCAATAAGTGGAAACTAAATAAATTTCACATATTTTCAGTATGACTAACTTACTGTCATATAATTCGAAAACAAAATACTGGCTGTGAACTTTTAACCCCAGAGGACCTGTACCTGGAACATTGTGCCCTATGAAATTCTGGAAACTGATATGTTCTTTTATGTGACAGCCAGGAATTTGAACCACAGTGGACTCTGTTTAAGTAGACTCAGGGTAAGTTGGATTTTGGTTTAAGTGTAACTGATAGATTACAGATTAAATACCAGAAACAACTAGGTCAAATTTGGAATTTGTTATAACTCCAAGCCATTCATTTAGACTTACCAACACAGAGTATAGTTTAAATTCTCTCAGAGAATACCAATTATTAATACCAGGGTCTAATACATTGAATACTGTAATGTTTACCTGTCTCATTAGGTGGCTTGTCAATGTTGTATTTCTGTACAAGATGTCCACAAGTATGTTTTCAATGGCATATCCTTGATCTGAAACAGAAGGATGGGAAAGGATATGAAATTTTTCTTTAAAAGGCAACAGTGTGGTCAACAACTAAGATCAGCTAAAAGTGACCAATAATATGTCTGCTTTTACTATCTAAACTTTTTAGGAAATGTTGGAAAGTAGTATAGGTTATGCAAACTAGACTTTTCTGTAACTCTTAATAGACAATAACAAATCCAGACTCTAAAGGGAAACTTCCCAAAGTCCAACCTGTTATTAGCACCCACTTAGCAAAGTATTTTCTAATGGACAACTGATTAAATGTGAGAAAAGGATTTTATCAAAAGTAAACTACATAATGATTACTTCGCTGTTGAGATCAAGAATAACTTTTACAGTCCATGCAAACATTGAGCACAACATGAGATGTTTCTATGCATGCAGCAATAGTTTGCACTGCAGGAAAGGGAAACCAAGAGTGCCATTCATATATTAATATGACAATATAACTTATTATAGGCTTAGAGGATTTCAATATTAAAAATAAAAGTATCAATTTCTAAATACTTTTTCAATAACTTAGAGGCAGTACTTTGAAAACATCAGACATATATGGAGTTAACATTTCCCCCCTCCCCCCCCCCCCCCCAAAAAAAAAAAAATAATAATAATAATTATAACACTGGTTTCTCCATGCATAATATCCTGACTGTTGTCAGATATGTCCAATATACTATTAAGATTTCACAAATCTATTTTTGTTAAAGAAAACTGCTGTAAAAAGATAATACACAGATATGTTCAAATGAGACATTTACTTGAAGCTACATCTAAATTTCCTTTCAAAGTATACAGTCTAAAACAGATCTATAATAGGCTTGTGACACTACACTAAAGAAGGCATAACTGTAATCAACTATGCCACCCAACAACTGCAAAAACAAGTAGATTAGTTAACAAAAGAGATAATCTGGTATATCTGGAAAATTGTTTATTCAGATTACACAACTATGTATAAAAATAGCTCAATAAGTTTATGGTTTATTATCTCTTTTAAGTAGATTATATGCACAGACAAAAACGTATATAATGAACGTCCCCAGGGGGTATTTTTAGAAGGAATTTACAAGAAATATTTGGGTTAATGTGTTATGTCTTTACAAAGTGCTTAATGCCAAATATCAATAATACCCCAGGATTCTATATCTCCTGTCATTTTCTTGATTTATCCAATGAATTTTAATTTGGGTATCTTTAAGACCTGATTGCACTCTTCAGATTTAAAAAACTAACATTGTCTTGCATTGAGATATTACAATGGTCACAATATGGAAGAGGTAGTTAAAAAAACTAGAGATTGCGTCTCGACACAGTATATCCCCGGACAGGACATGGTTGAAGCGTGACATACAGAATATTATGTCAAATGTGACCCCACCAAAAGATTCATCTTCACATCCAAAACCTCTACAACCAATAATAAGGGAGATATAGACCATTAGAGGTATCAAGGACCACATTTGACCTTGAAGGAGGGATCTAAGGTCAAATCTGAGCCCACCAAAAGATTTGGGGCACATGATTTGCTATAGGTTGTCTTCATATCCAAAACCTCTACGACCAATAACAAGGGAGATATAGGTCATTATAGATATGAAGAACCACATTTGACCTTGAAGAAGAGGTCCAAGGTCAAATCTGAAACCAGCAAAAGATTAGGGGCACATGATTTCCTAGAAGTTGTCTTCACATCCAAAACCTCTACGACCAATAATGAGGGAGATATAGGCTCTTTTAAGTTTGGTCACCTCAGATTTTAAAATTCATTGCCATAGCAACCAACCAAATTAAACAAACTGGACCAAATGTTAGCCAGGCAAGACTTCATAGTAGGGAAGATATCTTGAAACCTTGGTAAGGATAGGTGCAACAGATTTCCAGCTATAAGTGATTTACTCAATGGTGAACTGTCAAAGTAGCTATTACTCATTTAGCTATGGACCTACAGCTCTGAAAATTTACCATGACGGAGTACATTTAAAAGTACATGAACAACACATTTGACAAAAAACCTCTAAGTTTAATAGGTTTGCAGATATAAGTGATTTACTCAATGATGAACTGTCAAGGTAGCTATTACTCAGTCAGCTATGGACCTACAGCTCTGGAAATTTGCCATGACACTGTGCATTAAAAAGTAGCTAAACAACATATTTGACAAAATTATTGTAACTCTAACAGTTATAAAGAAAAATATCATTTACTCATTATGGTCATGCTTAAAAACAGCCAGTCTCGGCAGGCAAGAACCCCAGCCCGCAGGTGCAGCTAAATGGCCAACAACATTGAGATTTGGGAAAATCTTAGGAACAACTTACAAGTAGTACTCATATTTTGAAGCCAAAGAAACAATTCTAAGAGAGATTTGATATGATGACCCTCCTATTTGGCTTTAAAGACGTGATATGGTGGCCATTTTGTTTCCAAAACAAGGACACAATTACTCTTGCGCAAGCTTTCCCATCCATTTACATTTTGTGTAAATCTGATGAAGCTAGCTGAAATATTTTAGCTTACAGAAAGATTTTAGAACAAACTTTAAGACCCGAAAATTTTAAAAGTGCTGCCATGGCAACAGTTGCCGCTTGATAACCCCCAAAACTTAATCAGCTCTAGATCCTCTTGGAGTAAACATATCCTGAAAATTTGGTGACAATCCATGCAGGGGTTTAGGCTGTGAAACACCCACAAACTTTAAGACCTGAAAATCTGTAAAAAGTAACCATGGCAACAGTGGTAACCAGATACCCACCAAAACCTAATCAGCTGTAAATCCTCTTGGAGTAAACAGGCCCTGAAAATTTGGTGAAAATCCATACAGGGGTTTAGGCTATGGAACACCCACAACTTTAAGACCCAAAAATATTAAAAGTGTTACCATGGCAACAGTTGTTACCGGATACCCCCCAAAAGCTAATCAGCTCTAGATCCTCTTGGGGTAAACATATCCTGAAAATTTGGTGACAATCCATGCAGGGGTTTAGGCTGTGAAACACCCACAAACTTTAAGACCTGAAAATCTGTAAAAAGTAACCATGGCAACAGTGGTAACCAGATACCCACCAAAACCTTATCAGTTCTAGATGCTCTTGGGGTAAACATACCCTGATTATTTGGTGAAAATCTGTGAAGGGGTTTAGTCTGCGGAACACCCACAAACTTTAAAACCCGAAAATGGTTAAAGTGTTGCCATGGCAACAGTGGTAGCCGGATACCCACTAAAACCAAATCAGCTGTAGATCCTTTGGGAGTAAACATGTCCACAAACTTTAAGACCCAAAAATCTTAAAAGTGTTGCCATGGCAACAGTGGTAGACGGATACCCAACAAAAGGTAAACATACCCTGAAAATTTGGTAAATATCCATGCAGGGGTTTTGTCTGTGGAACACCCACAAGCTCTAGATCCTCTTGGGGTAAACATCCCCTGAAAATTTGGTGAAAATCTGTGAAGAGGTTTAGGCTGTGGAAGACTCACAAGCTTTATGTCTCACAGTCTTTTATATAGGCATATATATGCAGTAAAAGGCATATTTTGAGTCATTTTAGCAGGCCTAAGGTGACCTTGAAATCATTAAGTGTGAAAATATCTCCAAAGAGGCTAAAAATCGCCTCGGTGAGGTACTTTGACGGTCTGTGGATGACCTTCAATGAAGAACTTCAAGGTCAAATTTCTGCATGCCTACAGAGGACATATATATGTATTATATATACCAACCATCGTATGATCTAACTTTCTCTATATCAGAACTGGGCCAAAATATGAAAAAATGGCCAAAATCTGACCTTTAAGAGGCCACCAGTGACCTTGAAATTGAAGGTCAAGGTCACAAAACACTAGCATTCGTGGCATTGCCCATATATACCCGCATACCAAATTTGAAAGGTCTAACTAAAATATTTTTTAAGTTATCGCGTCCAAAAGGAAATCTCTGCGGCGGCGGCGTGACTGTAGTGAATCCGAAGTATCCCCGACTTTCGTCCGGGTATACAAAGAGCGTGGCTTTGTAATTTTAGAAGAGTGGACATGAAACACAAAACTGATGCATCTATCTTGCACCATTTCCAAGATAAATGCATTTTTGCGTTTTACGCACAAATTTAAGATGGCCGACAAAATTGGCTGGAAATCAATTTTTGGGAAAAATTGTCAGATGACTACACATACCTTGGGGGTCAAAAATTTCCCCGAAATCACTCTATCTCGCACTGTTTCCAAGATAAATGCGTTTTTGTATTTTACACAGAAAATCAAGATGGCTGACAAAATTGGCGGGTAAACAATATTTGGGAAAGTTGCCAGATGACTCTGCGAATATCCTGAGGAGTCAAAGATTTGCCTAAATCGCTCTATCTTGCACTGTTTCCGAGATAAATGTGTTTTTGTGCTTTTCACAGACATTCAAGATGGCCACCAAAAATGGTGAGAAAACAATTTTTGGGGAAAGATTGGCTGGTGACTCCACGGATACCCTAAATTTTGTCAAAATCGCTCTATCTCGCACTGTTTCTGAGATATTTAAGATTTCCCTTTTGATCATTAAGAAAAATTGTGGTGTTTAATCGTTAATAAGTCAACCACTTTGCATCAGATCACTTCTAAAAGTTGATGATTTGGGCAAATCTACATGCCAAATTTTGTGAATAGGTGAAGTGCTTTTTAAGCTATCATCCAGACAAGCACACCCCTTTGAAAAAAACATGTTTTTGGTCATGTGACTTCTCTGATTGGTTGAAATGTCCTGACACCATATTTAGAAATTTTTCCCAGGGCCACTGCATACATGTGCTAAATTTAAAGATAATCTGCCCAGTGGTTGTTGAGCTATATGCTACAGAAAAGGCGGAAGCCGGCAGAGCCAGCATACTCTCTCTCCCCTCTCCCCTGATTACAAACAAGCGTCCCACAAGGGATGGTTAATTAATGTTAGGAAATTAGTGAAATCTTTAGCAAGCAGTGAGGGTCAATCTTTCTGCTCAGAAAACTAGAGGATCGCTCGCCAAAAAAAAAGATGTTTTTGCATAGCAAAAACAAAGCGTCCCGAAAAGGATATAAAGGTGAGTGCTATAGTATTAAGAAAATGCTTTGTTTCTAGCCTTATACTGTTGTGGCAACCAAAGTCAGCGCAGTCTGCTCTATCTAGCACGGTTTTCAAGATATAAGCATTTTTGTGTTTTGCAAAAAATAAAAAAATTAAAAATGTCCGCTATATTTGGCGAGACAAAAATATTTTGAAAATTGGCATGGCTACTCTGCAGAGATACCCAGCAGGTCAAAAATTTTGTTGAGTTCGCTCCATATAGCACGGTTTTCGAGATATAAGCATTTTTGTGTTTTGCAAAAACTTTGAAAATTCAAAATGGCCACCATTTTTGGGGAGACAAAAATTTTTGTCAAGACCACTGCCGCGGTGTGTATCTCCCGCCGAGCATTAAAGCAGAAGAAATAGCTTTTCCGAGATATTCACAATTTTTCATTTTTGTGTGTGAAAGCTCTTCCAAAAGTAGGTGAATGAGTTATTTGAGAAAAATTGGCTATCTGCAATACTATTAAGAGATAATTCACATTTACTCATTTTGAGTAGGTGAATAATTATCTATGGGTCTGAAACTTCACCAAGTGAAAGCTCTCCCAAAAGTAGGTTAATGAGTTATTTGAGAAAAATTGGCTATCTGCAATACTTTTAGAGATAATTCGCATTTACTCATTTAGAGTAGGTGAGTAATTAGCTATGGGTCTGAAACTTCACCATGTGAAAGCTCTCCCACAAGTAGATGAATGAGTATTTGATAAAAATTGGGTATCCGCAATACTTTTACAGATAATTAGCATTTACTCATTTTGAGTAGGTGAATAAATAGCTATGGGTCTGAAACTTCACAGAGTGAAAGCTCTCCCAAAAGTAGGTGAATGAGTTATTTGAGAAAAATTGGCTATCTGCAATACTTTTAGAGATAATTCGCATTTACTCATTTTGAGTAGGTGAGTAATTAGCTATGGGTCTGAAACTTCACCATGTGAAAGCTCTCCCAAAAGTAGGTGAATGAGTTATTTGAGAAAAATTGGCTATCTGCAATACTTTTAGACATAATTCGCATTTACTCATTTTGAGTAGGTGAGTAATTAGCTATGGGTCTGAAACTTCACCAAGTGAAAGCTCTCCCAAAAGTAGGTGAATGAGTTATTTGAGAAAAATTGGCTGTCTGCAATACTTTTAGAGATAATTCGCATTTACTCATTTTGAGTAGGTGAGTAATTAGCTATGGGTCTGAAACTTCAAGTGAAAGCTCTCCCAAAAGTAGGTGAATGATTTATTTGAGAAAAATTGGCTATCTGCAATACTTTTAGAGATAATTCGCATTTACTCATTTTGAGTAGGTGAGTAATTAGCTATGGGTCTGAAACTTCACCATGTGAAAGCTCTCCCACAAGTAGATGAATGAGTATTTGATAAAAATTGGGTATCCGCAATACTTTTACAGATAATTAGCATTTACTCATTTTGAGTAGGTGAATAAATAGCTATGGGTCTGAAACTTCACAGAGTGAAAGCTCTCCCAAAAGTAGGTGAATGAGTTATTTGAGAAAAATTGGCTATCTGCAATACTTTTAGAGATAATTCGCATTTACTCATTTTGAGTAGGTGAGTAATTAGCTATGGGTCTGAAACTTCACCATGTGAAAGCTCTTCCAAAAGTAGGTGAATGAGTTATTTGAGAAAAATTGGCTATCTGCAATACTTTTAAGAAATAATTCGCATTTACTCATTTTGAGTAGGTGAGTAAAATGGCCGCCATTTTTGGCAAGATAAAATTTTTTTGAAAATTGGCATGGCTACTCTGCAGAGATACCCTGTGGGTCAAAAATTTCGTCGAAATCACTCTATCTAGCACGGTTTTCAGGATATAAGCATTTTTGTGTTTTGCAATTTTGCGAAAAATTTGAAAATTCAAAATGGCCGCCATTTTTTGCGAGAAATTTTTTGTTTGAAAATTGGCATGGCTACTCTGCAGAGATACCCTACGGGTCAAAAATTTTGTCGAAATCGCTCTATCTAGCAGGGTTTTCGAGATATAAGCATTTTTATGTCTTGCAATTTTTGCGAAAAATTCGAAAATTCAAAATGGCCGCCATTTTTGGCGAGACAAAATTTTTTTGAAAATTGGCATGGCTACTCTGCAGATATACCCTGTGGATCAAAAATTTCGTCGAAATCGCTCTATCTTGCAGGGTTTTCGAGATATAAGCATTTTTATGTTTTGCAATTTTTGCGAAAAATTCGAAAATTCAAAATGGCCGCCATTTTTGGCGAGAAAATTTTTTTTTCAAAATTGGGATAACTACTCTGCAGAGATACCCTGTGGGTCAAAAATTTCGTCGAAATCGCTCTATCTAGCACGGTTTTCGAGATATAAGCATTTTTGTGCTTTGCAATTTTTGCGAAAATTTCGAAAATTCAAAATGGCCGCCATTTTTGGCGAGACAAAAATTTTTTGAAAATTGGGAAAAGTACTCCGCATAGATACCCTGCGGGTCAAAAATTTTGTCGAAATTGCTCTATCTAGCACGGTTTTTGAGATATAAGCATTTTTGTGTTTTGCAATTTTTGCGAAAATTTCGAAAATTCCAAATGGCCGCCATTTTGGACGAGACAAAAATTTTTTGAAAATTGGGAAAACTACTCCGCATAGATACCCTGTGGGTCAAAAATTTTGTCGAAATCGCTCTATCTAGCACGGTTTTCGAGATATAAGCATTTTTGTGTTTTCCTTATTTGGAAAAATCGTAATGATTAATTAATCATTAATTACTCGGCCATTTCTTGACCAATCAATGTCAAAATCTAATGATTTCCAGATTTTAATAGAATGAATGTATTTGCCAAGTTTCAGGTGAATTGATAAAATTCCTTTCAAGTTATCATCCGGACAAGCTTCCCCATGGAAAAAAGACATTTTTGGTCATGTGACCTCTCTGATTGGTTGAAATGTCACTGCAGCATATTCAAAAAAATTCGCCAAGGCTACTGCCTAAACCTGCCAAATTTGAAAAGAATCCGCCCAACGGTTACAGAGTTATAAAGAAAACAAAATGCGGAGCCGGCGGAGCCGCCGGAGCCGCCGGAGCCGCCGGAGCCTGAAGCTCTCCCATACACAAACAAGCGTCCCTTGCGGGACGCTTAATTATTACATTGTTTTGGAAAGTTTATTATTTAAAAATTTATTTTAATATTAGGAAACTCAACTGTAGTAAATGTTCCTTTATATAGAAATAATGCAAGTGCTATTACTCACTTAGCTATGGAACTAGATCTGCAAAAGCAGCAAAAATATGGAGGACATAAGACACCAGAGACACTAAGGCAAACTTAAAGCAAAAAGACCCACAGCACTTCACTTTAGAGAAAATAGCATCAGAGATGCCCGTACCCCACAGCCTGGGGAAATAGTTTCAATACTATGACATATAAAAGTAGTGAAACAGTACAAAGCCCAGGATACTTTCATCGCAGTGTCACTTATATACAGGTCCAACTAATGTAGAGAAAATAACATCTAAGAGAAAGAAAATGTATGTAAAGATAAAGTACTAAAACAAGACAATTAAATAGCAAGATGACAGCATTAATCAGTAAACTAAAAAAGATAACGCTGTAAAATTTATTAAATGGAGAGTAGTTGTCAATGGAAATAGCACAATTATGTAAAGGTGCATATAATAATCAGTTGCAGCAATCCATATATCTTTGTCATAAGAGAAATATGTCTCAGATATGGCAGGTGAACACACTTTGGTACAGCAAAAAGGTCACACCATGAAGCACACCTACACCTGGTAACCAAAATCCCTACCAAGGGTACACCTTATGGATCCAAGAAATACCCCAGACAAGATTTTAAAACTCATGGTCACCATGACAAGGTCAAAGGTCAAATCAAGGTCACTCCATGACATTGCAAACCTAACCAATGTCCCTACCAAGTATCAACTTCCTATACCTTACGGTTTCTGAGATACAGCCTCGACAAACTTTTCCCACCGCCCACCTGATCGCCCACCCACGCACTCTCCCACCCAAACACTATATGTGAAAACAATACCCCGACAGCCCTTAAGGGCTGTAGAGTAAAAATTGTGTGATACACTAACAAACACACACATAGAGGCATTTTATACTATAGCAAAGCCAAAAGGTGTTTTGGTCTACTAGCGTGAGCTGCAAAGCCATCAGAAACACAAGCAGAGCACTGAGGCAGTCACCCACCCAAGAACTAACATAGCCCATTGTTGCTTAACTTCAGTGATGACACAGGTACTCATCACGCTATGCCACAATTCATGAAAGTCCGGAAACAAAAAAAACAAAAACAAAAAATGAAAAAAAAAGTGATCTCTAGAAGCGTGAGCTTAAAAATAAAAGATAATATAAAAGCTTTGTCACTTTTCTGCACCAGGTTTTTCTGCACCATTCAACGACATAGACTCACACTGACTTCTGTTTGAAAAGAGAGAATACATTGTATGCAACAGGTAATAATGACGTGTAACTCTATCTAATGGATTTCATAAAATCTCCCTTAAATTAAAAGCACTCACAGAGTTCACACCTCCAAAAAAAAAACACCTTTAAAAAAATGCAGTATTTTATTAATCCAGAATTTAATCCGGATCTTTTCGAAAAATATAATCACTTCTTCCTAGGGCCAGGGTCTACCCACACACTAAAATTCATGAAGATTTGCTCACTACTTTTTGAGAGAATGTCAACCAGAAAGCCAAAGTAAAAAACAAGAGGAGAGTGCCTGTGAACGGGCACTGTGTCAGCTGACTGAATGTTTTTGATTTGTGATGGTGATAATGAGAGGAAAGCATAATTATCAGGGAAAGGGCTGTACAGAAATACAGTAAATGGTAACTGAACAGCATGTTCGAAAGATATTCCGAAGCTGACAGAAGAAAAGGACAAAAAAGTTGTGCCCTGCAAATGGTATTATGAAATAAAGTAACAAGGTAATTGTTTAAGTGTAAAAAGTAGGTTAAAAATATTTAAAGAAATACTATAAATGCAATATCCTCGTTCGACCATGAAGAATGGGTCCAAAGGTCAAATCTGACCATACCAAAAGATTCCCAGCCAAAGAATTTAGGATGGTTTACCATCCCAAACCTCTCGGACCAATAATAAGTGAGTCATAGGCACTTTTTAAGTTTGGCTATCCTTGTTTGACCTTGAAGGAGGGGGTCCAAGGTCAAATCCGACCACACAAAAAAATTGCCAGCCCATGATTTCCTGTAGCTTGTTTACCATCCCAAACTTGTAGGACTAATAATAAGCGAGTTCTAAGCAATTGTAAGTTTGGCTATCCTCAATTGACCTTGAAGGAGGGGTCCCAGGTCAAATCTGACCACACCAAAAGAATCCCAGCCCATGATTTCCTATATGTTGGTTTACCATCCCAAACCTCCAAGACCAATAATACGCGAGTTATAAGCACTTTAAGTTTGGCTATCTTCGTTTGACCTGGAAGGAGGGGTCTAAGGTCAAATCCGACCACACCAAAAGATTCCCAGCCCATGATTTTCTATAGGTTGGTTTTCCATTCGAAACCTCTAGGACCAATAATAAGTGAGTTATAAGTACTTTTAAGTTTGGCTATCCTCATTTGACCTTGAAGGAGGGGTCCAAGGTGAAATCCGACCACACCAAAAATTCCCAGCTCATGATTTTCTATAGGTTGGTTTTCATTCCAACCTCTAGGACCAATAATAAGCGAGTTATAAGCACTTTTATGTTTGGCTATCCTCATTTGACCTTGAAGGAGGGTTCCAAGGTCAAATCGGACCATATTAACAGATTCCCAGCCCATGATTTCCTACAGGTTGGATACAATGATTTACTCAACAGTGAGAACCTGAAAGAAGCTATTGCTCAGCTATGCCATGACATAGAGGTCTGCAATTTCACTATGTTATAGCTGACCAAAACGTCTGTGAATAACATATTTAACAAAATACTCTAAATGTAATAATTTTCAAGTTACAACTGATTTACTCAAGAGTGAGAACCTCAAAGTAACTATTACTCAGCTATGCAATGAGCTACATGTCTGAATTTTTTCTCTGTTATAGCTGACCTAAAAGTAGGTGAACAACATATTTAAGCAAAATACTGTAAATGCAATAGTTTTCAAGTTACAACTGATTTACTCAATAGTGAGAACCTGAAAATAGCTATTGCTCCGCTATGCCATGAGCTATAGGTCTGTAATTTCACTATGTTATAGCTAACCCAAAAGTAGGTGAACAATATATTTTAACAAAATACTCCAAATGCAATATTTTTCAAGTTATAGCTGATTTACTCAACAGTCAGTGCCTGAGAATAGCTATTGCTCAGTTGTGCCATGAGCTACAGGTATGTAATGTCACTATGTTATAGCTGACCCAAAAGTAGCTGAATAACATATTTGCACAAATTTCTGTAAAGGCAATAGTTTTCCAATTACAACTGATTTACTCAACAGTGAGAACTTCAAAGTAGCTATTACTCAGCTATGCAATGAGCCACAGGTCTGGAACTTCACTATGTTATAGCTGACCCCAAAATAGGTGAATAACATATGCAACAAAATACTCTAAATGCAATAGTTTTCAAGTTATAAGTGATTTACTCAACAGGGATAACCTAAAAGTAGCTATTACTCAGCTATGGCATGAGCTACAGGTCTGAAATTTTACTATGTTATAGCTGACCCAAAAGTAGCTGAATAACATATTTATACTAAATTCTCTAAATGCAATAGTTTTCAAATTACAAGTGATTTACTCAACATTGAGAACTTCAAAGTAGCTATTACTCAGCTATGCAATGAGTCACAGGTCTGAAACTTCACTATGTTATAGCTGACCCCAAAATAGGTGAATAACATATTGAAACAAAATACTCTAAATGCAATAATTTCCAAGTTATAAGCGATTTACTCAACAGTGATAACCTAAAAGTAGCTATTACTCAGCTATGCCATGAGCTACAGGTCTGAAATTTTACTATGTTATAGCTGATCCCAAAAGTAGGTGAACAACATATTTAAGCAAAATACTGTAAATGCAATAGTTTTCAAGTTACAACTGATTTACTCAATAGTGATGACCTAAAAGTAGCTATTGCTCAGCTATGCCATGAGCTACAGGTCTGAAATTTTACTATGTTATAGCTGACCCAAAAGTAGCTGAATAACATATTTATACTAAATTCTCTAAATGCAATAGTTTTGCAATTACAACTGATTTACTCAATAGTGAGAACCTCAAAGTAGTTATTACTCAGCTATGCAATGAGCTACAGGTCTGAAATTTTACTATGTTATAGCTGACCCAAAAGTAGGTGAACAACATATTTAAGCAAAATACTGTAAATGCAATAGTTTTCAAGTTACAACTGATTTACTCAATAGTGATGACCTAAAAGTAGCTATTACTCAGCTATGCCATGAGCTACAGGTCTGAAATTTTACTATGTTATAGCTGACCCAAAAGTAGCTGAATAACATATTTATACGAAATTCTCTAAATGCAATAGTTTTCCAATTACAACTGATTTACTCAATAGTGAGAACTTCAAAGTAGCTATTACTCAGCTATGCAATGAGCCACAGATCTGAAACTTCACTATGTTATAGCTGATCCCAAAATAGGTGAATAACATATTGAAACAAAATACTCTAAATGCAATAGTTTCCAAGTTATAAGCGATTTACTCAACAGTGATAACCTAAAAGTAGCTATTACTCAGCTATGCCATGAGCTACAGGTCTGAAATTTTACTATGTTATAGCTGACCCAAAAGTAGCTGAATAACATATTTATACGAAATTCTCTAAATGCAATAGTTTTCCAATTACAACTGATTTACTCAATAGTGAGAACTTCAAAGTAGCTATTACTCAGCTATGCAATGAGCCACAGATCTGAAACTTCACTGTTATAGCTGACCCAAAAGTAGCTGAATAACATATTTATACGAAATTCTCTAAATGCAATAGTTTTGAAGTTATAAGCGATTTACTCAACAGTGATAACCTAAAAGTAGCTATTACTCAGCTATGCCATGAGCTACAGGTCTAAAATTTTACTATGTTATAGCTGACCCAAAAGTAGCTGAATAACATATTTATACGAAATTCTCTAAATGCAATAGTTTTTAAGTTACAAGTGATTCTACTCATGATGGAAGTTACTGAAAAGCCCAAAAGTAGCTATTACTCACTTAGCTATTGAGACAGGCACCCAACTTACTCACCATATTGTAGCTATGAAAAAAGTAGCTGAATAACATATTTTAACAAAATGCTCTAGATGCAACAGTTTTCAAGTTATAAATGATTTTGTGCATGATTTCATGAATTTTAATGTATTAAAAATTATTAAAAAAATTTATTAAAAAAAAAGTAAGACAGATCCAGGTCTCATACTCACACAAGAGAATCTACCTCTGGCCTAGTACATATATGCAAGATATGAGAGAAATCCCTGCAATAGTCACTGAGAAAATTGTGATTAAGTGTTGAAATTTTCACACTTTTGGTGGGGGTACCCCCCCTTGTAATGTCTCTAGCAAACAGACGAACAGACAGATTTGCATGCCTTGAACAATTTTTCATCCTCGATAGATAAGGTATCTTTTAAAAAAAACAGCACGTCTCTAGGCCTTGTAGTTTTGGAGGAGAAGTTGTTCACGCGTACGCGTACGCCCACGCCGCAGAGTGATGACATAATGTCAGCTGACTAACAAGTCAGCTGACATAAAAATAGGATCTTTGAAAATTCAAGATTTTTATGAATGCAGAATATGATCCTGTGTCCCGTTAATATAAAGTTCCCGTGAAATTGGTTCCTTTTACCCACTTATACACTGTCCCGCATGCATGGCAATGGTTATATTATCAGCAGAAAACACCAATATATGACATAATATTCAACATATTTTTGCAAGCTATCGATATTTGTACATTATAATTCTTAAACAATCATTTAAAAATAGCATCAGAGATGCCCGTACCCCACAGCCTAGGGAAATATTTTCAACACCATGAAATACAGAAGCACTGTACCAGTACAAAGTTCAGGATACTTTCAGAGCACTGTCAGTTATACAAAGTTCCAAAAAATGTTTAAATGCAGAAAATAATGTTTAAAAGAAAGATAATGCATGTAAAGATATTAAAGTATTAAGTATTAAAACAAGTCAATTCAATAACAAGATGACAGCATTAATCAGTAAACTAAAATTCAACATTCTTTATCTACATCTGCATGGCCAAATTATGGTTTAGATGTTTTGAATATTACCATGCATACAGAAGTGGTAATACATTTAATGAACGCTTATGTGTGGTGTTGGAGCAAAATCTGTGGCTCACTTGATGAAATTCTATCTCTTACAATGGGAAGTTATGAAAGTAAAATTCTTAATAAATTCTGATAGGAATTAACAGTGCTTAATCTGCATCAAAAGACAGACCCAAAGGTGCAACAAGATTTTAAAGGTCAAGGTCACTACGACAAGGTCAAAGGTCAAATTAAGGTCACACCATGATAATACACACCTATGGCCCCTGACCAATGTCCCTACCAAGTATCAACTTCCTACACCTTACGGTTTCCGAGATATAGCCCGGACAAGATTTTATAGGTCAAGGTCACTACGCAAGGTCAAAGGTCAAATCAAGGTTAGATCATGACGTTGCACAACTACACCCCCTAACCAATGTCTCTACTACGTATCAACTTCCTACACCTTACGGTTTCTGAGATATAGCCTGGACAAGATTTTATAGGTCAAGGTCACTACAGCAAGGTCAAATCCTGATCAGATCATGACGTTGCACACCTACACCCCTTATCCAATGTCCCTGCCACATATCAACTTCCTACACCTTACAGTTTCCGAGATATAGCCCGGACAAGATTTTATAGGTCAAGGTCACTACGGCAAGGTCAAAGGTCAAATCAAGGTCACAACATGACGTTGCACACCTACACCCCCTAACCAATATCCCTACCAAGTATCAACTTCCTACACCTTACAATTTCCGAGATATAGCCAGACCTTGAAAAGTATTCGAATACGATTACGAATACTTTCAATTTTCATGATTATGAATACGATTATGATTACACCATTTTCAAAAGTATTCGATTACGATTATGATTACTTTTTTGAAAAGTATTCGATTACATTTACGAATACACTACGATTACTTTTGAAAAAATCATATCTAATTTGTGCTTATGAGTCACATTGAAAACTGTGTTAAATGAACCTATGTTAAATTCCAAAATTAAATTTAGCATTAAATGAAAGGGTTTTTATTCTTATATAAAACCAGATAATCTAATTGCATATTATATATCCCATATTATACAGTAAGTTATCAAAACTAATTCCATCATTTTAGAGGATTGTTTGTTGTTGATATGTTTTTCAGTGAAGAATTACCAGAATTAACCCCATTACAAAATAAGAAACATCAAGCCTATCATTGAATAAACATTATCATATGTAGCTGTACACTGTTTACATTTTGCTCTGTATTTCCCAGATGTGTCATCTGGCATTTCAAAGTAATCAAACACAACAGACTTTGGCTTAAAGCTAGCCATCATTCCTTTATGTCTAAAATGTCACTTGTCACAATACCTGCCACATTTACCAATCTGAGAATTAATCCAGTATGACAACTTGACAAGTGACACACATATTTATACACAGGCCTCATAATCCCCTTACCTAGTGTGACAATTGTTATAATTTCTTTCAAGTCATTATCTAATACCTTAATACCTTGTTAGTTTTGCAAACTTCATTCAGCAAGTTAATACCTAACAATGAATTACCTACTCAGTGTTGCAAACATCAATGGTTAAATTAATACCTTACTCACTCCTGAGCACTGTCAATTACCTACTCACTGTTACAAACATCAATGGCAAAATTAATACCTAACTCACCCCTGAGCACTTTTTGTAATTATTTCACTTGCAATCAGAGCAATTGTACTAATCTTTGCAATGAATTATCTACTCACATTTGCAAACATCAATGAAAAAAATAATACCTTACTCATTCCTGAGCACTTAAATTACCTACTCACTGTTGCAAACATCAATGAAAAAAATAATAACTTACTCATTCCTGAGCACTTATTTGTTATTTTGAAAGTTACCCATTAAAATTGTTGGATTTCAATTTTTATGAACCAGATAAATATAGTGTTAAGTTTTGATTAATCTAAGACAATGACAAATGACAAATAAAAACAATGAAAGAAATCATACCTTACTCACTCCTGAGCACTTATTTGTTATTTAGAAAGTTACCCATTAAAATTGCTGGATTTTCAGTTTTTAAGAACCAGGGGCCTGTATAGTGTTAGGTTTTGATTAATCTAAGTCAATGGAAAATAAAAACAATGGTCATATACTTATTTTATCAATTATGATTCAAATCCTCACGCCCTTGAAAATTGTTTCATAATGTAGACATTAATCCTTGAGGTAAATGAATTCATACATTTATTACTAGTAGTAGATTTATAACATAATACAGTAAGTAAATTAAAAATGCAATACTATGTAACAAAACTACTATTTTTAATTTCGCTAGCCTGATCATAAAAGTCACACAAGTCAACTAATGAAGAATACTAACAAATATACTTCGCAACTATCTAATAAATTCATACAGCTTATATTAAATTAATATTAAATGAAAGATACATAGTCCCATGTTTATTTAATGTCAAAACTCACACAATGAATTCACACTTCAAAGTTGTCATTAAAAGCTTCTAACTATAAGTTTAAAAGAGTAAAATTCTGAGTAAATTGACAAAAATTTCAAAAGTATTCGTAAAAGTATTCATGATTACGAATACTTTTGGAATGTATTTGAATACGATTGCGATTACTTTGCATATTTTACAAAAGTATTCGATTATGAATACTTTGAAAAATGTAATCGATTACCTACGATTATGATTACGATTACATTTTGCCCAGGCCTGGATATAGCCTGGACAAGATTTTATAGGTCAAGGTCACTACGGCAAGGTCAAAGTCAAATCAAGGTCACACCATGACGTTGCACAACTACACCCCCTAACCAATGTCCCTACCAAGTATCAACTTCCTAAACCTTACGGTTTCAGAGATATAGCCCGGACAATATTTTCGAACTCAAGGTAACTACGGCAAGGTCAAAGGTCAAATCAAGGTCACGCCATGACGTTGCACACCTACACCCCCTAACCAATATCCCTACCAAGTATCAACTTCCTACACCTTACAGTTTCTGAGATATAGCCCAGACAAGATTTTATAGGTCAAGGTCATTACGGAAAGGTCAAAGGTCAAATCAAGGTCACACCATGACGTTGCACAACTACACCCCCTAACCAATGTCCCTACCAAGTATCAACTTCCTACACCTTACGGTTTCCGAGATATAGCCCAGACAAGATTTCCAAACTCAAGGTCACTACGGCAAGGTCAAAGGTCAAATCAAGGTCAGACCATGACGTTGCACACCTACACCCCCTAACCAATGTCCCTACCAAGTATCAACTTCCTACACCTTACGGTTTCTGAGATACAGCCCGGACAAACTTTTTCCCGCCACCCGTCCACCCGCCCGCCCGACAGGACGCCCGCCCGCCCATCCGGACACCATGGGTGAAAACAATACCCCGACAGCCCTTAAGGGCTGTGGGGTAAAAACAATAAAAATACAAGAATACCAACTTCCTTTATAAAAGTTATCTATGGTTTAGTTTCAATTTTGGGGAACTAATTTCACAGGGGAACTAATTTAATGTGACATCAGATCTTACCTCAAATTTAATCACTTCTTCCTATGGTTTGGCCCTACTTGCACAGAAACTTTCAGAATGATCTGTTCATTAACTTTGGAGGAATCGCAAGCACAGAGATAGATAAATGAACGCAAAAATAATCTCCTGGTGGAGGTGACACATTATTATTTTCTTAACTATTTTAAGGTTGTTTTACCATTCAAATCAGTTGAATATGACATATTTCATGTTCATGATTTTAGTGAACAATGTAGTAAAAAATACCACAAATACTGTTTTCCTGATGCAAGTACAATTTGAAGTTAAATCTATTAGAAACAAAGCTTGTTGATTTTGCAGGTCGGAGGAATAAAGTATCTGGTGTATAACATACAAGGAAGCATTGGTCTGCTACAAGTTTTGTGCTATACTCTTTATTCTGAAAGCGAAATGTACTTTGGTATTAGTGGTGGTGGACCAATTCACGCCCAGGTACCAATTCACGCCCACCCCTAAATTTATCCAAAACAATCACAGTTAAACAATAAATTACAAATGTAAATGATCCATTTGATGATTATCTATGATGTGGTAAACATCTTTTTAATGAAAAATAATAAATTTTCAAGAAAATTGAGGGTGGGCCTGAACTGGTACCCGGGCGTGAATTGGTCCACCACCACTAAATATCCTATCTTCAAGACAGTCCTATCTACACACCATTAGTTACACAGAAACGGGCAATAAATCCAAAGAAGCTCACCAGTTTAACAAGCCTACTTGAACATTTACAGATAGATAGATAGATAGATATGTTTTTTATTATACTGACAGTGTGTTATATGCATACAATACAATATCACAACTACATACTGTAACACCCAGCCTGAAAAGGCTTACAAGTCAGTTTTAACCACATTGACAAATATAGTGTGTAATACATAGTAATAATAACATTTTGGTAAATGGACATTTATCATTATAGACACAAGTAGATACACTACAGATACCCACATTACACTAATAGATTATGAGCTTTGTAATGTTACAAAACTGGGATTGTCTTGGCCTATCTGAATATTTCCTATGTCTTATTAAATTGATATTACAATGAAAATTGTGTCTTTTGTGAACAATTTTGGGAAAGACAATACATTAATGTCATTGACTTTCAAGAAGTTTAAGTATATCTGACTGAATCAGCTTACTTCAAAAACACACTTCATCTAAAAGGAAGTAACAAATACACTTATAAGTTACTGAATGAATCTCACAAATATCTTCCTGTATAATTGTTATTACGAAATTGCAAAATACATCCTCAGTTTAACTCAATAACTAGGTTCACTTAAACTTTTAGTATAGACCATCCTGAATAACTTTTCTTTAAAATGTTTACATTTGTAATCAATGCAAGTCTGAAGTACGAATTTTGAGTTTGAATTTATGTAAAAAGAATTCTTGCCCTGGCCAATATTCATTGACATTCCAAATCTTAGAATACTGTTATTGTTATAATCTTCTTTTACTTCAAATGTTTTTCATGAAAATATGTTGTGAATATGAATCCTAGTAAGTGTTCCATTACTGAAATTATTAAACTACCAGCCAAACAATGCATTATGCATTTCACATATAAGAGAGAGATGTTTTAAAGGCAGAACAATTAAAAGGTTTACTTTATAATCAAGGTCAAACAAAATGAAAATTATTCACTCTGTCCTGTTTAAGATTCCAATGGTTATATTGCCACACACGTAGTAAATTTCGGTCAGCTAAGTAATGATTGAGAAGTCATGCCAAAGACTTATAAGCTTATTTTAATCACTAGTAAATATATAGTAACTTAGTAAGCATTACATACATACACAACTGTATCTTAACAAACAAACAATAGCTTTCTGGTACAATTCTTATAGTTGTTACAGAATAAAAGGTGTTTTCAGTCAGTGTTAATTTCAAAGATAATTTTTTTTGTGTGCTATTTTGGTTATACTTACAAAAAATACAAAAGTCCATATTTTAAGGGTAGAATTATATGAAGTCCAGTTACAGGATTCAGGCATTATTTTGACACATTTCACACTGGATAGCAAATAACAGGATTTTTTTAACATACACATTTAATTAGATTAAAAATAAAGGTATGAATAAATGTCATACTTTTGTGTGATTTTATTTTTTGTTGCAAAATATTTGACTTGTTATTTACCTCAGAATAATTTTGCAACATGGAGCTGCTGTAATAGAAGGTATTTTGAAAAGCTTTTTAAAGGTAGTCTTTTGGAATTTTTAATATTTTAATATAATAAGCATATATAGAATGTCACAGCCAATTTATAGTCAGTTGAGTGTATTTATGTGTGCTTTAAATGGTCAAAAATTAATGTTAGTATTCATTACATCTAGAGTGTATCAAATTCAGCGAAAACTAGACCTAAGCATCGCAGAATTGGTATCCACCGGAAAGACAATTCACCAAAGCCAGTGAACTATCATCTGACCTTGAAGCAGGGGCCAAAGGTCAAATCTAAAATCAGAAGATTCCCAGCCCAAGATTGCCTATGAGTTAGTTTCACATTGCAAACCTCTAGGATCAATAATAAGCAAGTTATAAGCACTTTCAGGTTTTGCCGTCCTTTTTTTATGTTAAGTAGGGGCTCAAGGTCAAATCTAACCACATCAAAAGATTCCTAGCCCATGATTTCCTATAAGTTGGTTTCACATTGTAAACCTCTAGGACCAATACTAAGCGAGTTATATTCACTTTTAAGTTTGGCTATCCTCGTTTGACATTGAAGGAGGGGTCCAAAGTCAAATCTGAACACATCAAAAGATTCCCAGCTCATGATTTCCTATAAATTGGTTCCTCATTTCAAACCTCTAGGACCAATAATAAGTGAGTTATAAGTACTTTTAAGTTTGGCTATCCTTGTTTGACCTTGAAGGAGGGGCCCAAGGTCAGATCTGAACACAACAAAATATTCCCAGCCCATGATTTCCTATAAATTGGTTCCACATTGCAAACCTCTAGGACCAATAATAAACGAGTTATAAGCACATTTAGGTTTGGCTATCCTGGTTGACCTTGAAGGAGGGGTCCGAGGTGAAATCTGACCACATCAAAAGATTCCTAGCCCATGATTTCCTATGAGTTGGCTTCACCTTGCAAACCTCTAGGACCAATAATAAGCGAGTTATAAGCACTTTTAAGTTTGGCTATCCTCATTTGACCTTGAATGAGGGGCTCAAGTTCAAATCCAACCACAGCACAAGATTCCCAGCCCATGATTTCCCATAGGTTGGTTTACCATCCTGAATCTCTAGGACCAATGATAAGCAAGTTATAAGCACTTTTAAGTTTGGCTATCCTCGTTTGACCTTGAAGGAGGGGTCCAAGGTCAAATCTGATGCCTCCGGTGGATACAATTAATTCAGTTTGTAGCAAATCATTTCACAGGGTAAGTAACAGACAAAAGGGTTTTTTGGACACTTCCTGTACAATGTATATACAATTATATACACCTAATTTTTTTTAAAAAAAATTACAAAAGTGCTTAAATGAAAAAAACTTTTTCTCTAAAAGGTGTGTCACTTTCATCTGATTTTAGGCAAAATGTCTGCAAAGTCTAACTTTGACAGTCTAGCTGACCTGGTTAGATGTGGGATATGTCAAAACATTTTTAACAACCCTTGGAATCTAACCTGCTCGCACACTTTCTGCAAAGATTGCCTCATGGAAAATATTGTTGATGATGAAGAACGTCATGGAATTTTTTGTTGGACATGTAATGATTTCTGCCACGAGGAAGAATTTCGTGAGAACGCCTTAATGGACAAACTTGCCGCGAAACATCGTGATGCAGAAAGAAAATCAAAGAAATGTGGCTTGTGTGATGCAGAAAAGCCAGATTGGAAGTGTTTAGACTGTGATTTGGTTCTCTGTAAATCATGTCAGGGAAAGCACTCACATCAAGAGGGCACTGAAAAGGCCACAGCTACTGTTGTAAAAGAGAGCAGTCCAAGTGAACCCAGGGTTTCTTGTAACCTACATAACGCACTTATGTTGGACTACTTCTGCAAAACATGTGACCAAGTCGTGTGTCCTGACTGTGCTGAATTTGACCACAGTGGTCATGTAATTGAAGAGGGTGATTTTGCTGTAGAAAGAGTGCAGAGAGAGATAAAAGATAAACTAGAAATGGTTGACCAAAGACTGGTTGTAGTAAAAGACAAAGTAAAAATACTGGAGGAATATGAACAAAAACTTTCTGATCATGTGAACACAGTTAGGAAACAAGTAAAAACAGTGCGCGATCTCTTGGTTTCTGTTATAGAAAATGACTACAATGATATACAACAGAAGATAGATGTTAAAAGTGAAGAGGAAATGCAAAAGGCTTTCGCCTTGAAAGCAGACCTGATATTCCAATTAAACAATGACACCAAGGCCACCACAGATGTACAAGACTGTCTCAAAGCACATGAAGGCATTGATTTACTACATCACTTGACATCAAGCATGAAATCAAAACTTGATGCTGCCGTAAACAGAGACCAAGGAGCTTCACTCGCTGCTTTACACTGTCTTAATATCTCCTTTCAGAAGTTTGACCAGATGCCTGACGCCAACTTAGTGGGAGGAGTAGATTTTGAAAAGTCTCCTATTGAACTTCCAAACCTACCTCCACCTGTAAAACAACCCAGTTCAAAGTCCAAGAAACCTTCAGCTAACCTCAAGCAATTTGTTTCTGTTCCTCAAGAAACCTCTGTCATTCAACTAAAGTCCTTTTCTCCCAGACTTGGTATATATGCTGACAGAATTTGGCTCCCTTGTCCAACTGAGAATAAAGTACTTATGTACAAGAAAAATGGAAAGTTGGAGAAGACGTTTACCTGTGAGGAGATCAAACGTCCCATGTCAGTTGTTCGGCTCAGTGCTGGAGACATTTTGATTGCATGTGACAGCAACCATGGTCTGGTCCAATTAGATGCCATGGGGAAATTTAAGAGGAGAGTTCGGGAAGGTAGCTTCAGTCAAATAAGTGTGGTCGATTCCGTTATTTATGGGCTTGAGTACAAACTGTGCCGGGTGCTGTCTTATACCTTTCATGGAGGAAGAAGTTGGAATGAGAAGAACTCATGGGGACTCAGATACCAGAATGGTAACAATTGTGACAGCATATATGCATGTGGTGATAGTATCTATGTATCTTCTTGGTGGAACAAGTGTATCTACCACTATAATGGCAAAGGATCATTACTGGCACAGTATGGACGAGGCGTTGTTTCTCTGAAATCTGCAAGAATGAGGAGCAACAGTGTGCCAGAGATGACGTTATCTCACCCACCAAGCACACCTACTGGGTCGGGCTTAAAACGTCCAAGGGTTTCATCCGCTGATGATAATGGGTGTGTACTGATTTCTGACACAGACAGTCACTGTATATACTTAATGGAAGCGGGATCCTGGCATGCATTGCCTATTCAGAACTGCAGGTCACCGTACGACATTGCAGTAGATGAGAAGAACAAATGTCTGTGGTTGTTGGCAGAGTATGGACTGAGATTGCAGCAGCTTTCATATTAAGACACAGAGAGTTGAATTGTTTGCATTCAAATATCTGTACAAAGGCTGCACAAACCTAATAATAAATTAACTTTACTTAAGTATTTTGAACCACGGATCATTCTGTCTGATGTCTGTCCTTTGTGCTGAAGTATATTTAGAATAAGAAGACTTTAGTATGAAATTCACCACATTATGTGAAACTGGTTGGTGAACACTTTACCTCTTTCTGTTTCCCTTTCCTGGGAAATTATTTAGACATTAGTGATATTTCTGACTACATGAGGCCACTTAATTCACTATTACAAAATTTGCACAAAATTTGTGAATATTTTTTCTTACTTAAAAAGATGCCCACCCCCACTCCCTCTGACAAATTTCTCATCGGGCATATTTCGAGCACATGAATATTTTCAAATTTCTATTTCATATATTTGCTTTCAGGAACAATGAAACTATTGTCAAAACTTTATTATTATGACATATATTTTGAGATCTGATATTAACAAGTCTGAAGATGGCCCTTAAAATTTCAGGTTCAGGGAAATATATACCATTGAGTGAATGATTTGTATCAGTATGATAGCAGATACATATACTTTGTGGGTTGAAGGTTGTATTTAAAATCATAGAAATATCTGTGAAACTAAACATGTCAACATTTATCCATACATTAGTTCATCTCATATTTATATCCTGTCAATACCTCGGATTTAATAAAAATATGAAACAAAATGAAACAATTCAAAACAAATTCTCTATAAAACAAAGAAAGAAAAAAAATAGCATCAGAGATGCCCGTACCCCACAGCATGGGGAAATAGTTTTCAACACCATGAGATACAGAAGTAGTGAAAAAGTACAAAGACTGGGATACTTTCAGCACAGTGTCATTTACATAAAGGTCCAAATAATGTTTAAGTAGATAAAATAACTTCTAAGAGAAAGAAAATGTAAGTAAAGATAAAGCATTAAAACAAGACAATTCAGTAGTAAGATGACAGCATTCATCAGTACACCAAAAATTATGAAACTATAAAATTTTATTAACTGAAGAACAGCTGTCAATGGAAATAGAACAATCATGTAAAAGTACATATAATAATCAGTTGCAGCAATCCATATGTCTTTGTCATAAGAGAAACATGTCTCAAATATGGCAAGTGAACACACTTTGGCAGAGCCAAAGTTAAAGGTCACACCATGATGCATACCTACACTCGAGATATAAGCGTTTTTGTGTTTTGCAATTTTTGCGAAAAATTCGAAAATTCAAAATGGCCACCATTTTGGGTGACAAAAATTTTTGAAAACTGGGATGGCTACTCTGCAGAGTAACCTTTTGGGTAAAAAAATATAAGCATTTTTGTGTTTTGCAATTTTTGCGAAAAATTTGAAAATTCAAAATGGCCGCCATTTTGGGCGAGACAAAAACTTTTTGAAAATTGGGATGGCTACTCTGCAGAAATACCCTGTGGGTCAAAAATTTTGTCAAAATCGCTCTATCTAGCACAGTTTTCGAGATACACTGTATAAGCATTTTTGTGTTTTGTAATTTTGGCGAAAAATTCGAAAATTCAAAATGGCCGCCATTTGGGCAAGTCAAAAATTTTTTGATAACAGGGATGCCTACTCTACAGAGATACCCTGTGGGTCAAAAATTTCGTCGAAATTGCTCTATCTAGCACAGTTTTCGTGATATAAGCATTTTTGTGTTTTGTAATTTTTGCGAAAAATTCAAAATGGCTGCCAGTTTTGGCGAGACAAAAGTTTTTTGAAAAATGGGATGGCTACTCATCGAAATTGCTCTATCTCGCATGGTTTTCGAGATATAAGCATTTTGTGCTTTCCTTATTTGGAAAATTCGTAAGGATAATTAATCATTAATTACTTGGCCATTTCTTAACCAATCAATGCCAAAATCTAATGATTTCCAGATTTTAATAGAATGAATTTGCCAAGTTTCATGTGAATTGATAAAATCCCTTTCAAGTTATCATCCGGACAAGCTTACCAATCAAAAAAAGACATTTTTGGTCATGTGACCTCTCTGATTGGTCGAAATGTCACTGCAACATATTAAAAAAAATTCACCAAGGCTTCTGCATACACCTGCCAAATTTGAAAAGAATACACCCAACAGTCAGAGTTATAAGGAAAACGTAACATGGAGCCGGCGGAGCCTGATTTTCTCCCATACACAAACATGCGTCCCTTGCGGGACACTTAATGAGGATGGTGTTAAACATACAAATATACATACAAAGTTTTGCAGTGAAGAGATTGTGCTTAACTGGAATTAATCTGAATTTGTAGATGGTGAATTCTGATTTACAATGTCCCCATGTATTATACTTTGCACAAAATTAAGTAACATAAAAGGGTGTTGGTTTTGTGGCTGCAAAAGACCAAAAAGTCCACATATTACTGGTATATTGATGTAATTGGATCTTCTGAGAAAACCCTAATTTTATAGGATGCCCCATTCTGGTTGGTAAGTGGTTACCAGAAATAAATTAAAATATACTGTGGCTTCTTGATCTGAGTAAGTTAAACTTGGCAAAAGTTTCTCGTGATCTAACCTTAGAGCAAAGATGTAGGCCTTATCATTAAGGTGATGTGGATAACCCAGTCTACAGACACATTTTTGTAGGTATTTCAGAATTGTTTCTTGATTGGTATACACCATTCCCTTTGAAATTGGGTGAACAGTTAGCTCTTTTTCGCAGCTGGGTGGGTGCAGTTGTGTATAGGCATGTAAATCAGAAAGATAAGCTTTGTAATAATTCAGGAATTTTGGCCGACTTTTCAGCCAAACATATTGGGTTTAGTAAACACAAAATATATACACTATAAGTCACCAAATGGAGACATATAGACTGAAACTCTATACTATATAATTTGATCAAATGAAGTTTGATCTCTTTTACTGCTCTTCAAATACTAGGTACACAAGTAACCGAATGATAAAATTTGAACCTTAGATTTTTCCCTGCAAACCCACTGTCATGCTCCCACTCGATTTAATTTGGGTTTAACACTGTCCCTTCACAATGTAAAGGTCACTTTATGATTGGTAGTTGACAAATTGGAGAAAAGATGAAAACTCTGCTTTGTAAACCACTCCACTCAGTCCACTCAGCCCTGTTGACTCAGTCAGGAATTTGGGTGTGTGGTTCGACTCAGATTTTTCCTTGTCCAAGCATGTTCAGAATGTCTGCAAAAGTTGTTTTGTGAAACTCCGTGATTTCAGACATGTCAGGCGGTTTCTAACTCATGATGTTTCTGTACTTGTGGCTAATGCGCTTGTTAGTAGTCGGTTGGATTACTGCATCTCACTTTTCAGGAGCCTCTCCAAGTTCAACCTACGTAAATTACAGTGCATCCAAAAGAGTGCAGCCAGAATTGTATTTAACACCAGTCGATACACCAATATAACTCCTCTGCTTAAGAAATCGCATTGCCTTCCTGTTGAGCAGCGCATGGTGTTTAAGACAGGCACACTTGTTTAAAAAGTTTCTTCACACAGGTTTTCCAAGGTATTTTGCTCCATGTCTTTCTTCCTACAGCAGTTCTTATAGCCCAAACAAGATTTTCAAACTCATGGTCACTACGACTAGGTCAAATCAAGACTACACCATGATGATGCACACCTACAACCTACAACCAATGTCCCTACCAAGTATCAACTTCTGAGATACAGCCCAGACAAGATTTTATAGGTCAAGGTCACTACAGCAAGGTCAAATCAAGGTCACACTGTGACGTTTCACACCTACAATGTCCCTACCAAATATCAACTTCCTACACCTTTTATAGGTCAAGGTCACTTCAGCAAGGTCAAAGGTCAAATCAAGGTCACACCATGACGTTTCACACCTACAATGTCCCTACCAAATATCAACTTCCTACACCTTGCGGTTTCCGAGATATAGTCCGAACATGATTTTATAGGTCAAGGTCACTACAGCAAGGTCAAAGGTCAAATCAAGGTCAGACCATGACGCTGCATACCTACACCCCCTAACCAATATCCCTACCAAGTATCAACTTCCTAAGCCTTACGGTTTCCGAGATATAGTCCGGACAAGAGTTTAGAGGTCAAGGTCACTACGGCAAGGTCAAAGGTCAAATCAAGGTCAGACCATGACGTTGCACACCTACAACTCCAAACCAATGGCCCTACCAAGTATCAATTTCCTACACCTTACGGTTTCCGAGATATAGTCCGGACAAGATTTTATAGGTCAAGGTCACTACGGCAAGGTCAAAGGTCAAATCAAGGTCAGACCATGACGTTGCATACCTACACCTCCTAACCAATGTCCCTACCAAGTATCAACTTCCTACACCTTACGGTTTTTGAGACACAGCCCGGACAAATTTTTTCTCCACGCTCACCCGCCCGCCCATTCGGACACCATGGGTGAAAACAATACCCCGACAGCCCTTAAGGGCTGAGGTAAAAATTTAAAAATCCCTGAACATAGTGAAAAAAAAAATTCATTAAATATATTTAAGAAAAATCCAGGACTGATATTCACACAAGGGAATCTACTTGTACATACATGCAAGATAAGAGAGCAATCCCTGCAATAGTCAATGAGAAAATTGTCACAGTGTTTAAATTTTCACACTTGGGGTGGCAGTACCTCACTTGTAATGGCTCTGGGGACCAGACGAATAAACAGACCAGCATGCCTTGAACTATATTTCATCCTCAATAGATAAGGTATCTTTTAAAAGAATCAGCATATCTCTGGGCCTTGTACTTTTGGAGAAGTTGTTCATGCGGACACATACGGACACCGCAGAGTGATGCCATAATGTCAGCTGACAATAATAAGTATCTGTTTGTTATATACAAAGCTTATACCATCTATTCTACACAATACTGTGTAATGTTAAGATGATGGTAAGCTTCTCGCAGCTCCTCAATTTTGTTCCTCCATTCATAAACCAGTAAAACAATCTGGTCACAGTTTTGCTTTAATGCACCTGTAGAGTAGAATGAGTTCCCCGATAAGAATTGTTCCTCCTCCTCTATTGCCTCCTTCAGAGAGAAACTTTAGTTAGAGTAAGAAATCTAAAATTTGCCAGGAATCTAAAATTCGCCACCTCTAAATCCTTAGTTAATTTTATGAAGACAATGATGTTTTTGTCTAAAAATTAGTATTTTTAAGTTCAAAAAGCCTTAATTTACTGTACATTCAACAAATCTCACCATAATTCATTTATTTTATTAGTATTTTTATATGTGGCGAACTGTGGAGAATTTTAGATTTCTTACTCTACACCTCTTTCTTAAAGCATATCAGCTATAGCCTCTTTTAAATCCTGTGTCTCCACTGGGCTGACCTCTTTATTGTATCTGGATTTTTGAAATTGGAATTTGTCTTTGTCGTATGTTTTTCATAATAGGTACATAATGTATGTTTTTCATAATAGGTACATGCACTTACCTCTCTCATCCAGACTAAACGTCAAAACACCTGGTTTTTGTGCAGTAAACAATCCAGTCAGCCCTGCAAATGTAGTGGCCTTGTAAACAACCTGATAGAAGACAAAAGTGACAAAACCACATATTAAAATCTTGAGGTCTGCCAAAAATGCAGATAATTGACTGTTTTGTGTTAAACTATACATTAAAGATCTGAACATATAACATCTGAACATTATTATTTGCATTTAATTGTACTACAGGTAAAATTTTCAACTTTCACGGTACAAATATGCCCTGGGAAGAACAGTTTTGAACTAGACGGAGAACTGATGCAAATTGTATCCACCATAAAGAAAACTCACCAAAGCCATTCTAACATTGCTTAACCTTGAAGGAGAAGCCCAAGGTGAAATCTGACCATATCAAAAGATTCTTAGCCCATGATTTCCTATAGGTTGGTGTGACACTGCAAACCTCTAGGAATACGAATAAGCAAGACATAAACACTGTTAATTTTGGCAATCCTCATTTGACCTTGAAAGAGGGCCAAAGGTCAACTCCGATCACACCAAAAGATTCCCAGCCCATGATTTCCTATACGTTGGTTTACCATCCCAAACTTCTAGGACCAATAATAAGCAAGTTATAAGCACTTTTAGGCTTGGCTATCCTCATTTGACCTTAAAGGAGGGGTCCAAGGTCAAATCCGACCACACCAAAAGATTCCCAGCCCATGATTTCCTATAGGTTGGTTTACCATCCAAAACCTCTAGGACCAATATTAAGCGAGTTATAAGCACTTTTAAGTTTGGCTATCCTCATTTGACCTTGAAGGAGGGGTCCAAGGTCAAATCCGACCACACCAAAAGATTCTCAGCCCATGATTTCCCATAGGTTGGTTTACCATCCCAAACCTCTAGGACCATTATTAATCGAGTTATAAGCACTTTTAAGTTTGGCTATCCTCATTTGACCTTGAAGGAGGGGTCCAATGCCCCAGCCCATGATTTCCTATAGGTTGGTTTACCATCCAAAACCTCTAGGACCAATAATAAGGGAGATATAAGCACTTTTCATGACTGCAAAGAAACGGCTGTGGCGGCCATCTGATTTTTAAAAATGAGGCCAAAAATATTCCCAGTCAAGATTTTGTCATGAGGAACATATCCTGCGAATTTGAGATCTCTACCTACAATACCCTTTGCTCTAGAGGGCCACCAAATTGCAAATTCAATAAGCAAATTAAATTTTTATAAGTTAATACCCTATCCAATGGACAATATGCTAAAACGGTCGGCGCAGACCGGCCCGCCAAACGTCAGAAAAAGACGTCCTGTGTTTCCACCGGCTGGCAGGTCCTCACACTGCACTCGCCAGGTGGCATGTCGTACTTCCTTCTGTCTAGACAACCTGACGTCATAGAATCTTTTTGGTTGTCTAAACTTATTAGACCCCTAGTAAACTGATAGCGGGGTCGGTGGGAGGGTCTTGTGTGTCCATTGGATAGGGTATTAACTTACAAAAATTTAATTTACTTATTAAATTTGCAATTTTATTGCGTTAATACATCCTATCCAATGGACAATATGCTGAATAACTAGAAATAGGACGCCCTGTTGATAGTAGATGCGAATAGAAACAGGATAGCATAGAAGAACACACATTATCATGTGTAATGTCCACCCCATGCCCAAATTGTACAGTAGTCTTACAAGACCCTGTTTCATTTGTAAAATATATCAATGATGCTTAAATATTTATTAGTGTAGATGTAAATGATTTCAGCTTCATGCCTTTTTGCATTGGTTGGGTTGAAAATTTTGACGAAATCACTCTATCTTGCACGGTTAAGAAGATAGAAGCAAATTCCTGTTTTTCTATTTTTGGCAAAAATTTGAAAATTCAAAATGGCCGCCATTTTTGGGAAAAGGAAATTTTTTTGAAAATTGCCAAGAGTACATTTCTTAGATACCCTATGGGTCGAAAATTTCAACGAAATAACTCTATTTTGCACGGTTAAGGCCAGTTTGTGTTTTTCCATTTTGGGCAAAAATTCGAAAATTCAAAATGGCCACCATATGTGGGGAGGGGAAAATATTTTGAAAATTGCAAAGAGTACATTTCTTAGATACCCCTTGGGTCGAAAATTTCGACGAAATCGCTCTATCTCGCACGGTTAAGGAGATAGAAGCAAATTTGTGTTTTGCCATTGTTGGTAAAAATTCGAAAATTCAAAATGGCTGCCATTTTTGGGGAGGGGAAATTTTTTTGAAAATTGCAAAGATTACATTCCTTAGATACCCTGTGGTTCAAAAATTTCGACGAAATCGCTCTATCTCGCACGGTTAAGGAGATAGAAGCACATTTGTGTTTTGCCATTTTTGGCAAAAATTCGAAAATTCAAAATGGCCGCCATTTTTGGGGAGGGGAAAATTTTTTGAAAATTGCAAAGATTACATTCCTTAGATACCCTGTGGGTTGAAAATTTCGACGAAATCGCTCTATCTCACATGGTCAAGGAGATAGAAGCAAATTTGTGTTTTGCCATTTTTGGCAAAAATTCGAAAATTCAAAATGGCCGCCATTTTAGGGGAGGGGAAATTTTTTTTAAAATTGCCAAGAATACAATGCTCAAATACCTGTGGGTCGAAAATTTTGACGAAATCGCTCTATCTGGCATGGTTAAGGAGATAGAAGGAAATTTATGATGCTTGGCAAAAATTCGAAAATTCAAAATGGCCGCCATTTTTGGGGAGGGGAAAATTTTTTGAAAATTGTAAAGATTACATTCCTTAGATACCCCATGGGTCGAAAATTTCGACGAAATCGCTCTATCTCGCACGGTTAAGGAGATAGAAGCAAATTTGTGTTTTGCCATTTTTGGCAAAAATTCGAAAATTCAAAATGGCCGCCATTTTTGGGGAGGGGAAAATTTTTTGAAAATTGCAAAGAGTACACTCCTTAGATACCCTGTGGGTTGAAAATTTCGACAAAATCGCTCTATCTCACACAGTTAAGGAGATAGAAGGAAATTTGTGTTTTGCCATTTTTGGCAAAAATTCGAAAATTCAAAATGGCCGCCATTTTTGGGGAGGGGAAAATTTTTTGAATTTGCAAAGAGTACAGTCCTTAGATACCCTGTGGGTTGAAAATTTCGACGAAATCGCTCTATCTCACACAGTTAAGGAGATATAAGGAAATTTGTGTTTTGCCATTTTTGGCAAAAATTCGAAAATTCAAAATGGCCGCCATTTTTGGGGAGGGGAAAATTTTTTGAAAATTGCAAAGAGTACACTCCTTAGATACCCTGTGGGTTGAAAATTTCGACGAAATCGCTCTATCTCTTACGGTTTCTGAGATATTAGCAAATTACTCAAAAGTAGTACTGAAAATACACAATGAAGTACCTAAATGGCTATTACTCATGTACTGACAAAGCTATCAGTCCCAAATGCATTACCAAGCGAGCTATGGACATAACAATCTTGTATTCAAAATTGTAGTAAAATATCTTTAATTATTTTGGCTTAAATGCACGGAAACCAATGGGTACTGAAAATAGCTGTACTTAAGTATTACTCAGTAAGCAAAAGAGGTACAAGTAAATACCGCTTGGTCGGCGGGTAAGTTACTAGGGACTTATGCGAACTCAGAAAATAACTAACAACTCTAAGCCTGGGTCGATCTAAGATTGTCAAGACCCTTAAGGCTATAGTCGGTCAACAGAAACCGGTTAAACGGTCCAAACCGACTTGCCTCCCCCCCCCCTTTTTACAGACCTGCTCTGAGGTAGGGGAAGAGAGGGATGAGTTCAGTCCCAAGGAAATAAACCTCCCGAAGGAAGCACATCTGATTTTTTTTTTTTTTTGATGCTTCTTAATTATATATACACTATATACATATGTACAGATCTCCTCCCTGACCTGGGTTACTTGTGGATCTGCTGAGCAGCCACTACAGGTCCCAGGTGATAAAGCTCAGAATCAGCCCATGCCACATCCTTCAGATAAAATTGTGTGAAGGTGTTATGTGACTTCCAGTGGCAGGCCGACAAGATCTGTTCCAAGGAGACCCCCGATTGGAAGGCCTTGGAAGCAGCAAAGGCCCTGACATCATGGGCTTTAACCTGATGTAAGGTGTGGGCCTCTTGGTCTGAGAGCTCATAACATAGGATCACAGTCTGTTTGATCCATGAGGAGATAGTGGCAGGTGAGATATCTTTGTCGAAACCTTTCTTGAAGGAGACAAAAACTAACTCCTTATTCTGCCTGATGTCTGAGGTCCTGTCCAAGTAGTAGTGCAATGCTCTGACCGGACAGAGGGACCTGTCAGACTTGAGGGACCTATCCAGGGTCGGGGGCCAGGGCTGGTATAACCACTGGAGCCACGCTGTCCGGACCCTCTTTAACGAGCTGGTTCTTGGAAAGAAAGCTGGGAGATGGGTACAGAGACACCTTAGACCAGTCCGACTGGTGTCTGATGTTCTTACTTTGCCAAGCATGAATCTCACTTCTGCATTTGCCTGAACCCAGGGCTAAGAGGAAAACTGTCTTGAAGGTCAAGTGCTTCAAGGAGGCCTCCTTAATTGGCTCAAAGGGAGCCTTTGTTAACTGGTGTAAAACCAGAGATAGGTTCCAGGAGGGGATACCTCTTCTGCCCTTGGGTCTGTCCCTATGGAAACTATCCAAGAGACGGGTGAGATTTTCATCTTTGCTGATGTTGAGAGTTGAATTTCCCAGTTTATCAGCAATGGCAGACCTGTAGCCATCAATGGTGCTGGGCTGTAATTTCCTTTCCTCAAAAAGGTACATAAGGAAATCAGCAACTGACTTTACAGGCGGTGCCCTGAAGTCCACCTGATTTGTGATGCACCACTTTGTAAAAATGGCCCACTTTGCCTCATAGACGGATCTGGTTGATCCTCTTTGAGGAGCCTCAATTCTTGTTGCCACCGCCTCAGAGAAACCCTGCTCCTTGATAGCTGTGGCTCTAGGAGCCATGCATGGAGATTTAGGTTTGTCAGACTCCTGTGAGGGGTCTGATTGAAGGGTTGAGTCAGTAGGTTTGGCAGTTGAGGCAAGAGCAATGGGATCTGGCTGGACATTTCCACTAGGTCCCAAAACCTACCCGGGGCAATAATGATCAGCCTCCGGTATGGGGAGTCCTGCAACTTCTCCACCACTTTGCCCAATATGGCTGTCGGTGGGAAGGCGTATGCGTCCAGATCTTCCCATGACAAACTGAGTGCATCCACTGCAGTGACCATGGGGTCCGGAACTGGTGATACAAACAGGGGCAACTTGTTGTTGAATCTCGTAGCAAAGAGATCTATTTGAGGCTGATGCCACCTGTCGCACAGGGCTTGGAAAACTTCTGGAAGGAGGGACCATTCCGTTTGGATGGTCTGTCCCAGTCTGGACAGTTTGTCTGCCACTACATTTAAGCGGCCGGGAATGTGTCGGGCCTTCAGAGTCACTTGTTTCCCGGTGCACCAGGTCAAGATTCTCCAAAGTAGGGCACAAAGTGGGCCCGACCTCATGCCTCCCTCCATGTTGATATAGGCCACTACTGTGGTGTTGTCGGTTGCTACCAGAACCATTTTGCCCATGCATAGCTTTTGGAACTCTTTTAGAGCCAGAAAGACTGCTTTTAGTTCCAAGTAATTTATATGCAGTTTGCTTTCCGGTAGTGACCAGGTTCCTCTGGCAATGAACTCGTTTAAGTGAGCGCCCCACCCTTCTTTTGATGCGTCTGTAAAGATTTGCAGAGCATGTTGCACAGGGTGTAATGGTTGGCCGATGAGGACATTGTCTTCCTTCAGCCACCATTGCAAATGAGGATGTAGAGATCTGGGTAGAGGGATCCGTTTTTCCAAGGATTCCGGTATTCTCCAATTGCTTTCGAGATGTCAGTAGACCTATCAGGGACATAAATTCCCTTACCGAACAGGCCGGTAGGGGAGATCAGAGCCAGTATCTTGTCCTGAAGGTTTTGCCACTGGTCCGGTGTCGGTCAGACCCGACCGGACTGGAGGTCGAATTGGTAACCTACGAAGTTGAAAACTTGCTTGGGTTCCAGCTCAGACTTTTCTACATTCACCAGCCAACCTAAACGTCGGCACATTTTTATTAGGACCCGTGTATGCTGGAAACAGACCTGGTGGGATGCGGCTCTCACCAACCAGTCGTCTAGGTACTGGTGGATCCTTGTGAATGGCCATCAGCTTCACCTCCTTTGCTATAATAGTAAACTCCATGGGAGCTGTCGACAGACCGAACGGCAGTGCTTTGAACTGGTAGGTCTGCCCCTGGATATGAAATCTGAGATACTTCCTGGACTGTTCCTGTATTGGAATGTGGAAGTAAACGTCCTTGAAGTCTATGGAGGTTACCCATTCTCCCTTTTTGAGAGATGTTCTGATGGTTTCCGGTGTCTCCATCTTGAATTTTTCGGTCTTGAGGAAAAAATTCAGATTGCTTAGGTCTAAGATCAGTCTCCACTTGTTGTCGGGTTTTGGGACTAGAAATAGTCGGTTGAAGAAACCTAGTGAGACCTTTTTGTGAACTAGTTCTATGGCATTCTTGTCCATAAGCTGATGTAATGCCTCTAACAGTTTGAGGTTTCTGTCATTATTGCCATAGCAGCTTATGACTGTGGGGGTCCTTGACAAGTTCGGCCGGATCCGAAAGGGGAGGGTGTAGCCCTCTTTCAAGATTTGAACCACTTTCGGTCCGGCACCCAGATCTAACCAGTTTTTCCAAAACTTTTGAAGTCTGGCCCCTACAGGCAGATTTGTGACAACATTTGGAGCATTTAAGACAGGATTTACATAAGACAATGGAGTGACACAAGAAACACTTTTCACAGGTTTTAATATATCTTTCTTGTAAGAACAACCTGCTGCCCCGGGACTTATTTCGTTCTTTTGAGAATGCCGGGGAGCAGTATGAGCAAAATGAACAACATCTAGCTTTGCATTTAAACAAGTGTCTATTGTCTTTCCTGTAGGGCTCCCGGTCAGCAGCAGAGGCTTCAACTGAGTTACACATTGATTGTCATTTACGCTGCTGCTGACCCTTGGCCAGTCGTGATGAGTACTGGTGCCTGCTCTTCTGTTTCCTACGCTGAGTACGGGACAGGTTCTTCCAAGCCGGCCTCTCTTGGCGACTTTCAGTTTTGGGGTCCTGCCTCTCATAGGGGTGATACCTCCTTCCCTTGTAAACTGAACTGGACCGACCCTTATCAAAACCAGTAATGTCTTCCTCCGCCCTCTTAACAAAATTGTCCGGGAACTGGAGTGGGGCGGTACGTAAGGCATGGAGAGTGTCAGCTTTTACACCGGCCTTGAGATAAGCTAAGTAGGAATCGTGTCTAAGCAAGGCGGTGTTGGCCATATTAACAAAGACGAACTCCGTCAAGTGTTCCATGGATTTCGCCATGGCCTGGCACACACTAGAGTTAAACTCTAGGAGAAATCGGAGTTCGTCTACTGCTGATGACACTTTGGTTGCTGTCTTTCCCTTGGATTCAACTCTGATGGCTTTTAACTGAGAGTTCATATTCTCCTGGATTTTCAACAGACACCGGCTAAAACTGGCTGCGTGATTGCAAATTACAGTGGATTCGCGTGCAGACCTCTCCCACTTGCGCAGACTTTCTTGAGAGATAGGGCATGACATGGGAGGAGAACTAGCAATGCCGGCCTGTCAAGCTATCCTGAGATAGGTGCTGTTGAGTCTTGAAGCTCCAGTATGCCAAGAGGAGACAGTTTGGTCAGAGTCCTTCTTAGGGTTGGGATGAAAACCGTACCACTTTTGCAGTGACTTAGGGGGCGAACAAACTGATCCCTCAAAAGTCCTGCTGCCTCAGAAGTACGGGTAGGATATCCCTGGGCCAGTGTAATGTTCAGTTTGGCCATCTTTCGACACAGCCATTTGTCGGTCGGTAGGTTAACAGAGGTCTTGCCCAGTGTGTGCAACTTGGGGCCTGCGAACAGGTTATCCTCTGAGGTAGTAGCACCGGAATCAGTGGCTGGTATGTGATTCCAACCCATATAAGATCTGATCCCCCACATGGTTTCTCGGTAAGGTTGTTCTTCGGACAAAGATTGTTCCTGATCAGATAGGTTAGCTTCCTGATTGTCCGACAGTTCACCTTCTTCCGGTATGATGTCCTGGGGGGGGGTCGGTCTGATGATAGAGAGTCAGAGTCAGAATCACTAGAAGAGAGGGATTCCTTGCGGGAGACATCAAAAGCAGTAGATAACTGTCTGTGAACAGTGACCGACGTAGGAGGGTCCGGTTGAGCTGAAGATGAGGCCTTGGCACCCGACTTGTGATGAGATGAGTCGGTGGCCAGTGATTCCACAGCAGGGTCGGTCGGTTGAGAGGCTGGTTTTAGAAATGGGTCAGTCCGGACCACATTAGCTGGTGGAGCATGAAGTGGCGTAACTTTCACTGTACTGAATACAGGGTCCTGTGGAGGGTCCAGAGTCTTAGCCAATAGCAAGGCTTCCAGCCGGTTAAATCTGTCCGACCACTTCTTATCAAGGGTCGGCAATCTTTGTGTCGGTAGAGGAAGTGGTAGATTTGCCCTGGTCGGTTGAAGAAGTCAGTGGTCGGCTAGAGGGAGACTTGGCCGGCTTATCAGACTTGGTTTTAGTAGGATGCTTAGCCTCAGCCTTCTTGGCTTTCTTCTCCATTGGTCCACTCAAACCAGAAGCACCAGAGGTGCTTTGGCCATCCACGACCCCCACTACCGACACAAGTGCCGGGTCCACAAGGGTGGGACTGAGAGTGTCTGATTCTTTAAGAGGCGTAGATGACTTGGCTTCTTTCTTCTCTTTTTTAAGCTTGTACGAGGGGGTGGCAAGCTGATCCTTCTGTTCTGGGGTTAAGGCGTCACAGTGCACGCATGGAGCAGGTGGAGTTTTAATACAGGGGTCAGAGCCCTTCTTCTTATCCCGACAACGCGCGCACACAGAGTGATGTCCGCATCCCCCCCGACGCTGACTAGGAGAAGACATAATGGAGTAACACAAAACGTGAGGAAGTGATTCAACGGTTGTAAAAAACACAGCACTTCTACAAACTCACAACCAGAGAAGCCGAGAACTCCAAAAAGGTCTATAATATGTGAGGAAGTGATTCGCAAAGTTATAAAGTTCAGCACTTCTTCCAACTCACAAAAAATCCAAACAATTACACAATTTCCAAAAATCGTTCAAGCAGTGTATGCGCCAACCGAAAAAGATGCTATGACGTCAGCTTGTCTAGACAGGAAGGAAGTACGACACGCCACCTGGCGAGTGCAGTGTGTGCGCCGACCGGTTTAGCATATTGTCCATTGGATAGGCTGTATTAACGCAATAAAAAGTCCTTGTTTAAAGTCGAAAAACGCCTGTGGCGGCCATCTTGTTTTTCAAAATGAGGCCAAAAATATTCCCAGGCAAGATTTTATGGTTATGAATATATCCTGCAAATTTGAGAAGGCTAGCTATAACATTTTTTTAGTTAGAGCGGTAACGGTGAAATCTCTCTACACACTGCGGCAGCGGCGGCGTAGGCGTAACGAAGTCAAATCCATAGTATCCACCGGATGCTATCCGGTGGATACAACTACAGATTAATCAAACAATGATTAGTTAATTTACGTTTCAAACAGGAATTTTTTTACGCTACATAAAAAAAGAATTTCAGGGGTGAAACAAGAAATCCATGTGACTGATGCTGAATAAGTCACAAAACATAAAACTGTCTCAATGTTATATATTTGTAAAATTTCACACTCGTATAATACTGTCATCTTCATCTATGATATATTTTTTATGTATATGCCATTTGGGAAGTTTTCCTATTGTACAGTATTCATGAGTCAATGGTGCAGATGAAAATATGGACCCTAAAACATTTTCTACGGTTGAATTTTTGAGAATGATAAATAACTTGAAATACTTGCACTCCAGTGAGCAGCAATTAATGCGATACCGAAGGAACTAGTTTATATAATAAATATAAAACCATTTTCATTGTATAACATTGTATCATTTGGATATTTTAAACAAAGAAATTGTAAATATATAAAAGTATTCAACAATTTACAGTTTCAAGAAGGAATTATGTAGTGTTTTCTAACAATATCTGAGGTCTGGTACTGCACTGGGTGTTGAAATCTGTAAACTCTTCTATTATTGCCCACTCTGCAAAACTCTTACAGAACGTGTTTTAATTTGTCTGTTATGTTGGGTATACTTGTAGTAGTGACCAGGAACATGATTTGAAAGGTTTACAAAGTATCGGGCTTATCTGTATTACTGCACATTATGATTATTGCTTTTGAAGGGTGAAGACATATTTTAATTTGAAGTGTATACACCATAAGATTTGTGAACTAGTTATTTAATAAATAAAATAGCCAGTCTCGGCAGGCAAGAACCCCAGCCCGCAGGTGCAGCTAAATGGCCAACAACATTGAGATTTGGGAAAAACTTAGGAACAACTTCTGTTGTAAGAAGTATAGAGAACCCACGAGATGTTCTACAAAAGATTCACAGGCCAAGATTCCTTACAAGTAGTACTCATATTCTGAAGCCAAAGAAACAATTATAAGGGAGATTTGATATGATGACCCTGCTATTTGGCATTAAGGATGTGATGTGGCGGCTATTTTGTTTCCAAAACAAGAACACAATTAATCTTGGGCAAGCTTTCCTATCCATTTACATTTTGTGCAAATCTGATAAAGCTAGCTGCAATATTTTAGATGACAGAAAACATTAAAGATTTTAGGACAAACTTTAAGACCCGAAAATTTTAAAAGTGTTGCCATGGTAACAGTGGTAGCTGGATACCCCTCAAAACCTAATCAGCTCTAGAGCCACTTGGGGTACACATATCCTGAAAATTTGGTGAAAATCCATTCGGGGTTTAGACTGTAGAACACCCACAAATTTTAAGACCCGAAAATCTCAAAAGTGTTGCCATGGCAACAGTGGTATCCAGATATCCACCAAAATCAAATGAGCTGTAGATCCTCTTGTGGTAAACATGTCCTGAAAATTTGTGGAAAATCCATGCAGGGTTTTAGGCTGTGGAACACCCACAACTTTAAGACACGAAAATAAAAGTTGTTGAAAATCTTAAAAGTGTTGCCATGGCAACAGTTCTTACCGGATACCCCCGATACTATATACTTCATTTGGGCACATCCATTTATGTATCTGTTTTGTGTGATAAACTACAACTGACAATGAATTTACAAAGTTTCAAAGTTTTTTTTTGTCTAAAATATCCATAAAACACATTTTATATAATCCAAATGGTTTTATTAACCCCAGCCCATAAGCTTAAGTTGCGCCTGTAAGAATCAGAAGGAACTGTTACAAGATTATCAAAAAAGGTGAGCTCTTTAGAATCAACTGTAGAAGATATGAAGATTCACCAAATGAAGCACAATTTGATATTTCACAATATCCCAGAAAAACCGGATGAGGACTGTTACACTGTAATTAATTCCTTTCTCAATGATGTGCTGAAAGTCCCAGATCACCTTTTTTTCTCCAAAAATAATTTTAGCGGTGAAATCCGAGTCGATATTGCACATCGAATTGGGCAAAGAAAAGTAAAACCAAGACCACTGGTTGTATCTTTTGTTACAAGAAGGGGCCGTGATATTATATTGTCCCATGCACTGAATCTGAAGTCCACTCCATATGCTGTTACAGAACAACATCCCCCTTCTGTCCGTGAGCGACGTACAGCACAAATACCATCACTGATCAAGCTAAGGAATGAAGCCAAAGCAGATGGGAAAGAAAGTAACATTAGACTCATTAAAGATAAGTTGATAGTTGACTCCAAGGTTAACTCTGAATCTTTCCATAAAAATCCTATTGACTTCACCCTCCCGGTTCAAGATTCAGTGGACATAGCAAACCTAACACATTCTACAGTGCTCTCGGAAAAAAGGAAGTCTGTTCCAAGGGCACATTTACCCAATTCATTCTTTGGATCAGGGAAGCCAGGCCCTGAGGGCGATTATGCAAGATCCTGTATTTGCAAAGAGTAATCACATACTGTACGCATACGAATATATGGATGGTGATGGCCAACTTGTCTCGGGCTACTGTGATGATGGGGAGTGGACTGGGAGTCAGATCCTTCGTGAAATGCTGAGACAGTGTAATGTGAACAATGCTATCCTGATAGTGACACGTGTACATGGAGGGACAAAATTAGGAAAAGCCAGATTTGACTTAATACGCAGGGTGGCAGCAGATGCTTTGGACAAATTTACAGACCATAAAGTTGAATAAGCTATTATATAATACTATATAACTCTTTGTATGTTGTTACGAGTTAATATTCCTTTGGATAATCATCTTTTCATAAACTCTTCAAAGTTACCAACTCCCAGTTAAATACTTGCTGTTGTACTATTTACTTACTATTAGGGCTGGGATGGGTGCTGAAAACCAGAATATTGCATATTGCATTATGGATACAATACTGGAATGGTCATTCAGCTGAGACTCCTCATGTCTTACTGTAAATATTTTTGCCCTAAAATAGTTTTCAATCTAACCTTGAATCCCAAAGTAAGTGTCTTGTCTCTCTGACATAACTAAAGTTTATAAATATGCCATTTTATGCCTTGTTTATGTATTTAAGCTCTTTTTTGGTGATTGATGTGTTTTTGTTTTTTCGTTCTTATGTTTTGATTATTGTACATGAAAGCAAATATATAAGGAAATCCGGTGAAGTTATATCCCAATTTCAGCTACAAAATGTGAAATGTCAGTTTAATGCTAACAAACTATGTTTTTGTTTTTTGCCAAATAAATTTGTAGGGTGTGCTGTAAAAAGTAATGGGTCTATCGGGTAATAATATTGTGGTGCTGTCTGCAAACTGCCAAGGTTTACAAAATTTACAAAAACGACGTGACGTTTTGATGTATTTCAAAGAAACAAATGCAAATATTGTCTGTCTGCAAGACACTCATTGGGTAGAAAAGGACATGACTAAAGTTAAAGAAATATGGGGACATGAATGTTTTATTAGTGGGGCAAAAACTAATTCAAGGGGTGTTGCAATATTGTTAAAAAACAATTTTGAATATAAAATTAATAATTTTATTCGGGACAAAGAAGGTAACTTTGTTTGTATAAATATTGAAACAACTGTGGGTGTCTTCAATATTTTATCACTTTACGGTCCGAATACTGACAATCCAACCTTCTTCACAAAAGTTAAAGAAACTTTGCTGACTGAAAAAGCGGACTACCAAATTATTTGTGGGGATTTTAATTTAGTTTTAGATCCAATAATCGATACTTATAATTACAGAAGAGTTAATAATCCTAGAGCTAGACAATGCGTTTTGGACTTGATAACTGACTTAGATCTGTCAGATATTTATAGGGACACTCATCCGAATGTTAAGCGCTATTCATGGCGTAGACGTAGTCCTCTAAAACAGGCTAGACTTGATTACTTTTTGGTATCAAAGGCCCTATCAGTTATATTCAAAAAATGTGAAACAAAACCAGGGTATCGATCAGATCACTCGGTAATAACTTTCGAATTTGAACTTAACAAATTTACAACAGGAAAAGGTGTTTGGAAAATGAACAACAGTTTACTTCAAAATACTGACTACATCAATACTATAAATAATGTTATCCAGGAAGAAGTTATGAAACATGCTTTGCCAGTATACGACATAAATTTTTTGCAGAATAACAACGGAGACATTCATTTTAAAATTGACAATGATCTTTTTCTAGAACTTCTTTTCTTAAGGATCAGAGGGGAATCAGTTAAGTTTGCCTCTGTGCTAAAAAAAACAGATTAATAACAGAGAGAAGCAGTTAATTGCTGATATTGAGACAATTGAAGTAGATGAGAATTTACAAAGCACAAATTTTAACCTGTTAGCGGATAAAAAATCCGAATTACAAAATTTGAGAGAAAATAGAATTAAAGGTGAAGCAATAAGGTCGCGAGCTCAATGGCTTACTGAAGGAGAAAAACCCTCATCTTTTTTCTGTAATTTAGAGCGGAAAAATTTTGTTGAAAAAACTATAAAAAAGTTGTACGATAATGAAGGCCATTGTATTTGTGCTCAACAAAAGATTTTGCAACAGATCGAAAAGTTTTATACAAATCTTTTTCAAAATAAGGACAAGGATCTTGTGGATACACAATTAGACAAACTTCTAGCTGAGGTAGCAGTAAATAAAGTGAAACACTGTGATATGGGTTCCCTCTTAGAAGTTGGTGAGTTGGGTAAAGTATTAAAAAAAATGAAAAACAATAAATCTCCCGGGATGGACGGTATAAGCTCAGAATTTTTAAAAGTTTTTTGGGGGAAATTAAAATTTTTAGTTACTAATGCACTAAACTCATGTTTTCGAAAGGGGAAATTATCAACTACTTTACGACAATGTATTGTAACATTATTACCAAAAGGTAATAAAGACAGAAGTCAATTAAAGAACTGGAGGCCTATCTCTCTTCTGTGTGTTGTCTACAAACTTGCATCAGGTGCAATTGCAGAAAGATTAAAACAAACACTAGACACCACCATATCAAAAACACAAACCGGTTTCATCCCAGGTAGACATTTAAGTGACAGCACAAGATTTATATATGACATTATACAAATAGCCAATAATAATAAATCTTCAGGCCTTCTCATGTTAATAGATTTTGAAAAAGCCTTTGATTCCATTTCATGGCGGTTTCTCTATAAAACACTTACCCTTTTTGGTTACAGTGATAGTTTCTTAAATTGGATAAAACTTTTTAATAATGATATAAAAGCTTATGTTACTCAATGTGGTATACTATCAAATCCCATAATAATAGGACGTGGGTGTCGGCAAGGTGACCCCATAGCCCCATATTTGTTTCTTTTGGGAGCAGAAGTTCTATCCTTGCTAATAAAAACAAATCCTAATATTATCGGATTTATCGTCAATGGGTACGAGTTTAAACTAACACAGTTTGCAGATGACACCACCCTTATTCTCGATGGTACTCAGCACTCCCTGCAGTCAGCTTTAAACACCATTGAAATCTTTGGAAATCTTTCTGGACTTAGAATGAACAAAGAAAAGACAAAAGTTATATGGATAGGTAAGAAAAGATTATCAAAAGATAAGCTAAATGTTACAGAATGTTTGGACTGGGGCAAATCAGAGTTTAAGCTATTGGGTATTGAATTTTCAACAGACATTGATGCTATGCCAGAAATCAATTACTCTAAAGCACTAGAAAAAATTAAAATTGATATTCGCAAGTGGCAAACTAGACCGTTAACACCATTGGGAAAAATAACAGTGATAAAAAGCTTGTTGCTTTCAAAGCTTATAAATCTCTTTACAACACTGCCAACTACACATAGCTTTTTGGAGAATATAAATAAAATATTCTTCCAATTTCTATGGAATATGAAGCCAGACAAAATTAAACGAAATTCTCTTTGTATGAACTATTTAGATGGTGGCCTAAAAATGGTCAATATATATGACTTTGTGAAATCTTTAAAGCTTACTTGGGTCAAAAGAATATTGTTTGAAACTGATTCACAATGGTGTAAACTATTGATGACTGTGTGTGCCAATATCTTAAATATGAACAACTTATTGATGATGGGGGGCGAATGGTATAATATTGTCTCTAATAAAATTAAAAATCAATTCTGGCTAGAAACCTTTGAAAACTGGAAATTTTTTCATAGAAACCTATGTATATCAAGTAATTATGACATAACACAGACGTGTCTCTGGTATAACTTCCATATCACAAAAGAACTATTATACTTTCCTAAGTGGTTAAAAAAAGGTATATACCTAGTCGGGGACCTTCTCGATTCAAAAGGTCAATTTATTAGCTTTGAAAGCTTAAAAGAAATGTATAAATTTAATCCAAGTATACTAGAATACTACAGAATCAAAGCCATAGTCAAAACATTTGTTGAAACCAATAAAACCGAACAATTTCTTCCCTTCTCAAGGCCTTCCCTCCCACTCCACCTTCAGGTCATACTAAAATCTAGCAAAGGATGTCAAATTTTTTATAAAATATTCAGAAGGGAATGCAGTCAACTGCCCAACTGTACAATAAAATGGTCAGAAAAACTAGGTATCCATATTGATGAGCCCAAAAGTTTCTGGTCTAAAGTTTTCAAGTCATGTTTCAAATCAGTTGTAGATAATCAGTTAGCTTGGTTACAATATAAAATTATTTATGACATTTTAGATACCAAACAGTATCTGTACAAAGTAAAATTGATAACAGATAACATGTGTTCATTCTGTAAAATATATCCAGAAAGCACTTTGCATCTCTTATCTGAATGCCCATATGTTGTTGATTTGTGGACCAATGTTGAAAACTGGATCCGAAGAAAATTAAATATAAATATCAAACTTGATACGATCATGAAAATAGTAGGATATTACAATTTTGATGAGTACTATTGGCCACTAAATTTTATTCTGTTAATTAGCAAATATTATATATATCAAAACTCAAAGAAAGAAAAATGCTTGGATATATTTAGCCTACAAAATATTATTAAAGAAAAATTCCTTGAACAGAAATACATTTCCAGAATAAACTCCACATCAAAATTATTTGAAAAACGATGGCATTCTTGGCAATATTTATTCACAGATTTATAGATATAATTCAATGTGCAATCCAATTACTAAATATTTAGTTTTTGCCTTTTGTTCTTTTCTACTTAAGTTATAGTGGTGTTACGGTTTTTTTTTTCAAAAAAACCTTCTTGTTTTACTGCTTCTACAAAGAGTTCTTATAACTTCATTGGTCTCCTGGAAACACCTGAAATAATGTAGTGTTATGCATTTTGTTTTTTGTTTTTCTTTTTGGTAAATGTAAAATTGTGTTATGTCTCTTGTTATGTGTTTCTTTCTGTGTTTTTTAGACGAGTGTAAAATTGTTATAATTCCAGTGTGTAACTGAACCTACTGTTTAATATACCCTTAAATGTTATACGGAAACCCAAAAAGAAATAAAAATATAAAAAAAAAAAAAATTTATAAAGTTTCAAATTTTTTTTTTGTCTAAAATATCCATAAAACACATTTTATATAATCCAAATGGTTTTATTAACCCCAGCCCATAAAGACCAGAGAAACAACTTTGACACCATGAGATATAGAAGAAATAAAACACAAAATGATTAAAATCTTGCCTGGGTCATTTCTCAGAAAACATAAGGTGTAGACAGTTGATTTTGTACTTTCCATTTATAACTGCATGGCACATCAATTAATGCTTTTATAGATTACTCATATATACTTACAACGTTAGCAGTATCAGAGGGTTGGAAATACATGGTTCCTACATATTCCAGTCGTTTCCTTTTAAATTTTTTTTTTTTAGTTCTTTCAGTGTTTTTTTTCCACCAGAAAGGAAAAAATAAGTTTTTTTCAGGATAAAACCAAAATCTATTACTCCAGGCATCCTGTCACAGTTCTATTAAATATCACAATTTGAATGGACTATACTAGTTTTGTAAAAAAAACCTAATCAGTCTATAAAGTTTTACCTTTCCATGTCTTACAAAATCAATATTAAGGGTCACATTCTTCAGTGTCTCAACAAATGCTGAATTATCTCCATAATCTAGGTTCCGACCATGCCAAATCATCCCATTTTCATCCTGAGCAACAATACTGGTACAATGTTTCCTGCAAAGATCATACAAAAATGTGCAGTGCTTTATACATGGTCATGTGTTAATCGTAAGTACCCATGAGCTTATAACTTTGCCTGAAAGAAAATAAATATAACTGAACAGCAACCAGTACCTGAATATGCACAAACCCTCGCCTATGGTAGTGCTGAAAAGACAAGTAATCAGGGCCTCTGAACTGGCTCTGTTTCAGCTGACTCTGATTTGAGTTTCAGAGTACAAGTGAAAGCAGAAACGTACACCGAAGTTGAGGAAATGGTTCTTATACAAAGACAGAGAGCTCAAAAAGTTGGTGTAAAGTGACTACAGATTAAGAGTTGATACCTTCACAAAGCAATCTTTCTTTGGCCTAGTATATGTTAGCAAAATAACAGACAAATATTCTGGATACTCAATCTGGATCCTAATCATCTAAGAGGACCAAGCCATGAGTAGATCCGACATTGTGTGAAAATATGAGCCAGATCCAATATACAACTTTTGACTTATAGAGACACCGACCTGATTGAAATACCTTTGCCCCTGCCCTGTACATGGAAGACTAGGATACATATTATACCTTGGGAACTTCATTTTAAAATTGTTCATTGACCTCAAGTACTTAGTTTTTGCACTGTCACATCAGTTGAAGAGAAAGTACATTTAGAGTAAGAAATCTAAAATTCGCCAGGAATCTAAAATTCGCCACCTCTGAAACCTTAGTTAATTTTATACGGAAAATGATATTTTATCTTACAATTGATATTTTTCAGTTCAAAAAGCCTTAATTTACTGTATATTCAACATATCTCACCTCAATTAATTAATTTAATTAGTATTTCAACATGTGGCGAATTTCAGATATGTGGCGAATTTTAGATTTCTTACTCTACAATGAAAAAAACATAGGAATATGTTAGCACATTGTATCTTTGTATAATAAATAAACTTTGGCAATGATATCTACAATGACACTACTTTGAGTGAGTGCATACTATTTGAAAGATAATGGGACATGAAGTCCATTTTCTCACAATGGGCCATAAACCAGTTCCAGGTAGGCTTTTGTTATAACTAGAAATAGGACGCCCTGTTGATAGTAGATGCGAATAGAAACAGGATAGCATAGAAGAACACACATTATCATGTGTAATGTCCACCCCATGAACCTTTTGCCAAAATTGTACAGTAGTCTTACAAGACCCTGTTTCATTTGTAAAATATATCAATGATGCTTAAATATTTATTAGTGTAGATGTAAATTATTTCAGCTTCATGCCTTTTTGCATTGGTTGGGTCGAAAATTTTGAAGAAATCACTCTATCTTGCACGGTTAAGAAGATAGAAGCAAATTCCTGTTTTTCTATTTTTGGCAAAAATTCGAAAAATCAAAATGGCCGCCATTTTTGGGGAGGGGAAAATTTTTTGAAAATTGCAAAGAGTACATTCCTTAGATACCCTGTGGGTCGAAAATTTCGACGAAATCGCTCTATCTCGCACGGTTAAGGAGATAGAAGCACATTTGTGTTTTGCCATTTTTGGCAAAAATTCGAAAATTCAAAATGGCCGCCATTTTTGGGGAGGGGAAAACTTTTTGAAAATTGCAAACAGTACATTCCTTAGATACCCTGTGGGTTGAAAATTTCGACGAAATCGCTCTATCTCGCACGGTTAAGGAGATAGAAGCAAATTTGTGTTTTGCCATTTTGGGCAAAAATTCGAAAATTCAAAATGGCCGCCATTTTTGGGGAGGGGAAAATTTTTTGAAAATTGCACAGAGTACATTCCATGGATACCCTGTGGGTCGAAAATTTTGACGAAATCGCTCTATCTCGCACGGTTAAGGAGATAGAACCAAATTTGTGTTTTGCCATTTTTGGCAAAAATTCGAAAATTCAAAATGGCCGCCATTTTTGGGGAGGGGAAATTTTTTTGAAAATTGCAAAGAGTACATTCGTTGGATACCCTGTGGGCGAAAATTTCGACGAAATCGCTCTATCTCGCACGGTTAAGGAGATAGAAGCAATTTTGTGTTTTGCCATTTTTGGCAAAAATTCGAAAAATCAAAATGGCCGCCATTTTTGGAGAGGGGAAAATTTTTTGAAAATTGCAAAGAGTACATTCCTTAGATACCCTGTGGGTCGAAAATTTCGACGAAATCGCTCTATCTCGCACGGTTAAGTAGATAGAAGCAAATTTGTGTTTTGCCATTTTTGGCAAAAATTCGAAAATTCAAAATGGCCGCCATTTTTGGGGAGGGGAAATTTTTTGAAAATTGCCAAGACTACAATGCTCAGATACCCTGTGGGCGAAAATTTCGACGAAATCGCTCTATCTCGCAGGGTTAAGGAGATAGAAGCAAATTTGTGTTTTGCCATTTTTGGCAAAAATTCGAAATTTCAAAATGGCCGCCATTTTTGGGGAGGGGAAAATTTTTTGAAAATTGCAAAGATTACATTCCTTAGATACCCTGTGGGCGAAAATTTCGACGACATCGCTCTATCTCGCACAGTTAAGGAGATAGAAGCAAATTTGTGTTTTGCCATTTTTGGCAAAAATTCGAAAATTCAAAATGGCCGCCATTTTTGGGGAGGGGAAAATTTTTTTTAAATTGCGAAGAGTACATTCCTTAGATACCCTGTGGGTCGAAAATTTCGACGAAATTGCTCTATTTCGCACGGTTTAGGAGATATGAGCACATTTGCCTTTTTCAGTATTCAAAATAGCTAATTACTCATTTATTTAATTAATTACTCACTCATCTATGAAGCAATTCCCCCCAAAAGCAATCCCATACAAGCTATTAACTCAATGAACCTCCATACCAAATTTCAGAAAGCTAGGCTTAATAGCATTCCTTAAAATGTCTGGAAACCAAAGAGCTACTCAAAAGTAGCAAAGTAGCTATTACTCAGCTATAGAGCTATCATCACCAAAAGCAATCCCATACAAGCTATTAACCCAATAAACCTGCATGCCAAATTTGGTAAAGATAGGATAAGAACTGTTGCCTAAAATGTCTGGAAACCATGTGGGACGCCGGACGCCGGAAAAAGCAAAAATAATATGTCCACCCCCCAGTGGGGTGGACATAATAATCTAATATATTTGGCACTGGTTTTCCTTTTTTTCAATCAACATTATCTGGTATTGTGCTTGTTTGTCAATGGTAAAAATGATACACAACATACATAATTTAAAATAATAACTTGCACTGTCATAGTTTTACAAAATAGGATTAAATTTACTCAAAGGTAAACCTTTCATGGCAAGGAACAACTGTGAAACCAGAGATTTTTTTTTTTTTTTTTTTTTTTTTGCCAGTGAAAATTGTTTTATTCTCATATAATAAAATATATATACTTCATTTATTAAAAGAGTACACTACCCCGAGTAATTTTGCCGAGGTGAAGACGTTATTTGTCCAAAAGCTGTGACATCATACAAAATGTTCTCCAGAACTAGATCACCAACCTCAATGTCTAAAGCCTCAGCCATCCCTGAAAATATTCAATAATTCTGGTGATGTGACAAAAATGACCTACTTTATCCATTACTTGACTTAAAAAGTCTGTTCATATGTGGATGAGAATAAATTTTTAGTGTAGATGTTTAAAAGTAATTACGACAATAGACTGAACTGATCTCTCAAAAAATACAGAAGAAATGTAGGGCACCCTCTTTTGAACTAAATACGATTATATGTTAAATATTTGTGATGACCAATCCACAAAATTGCCCATTTCATGAAATAGGCAACTGATTTGCCTATTTCATGAAATGGCCAATTTATTCAATTGTAGTTTGCCCATTTCATGACATAGGCAATGTTATGCATGGAAGTATAATTTTCATTCATAGATGAAGCAAAACTTTGGGCAAACACCTTTATAAGGCTTTTGTATATTATAGTGAAGGGATTGAAATGCAATTTCAATATTGATATCAAACTGTAATCTGGCTCTGGATATCAATCGATACTGAAATATGAAATGCATTATTTTGCAAAAACTGATCCTTCAGGTATCAAAAAAATTAAATGAAATTACATTTCATAAAATATCTCACAATATGCATTAGATGCAAATCTATTGATGATCAAACTACAGGGAACTGATAAACTACAACACTATTTGGAAAATTATTCATGGTGGGTGCTGGAAACAATATTGAAATTCATACTTTTAGTATCGATATTGAAATTTATAGACAATTGATATTGAAATATTGATATATGATCCATTCACTAGTATATTACCAGTACATTAACAGAAAGTTTACAAATATGTAATTAATATTGAAAATGTGTTATTTAAAAAAATTGAGGTCAAAAGAAAGGCATATAAACTGGGTTTTTTTCTCTTACGGTATTAATTGTTTGAAATATGTTACAATCTTTGTTAATAGTTATATGAATACAATAAAAGTATTCAAATATCTAGGCAGTATAATTGAAATATTTACTTTTTAATGGTTGACTATTTTCAGGGTACAACTTTAAAATATATACTGGGGTAGATCTTAAAATATGGGCAAAAGAAAACTTGATAAATTGCTAATTTCATGAAATGGGCAAGTCATAGCCTACTTCACAAAATTAACAAAATTTCTGCCTATTTCACAAAATGGGCAATTTTGTCTATTGGGCATAACATATTTTTTACATGTATATATGTATGTGTGTAATATATCAACTTTTATGTTTTTAATGCCATGGAAATACACTCCACAAAACTATGTGAATATAAAAATCGTATAAATTACAAATAAGACCAAAAGTATCATACACAATACCTTTAATTTCTTCAGCCATTTCATATGGCAACAAAAACTCAGCCATATCAGCAATTTTTTCAATCAAATGAGAAATCCTTGCAATTTCTGGTTGTGACAAGATAAGTCTGAAACATCACAATGAGAAAATGGGTGTTGGATGAATACATTTCAGATTCTGAGAACAAAATAAACATATTTGGTTGGCACTGGGTACATTTTTTATCTGTGTGGACACCAATATATTGTACAGCTGAAAAGCTAATGCCAAATATTCATTATTCATATGAGAGCAGTACTATTTGAATATCATCTGACAACAACAAATAGTTAAGTTTTAATTACCTGTAAAATTAATACTTCTAAGGTGCCATGATTCACATTTTTCTATAAAAATGTCAACTTTGCCCTCATAAGAATTTCTTAATTATCATATTTCACTACCACTAATTTTTCATCTGTAATATTAATTGCTGGTAAAAAGTGAAGTTGAGCTCTTATTTATGTAGATATTAAAACGTGTGGTATTTTTTATTTTTCATGATGATTTTTGCATATTATATGGGAACTGGACGAAAGTACACAGTTTTTGTATAAGAAACCAGCTACTTTAACACAGACATCAAATATTTGAATATATGTCAAATATCATGAAAAAATATTTATAGAGTGATGTTGCTATTTGGTTTCAGCCTAGATATAATGAATGTAAAAATATTTTAACATTGGCCAGTGTTGGGAGTGAGTGGAATGGGGTAATGTTGTCTACTAAAAATAAAAAGTATGATTCTGGGATACTGAAAACATTTTGTTCTACCAAATGAATATGCCAACCGACTGGGTAGCTAAAGATGACAGAATCCTTACACCAGAGCTTTTTCAAGAAATCACTCAGACCGCAACTCAGGGAATCACAATTTCAAAAATTGAACAAGTGGCTAAGCAGTAAGCAGTACTGGCATTCTTCCAGTCAACACCCATTCTACATTTTTTGGTGTGTGTCTGTTTTACTACAAAAATAGTTTTATCTTACAAATCACAAAAAAAGCTGAGGGCTTATTACCCGGATGTGCAAATTTAGACTAAGGCCTTCTTTCCTCAGATGTTATTTGAGAGGATTTTTTTCTGGGGGCTTTCGCCTACTTTAATGTTTTTTGAGTCCCCTTCCCCACCCCTTGTTTCAATATTTACTGTTATACCTATACCTGCTTAAATGGCCATTCTATCTTTGGAAGAGATTAGATTTACAAGATTTGTTTGTGTTTAACACAAACAAGTCCCTCTAAGTTTTTCTCTGCGAGCTATAGAATTGAGAGAACTAAATTGAAATTAGACCTAAACTTGATATCTGTAATGGTTTTGCTGAGCATGTCATTACAGCAAAACCATTACAGATATCAAGGGGGATAACTTTTGAAAAAAAAATAGTGTCCGCCAGTGAACCATCATTTGACCTTGAATGTTTAGTAGTACAAGACTTTGGGCATAACATCAGTCACTGGACACTTCAAAGAACAAAAATTCACTTAGAACTTAAAAATGATGTGAAAATATTGGGGTATATAGAAATTACTGGTTAATAAATTTTATCGTTTTAATAACCAAAAAATATATTTTCTGGTGTTCAGGAAAAGAAATAGATTTAAATGTTTCCTTTCTTCAAAAGAAAGTTTTGAGAGTCTTTTCTTAAAAGAAATGTTGTCACAAATAAATTTAAATGAAAATATTTTTCTTAAAAAGTGGGAACAATGGAAAGGTTTAGTTGCCAACCAATTATAGCACTTATTTCATTTCAGTTAAAGGTTGTACAGGAGGTGTAATGTACGTCTGTATTTTTTTCTCTTTCTGTTAATATGAAATGTATAACAGGCTACTTTATTTGTCTTTGAAACAGGTTGGTTGAAAACTGCTGAACATGTAACCAATAGCCACCGGTGGCCCAATGTTGGCCCAATGTTGGCCCAATGGCCGAAAATATGTCGATAATGCTGTTGGGCCACCGGTGAATTGTTTTCTGGGACGTTTCCACGGCAATAATGCCTTGCTTTATTTCCACGCATGGGAAATGTGCAAATCATGAATGTTCAATGCCAAATTGAAGTGTGTGGTAGGAGACAATATATTACATCTAAATAATATATTTTTTCTGCACTTGAGTAAATAAAATTCTTAAAACAGTATTAACGCTGATAAAATACCAAAAATAGTGCTAGGAAAACTCGTGTAATTCTTTGGCATCATATTTTCTTGTGAGGTGTGGGCTTGCAGGTACACAATCATGGACGACACATAAGAAGAAATATCTCTGTTGCCAAATTCGCAGACTTGTAGCAAGTACTGAATATTCATGAGCAAATAGAAACACATATATGGTTGGAGACAATATTATAAATGCATTTTTTTTTTTTTTTTTGTCTTCGGAAAAGATCGTATTTTATACTTAACATTTAACGATTTGTTGTTTATTTGACAAGAATAAATACAATAACTACTTTTCATTACAAGAAGAGGTTTCGTGGTGAAACTCACCGGAGGATATGCGGTAAACTTTCATAATTCCATTTAAATTTAGAGTGACACAAAATCTTTACTTATGGATAGATTTCCATCATTGACGTAAAATCTTTACTTATGGATGGATTTCGATCATTGACGTACCATTGTTTTCAGTTTTTATTTGTGGATCTAATGGTATGCGATAATGTTAAATTCTATTAAGATAGAGTATTATATTTTATGAGAAACTAGTACATCTACATTTAATTATTTACAAATGTATATACTAGACGTGGTTACCTCTGCTCTACTTCATTTGCGTGTAGAACTGTGGCATGACCCCACATAAAACTTGAGATTTGCACTAGAGACTTTCCTGTTGAATTAAACTAGATAAATCATTAAAATTGATGTTATGCAGTTAAAAACAATTGATTTTGATGTAAGGACACAGAGATTATGATATAGGAGTCATTTCATACAATTTTTACAGTGATAGAATATTTTCAATTTTGTGAAAAAAATCTTCAAAAAAGGATGAAAATGGATAAATGCCATTTAGTTTCACTCAATTATGTTTACATGTTGAAGGTAATATAACAAAATAGCTGTGCAAATAATTGGGGTGAACAGCATTTGCAGATATTTTTGCATTTGAAGCAAATCTCCAGTTTTATGCGGGACGTGCCACGACTCTACACGCAAGTAATGTAGAGCCGAGGTAACCACGTCTAGTATATACTGAATGCAAGTATTTTGACCAGCTAGGATTAGGCTCTCTCTTTGATGCACAATAATGTTTTAATCCTAATAATTGACTTTACAAAGTTATGGTTTTTGTGTTTATCAATTAATTTTTTTTTTGGTGGATATTAAACATTAAAAGTGTCATATATATAGAAAACAAGACCACTGCCGCGGTGTGTATCTCCCGGCGAGCATTAAAGGGGAAGAAATACCTTTTCCGAGATATTCACACTTTTTCATTTTCCGCTAAAATCCAAAATGGCTGCCAATAGTGGCGAAAATTGAAATTTTTCCCCTGTGCATAGTATACTCTTGTACTACCCTGTGGGTCAAAAATTTGCTCAAAATCACTCTATCTCTTACGGTTTGTGAGCAGTGTGAGAAATTTGTCGCAAAGCAGTGGTGGCCCCATAGGGCCACTAGGTTCAGAAGTTCAGTGGCCCCTATTAAAACTTGATGGCCCAAACTTTTAAAAACTAATTAACAAACTTTATTTTTCTAAGAAATTGTCTTTTTAATTTATTAAAAGTAACAAGTCAAAAAGATACAAAAGTGATCTATGTTAAATCTCTTTAATTAACTTCAAGCTTGAATACAAACGAGATTGGGCCAACTCGGCGCCAACATATCCCCAGACAGGTCATCACTCACGCCACAGGTTTTGATCGGGAATTTTTTAAAACATAATTACCCATTATTATATGAACTTCAGCACATCAATCTACTCTGTTTATATCTTCCCAAGGAAGATGGTGTATCCCCAGACGCCGAATACATAACTCAAATTATATTTTCAATCTTCCTGCAATGATAACTCTAAACCTATTTTCAAAGTATTTAAATGATTGATGACTGAATGTCCATTCTAAAATAATAATCCCAAAAGAGCATATCTGTTTCTATATTTGTTGACAAATAAAATATTATTTTTAACTCAACTCATCATACTTTTCAATCTTCCTTCAAAGTATTTAAATGATTGATGATTCAATGTCCATTCTAAAATTCATAATCCCAAAAGCGCATATCTGTTTCTATATTTGTTCACAAATAAAATATTATTTAAAAAAAAATTATTTATATTATTATTTTATTATATTATTTTTAGAATTTGCAAATTGTTTTCAGTTATTCATTTCCTCTATACCTATATATGTGGTCCATATATATGCAACCTAAATATGGGACATAATCTCAGTTCTGACTCCCCTTTGTGTTATATGTAATGAAGCCCACCACCTCCCACCCCCACCCCTCTCCCCTTCTCCACACCTCTCTCACTATTACACAAGATCTGCAACCCCATTGAGTTCTTTGTTTCTCATCTGATATCATTAAATACCTTTGTTTATTTAGTGTCACTCAATATAGCTGGAGGTCCCAGAGGTGGGTGGGGGGAATCCGGGTGGGGGATGTGGGTTGGGACTACAAAGAGATGGAGTGCTACAGCATAAATGGTAAACAAACAATCTATATAAAAGGGGTACTCAAATACAAAAAGAATTGAGAATTTTAAGTATGTGATTATCAACTGAAATGAGTTCATAACTGTAGGAGCTGTGTCAAAATTAACTGAGGCAAGTTGAATAAAACTGGGCTAGTTGAGGGTTAAAAATCCCCTAGTTTTACTACATAAGGATATAATTTCATTACTATTGGGACTTAAAGCTCACTTAAAGTGTCCATTTTGTCTACTTGAATATGTTTAACCAGTTTCATTTTAAAAAGTTAAAAACTCAGCAAGCAGAGGTATAACACACAAAAATAAGTTCTTAAAAGACTAAGATAGCCATAACATTATTAATATTCAAAATTTAAATAGACAGGCATTTCCTTTTAAAAATTCAAAGATTTCAGCTCTATAACCCACATAGTTTGACAGTTACTGGGCTTTAAAGTGGCATAATGTCCATAAATTGGGTTTCTGTGGGCATTTTACAATTGTTAAAGAGACCTTAGCAATTAAACTACAGATCTGAAACTTTTTGGGGGACATACATAACAAACAAAAATTATATATAATACAGTTTAAGACTTGTCACACTAAGCATTTCCAAATAACAGGGCAAAATACGGAAAAAATGTCAAAAAAGGCACTTGGGCGAGTGTCTATGGCCCTCATACACAGGTTAAATGTCTACTAAAAACCTTGATTTTCGGCATATGTAAAAAGGACATAATAATGCATTCCCAGATGGGATTTCAGCTCCATCAATGACATAGTTTAACAGTCACAGGGCTTAAAGGTGGTAAAAAGTCCAAATATTGGGTCTCTGTGGGCCTTTTAGAGATCTCGATGTGCCTTTCAAATTAAAGCTCCAGACTTAAAATTTGTTACATACTAAGATTACACATAGAATATGTATCTAATAAAGTTTGAAACTTCTCAGACTTAACATTTCCAAGTTACAGAGCAAAATATGTGAAAAATGTCTAACACAGGTTAAATGTCTACTTGAAGCCTTGATTTTTGGCACATGTAAAAAGAACATAATAATGTATTCCCAGATGAGATTTCAGCTCTATCAGTCACATAGTTTAACAGTCACAGGCCTTAAAATTGGCAAAAAGTCCAAATACTGGGTCTTTATGGGGCCTTCTAGAGACCTAAATGTGGCCTTCAAATTAAAGCTTCAGACTTAAAATTTGTCACATACTAAGATTACACATAGAATATGCATCTAATACAGTTTGAAACTTCTTAGACTTACCATTTCCAAGTTAGAGGGAAAAATATGTGAAAAATGTCTAAAACTGGTCACTCGGGTGGGGATTTATGGTCCTCATACACAGGTTAAATGTCTTGTTAAAGCCTTAATTTTTGGCACATATAAAAATAACATACTAATATCTTCCCAGATAGGATTTGAGCTCTATCAGTCACATAGTTTGACAGTCACAGGGCTTAAAAGTAGCAAAAAGTCCAAATATTGGGTCTTTGGGAGCCTTTTAGAGACCTCAATTTGACCTTCAAAATTAAAGCTTCAGACTTAAAATCTGTTACATACTAAGATTACACACAGAATATATATCTAATACAGTTTGAAACTTGTCAGACTTACCATTTCCAAGTTACAGGGAAAAAGATGTGAAAAATGTCTTATAAGGGTCACTCGGGTGGGTGTTTATGGTCCTGATACACAGGTTAACTGTCTATTAAAGGCCTAAATGTTGGGGCACATATAAGAAAACACATAGATATATTCCCAGATGATATTTAACTTAGATGAGAGACATAGTTTGAAAGCTACAGTGCTTGAAAGTGGCAAAAAGTGCATAAATTGGGTCTCTGTGGGCACTTTTGAGACCTTAAGTCGACCCCTTTGGGTAAACCTACAGCCCTAAAATTTTCTACAGACAAGGATTACATATCAAAGTTATACCTAGCGCAGTTTGAGACTCATCAGAATTACCACTTCCAAATTATAGGGCAAAATATGTGAAAAGTATAGCAAAAAATCCCTAAGTGGGGGTATTTATGGGCCTCAAACACAATTTTCTCCTCAACTTAAAGTCGTGATTTTCGGCACATGTACTAAGAACATATTAATGTGTTGTCAGGTACAATTTCAGCCAGCTGAGCATCATAGTTTGTGACCTACAGGGCTCTAAGTGGCCAAAAGTCCAATTTCTGAACTCAAGGTGGCCATAAGTTCTTTTTTACTGGGAGTTTAAGGTCACCTTAAAATAGGGATCTTCCTTTGGGCACCCTTAACATGTGTACCAAGTTTGAAAAAAAATATTAATTTGTTTTTGAGTTATCGCGTCCACAAGGAAATTTCTACGGCGGCGGCGGCGCGACGGACCTGAATCCAATATATCCCCGACTTTCGTCTGGGGATATAATTATACAAGATGCACTCAGAGAGAGCAAAACACTTGAATCCATGCGACCAGTCTCTCAAGTGATATGAAGTATTGTAAGGAAGACAATAAAATAAAACCAAACATGTAAATTAATTTTTGAAGAAATATCAAGTAGAAAGCTAAAGTCATTAAAAATGCATTTAAATGGGATCCCTGAAAACCCATGATTATTTTGTATCCAAAATAAGATCTAGATTTTCTACCCACAAAAATTTTTAATAAAGATCTGTTCGTTAGTTCTGGAGTAATCTAAACACACACACACACACAAAAGAACAAAAACAGAGAGACAGACAAATAGACAATTAGCACACAACAACATAAACTGCTGGGTGAGGTAAACAAATATTGCTTAAAAGTCACTTCTTGGTAAAAATCACTCATGGTAATTTTTTTTTTGATGGCCTGTCAAGGAACTGAAAGAAAAAAAGAGAAAATAAAAACAAAAATGATAATTAATAAAAATTATGAATACACCACATCCCTCTTTATTATCTTTATGTAAATTTCAAGACAAAAAACGGGAAGAAATATTTTTACTTAAAGACAACAAGCATCACACCCTAGGCTTGTGACCTCACAATAACAATTGCATTGTGATATCATTAAGTAATGACATCACCAGAAAGCAAAATATTGATTTTTTTACATATGCGAGAAGAGAAGCAGATTTTACTGTAAAAGCCCAATTAAAAATAAGAAAAACTCTCTCATGGCTTTAATTTTCACACAAATTACACCACATTTGGAACAATTCATCTGTACCCCAATTCATTTATTTAACTTTCCTAATGTACTGATGGATTGATTCTGCACTCTTCCAAGAGTTAGTACACTAAGTGGTTCTCCCCTAGCCTGGCCTTCCAGGCGGTCTCAACCATAATGCAATTTTTTTGCCATAATGCACACTGTATCAGAGACCTTTTTAGTCTGGAAGTTCTCCTCAGCAAGCTAGGCTAAGTAAATGTATGAGAGCATTGTGAAAAATACTTATAATGCAATCAAACAGTTGTGTCTATATTATACATATAAATGCCTGTGGCAAGGCTAGTTCTCCCCCTCCCCCTTCACTGGGAAGGCTGCAGAAAAAGGATCAATATATAACCAGTACACTGACAAGTCCCCCCCCCCTCACTAACACAAAACTGCCAGTGAAGAAACATTCACCCACACATACACACACTCACTGCCTAGCTTTAACATATAAAGGAGTAGGGGAAAGTATGTTGGCCTGTGTTTGAAAGACAGAGAAACAGTGTCAGCTAATTAAGGGTGAACTCAATCTGGAATATGCAAAACACAATGCATAATTAAGGGCTTAGCCATGGAAAACGAAAACTAATTTTAAAAAATGACAGCACACTTGATTGTTTTACCACACGAGGCATGTTGTAGTCAATGTGGTGGCCCATGAAAGTCAAGTTGTGGTGGCCCTAACTTAAAAAGGGGGGCCCCGGGCCACAGGGCCACCCTGAATTTCGCACGCTGTTTGTGAGATATTTGTGATTTTTCACATTTTCGCTAAAAGTAGCAATAAAGTAGCCATTACTCACTTGTACATTGAGCAACAGTTGTGAAACTTAAATATGTTACAGTTCACAAAAAAATAGATGAACAACATATTTGAGAGAAATTGTGTAGCTGCAATACTTTTGAAGATATAAGCCATTTACTCATTATGGTTATCATTAAAATTGACAAAGTAGCTATTACTCACTTAGCTATGGAGATACACGTCCAAACTACTGACCATGTTGTAGCTGTGGAGAAAGTAGCTGAACAACATATTGGAACAAAATACTCTAAATGCAATAGTTTCAGAGTTTAAGTCATATTTTCACTAAAAGTAGCAATAAAGTAGCCATTACTCACTTATACATTGAGCAACAGTTGTGAAACTTAAATATGTTACAGTTCACAAAAAAGTAAACGAACAACATATCTGAGAGAAATTGTGTAGCTGCAATACTTTTGAAGATATAAGCCATTTACTCATTATGGTTATCATTAAAAATTGACAAAGTAGCTATTACTCACTTAGCTATGGAGATACACTTCCAAACTACTGACCATGTTGTAGCTGTGGAGAAAGTAGCTGAACAACATATTGGAACAAAATACTATAAATGCAATAGTTTCAGAGTTATAAGTCATATAATTATATTAGGTAAAAGTGCTATTACTCATTCAAAAGTAGGCCAAAGTTCACCAAACCCAAAAAATATTGAAGAGCATAAAAATTCATTAGGACAAGTAATTTACCAAAAATGTGTAACTATAGTAGTTTCAGAGATAACTGCGTGACACACTCACGCACACGGTGCAACGTATAATCTCCCGCTGGCGAGCCGGGCAGGAGATAACCACACAAAAAATATAACCTAAGTCCAGTCACAGTACATGTGTGACCATACAGATACTTATTGTTATTTAATAGAATCATAAATAAATGAAATAATACATCCTAGGATCTGAGAAATCCATGTGAAACATCTCCCATTATTACTGTGACTCTTCCAAAAGAACAGCGAAACAAACAGGACAGCAAAACCTCTCGACACCAATATTTTATTGGAACATTGTCAAACAATGTTTCAATAAAAACCACACTGTTTGTTTCAATGTAATAGTGAAAATAAACATTATACTAGGCAGCTCTGTAACTTAAGTTAAATTCTCTAAATCAAAAATTAAATCTAATTGTTTGTCAATTATTGGTGTTAGATTGTGGAACAAAGCAGGGGATAATATGAAAACCTGTCGTTCATTGCTAAATTTAAAAAAAAAAGTTAAAATCAACTTACCTGAAAAAGTATTAAGATGTATTTTTGCTCTTATGGTTGTAATTATTATTAACTCACTTTTTGTGCGGAAATTGGTTTAAAATTTTTCTCAGCTGAAATACAATTTATATGTTTATATTAGTAACTGCATTACAATTTATGTTTATATTATTTACTGTATGATTGACCGGTAGTGACGAGGGAATAGCCTAGATAAGCTAAGCTTCTGCTATTTCCGTTTCTAAGTTCTGTCAGTGTACATATATGTAAAGTGCCTTGATCTTTGTAACTGTTTCTGTCTAAATTGTACATGTACTGACTTACAGGATGGAATAAAATATATTATTATTTAACATTTTATGCATACCTTAAGTCATTTTATTTTCAGAGTGTATTATTTTTTTGATTCAATTTAACATGTTTTGATTTGCTTATGAATATTCATGTGCTAATGTTGCATGTTTCTGATTGTAATTTTCTGTGGTTCCGTGGAAATAAAGACCCAAATTATTTCGGATACTGTACAGCAGTACTGATGCAGCATTAATTCTTACAGGCCATAAACACGACCTCACAACCTGTAAATTTGTCAAGAATGGTGTCACAGATCGTATTCACCACTCGTGAGTTGGGTGCCTCAAGAAAATTTCCAATTTGTGACCTTCACCTCGAATGACAACAAAGCTGGAGAATACACATGCTTTTGTTACAAAAACATGTTAAATAAAGTGTTTCAGTACTCTGAATTTTGATAAATAACCTCAGAAAACATATGACAAATCAAATATACATCTTATGCATGGTCGATAGCGAAATATTGTGCTTTCTTTTATTTCTTTCTCTTTGATATTTGTGTTTACATCCACATATAAACACACAGGGCGTGAATAACCTAAGAACGGCCATAGCTTCCCACTGGTGGGTACCAACTCACAGGTGGTGCGCACCCACCGCAGCATGAGAATAGTATCCTCGCACGTCCAATTATCAACCACATAAGCGGGAAAATTGCCGATAAATAATATGAAATAACATACCTTTGCAAATATCCAGTTGGTTATTGTCATATTATGTTATCTATGTATTAGCATGTATATATCCTGTTTTGATACGATATTTTGCACAGAAATGATTGTTTTTCTTAGGTATGTCACACTTGCTATACAGGAAGCCTCACTTCCAATTATCGATCACATGACTAAAGGTTGCACCTAAAGCTAGAAATAGCAGACTTAAGGTTGTAAGGTTAATAAAAAGTACTATTGATAACAGAAATTGATAAAAGTATAAAATTTATTGTATCAGCATACACAATTAAAAATTGTAATAATTAGGATCTGGAATATCTTATATATGTTTGGAGGGCTGATGCATCACTACTTTTTTATTCACAGTAAAGAGAAAAGTTTCAAAAACTTGGCTGCACCTCTACTTGAGTAAACTTCCTCAAGCACAGCTTACAATTATGCAAAGATCAGATGATCGGCATCATAAAGGATACACTTTTTGACAACATATATAGTCAGGATTTTTCTGCAATAATATGCCACAAAACCTTCTTTTAAAATGAAGTAAAAGAAATATTTGAGAAACAATTTTTAACTTTTCTGGGAGAGGACCCATAAGGACCATACCACTCTCTCAGGTTTAGTACACATTATTCTGAACAATTTAGACCTATTTATTGGTTTGGATAAAAAATAAACAAAATTCTACAGTAGAGAAATGAACTTAGTGACAGAAACATTTATAAAATACTTGAAAATTAAAGATTTATAAATTGCTCTGACCTCATCTTTTTGAAAGTTTTGTGAGATATTATTTCAGAAATTATTTACATTCAATTCTCCGATCGGCAAATTCGAAACACAGTCATGTGACCAAAGAAAGGTGATATTAGTTCCCGATCGATAATAGGAAGTGGTCGATAACGGGACGTGCGACGATATCATAGCTATCTTTACTGTACTGTAGTACCTCATTGCCTCTTTTATAGAATACCGAAACAATTCCTTGTTGTCATCCGCTATCTTTTTCCATCTTTCATTTGGAGGTAAATCTAAATTCAATTCATACTCCTTTGGTGGTCTATCTTGTACCGATATGCACAATATTGCCAAAACACAAGCCAAAAATGACCAAATCTTCATGTTTTCCACTTGTTTACTTTGTGCAGGAAACGGAAATGCTCATTTTGATTTCGAGACAACTCGCCCCTGCAGACAATTCGCCCCCGTTTTTTCCCAGATGATTCGCCCCCATTTCTAAAGATGATTCGCCCTTTTTCTGAAAACATTTGTGAATTCTGGGTCATTGTATTGTCTATTTTCACTCAGTAACAATATGGTAATGTGGAAGAAACAAACATTTTAGTAGTAATTCTAATATTGAAATATATTATATGCAAGCATTTAAATATTCATCTTTACTTAAAATATTTAAAGAAAAATTCCTAAATTTTGTTAAGTTTGATGAATTGTATCACCAAAACCTTCATATTAATGTTATTTTGTAAACAGTACAAGACATACCAGATCTAGTGATTTTATGTGCGCAATTTTGAAGTTAATAAAATGCATATTTATTACATTGTTAATTGTTAAAATAGGTTATCATTTATTATTTGAGTGAGTCAAAATCATAAAACAACATTTTTTTTTTATTTCTAGAATATTGTTACAATTCTGTGACATAATTATCTAATAAAAAAATTCCAATTAACTACCATTATTCAGTGCTCAAATTAAATTTAAGGGCCGAATTATCTTCAGAAAATAGGGGCGAATTGTTTCAGGGGGCAAATCATCTTGACACCCTCAGTACTGGGTTGATGTCATTGAAATTTTTAAATTACATTGAAATCATAAAAAGGCTAGCCCATTTTATATGATGAAAAACACATATAACAAGGCCAAAAGGTGTCTTGGTCCCCTAGCGTGAGACCAAAGCTATCAGAGACACGAGTAGTGCACTAGAATTTACGAAAGTCTGGTGACACAAAGAAATTCCAACTGAGATACATCCCACTGGTCCAAAAGTCAGACGGTCACCCATCCAAGTACTAAATGAAATGTGTAATTATTGGATGCAAGAAGGAATTTTATAGCCAGATCTAATTTGAATTACATAAGAATGACAAGAGGGGAAATTTCCAAATTCATTAAATTTATTGGTACTAAGTGATTAGTAGTGTGGACAGTGGAAGTAAGGAATGTACTAAAGCAATTGTTTAAGTCTGTACTCTATATAAGTATGTGTCTAATAAAAGTGTCATTTCAAATTCATCTTCTGCTCACTCGAAAACTAGGAAATACTTGAGAAATATCTTCTCCTACCAAATCATGTCATCTGGACTTGATACCAAATTCACTGGTTAAAGAGTGTGCGGACATTCTAGCCACTCCAATTACCAGTATCATAAATTACTCACTGAAAGAAGGAAGTTTCCCAAACTGCTTTAAAACTGCACATGTCATCCCCCTTCTCAAGAAACTAGTCTAGACAGAAATCTTCTTTAAAATTACAGACCAGTGTCCAATTAATCTAAGTTTTATATCCAAACTGATTGAAAAAGCAGTGGCTTACCAATTAAATAGTTACGTTAATATTGACGGGTTCTCCAATGTTAACTATTTTGCTTACAAGAGATTGCAATCGACAGATACAATACTCCTTACAGTCCAAAACGACATTGCAGCTTCAATGGACTCAGGTAAAGCTGCTATGTTCACATTGCTGGACCTCTCAGTGCATGGCATTCAATACTATTGAGTCTTGACCACAATATTCTTTTTGACTGCCTTAGGGATTGGTGTGATGTTGATGGCACTGTGTTGAGGTGGATCAAATCCTATCTTACAAACCACAAACAAAAAGTTAAACTGGGTATAATACCTTTTCAGATGCCTTCTCATTTCCTCATGGTATACCCCAGGGTACTGTCCTGGGCTACCTCCTTTTCGTCATTTACACAACCCCAGTCAGTAACATTATTTCCAGTTTCAATGTCACCCACCATCTGTATGCAGATGATACCAAAATATATCTAGCACTTGACTTTTGATTAGGGATGGGTCAGTAGGCCCAGTATATTGGTATCAAGAGCATTTTACTGAAATATCATGATGAGATTTTACAACTGCCACTTCGCTTGTGAAAGCATAATGGAAGAAAGCTTTAATATATTAGGAAAAAAGGCAGACTTTTATAGTGATTGTGTTGAGCAAAACTGCCATATTTGGTTACCACACTTTATAACCTCACTCTCGCTTGTCAGCTCATATCATTGAAGCAAAACTTAAAATATTATGAACAAACCAGAAATTTGAAGAAATTATAAGCTTTTATCTCATATTTTTTGTGCATTTGGCCACTGTTATTGATGTCGTTAAGAGGAAATGTCCATGTTTGGTTGAGGTGTACTAAAATGCAGAGTCCCGGAATCAGAAGGTTTTGAATTGGCACTCTCCCCATGTACACATTTTTTACACCAGCCCATCCCTACTTTTGATTCTGGAAACACTTCCATAAGTCACATAACCAAAGTTTGTCATGCTTGCTACTATCACCTCAAGGACCTAAGATGCATCCAGAAATTTCTCAATGTGGAGACTGCAGCTTTGCTTGCAAACTCAATGATTAGCAGTTGAATTGACTACTGCAATCCCTATTCTATGGTGTAAACAAATATAATACTTCAAAAGATTCAAAATGACGTTTGTAGAATTGTCTTTAAACTTGATAGAACAAGTCATGTTACTCACTCTTCAAAAACTACACTGGGTCCTCATTTCATCCCACATCTTGTTTAAATATAATCTCATTACATTCAAGGCCATTAAAATCATGTAGCCTATACATACCTATCATCCTTGATCAAAACCAGCGGCCTCACTTGTGGAAATCAACTCTTTCCTCAGTTTGTCCTAGAAAGACCTTTGGAAGGCAAGTTTTTGCAATGGCTTCCCCCACTAATTGGAACAGACTCCCACAATTGGTCCAATCACAACACACCATAATAGGATTTTGAGCCAGTTAAAAACATACTTGTTTAGACTAGCATATCCTTTACTATAGTATATCTCCCCTATTTGGCACTAATTTAGATCATGACCTGACATGTCCCTTGATCTTCCCTTTTTTACCTCAAGCACATTAGAGGATGTTGTATCAATTTTGCACTATATAAATATTTCTATTCAAATCTATTACCAACAGGTTAAGTTGGTCATTTTGACACATCACTTATACCAGGCTTCAAAGTGGCCACTTGTTGCTAATGTCTGTATATATTTTACGGAATACATAAATGATGGATTCAGTGTATTTCTAACTACTTCAAAAAGTAATAATAATAATAGTTTAATTTAAAGGGCCACGGAAACAGTAGTATAGGAGGCTGTTTGGTCACAAAATCTATATTTTGTGACCAAACAGCCTCCAGAGTTTAAATCACGGACCATCTGTGCAAGGGGGGGATATGGGGGGGGGGGGGGGGGGGGGGGGGGGAGTTGGGGTTTACTTAATGCAGGGGTGTTAATTATCTGTGAACATTAGGTTGAAATGGAATACATTTATTGGAATGAAGTACATAAAATATTCATAGCGTCACCAACAAATAAACAACATTTAAAGCTACATAAAGGCAAATAAGATCATGCAAACAGCTAAACGTAAATTCAAACCAGCAAACATGTTAAGACCTTTAAAAAACTAGTAAACAACTTTGGAATATTTATTTATTATTTTTTTTTTTTATATATACAGACAGAAAAACATGTGATGAACAAAACCTTAACAAGCATAATAAATTTCTATGGGCTAATTCAGACTAATAGAAATGAACATTGCTTAAGACATAAAACTGAATACATGTACATAAACTAAATAACATTAGTAAAATAAAATACATTATGATTTGTAAATTACATTATTTTAGATGCAATTTCTAAAGAGAGTTTCCAGTGTATTTAATCTATATCTGCAAATATATTATGCCACACAGCCCATCTTTTGTCAAAAACATTATTTTGATATTTCAACTGGTATATTGACTTTTGTTCCAAAAAAACTTTTTTTATTTCCCTTTGTAAATAAAATATGTTCACAGAGAAGTTATTTTTAGAGCACCAATAGAGGTATTTTCTAGCCACAAGCAACACTAGGTTCAATGGCCAAAAGTGTTTGTCCATATTTAGATATCCAATAATTTTCATTGTGTGATTAAAACCCAAATCAAATCCAATTTTATTTTTAATCCACTGTCTTATACCATCCCATATGAGATTGGCTTGGTCACATAAGCTAAATAAATGGAATATGCTTTCTTCAGATTTTTTGCACAGTCCACATTTATCTGCTTCCGTTATCTTTATCTTTTTCAAATAATCTTTCGTGCCTAAAATTTTAAACAGTATTCTATATTGAAACCATGAAAGGTTATTATCCTGCACACATCGAAAACAAATTTTGTATACTATTGGCCAATAATTTGTCTGATCTGAATAGTCCATTTTGATTGTGGGTTCCCAAATTGATTCACACAATGGCTTTTTAGTATCATCTAAATTTTTATAAATTCCACAAATCTTTCTGCATCCTGTCTGAGATTGAATAATATATTTTAAATGAAAGGGATAGCTAGGATTGTCAATGACACAGGGTGCACTACTTTGTGACCTTTTAAAAACGTTGTGACTTTTGACCTCACTGTGAAATAATTTAGGATATTCAGTTTACAGTTAAATTTGGTTTGTAATTGGTTAATACTTAGAACATTCCCATGAACATCAATGATATCATTAACAAAATAAATTCTATGATTAAACCAATCAGGGAAATATAATGGTATATCAGATATTTTGGAGTTGTACCAAATACTATTTTGTAAAGGTTCAGTTTCCTCTATAATGTCCTGCCTTTTATTAAAGTCTATCCAATCCATTAAAATATTATACCAGAATGGATTTGTTACTAATTTAAGGAATTGAGTGCACCACTGATCTCCAAACAGGAGAACTTTTTCTATGTTCAGATGGGTAGCCTGAAGTAATCGAAACCATTGAGAATCTTGATTGGACAACATCTTTTTGATCCAACTTATTTTTAAGGCCTTTTCGAAATAGTGCACATTTATCATTTTTAGTCCCCCATTGGTATAATCTGAGCAGATGGTTGTTCTTTTGATTTTATCCGGTCCACCAGACCAAAGAAAAGCATATAATATTTTATTCAAATCTCTCAAAAAATTTTCAGACCTCTCTAAAGATGTCAATAAATGGATGCATTTAGGAATAAAAAGGGTTTTTATCACAGTTATCTTACCCATTGGTGTAAGGTATCTTAAATTCCATTTCTTTACATCCTTTTCTATTTTTTGTAAAACTTCACCATAATTATTTAATGGGATCTGCTTTAGGTCGATTGAAAAATTGATTCCAAGCAACTTGAAGTTGGTAATTCCCCATTCTAATTTTGATGAAACATTTAATTTATCATTTGAAAGTCTTTTTTTCCCAATCCAAATAACCTTTGTCTTATCTTTGTTCATTCGAAGGCCAGAAATATCTCCATAAGTTTCTAACACATTTAGGGCTGTTTGTAAGGAGCGCTGACTACCATCTAATATTAAAGTAGTGTCGTCTGCAAACTGTGTTAATTTAAATTCAATGTCGCCAAACTTTATACCAACAATGCCGGGGTTAATTTTAATCATTTTAGCTAGTATTTCAGCACCTATCAGAAATAAATACGGAGAGATCGGATCACCTTGGCGACAACCCCTACTAATTTGAATCTCTCTAGATAAGAATCCACTTTGTAGCACAAAAGCAACAACATCTGTATTAAAAATTTTAATCCATTTGATCAAGTTATCACTGTACCCAAAAAATTTCAAAGTTTTATACAGAAAATTCCATGATAAGGAATCAAAAGCTTTCTCAAAATCTATTAGCATCAAAAGTCCGGGTATATTCTTAACCTCAGTTGCATGTAGAATATCGTACACCAGTCTGGTTGAATCACTTATAAACCTACCCTTTATGAATCCAGTCTGGCATTTTGAAATAATACCATCTAAAGTTCCTTTTAAACGTTGGGCTATCACACCAGAAGCCATTTTGTAAATGACTGACAAAAGTGATATTGGTCTCCAATTTTTAATCAGCGACCGGTCTTTTTCTGTTTTAGGCAAGCAAGAAATAATAGCCTGGCGCAACGAAATCGATAAGCGCCCTTTTGTAAAACAACAGTTCAGTGCTTTTGCTACAAAGTGTTTCAAATTACCCCAGAATACTTTCAAAAACTCTGATGTTATGCCATCTATGCCAGGGACTTTATTATGTTTCATTTTTTTCAATACATTTCCGAGTTCATTTACTGTTAATAGTGTTCCTAAATCATCTTGTTCGGAGATTGGTTTGCTTTTAGACAAACCTAGTTGTTCAAAGTTTATATCCAATAAATCATTTTCCCTACTCTTAAATAAATTTGCATAATAATTTCTTACATGGTTTAGCACCTCTTCCTGGTCAGTAACAATTGAGCCATTATTTAGTTTCACCTTTTTAATAGTTTTCTCAATATAATTTCTTTTCTCAAGATTGCATAAGAATTTACTTGGCTTTTCACCCTCTTGTAGCCATTGTAATCGTGATCTTACGGTTTGACCTTTCATTTTCACTTTTCGTATTTGTTGTAATTCCATTTTTTTATCTTCTAAGAGACTCAAATGTGAAGCTTGCAGAGTCTCAGATGACTCTAAAGCTTCTATATCACTAATAAGACTAGACTCCAATTTTGAAAGTTTTTTCTTTTGGCTAGAAGCAAATTTAATAGTTTCCCCGCGAATTCTAAGAATAAGCATTTCTAAAAATACGTCTGGATCTACAGTCATTTGGATTTCAGATGAGTTATTCTTTAAAAATTCTGTTGTATAAAGCGGTACAGCATACTTTTGTTTCTCTTCCTCAATCAGTTTGTTAACAAGTTCCAAATAGTTTGGATTTTCAAGGAGACTATTGTTAAATTTCCACACTCCTTTTCCACAGGAAAATTTATTTAGTATGATTTCTAATTCAATAGCAGAGTGGTCTGATCTATAACTTGTCCTAATATTACATTTACTACAGATATCGGAGATATTATTTGATGCTAGGAACATGTCTAATCGTGCTTGCTTAATTGGATTCTTTCGTCTCCAAGTGTAACGCTTAGTTCCAGGATGGAAATACCTAAATAAATCACAAAGGTCATTATCGTTCATAATCTTTAAAACTGACTTCCTAGAGTTTGGGTTATTCAAATGTTTGTAATTGTAAGTATCCAAGTTTGGATCCAGTACCAAGTTGAAGTCACCACAAACAATATTATAATCAGCACTATCATTTTCTAACAGAGATTGAATGTGCTCGAAAAATCTAGCATTATCTTGATTTGGTCCATATAAAGTTGTAAGATTGAGAGTAAAGGTACTTAATTGTAGCACAATATTTAAAAAATTCCCTTCTTTATCTATGTTGGTTGATATTGTCTTATGCTCAAAATCACTGCTGAGAAGAACTGCTACACCACGACTATTTGTTTTATTACCACTTAAATATATATCCCCATCCCATATAGTTTTCAAAGCTTTTATATCACTCTCTATCAAATGAGTATCCTGAAGGCATAGGATATTGACCTTTTCCTCTTTAAAATATGACAAAAAGTCAAATCTCTTCTCATGGTTTCTTAAACCTTGGCAGTTTGCAGACAACACTTTTATATTATTTCTTACTTGCATTTCTATAATCTGCAGCAGCACTCCTTAACCAATTAATTTTAAAGTTGACAACATAAAGTACAAACACATTGATTAACACTGGAAACAAAGAAATAACACTTGCATGAAGATCCCCATACCAAAAATAAACCAACAATTCAATGCACATATATTCCTTTTTATATATAAAAAATGTGATACTTAACATAATTTTACAATGAAAAAGTAACAATTAGCTTTAATGAAGTATCAAAACTTAGCTCAGCTTGCTAAGGTTCAAAGGATGGGAAGGAGTTATCCGGACTTGGTAGTAACTTGCCTAAAGCAACATGGCTATTAACATGTATACGTCTACAAACAAAATTTTAGCAGTGCCAATTTTGCTTTTAATGTGTAGGGTGCATTAGCTGGGATAATTAATGTAAAACTACATGTAGTTGTTTCAATGCTATAATTAGGCCTGTCAATCATCATTTAAGGTAATTTGTAAAGGAAAAGAGACTCATGGAATTATACATTTAAGCTATAACTATCTTGAAGAGATAGGACTTAAATATTAATTACAGATCTTCATCTGTAGCTTATACTATATGCAAGTAAGCAAATGAAGTTATCGAATTTTAATTTAACACATTTAACCTTTTTTTACACTAAATTTTACCTCTTTTGCTCAATATAATTTTAAGTATACTCACAGATTCCACTTGATAAAAACCAGTCATTTAACTTTTTTTTTACACTAAATTTTACCTCTTTTGCTCAATATAATTTTAAGTATACTCATAGATTCCACTTGATAAACACCAGTCATTCTTAACTAGTATTTTGACAGTTCTAAAGCAGTTTTATTTTATTATAATACCAACCCAGTCTAGGCATTCATTTAAAAGTCACTACAGTTTAAAAAGCATCTAAAAAGTGATTGGAAAGTAATTTTTAATTACTAACTGGTTTTAATGTCATACTAATATTTCTAAGGATTTCCTGAGTAATATTTAAGTTTCAATTGGCTCAAACAATTGGGAAAAGCACAGTTTTTTAGTTCCATAAAATTATTACCTCAGTTAAAGAAGCATGACCAGATATCAACACTCAAGAATTTATCTTCCATCAATGTGACCCTTATATCTATAAAATATCAAATAGTAGTAGACTATAGTAATCGATACAAGTTGACAGTGTGACCCTTGTATCTGTAAAACATCAAATAGCAGTAGACTATAGTAATCGATACAAGTTGATACACAACAGTAATTTTTAACTTATATTTTGATAGTTCTGAAACAGTGTTTTTCTATTTTACCATTCTTCAAGACCAGTCTAGGCATTCTTTTAAGGGTCATTGCAATGTTAAATTTCCAGAAAGTAATTGTCAATTTTTATCTAGTTTTAATATCATATCAATATTTCTAGGGATTTAACAGGTAATATTTAAGTTTCAATTCGCTCAAACAATTCAGAACACAGCTTAAAACTAGGGTAAAGTGGTTGGCATTCTGCCAACCACAGAGTCGAATCTTAGGACAGCAGTGGGTGTTGAAATCTATAAACTTGGTATTATCGCCCGTGACAGTAAAATATTGCTGGATTATATATTTGTAAAATGTTGTTACAAACACCATTGTAGCCTCACGTTTTCATCACTCTGTGGGTGTACAACTACCAGCATTTGATATTTTATTTGTTTTAAATATTGCGAGAAGACAGAGTGAGGTGCGGTGACAGTAAAATATTGCTGGATTATATATTTGTAAAATGTCGTCAGAAACACCATTGTAGCCTCACGTTTTCATCACTCTGTGGGTGTACAACTACCAGCATTTGATATTTTATTTGTTTTAAATATTGTGAGAAGACAGAGTGAGGTGCGGCGACAGTAAAATATTGCTGGATTTTATATTTGTAAAATGTTGTTAGAAACCCCATCGTAGCCTCACGTTTTCATCACGTAAACTGTTGTTAGAACTTCTAGGACATACAAAAGCGCCTTCTAGTGGTTGAAAGTGGAACTACGGAGTTTGAATATTTTCATTGTCTCTGCCAGAGGTGTCCTCGATTTTGATTGGCTGAACGACAAATGTGTAGTACTACCGTGACGTCACTTCATTCATTAATTTCTTTGCGGTTTATTTGTTTGACAAATAATTGAGTACACGTAGATGGGCAGACAGTAATTTTACATTAACAGTGACTGCGTGATAAACCCTGCAGACGAATAAATTAAATTGGGGTTTAAGGTCTAGAAACCAGCAGACGAAACGGTTAAAAAAGACTCGTTCGAGTAGAAAATCACAATGGAAATACAATAGGTTCTAGGACATACGGGACCTTATAGAAAGCCAGACGTAGTGCCAGACATGCTTTTTACTTCATAAAATATAATTTAATAAAAGCATTAAAAATCTTCAAAATGGCAGAGAGTATAATATACGCCTTAATGTACCGATATGTGAACAAATATTATTCAGAATTTGACTTTGGAATATTTAAGCATCTACATATTTATAGCAACAAATAAGGGACATTTACAGCTATATACAGATCTATCATAACACTCTCCTGTTAAGCCGTTAATAAAAAATCAAAAAAATATTCAGTAATTACGTTAAGAGACACATAATTCGCTTTTTCAAACGGTCCTAACTCTGCGAGGGATAGTCAGATTTTAAAAATTCGAAAAGTGCCTTAATCAGTGAGTCCAGACGAACATTTCGATATCAAACTTACCATATATGAGCAATAACGGGAATCGAATTTTAACTATACCAAAGCGTTCATTATGATATAATACATGTGACGCATAAAATCGCACGTGTAACACAATGTGCCTCGCAAATCGCACATGTAACACATGTGACCCTCACAAACCGCACGTGTAACACAATGTGTGCACATGTAGCACAATGTGCATCACACGTAATACAATGTGCACCGCACAGACGGCACATGTACCACATGTGACCCTTACAAACTGAGGCCCATCAAACGTAATTCATCACAGGGTTTCCTGTTCCCCCCTTCTTTTTGACAATTGGAAGGTATTATTTGTTCAAAGACGAGGGTATCGGGACTCCAACCGAGGTTCATTGTTGCCAGGATTCTATGACTTTACCGTCTTTTAAGAATCTCACGTTTATTAGGTCATTACCGAATCTGGCTTTCCCGTAAACCCGCCATGGCGCATTCTCTGGCATCTACGTAATTCTTCTTGCTCGGCAATTTTTCCACGTATTTGATCCTATAAGTATACTTTGCGATACTGGGGTGATATCTCGCATGCTCCATTTTTTTGTTTTTATTTATTTTTTTTTTGGTTTTTAACCTTTTTATTCATTAAAAATTCGGATGTTCAATCAAATGTACGCAGGAACTGCCTAATTGTACTGCATCACGAAAATATATCCTTTCGCACCATCCTTCGACCTCTTGTAGACTTTTTTACTCTCCTGACTGATGTATTTTTACTCCCGGACTTTTTAGTTACATAGTTATTACCAGTCTTCTTTTTCTTCACCATTTTTCTTATACCTTTCTTCTTTTTTTCCGTCAGTTTTCCTATTCCTTTTTTCTGCGCCTGTTTTCCTGTGCCTCTCTTCCTTTTGACCAACATTTCAGCCATTTCGGTTTGCTGTTGCACGGGACTGATTAATTTAAACGGATGGTATCCTTTCGGTATCCACATATTTTTTCCTTAGATACAAGGTACACTCTATATCGCTCAGTTAGTAAGGTTTAAAGTTTTTGATCAAGAATATTCAATGTTATACTACGAACCTCGGATTTGTTTGTTTCTACGATCTTTTATAAACTTTTCAAATATTTATGGGCCACCTAGCCACTCCCTTTTATTAAGGTACAAAAGTTAAGGCTATGGCTTGGCTAAGGCCTTTTTTCAAATCCGGGTATTTAGGTAAAATACATTGTTTGTTGGGTAATAAATTTAACTAAAAATCCTACGCATCGAGTGGCCTAATTTATAAAAGATGGCAGTTACATTTAGATGAAGACGTTACATATTTCCAGGCACCAAAGAGTCACCATGAATAAAACATGCGAAAAGTGCTCAAAGGGTTTTGCTACGCCGTATTCATTCAGGAGACATATGTTTACACGGCACAAAACTGGTGCAATGTCGGGTTGGAATGAGAAAAAAATTGTAAATCCATCGTCAGCTGATCTTGCACACGCAATGCCAAATGTTACACACGTCGCAAATATAAACCCTAATGTGGCATGCGTAGCACCTGATGTCACACACGTGGCACATGTATCACCCCACCAAGCACGAGAGACATCGGTTATAGCGCCTTATGTAAATAATGTAATGCCCATTATAACACCCGAGACGCCGCAAGAAAATTTTTTATCATCCGATGCATTATACGGATTGAGACAAATTTCTCTTCTGCATTTGAAAGTATTGTCAAAACAGGAGAATGCCTTTATGTTTAGGCACCTGTTTACGATGTTATTGGAAGGACCGACCTCTTGCGGAAAAACAACCTGGATGAAACATTTACTGCAACAGGCTGAATCTATGATAACACCTCCTCCTGAAAAGATCTTATGGTTTTACAAAAGATGGCAGCCGGCTTACACTGATTTACAAGAAACTGTTCCTTGTATCGAATTCGTGCAGGGTATCAATCAGCGGGATCCCGATGGTCAGCCTACCTTGTACATCTATGATGACCTTATGAAAGATACCACAAAAAATGTAGACGTATTCGAAATGTATAACCAAGGCTCTCACCATTGTAACTTGAGCATAATTTGCCTGCTACAAAATTTGTACCATCGAGGGAAAGAAAACAGAACTATAAATTTAAATATGCAATATATCGTACTGTTTAAAAATCCGCATGACCAGCGGCAGGTGGCACATTTGGCAAGGCAGATGTACCCAAATAATTCACACTCATTTTTAGATGTATTTCGTTATGCCACCAAAGAGCCCTATGGCTATTAACTAGTCAACCTCAAATATTATAAAAGGGGTTGGAAAGCGTAAGATGCATCACTTAACATCTGTTAGTGAGCAGGGAAACAGTGTGAAAAAGAGAGTTGAAGATATCTATCAAATGGATAAAAGCCAATGGTCTTGCATCGATTGCGGTATTATTTTTGCATCTATAATGGACCTACAGAAGCACGTTAAAAGAGGGTGTCCCGAAAATGATGAGCCCCCTATATGAAAAGACTGTGTGATGAAAATACTGATGAACCCGATGAATCTGGATGGGATAACATAGTGCAAAGAGTGTATAGAAAGTACGATGACCAATACTCCGAAAAGGTTGAATCCTACGAGAAAGAGGGGTATTCTGAAGTAGAATCGAGACAAAAGGCCACAGAAGACTTATTTTGGAAGTACAGAAAGGGTATTGTGAAAAGTTATACCAATCTTTTGACAACGGTGCATCATTTGAAAAGGAGTATGATACACCAGGAAGTGATGGAAGAGATCCAGACTTTAATGAGTGAAAAACATTACCGATTCGTCCAGGCTTTGAAAATAGTTCTTCGATGAAACTCATCTTTGTTCGATGAGCTTATTGACAGTGAAGAAGACGATGATGATAGGAGTACGGATGAGGAATCCGATTCGCATACAGAGGAAGAAAGCTCTGAAATGGATGGGGAATCTGATCCGCATGCGCAGGATGGAAGCTCTGAAACGGATGGGGAATCCGATCCTCATGCACAGGATGAAAACTTACAAGACCCCTTACAATTAAGCAGTTCCTGCGTAGATTTTATTGAACATCTGAATTTTTAATAAATAAAAATTATAAAAAAAATTATAAAAAAATTATAAAAAAAAATAAATAAAAACAAAAAAAATGGAGCATGCGAGATATCACCCCAGTATCGCAAAGTATACTTATAGGATCGAATACGTGGAAAAACTGCCAAGAAGAAGAATTACGTAGATGTCAGAGAATGCGCCATGGCGGGTTTACAGTAAGGGAAAGCCAGATTCGGTAACAACCAAATGAGGGGTCCTGAGGCGATACCCATGTCATTGAGCGAATAATACCTTCCAATTGTCAAAAAGAAGGGGGGACCAGGAAACCCTGCGATGGATTGCGTTTGATGGGCCCCATATTCGGTTTGTACGGTGCACATTGTGTTATGTGTGCGCACATTGTGTTACATGTGTTACGTGTGCGGTTTGTGAGGGTCACATGTATTACATGTGCGATTTGTGCAATGCACATTGTGTTACATGTGCGATTTGTGTGGTTCACATTGTGTTATGTGTGCGCACCTTGTGTTACAAGTGCGATTTGTGTGGTGCACATTGTGTTACACGTGTGATTTGTGTGGTGCACATTGTGTTACATGTACAGTTTGTGAGGGTCACATGTGTTACAAGTGCGATTTGTGCAGTGCACATTGTGTTACATGTGCGATTTGTGTGGTTCACATTGTATTATACGTGTGACTTGTGTGGTGCACATTGTGTTACATGTGCGGATTGTGAGGGTCACATGTGCGGTGCACATTGTGTTACATGTATGATGCACATTGTGTTACATGTGCGGTTTGTGAGAGTCACATGTGGTACACGTGTGATTTGTGTGGTGCACGTTGTGTTACGTGTGCGCACATTGTGTTACATGTGTGATTTGTGTGGTGCACATTGTGTTACATGTGTGGTTTGTGAGGGTCACATGTGTTACACATGCGATTTACGAGGGTCACATGTGTTACATGTGCGATTTTATGTGTCACATGTGTTATATCATAATGTACGCTTTGGTATAGTTAAAATTTGATTCCCATTGTTGTTCATATATGGTTAAGTGTGATATCAAAATGTTCATCTGGACTCACACTGAAAATTATTAATTTGTCGAGATGGTGCCTAAAACAACAAGTTTCCAAATTTGCTAATTTAAATGCCATTTTCTTGTTGGATGATAGCCAAATGTTGATAACTTATTACTCAGATTAGCTGAAAACTGATGATAAGAAAATTAGTGCACTTAAGCTTAATTTCATAAGAACTTTGGCCAATAACAGGTGGCCAAAATGACAAATTAATTGGACTATCAAGGTCATTTTCTTGTCAAAAGTTTGTCCGTTAATTTGTCCAACAAGAAAGTGGCAAGTTAAAATTTGTCAATTGGGAAGTTTGTCGTTTTAGGCACCATTTTGACAAAGTCTTGACGAATTAATGTTTGTCAGAGGTTTTCAGTGCACTGATTAAGGCGCTTTTCGAATTTTTAAAATCGGACTATCCCTCGCAGAGTTAAGACTGTTTGAAAAATGCGAATTATGTGTCTCTTAATGTAATTAATGAATATTTTTAAAAAAATTTTTATTAACAGTTTAACAGGAGCGTGTTTGCTATCAACATTCATCTGGATTCACTGATTAAGACACTTTTTGAATTTTTAAATTTGGACTATTCCTCAAAAAGTTATGAGCATTTGAAAATTATACATTATAATTCCTTAACAAGACCTTTTTAAAGATTAATGACACCAGCTGTGTGAATGGCTTTGTCAATAGGCGATAATACCCTTTTATAATGGGACTTTTTTTAGTGTGCTGTATTTCGAAATATTGTGCATTTATTATTTGGGGTTATAGTATTAGGTTTCAAAATTTTCATCTGGAATCATAGATTTAGCTCCTTTTTGAATTTTTAAAATCGGACTCTCCCTCAAAAAGTTAAGAGCATTTGAAATTTATGCATTTAACCCAAATTATGGGGGGACAAGGCACTTTATGTGTGTGTCTGTGTGTAGCTTTAAATGTCCCTTATTTGTTGCTATGAATGTGTAGATGATTAAATAATCCCTGTTGTTTGCATGTTTTAAATATCATTATACCTTACAAATTTATATGTGTTTAATGTCCTAATTGATTGTTTCATTTCTTTAGTGCTATGATAGATCTCTATATAGTTGTAAATGTCCCTTATTTGTTGCTATAAATATGTAGATGCTTAAATATTCCAAAGTTGTTTACTAGTTTTTTAAAGGTCTTTGCATGTTTGCTGGTTTTATTTTACCTTTAACTGTTTGCATGATTTTATTTGCCTTTATGTAGCTTTAAATGTTGTTTATTTGTTGGTGATGCTATGAATATTTTATGTATTTCATTCCAATAAATGTATTCCATTTCAACCTAATGTTCACAGATAATTAACACCCCCTGCGTTAAGTAAACCCACCTCCCCCATATCCCCCCTCACACAGATGGTCCGTGATCTGAACTCTGGTGGCTCCTATTCTACTGGCAACCAAAAAACTATTTTCTCAGTATATGTTCATTAACACACACAGTACCCAAAACAGTCTATAAATATACATATAATCACTTCGAAAGCCACAAGAAATGCTTTTGTTTAGCTTTCTTGCAGAAATCTGCCTTACTGAACATTTGACCTCTGGATCACGTGTACATATGGCATCAAATGAACAGAACAAATCTCCTGTACTCACACATCAGTATAAAAACAGTGTGTGTGTAGTATTTTGGAGTCTAAAAACCTTGTGTTATCTCATTTACAAAGTATTTATAGCATCATTATTTGGAATTCTCTTTATGTTCAGCATCTGCAATATACAAACCAGTGTTTTAATTGGATTTCTGCTGTTTTGTTACTGAATCAAGTAAGTACTAGTTTAATTCTAAAAAAGGCAAAAATGACTTTAAAAAAATCATGCATTAGTTCTTTATTAATACAAAATAATTATTGGATTAGAATAGATTCTAAAATACATGTACAGTAAGTATTTGCTATTGGTGTATGTTTGTAAAAATAAAATATGTCTTTATTTGTGTACAAGAACTTATAATAACAACAATGTCAATCTTTTATGTAGCTTATATTTCACCAATTCCTATGAATCACTTTTCTATATACAGCAGAAACTTTTACTGCTAAAAGTTATTGTTTTATTGGTGCATGGATACATTAAAGTATGATGTATAATTACAACAAGGAAGCTATTGTTTTTACAAGAGCTAGCACAGTGGTGCATTGAAGCATTTGTTTATAATTTTAGACCAAGAATGCCTGTAAGGCATATAGCTGCTAAGTGTGGGAATACACATAAAGATAATGTTTCATTGTTCAAATTTCCTTCATCAGAAAGAGATTCTCAATGGTACAATGAATGGGAAAGGCAAGTCAAAAGAACAAGAGACAAATGGAGTGGACCAACAAGGAACTCACGCTTGTTTAGGAGGCATTTCACGGAAGATCAATTTGATCCAATTCCCAAGCTGAAAATGTCTTTGGGAATGAATGTTCACTGTCCTAGGTTATTGAAATCAACTGCAGTTCCTATAAATGTTCAGAAGCGAAAGCATCAACTTCCAGAAAAACAAAAGAATCGTCTGTACAGAAATTACATAGAAAATGAACTGTTGCATCTTTATCACAGGACCAACCAACACACTTAATTTCTAACACTGGAGCAGGTGCTGAAGCTACTTCTATGGAGCCTTGTGAAAGTTTAAGTCCCTGTATGTATGATTCAGCATTACAGACTGATTTTATCCCAAAACAAATCAGGGTAAATAAATACCACAAATAAAGAATGGAGAAACCCAGACCTTGTTGTTCTACTTTACCAAGTGTGACACTGCATGCATGGTACACAGGTTGAATGGGATGCACCATTAGGCACAGATATTGCAACAGAGACTTTTGCTGAGAGCTCAGATGAAGACACAGATGATGATACAGATTATTTTTCTGGAAGTGATTGCTCATCTGAGGATGAAATAGACACTCAGCATTTTGTACTTGAAAATCCAAATATTGAAGTACACAAAGAGGACAAAGTCATAATTTTTTGGCAAATATTACTTGTTCTCTTCATATGGCTCCATTGTAAAGCTTGTGGTGCTGGTGACATTAGTTACAAGGCTAAGAGGACAGGATCTCTACTTTCTGTGACATTCACTTGCACAGCTTGTTCTCACACATGGTTATGGAACAGTCAACCTTTCATTGGTTCCTTCCCAGCTGGTAATATTCTACTTTTTGTAAGCATCTTATTTACTAGAGCTATAGCCAAGAACGTTTTATAGTCATTAACACAAATAGCTATTGCAGTCTCAGCAGATAGTACATATTTCCTCCATTAAGAACAGATTCTGTGTCCATTTGTTGCAAAATTATGGGTGCTAGAACAGGAATCATACATTGGCTCCCTTTTGCACTTTTGATTCTTCAGTACGCCTCGGTGGAGATGGGAGAGCAGATAGTCCTGGGCATTCAGCTAACTATAGAACTTATACAATGATGTCACTTGATCTTTATGCTGTTATAGATTTACAGCTAGTCACCAGCAATAAAGTTAAAGGAATTTCTAATATGAAAAGGTCTTGTCAGATCATTTACCAAAATCAGTGAATGGTTACTCATGTCTAAATTTATTTCAGATAGACATTTATCTATTGCTAAGTGGATACGTGAAAATTTTCCTCACATAAATCATCTTTTAGATATTTGGCATGTAGCTCGTGGGTTGAGCAGAAAACTAGAAGCAGCATCAAAATTAAGAAACTGTGAATGCATTAGAGCTTGGATACCAAGCATGCATAAGCAATCATCTTTACTGCTCTGCTGTTTCAAGTCCTGAAGGACAGGGAGAGTTAATTGTTGCCAAGTGGGAATCCATATTAAACCACAGACACAATGTTCATACACGACATGATGATGCCAGATTCCCTTCCTGTGCGTATGATGAATTGACTGGAAGAGAAAGGTGAAAACAGTGGATAAAACCTGGATCACATGCCTGTGAAGTTGGAAGAAATAATTCTCAATCAAAATTTGCTCAAATATATTGCCAGGTTTTCCAGTGATGAGCAAACATCTGCTATTGAAGTGTTTCATTGTCTACTTATACAATTTGCTTCCCAAAACTATGTGTTTGGTTACACAGGAATGAAATATCGTTCAATGCTCGCATCCCTACACAACAATGAAAATTTTGGCCGGCATCAAGTAAAAATTGTGTTACAGGAAGGCCCTTATTTAAAATAGTTTTTTCAAAATATAAGAAAGGTGGCTAGATTGTGAGAAAGGTTTTGTCAAAACCGACATACAAGTACATTGATAGGCTACTGTGTTCAAATAATTGAGGGTTGTCAACAACCACTTGCACAAAGGGCTCAAACCTCAGAATTACAGAAAGCACACGAACCACCATCTCTCAGTTCAGTTTGGGAAAGACCAGAGAAGCAGTACAGCCACATCTCGGATAGTTTAAGTCCAAATAAGTACCTATTTTTGCAACCATTTTAAGGTCATATAATGATCACAAATAGGCAATAGGTCCAGTTTCTTGCCAACTCAAATATCAGCTATACATTAAAACATATAATTATTGCATATGAACAGTATTAGAACAGTGTCTTTAGTGTTTATAACTTACAGTTCATTGTATGTTTCATTTTTTCATATTTTCATGGGATTTGTGGCTGTGGCAAGTAACGTAACCCACCATGACTAAACACATGTCTTATTGGAGTAAAACTCTTAACCTGTTCCACAAAATGGACAATTTCATGGATTAACCTTCGTATATGCTGGTCTTCATTCATCATAAAGTTTTAGAAGAAATAAAATTATGAAATAAGTCATAGCAGTCAAAAGAGCAGATGAAAGAAGAATTGTAATTGACCGACAGCCCCACAAACTAGTCTTTGCAATTTGGAAAATAAAAGCTAACAAGGAACAAAATTGATTTAAAACAGTCAGTCCCTTTAGATTTATGAAAACTATTGTAAAAATGCTGGAATATCATTGAAAAGATAACATCTCACAGCTTGTTTATTTTGTTTATGTAAAAAAACTTTAGTATATATCACCAACAGAATGTTAATGTCTAATAAAACATGTGTCCATGTAAAACAGTGTCAATTTGAAGTTTTCATATTTGGGGATATTTCAATCCAACAAAGTCAGGAGAATTAAATTATTGCCTAATGACAGCTCCAACACAAGAAGCGAGAGGGACTCTAATGTTCCCTAGACATCCCCAAATAAATGAAAAATGAAGAGAATACACTGACAAAGCAACTGCTCTTCATATACATAAATAATAGAAAAGCCAGTACTGCTTCTGTTGATGACATGTACACACACAAGTAGGGGCCACGGTGGCAGAGTGGTAACACTCTCGCCTCCCACCTCTGAGGCTGGGGTTCGATTCCCTGCATGGCCTCAAGTGGGAAAGCTGGTAGTTGCTTGCTGTTGGTCAGCAGTTTACAGTACAGAACCCTGACGAACTGTATGTACTGGTTTCCTCTGCCCTTCCAACTACCCGTCATGATATGACCTGTACAGTGTTGAAAGTGACGTAAAACCCCAAATAAATAAATAAATAAATAAATAAAATAAATAAATGGACACACAAGTAAATAACCTGACCCAATTTCTCCCAGTCTGTAGCAGAAACATACATTTCAACAGATAAAAGTGCTGATAATAAACAACTGGGTGCATTTTGGGTTGTTTATTTATGTCAGTAGTGTTGTATGGATAGCACTCTGTGTTTTTCATCTGAAAAATTTACTTGATAAATTTGGTTGCAGTGGCCCTTTAAAAAATTTGACCACTCAGATACGTTCTTTCAATATCATCGGCAACACCAAAAATGTGGAGGTATTTTTGGTTATCATCAAAATACACTATTGCGCGTGCGCATTTTCAAGATGGAGGAGTTTTGTTGTTTCTTGGATAAAGATGGTTAATCTTCCCTTGTAATATCATATCATCATGCCTAAAAAGAGAAATGAGGATACCATGGAGTTCCCGCTACCACCCGGTTGGGAGTCATCTTGTGACCATGATGGAAAGGAATTCTTCATTGATCATAACACACAACAAACCACTTGGATAGACCCAAGGGACAGGTGAAGTCATGTGGAAATATTTTTAAGTTGCTGTGCCCATTAGCAAAAATTATTCTAACAAAATAAAACTGAACCTGAGCTTTTTCTTCAACTTTATCATCACTTTATCCATTGTACTTTCAGGGGTGACATTCTTACTGACAGTAAGAATTTGAGGCGTCGATCACCCTACTGGTCGGCCAGTGAATTTCGTCAGCCCAGTGAAGTTCGTCACCTGTCATAAAAATGCTCAAGGACTGGCAATATTCACATTTAAATACATGGAATAGCTTCTTTCAACGGCAAGGCATACATATATGTCGTAACTGGACAGTAAAAACGCAGGTGACGAACTTCACTGGTGTGATGAACTTCACTGGCTGAGCAGTAGACGAGGTTACCTCGGCTCTACTTTACTTGCATGTAGAGCCGTGGCATGACCCCACATAAAACTGGAGATTTGCAAAAAATCCTTTTTTGTTGAATAAAACTTGATGAAATGACTAGAAATTGTATAATGCAGTTAAAAACAATTGATATTAAGCCAAGGACACAGTAAATACAACAAGTGTATAAAATACGGGGTACGGACATTTCGTAACCGGACACTTCGTACCGGGACATTTCGTACCCAGCCTAGGACATTTCGTACCCAAATATTTTAAAAGGCAAACAACACATCCAGATAACATTTTATTAAAACATATATGTAACATAAAGATTGAAAACGTATATGGACTTCATAATATGCACATATCAACTTCAAAGCACAAGAATAGAGTAATGAATCATAAACTTCCAAGCACTAGTATAGAATAATGCGCCATCACACAAATATATGACTCATAAGCACTAATTTAAAAGGAATATACAAGTAATCAAGAAGAAGCTAAGCTAACATTTATGTACAGAATTCAAGAAATGTAGAATCAAAATGCACACAAAATGGGGCCTGAATTGTGTGACAAAGCATATAATCACTTCTATTCTAGTGTCACATTAACCTGAATTGTTTAAAAACATGTTTGGCTAAATAATACTTATTCTGTTTGACAAGAGTTCCAAGTTTTACATCCTCATATCTAATTTGTTTTATTTGGGATTACAGTGACTATTGTGCCATAGTGAAAGGCTTTGCTTGGGCTATTGGTCAAACTAATTGAGGGATTTGACATAGCATATAATCACTTCTATCCTAGTGTCATATTAACCTGAATTGTTTAAAAACATGTTTGGCTAAATAATACTTATTCTGTTTGACAAGAGTTCCAAGTTTTACATCCTCATATCTAATTTGTTTTATTTGGGATTACAGTGACTATTGTTCCATAGTGAAAGGCTTTGCTTGGGCTATTAGTCAAACTAACTGAGGGATTTGACATCCTCTTCATGATTAATGTTAGAATTGTTTAAATTTTATATTTGAAAAGTAATTTTCGAATGATAATTGGCATTTTTAAGTTTTGGGTACGAAATGTCCTAGGTTGGGTACGAATTGTCCGGTACGAATTTTTCTGGTGCGAAGTGTCCGGGTACGAAATGTCCTACACCCATAAAATACATGCTATTTTACACAACTTTTATAATAAAAGAACATTTTTAAATTTTTAGAGAAATGGTCAAAAAAATATTGACAATGAGGAAATGTCATTTATTTTTAATTAACTATGTTTGCATGTTGACTGTTTGTTAAAGGAAATATAACAAAATAGTTGTGGGAACAGTTGTGTGTACACATTTGTATGGAATATGTGTTTTGTGCAAATCTCCAGTTTTATGTGGGGTCGTGCCACGGCTCTACACAAGTAAAGTAGAGCCGAGGTCACCACATCTACGATTACCCCTTAGTGGCTTTCTACCAGTGAACGCCCGCCTTATATTTCTTTGTTAGAGGTCAAGGACAAATGCTTCTATATATCTACAAAATGGGCGTTCACTGGTATTTCCGGTTTGCGGTAAAAACGGCCGATAATAGAGATAAAATGTTAAAATATAAAGCTTTGAAACAAATGTAACAAAATGTATCTCAGTTATTAATTGTATTGTATACCATTTGATAATCTGGTGGTCGAAGAATAAAATATAAAGCTGTAAATCTAAGTTAAATGCAAAATATTAACTACAGCATGGGTGTTTACTGGTAGAAGCCACTATGCTACTGTGTAGTGGTGGTGGACCAATTCACGCCCAGGTACCAATTCAGACCCACCCTCAATTTTCTTGAAGATTTATAATTTTTATAGACATGGTGTTGACTAGTGCTGGGACGATGTTCGCAAACTTCGGTATTATCGCTCGCTGGCTCATTGCCAATCAATGATCGGTAAAATTTAAGTACATCCGATATTCGCTAAATCCATTTCTTTGCAGCCTTTTGGTAACAATAAAATGCTAACCTTAATAATATTTTGTAAAAATCTGAAATATCCATTATCCATCAGTTAAAATCACAAAACTAGCCGTGAATGCAATAAAAATAACGTAAATAGAAACACCTTGGGGTTTTCCAACTGTTGTCAAGGTAATCAAAATCAGCCAATCACAAGTGAGGATACATCAAGCATAGTCTGTTAGTGAGGGAGATGTCTGTGAATGGCTTTTAGATTATATTTTGGTCATATTTGTGGTAATTTGTGTGTATTTTACTTCATATAATTTAATATTAATATTTTATCTGTCTTTTTTACACTTCGACTCCATAATCGGAAATGTTCGAAGTTTGGTTACAAATGTCCGATACGAACATCGACACGGAAAATCCAAACGATCTCCCAGCACTAGTGTTTACTACATAGATAATCATCAAATTGATCATATACATTTATAATTTATTGCTTAACTGTGATTGTTTTGGATAAATTTAGGGGTGGCGTGAATAGGTACACGGGTGTGAATTGGTCCACCACCACTAGGTCGAGCTTCGCTGCAAATAACACTTAATATTTGGGATATGATCATCTCATGCCCACAGCAGCTCGTGACCAACAACTCGTACCCAAGATATTATTTACCTTTCACATAAAATACCATTTTTCATACAATTTATATTAAAAATATAAGTGACTCCTGTCACGGTATCGTAGTTTGAAGTTTTCGTCTATAGTCACGACATCGCAAATAATACCATCAATTTGCACAAATAAAATATTTTAGGAAACCCCACAGAGTATCGTGACATCATGAATATTAATACGTAGTCCACAAATTTTGATCTTCAAGTAAAGTATAGCTAAAAATGCCATGGAATCGTCAAATACTTCCTACGCATATATAAATATTCATGAGCTGTGTAGTCCATCTAGTATGTGATCCTAAAGCGGAAAATACTGTTAAGAAACCAACATGGAAATCCATTACCTCATGAATATTAATGTATTGTCCACGAATATTGGTCAAGTAATGTATTTTTACATACATTGTTGGGAAACCCCACAGAATTCTGTGACCTCATATATATATTCTACACAATTGTCAAGCAAATGTACTATTGTACCACTAATAAATTAACTGAGTTGTCGAAATTCATTGATTTTTAATGCGATGCTGTGACTTCAAAACTTCAAACCATGATGCCGTGACAGGAGTCACTCCGAAAAATATATCATGTGGTTGAGAAACGGAATTCCATGACCTCATGTTTGTATACATAAGTATTAAGGGGTTGTAAAAGTATGAGAATTTTAAGTCATTGGTCTTTGACTAAACAGATGTTTTTACATAAAATACTCACTTGTCAAGCAGCATTTCGATTTATTAAATAAAAAAATATTAGGGCTGGGACGGGTGCTGAAAAACGGCATCGAGTACTCAGCCTCTCACAACCAGCCCAAATTCGAGTAACCGTGAGATTTAGTAGCTACCATTAGAAGTCTTCTGTAAACAAACAGTCGGTTCCGGAAATGAAACTTTTGAAGAAAAGCGTCTTCTATTTGACCAGATATTATAGAATATGGAGTAAATTATGCGTTTTCAAGCGAAAATAACAACTTTAATTGATATTATGTGACGGAAATACTGAAATGTGGCATATTTTACACAAGCGTTTCATTACGTGGGTGATAATACGAGTAACCAAGGATTTAAAATGGACTCGAGTACTAGGAAAGATCGACTTGTCTATCGAGGCTCGAGTACTCGTTCACAGCCCTAAAATATATTGTTAGAAAATCCACATAATTGGGTGAGTTCATATTTCGTCATTAACGTTGTGAACTGTGTATACAAGTAATTGATATTCAAGCATAAATAATGTTTATTCTTTTAAAATATTTGTTTACGAGTTGTGGGTACGAGGTGTTGGTCACAAGATGCTGTGGTCACGAGTTGCATGTAAATCTAATACTTGTGATAATATGTGTAGACTGTAGAAACATGCTGTTCAAGATTTACACAGAAAACAAGTACATGTGAGCTCTGTCCCTCGCCATTGCGTACCGTCAGAAATATCAACAGCAATGCACGACGGGACAGAAACTTGGTCTACCCTTGTGCAAACTTACCCTCAACTGTTGAAAGACAATTTTAGTCGGTCCATTGAATAATTTAACCCATACAACAACACACTCTGTAACTATATACTGTGAAATAAGAACAACTTGAAATAAACCAACATTTATTCCAAGATCAATACATCATATGAAAGGGATGAACATTGTTGTATCTTTGTGTTACACTTTTATAATCAACACACATATAACAGAAATACAACTTACAATAGTGGTGGGACCCTTTACAGATATCAAAACTGGTTACCAGGGCTTTGAAACAAACAAAATCCGGTATTTCGTATGCTTGCTACTGGCATTGATCATTTCTCGCAGTGTGTACATGAACCAAAACTTGCAATTGTAAATGGTTTTCGCGAGATATCAAAAAGTATGTAAACTTGGCTTTTGCTCAATATAAAGTAAAATGTGACTTATTTCACAAAAAATCTATATTTTTTGTCGTTTTGATGAAGTATCAACCATTATAAAGCCTAAAATGATGATGTTTTCAATTACCAGTTCGCAAATATTAATTGTGGATTTCGTTATGTATACCAGAAGCGAAAAAAAACGCTTACTGGTTTATTGTTCACACCACTAACTTACGATGATGTGAACAACTTGAAATCTGGGCAACAACTGACTGAACAGTTCGGGAATCTTTTCTTACCAAAATGACACAACTTTTATAACACTAAAATATTGCTAAAGTGTCGTCACTCTGCTGAGTCTGTGTGAACAACTTCTCCTCCAAAATTGCAAGACCCAGAGACGTGCTATTTTTTTTTTAAAGATACCTTAACTATCGAGGATGAAAAAATTGTTCAAGTCATGCAGATCTGTTCGTTCATCTGTTTCCCAGAGCCATTACAAGTGAAGTACCCCCTCCCAAAGTGTGAAAATTTCAACACTTTATCACTATTTTCTCATTCACTATTGCAGGGATTTTTCTCTTATCTTGCATATATGTACTAGGCCACAAGTAGATTCCATTGTGTGAGTATCAGGCCTGGATCTTTCTTATTATTTTATGAATTTTTAAAATAATTTTTAATGCATCAAATCATGCACTAAATCACTTTTAACTTGAAAAGTATTGCATTTAGAGCATTTTATTAAAATGTGTTTTTCAGCTACTTTTTCCCATAGCTACAACTTGGTGAGTAACTTGGGTGACTATCCCAATAGCTGAGTGAGAAATAGCTACTTTTCAGTACCTTCCATTATGAGTAAAATCACTGATACTTGAAAACTATTGTATTTACAGAATTTTGTGTAAATGTGTTATTCAGCTACTTTTGGGTCAGCTATAAAAAATTGTATACCTGTAGCTAGCTTATTGCATAGCTGAGTAATAGCTACTTTGAGATTGTCACTGTTAGGTAAATCAGTTGTAACTTGAAAACTTTTGCATTTAGAGTATTTTGTTTAAATATGTTATTCACCCTATTTTTAGTGGGCTATAACATAGTAAAATTGCAGACCTGTAGCTCATTACATAGCTGAGCAATAGCTATTTTCAGATTATCACTGTTGAGTAAATCAGTTGTAACTTGGAAACTATTGCATTTAGAGCATTTTGTTAATCCTTTGTTATGTTATTCAGCTACTTTTTCCATAGCTACAACATGGTGAGTAATTTGGGTGTCTATCCCAATAGCAAAGCGAGTAATAGCTGCTCTTTGGCTTTTTAGTAACTTCCAAAATGAGTAAATCACTGAAAAGTTGAAAACTATTGCATAGACAGAATTTTGTATTGATATGTTATTCAGCTACTTTTGGGTCAACTGTAACATAGTAAAATTTCAGACCTGTAGCTCATTGCATAGCTGAGTAATAGCTTCTTTGATATTATCACTGTGGAGTAAATCAGTTGTCACTTCAAAACTATTGTATTTAGAGTATTTTGTGTAAATAAATTATTCACCTACTTTTGGGTGAGCTATAATGTAGTAAAATTGCAGACGTGTAGCTCATTATATAGATGAGCAATAGCTACTTTCAGGTTGTCACTGTTGAGTAAATCAGTCGTAACTTGAAAACTATTGCATTTACAGTATTCTGTTTGAATATGTTATTTACCTACTTTTGGGTCAGATACAACATAGTAAAATTGCAGACATGTAGGTCATTGGATAACTGAGCAATAGCTACTTTGAGGTTCTCACTGTTGAGTAAATGAGTTGAAACTTGAAAACTTTTGAATTTGGAGTATTCTGTTCAAATATGTTGTTCACCTAGTTACAGGTCAGTTATAACATATTGAAATTGAAGACCTGTAGCTCATTGCATAGATGAGTAATATCTACTTTCAGGTTCGCACTGTTGAGCAAATCAGTTGTAACTTGAAACCTATTGCATTTACAGTATTTCTTTAAATATGTTATTCACCTACTTTTCCGTGAGCTATACCACAGTAAAATTGCAGCCCTTTAACTAATTACATAGCGGAGTACAAGCTACTTTGAGATTCTCACTGTTGAGTAAATCAGTTGTAACTTGAAAGCTATTGCATTTATGGTATTTTGTTTAAATATTTTTTCCACCTATATTTTACACCGTAGCTGTTAATTTGGTACTTTACTTCTGAATACCATTTTCAGGGCACAACTTTTGTGTCCATTTCTTCTTCACTTCTATTCTGAAAATCAAAACACACAGCTGACACAGAGCCCGTTCACGCGCACTGATTGCTTGTTTGACATTGTGGAAACTTTTTGCTGCATTTTCCTTTCTTATTGAATGAGAATTAGTTACTTCTCAGAAACATTTCCCCATTAATATATATGTCATGTTTTCATTATGCTTCAGATATACCAAGCCTAAAACTTTTGCAGAATGCACTGGTGATGAGCTACCATATGGCTGGGACCAGTCGTTCCATCCCAGTATTGGATATTACTTCATTAACCATGTGGACCGTAAGTTTGTATTATGCTTTGTATAGTGCTGAATGAAATGACTCAGTTATGAGGTCATTGAGGTGGAATGCTTGTAATTGTACAGTACAGCTGTACAGTGTTGGGCTTATAAATTATATAGTTTTAATCATTGGCAGTACCATTTCAAGTGTGTTAGAATTGTGATTATCCCACATTGCAGAGAAATTAACACAAATACTCTTAATGTTCCCCTCCCCCCGTTAAAAAAAAGGACAATCTTCAATCATCCTTTTTTATTTTTACAGAAATAAACCAAGTGGAAGATCCTCGGCTTAAGCACATACGAGAAGAACAGGAAAAGATGCTGACAGAGTATCTAGATATTGCTTACAAGGATTTTCATGTAAGTCCAAGAAATTTTTAATGGTAATTTTTACAGAAAAAAGTCCCTATTGGTTTCGTCCAAGGATTTTCATGCAAGTCTAAGAAATTTTTCATTGTAATTTTTATAAAAAAAGCCCCCTGTTTTCAAACAGCCTATGTCGCCGCATTATTTTCCAGGTTGAATATCTCCTGTAACAAAAGGCTTATCAAAATAATATTCGGCAGTTATCATTTATAGACATGGGACCATAATTGACTGACTTTTAACAGGCAGAAAAGATTTATAAAATGTCAAATATCTCTCTTTGTTTTGTAGATTTAGAGTTTTGGAATTAATGAGGAGGCAATAGGAAACCAAGGCTTGGGATTCCAAATTTGCATGTCAGACCCCCCACCCCTCTTCCCCAATACCTCCCACGGTCCCACTGGGACCGTAAAGTTGATTTTCTTGTATTTTGTGATGTGTCATCCAAATCGTTGCCTGGAATCCTGTATTGAACTAGTGATTTTTGGTTTCTGGCACTTTCTTGCCCTTCCTATTCAATTTTTTGGCCCCAAATGGATCAGATTTTCAGTTTTGATTGTAGTATTGCAATTACGGAAATAAATATTATCAATGGATATTGATATTGTGGCTTTGTTAATATTGCTGTAAGTTCACTGTCAAAATACTGACCATAGACTATGGGTATCTGCACAGTCTACTGCCTACTTTCCCCAAAAATCGTTTTCCATTTTTGGCGGCCATCTTGAATTTCTGCCTAAAACGCAAGAATGCATTTATCTCGGAAACAGTGCGAGATTGAGTGATTTCAACAAAATTTTTGACCCACAGGGTATCTGTAGGGTCTGCTGGCGTCTTTCCCCAAAAATTGTTTTCCCGCCATTTTTGGCAGCCATCTTGAATTACTAGTAAAACACAAAAACACATCTCGGAAACGGTACGAGATAGAGCGATTTCGACGAAATATTTGACCAACTGGGTATCTGTAGAGTCTACTGGTGACTTTCCCAAAAAATCCTTTTCCCGCCATTTTTGTCGGCCATCTTGATTTTCTACGTAAAAGGCAAAAATGCATTTATCTCGGAAACAGTGCAAGATAGATTGATTTCGCAAAAATTTTTGACTTGCAGGTTATCTTCACAATCTACTGCTGACTTTCCCCAAAAATTGTTTTCCCGCCATTTTTGGCGGCCATCTTGAATTTCTCTCAGAAGCGGTGTGAGATAGAGCAATTACGATGAAATTTTTGACCCGCAGGGTTTCTGCAGAGTCTACTGGCGACTTTTACCAAAAATCGTTTCCCTGCCATTAGTGGCAGCCATCTTGAATTTCTGCGTAAAAGGCAAAAAATGCATTCATCTCGACAACGGTACGAGATAGAGCAATTTCGACAAATTTTTTGACCTGCAGGGTAACTGCAGAGTCTACTGGTGACATTTACCAAGAAACCTTTCCTAGCCATTTTTGTTGGCCATCTTGAATTTCTGTGTAAAAGGCAAAAACGCATTCATCTTGATACCGGTGCGAGATAGAGAAATTTCGACAAAATTTTTTACCCGCAGGGTATCTGCAGAGTCTACTGGGGACTTTTCCCAAAAACTTTTTTACCGCCATTGTCGGCAGCCATCTTGATTCTGCGTAAAATGGAAAAAAGAAATACATAGTCATCTGCGAAACCTTGCATTTTGCCACAAATGGAAAAACATGTTAAACACAGGAAGATGGTCATTTCTCCAAAATCATAAATACTCATTGGGACACTTTGTTTTTGCTATGCAAAAACAATTTATTTTTCTCTTGCGAAGCAATACTCTAGTTTCAAAAGAGATTGTAAAAAGTAAATGCTCAAACTTGCAACGAGAATGAAAAATATAGTTTTCACAGATTTCCTGCACTATGAAAGTCTTTTCAAAATTGACAACCCACTTGAAGGTAGTTCTAATTTTAAGTCACATTAATTGATTTTATGTTTTTAGGACTTGTGGCCTCACTGAATGCCTGTGTATAAATTTTGAAATAAAACTGTGGAATATTCGTTCATTCAATGAATTATGGAGATATCTTGATGGCTTTCTTAAAATTTCTTTGTGGTTTTGTAAATCAAAATAGACAATGCATTTGACTGCCAATGATTTAACAAAAAATTATCAAACTTTACTTTTACTTACTAATAAAAGGTATAGATGCCAATGTATAAGTAATAATAATAGATTTCAAAATTTGAAATGTAATAGTAATAGATGGCAGTTTAATAGTAATAGTAATAGACAGCATGTAATAGACCCCATCCCTGACCATAGTTTGCTTCAAAATAATGAATGAACTATCACTGAAAATGCCCCAAGATCAGATTGGAAGTGTTACAGTTTGTTAACATTGTTCGAAGTAAAGGTTTATGTGAAATAGTTAATATAAATCACCTAAAAGGAATGGTAAGTGATTTATTTTATTTCGTGCATGATTTTGGGGGATATGAAGAGGTTTTAGGTAATTTTACAGATCCCATTGCAATTCATATATGATTACATGAGTCTAACTTTGTTGTAACTCTTAAATTCAAACTAATTGTTCAGACACATAAACTTGCATTAATACATTGTCACATTCCAGTCTTCTGTTTAGTGAAGTATTATACTGATAAGAATGTTAAATCTACTTGACTAGCTTTTCCATTGAAAGGAAAGAGTGATGATCTGTCCTCATTTGTTTACAATCAATTTGGGTTTTAATTACATAAATGGAGCCCCAACAACTCTTTCAGGGAGAGAATGTTGAGCACAAAAGTCACATTTCAGAACCCAAACTGTTTAAAATGTTTGGAAAATTTGAAATAAATGTCATCTGTGGAAAGAATGGACAAACTGTTTCTGCCTGTAAACTTTAAAAGTTTTAAAATTTGCATGGTTTGTTAAGATAGTTGAAAGCCTTATTGGGTATGCCTGATAGGCCCAGACGCCCAGTGCTGTATAATTTTGTTCAATGTTTCAGGCAACCAAAGAGATAATGAGTGTAAAGCAAGAACGGTTGGCGATTGCTCAGGAGGAAGTGCAGCACTTAAATGTAACACTGGCTAATTGGAAGTCCTCTAGAACATCATGTGAGTAGGGTTTACATTTCCAGTGTCTCCTCTGTTCCACTGGAACATAAAATATTATTTGGTTTAATTAGAGGGACCCTATTTCTGAGAATGCCTTGGAGGTCTGTCCTTGTGTGGCCTTAGATGTTCAAAGTGACCTGAAAGCCCTGTGTTGGGCTCAAATAAAAATGCAGATTTCCACAATACCCAAGCATAATAGTGCTACAGTTTTGGAACTTTCCTCGTTGGGTAATATTTTTTAAGAATGTTGTAAAAGAAGTTGTTTGTCATCCAAGAGGTATAAAGTTGAACTGTTATAGAATATTTAAGCGTCCCGCAAGGGATGCTTGTTTGTGTATGGGAGAGCTTCTGGCTCCGCCGGCTGTGCCGGCTCCTGCGGCTCCACCGGCTCCGCCGGCTCCGCATTTTGTTTTCCTTATAACTCTGTAACCGTTAGTCGGATTCTTTTCAAATTTGGCAGGTTTAGGCAGTAGCCTTGGGGAATTTTTTTGAATATGCTGCAGTGACATTTCAACCAATCAGAGAGGTCACATGACCAAAAATGTCTTTTTTCGATGGGGAGGCTTGTCCGGATGATAACTTGAAAGGAATTTTATCAATTCACCTGAAACTTGGCAAATGCATTCATTCTATTAAAATCTGGAAATCATTAGATTTTGGCATTGATTGGTCAAGAAATGGCCGAGTAATTAATGATTAATTAATCATTACGAATTTTCCAAATAAGGAAAACACAAAAATGCTTATATCTCGAAAACCGTGCTAGATAGAGCGATTTCGACGAAATTTTTGACCCGCAGGGTATCTCTGCGGAGTAGTTTTCCCAATTTTCAAAAAATTTTTGTCTCGCCCAAAATGGCGGCCATTTTGAATTTTCGAAATTTTCGCAAAAATTACAAAACACAAAAATGCTTATATCTCGAAAACCGTGCTAGATAGAGCGATTTCGACGAAATTTTTGACCCGCAGGGTATCTCTGCAGAGTAGTTATCCCAATTTTGAAAAAATTTTTGTCTCGTCAAAAATGGCGGCCATTTTGAATTTTCGAATTTTTGCGCAAAAATTGCTTTTGTGCTAATATTTCGAAAACCGTGCTACATAGAGCGATTTCGACGAAATTTTTTATCTTCAGGGTATCTCTGCAGAGCACCTATCCCAAAGAGCTTTCACTTGGTGAAGTTTCAGACCCATAGCTAATTGCTCACCTACTCAAAATGAGTAAATGCGAATTACCTCTAAAAGTATTGCAGATGGCCAATTTTTCTCAAATAACTCATTCACCTACTTTTGGAAGAGCTTTCACATGGTGAAGTTTCAGACCCATAGCCAATTACTCACCTACTCAAAATGAGTAAATGCGAATTATCTCTAAAAGTATTGCAGATAGCCAATTTTTCTCAAATAACTCATTCACCTACTTTTGGGAGAGCTTTCACATGGTGAAGTTTCAGACCCATAGCTAATTATTTACCTACTCAAAATGAGTAAATGCTAATTATCTGTAAAAGTACTGCGGATACCCAATTTTTATCAAATAACTCATTCATCTACTTGTGGGAGAGCTTTCACATGGTGAAGTTTCAGACCCATAGCTAATTACTCACCTACTCAAAATGAGTAAATGCGAATTATCTCTAAAAGTATTGCAGATAGCCAATTTTTTTCAAATAACTCATTCACCTACTTTTGGGAGAGCTTTCACTTGGTGAAGTTTCAGACCCATAGCTAATTACTCACCTACTCAAAATGAGTAAATGCAAATTATCTCTAAAAGTATTGCAGATAGCCAATTTTTCTCAAATAACTCATTCACCTACTTTTGGCAGAGCTTTCACTTGGTGAAGTTTCAGACCCATAGCTAATTACTCACCTACTCAAAATGAGTAAATGCGAATTACCTCTAAAAGTATTGCAGATAGCCAATTTTTCTCAAATAACTCATTCACCTACTTTTGGGAGAGCTTTCACATGGTGAAGTTTCAGACCCATAGCTAATTATTTACCTACTCAAAATGAGTAAATGCTAATTATCTGTAAAAGTACTGCGGATACCCAATTTTTATCAAATAACTCATTCATCTACTTGTGGGAGAGCTTTCACATGGTGAAGTTTCAGACCCATAGCTAATTACTCACCTACTCAAAATGAGTAAATGCGAATTATCTCTAAAAGTATTGCAGATAGCCAATTTTTCTCAAATAACTCATTCACCTACTTTTGGGAGAGCTTTCATTTGGTGAAGTTTCAGACCCATAGCAAATTACTCACCTACTCAAAATGAGTAAATGCGAATTATCTCTAAAAGTATTGCAGATAGCCAATTTTTCTCAAATAACTCATTCACCTACTTTTGGCAGAGCTTTCACTCTGTGAAGTTTCAGACCCATAGCTATTTATTCACCTACTCAAAATGAGTAAATGCTAATTATCTGTAAAAGTACTGCGGATACCCAATTTTTATCAAATAACTCATTCATCTACTTGTGGGAGAGCTTTCACATGGTGAAGTTTCAGACCCATAGCTAATTACTCACCTACTCAAAATGAGTAAATGCGAATTATCTCTAAAAGTATTGCAGATAGCCAATTTTTCTCAAATAACTCATTCACCTACTTTTGGGAGAGCTTTCACTTGGTGAAGTTTCAGACCCATAGCTAATTACTCGTCTACTCAAAATGAGTAAATGCGAATTATCTCTAAAAGTATTGCAGATAGCCAATTTTTCTCAAATAACTCATTCACCTACTTTTGGGAGAGCTTTCACTTGGTGAAGTTTCAGACCCATAGCAAATTACTCACCTACTCAAAATGAGTAAATGCGAATTATCTCTAAAAGTATTGCAGATAGCCAATTTTTCTCAAATAACTCATTCACCTACTTTTGGCAGAGCTTTCACTTGGTGAAGTTTCAGACCCATAGCTAATTATTCACCTACTCAAAATGAGTAAATGCGAATTATCTCTAAAAGTATTGCAGATAGCCAATTTTTCTCAAATAACTCATTCACTTACTTTTGGGAGAGCTTTCACTTGGTGAAGTTTCAGACCCATAGATAATTATTCACCTACTCAAAATGAGTAAATGTGAATTATCTCTTAATAGTATTGCAGATAGCCAATTTTTCTCAAATAACTCATTCACCTACTTTTGGAAGACCTTTCACACACGAAAATGAAAAATTGTGAATATCTCGGAAAAGCTATTTCTTCTGCTTTAATGCTCGGCGGGAGATACACACCACGGCAGTGGTCTTGACAAAAATTTTTGTCTCCCCAAAAATGGTGGCCATTTTGAATTTTCAAAGTTTTTGCAAAACACAAAAATGCTTATATCTCGAAAACCGTGCTATATGGAGTGAACTCAACAAAATTTTGGACCTGCTGGGTATCTCTGCAGAGTAGCCATGCCAATTTTCAAAATATTTTTGTCTCGCCAAATATAGCGGACATTTTTAATTTTTTTATTTTTTGCAAAACACAAAAATGCTTATATCTTGAAAACCGTGCTAGATAGAGCAGACTGCGCTGACTTTGGTTGCCACAACAGTATAAGGCTAGAAACGAAGCATTTTCTTAATACTTTAGCACTCACCTTTATATCCTTTTCGGGACGCTTTGTTTTTGCTATGCAAAAACATCATCTTTTTTTTTGCGAGCGATCCTCTAGTTAGTTTTGGACTGGTATCTATCATCACTTGTGGTTTTGAAAAAGCTTGTTCACACACTATTGCCTCAAGTTTATTTGAACTATTTTCTGTTGTGATTCAGATGTCTAAAGGTTCTTGAAATGTCTTATTCTGTCATTCTGTTGTATTTATAACTTATTGATACATATTACTCCTTTATATTTTTCTCACTAAATGACTTTGGAACTGTCAAGCTATGGAATACAAAAACATGACACAGTACTAAATATATGTATCCATCTCAGATTTATTATATCCCCAGATGAAAGTCGGGATATATTGGTTTAACGTCTGTCACGCCGCCGCCGTACGTTTTGACTTGTGTGCGCGATAACTCGAAAACGCTTTCACGGATTGCATTCAAACTTGACACACACATGTATTTGGGTCAGGAGAGGAACCCAATTTTAAGGTGACCTTAAACTCCCAATAATAAAGAACTTAGGCCACCTTAAGTTCAGAAATTTGACTTTTTGCTGCTTAATGCCCTCTAGGTCAAAGACTATATGGCTAACCTGGCTCAAATTTTACCTGGGAACACATTACTATATTTTTCTTACATAGACCAAAAATCAAGACTTTATGTTAAAATTGTTTTTGAGGCCCATAATTGTATTGTATTGTGTATTTATAATATCTCCATATACTACAGGACTCAAGGCGCTATTAAACCCATCCAACTGCACAGGTGCAGTCCCAACTCACAAGTAACTGACATTCCCCTAACTGGAAGATAGAGGCTCAAGGATGATGTCCTTGAGGTTCTTTAGCCTGCCACTGGGGATAGGACCCAATAACAGAGGACCGCCATTTTAAGTGGTCATCCGAGCCACTATGTATCTGCCTGTACCTGGGTTTGAACCCACGTTGACATTTTTCCCATATTTTCCCCTATAACTCAAAAGTGGTAGGTCTGACAAGTCTGTAACTGTAGTAGATATAACTTCTACATGTACTCTAAGTCTGTGAAAAATTTTTAGTCTGTAACTTTAATTTTAAGGTCACCTTAAAATTAAAAAAAATTAAAGTTAAGAAAAATCAAGGCTTTAAATAGACATTTAACCTGTGTATGAGGACCATAAAAACCCACCCGAGTGACCCTTTTACGACATTTTCAACATATTTGGTCCTGTAACCTGGAAATGGTAAGTCTGACCAGTCTCTAACTGTAGTAGATATAACTTCTACATGAAATCTTTGACTGTCAAAAATTTTAAGTCTGTATCTTTAATTTTAAGGTCACCTTAAGGTCTCTTAAATGCCCATGGACCCCCAATTTATTGACTTTTTACCACTTTTAAGCCCTATAACTGTCATAATATGTACCTGACACAGCTGAAATCTCATCTGGTAATATATTAATATGTTCTTTTTTTCATGTGCCAAAAACCAAGGCTTTAAGTAGACATTTAACGTGTATGAGAGACTCATGAATGATCCACTCGGAAGACTTTTTTTAGGCGGGTTGCATGTAACCAACCCGCCTATTAGATTGATGTGTTTGACGTCTGTCTGTCCGTCTGTCCATCTACATTTTCGTTTCCGGACTCTAACTCGAAAATGCTTTCTCCAATCAAATTCAAACTTGACAGGGAGATAGATCACCATCGTAGCTAGGTCGCTTTCGAAATTGGTGTAATTCCAGCTGTTCATTTGTCCGTTTTTGGTCCGTTTGTCTGTCTGTCAACATTTTGGTTTCCAGACTCTAACTCGAAAATTCTTTGTCCAATCTAACTCAAACTTGACAGGGAGATAGATCACCATCATAGCTAAGTTGCTTTCAAAATTGGTGTAATTCCGTCAGTTTGTTTGTCCGTCAACATTTCCGTTTCCGGACTCTAACTCGAAAATGCTTTGTCCAATCGAATTCAAACTTGACAGGGAGATAGACCACCATCATAGCTAAGTTGCTTTCGAAATTGGTGTGATTCTGTCCGTTCTCTAAAAATTATGAACATATTTTGGTATGTTTATGATCACCATCACCACCTTCTTCTGCATACATCTAGCATACATCGATCCTGTAGATATGGTAATACTATGCCTTACTTTAATAAATTATCTTTTGTGATTAGGTGCCATGCAATATTATATTATGGTACATTAATACTCTACACTTACTTAGTTTCAGTCCTATATTTAGTATAGCATAGATACAATAATGTAACCTAGGTTACAAGTTTTACATTTCTTAGCATGTCTAACACATTTACCTTAACTGGGTGACCGAACATTTCTTTCCTTGTTTCTAAATTTAATTACAGCAGTCGCTAACCTTATTGCTGTCTACGCAACCCGCCTTTTGGGGCATTTCTGACCCTCTTGTTTAAAATTGAGCCCCCCAAAATGAAAAGAAATGGTTTGACCATAAAAAAACAACAAAAACTAAAAAATAGTTTATAATAATTGTGAATCACACAAAATATGTACTCACTACAAAAAATACCCAGTGAATGCTTGTGGTGTGAGAGATCGCAGGTCTGGGGATATGTTGGCATCGAGTCGGCGCAATCTAGTTTTTATTTTCAGTTTGTCAATTATTAGGTATGTTTGAAGAAATAACATTTTTGGCAGATTTTTCGGGTGGGGGTGGGGGGGGGGGGGGGGGGGGGTTTACTGTAGGATGTTTAAGATCAGCTATTATGTCGGGTATTTGGCCCTGGAAGAATATGTGTTTGACTTGCTTTGCCTACTTACCTTGTGTAAATAAATGCCTGGAGTTTCTGGATTTCTGCACTTTGCTATTGTATGTCATCCAGAATCATTTATCTCACAACCTTGTTTTTTTGAAAGGAATGTGAAGATTAAAGTATTTGACTATACTGAGCTAAGACCACACCATCACCATTATATGTGTATGAAAACAGTGAAATAGTCACCTAAATGTTGGATTTTATGATAAGTTTAAACTTATTTTGCATACTTAAATTTAGATATTTTACTTATTTTTTTGTCAAGGACGTTTTTGTAAAATAAAGTATGAAAGTAGGAATTGAAAAATATAAAACAAGAACAGACAAAAAAAAAAAAAATCATTTTTTACGAAAGGTCACATATTTTGAAGGAGTTAAGTACTTTCAGTGTTACAATAATTTGAAGTTTTTTTTTTTTTTTTTTTTTTTTATTGTTTATTACATAAAATATATCACTGGATTTGTGTTTTATTTTTTTGACATGGTTGAAAAAAATTTGAATTAAGATACTGTTGAAAGATTCATGTTGGTCTTCAGTCATTTCTTTTTGGTCAGGTTGTTTGGCTGTTCCTCTATATTATGGGCATGTAAAAGTCTTTTGACTTGTGCTGGAATGATCTGAATAATAATAATAATCAAACAATCGTTGTTGACAGTATTAGGTCACAGTCAGTCACTGACTATTTTAGATAATTAGTATACAAAAACCATACTTTCATATTTTAAACCCTTTTGGTGAAATAAACAGGTGGACTTTTTTTTACTGTCATATTTACAGCTACTGAGTGTTGTAGTAGATATTAATTGTCAAAAATTAAGAAATAACTGAGTGCTGGATGTAACATGCTGGATAGATTCATTTTCCATTTTGGAAACCTATAATCATTTATTTATTTGGGGTTTTACTTCACTTGCAACACTGTACAGGTCATGTTACAACGGGTAGTTTTGTTGGCAGAGGTAACCAGTACATAGAATTGATCAAGGTTCTGTACTGTAAACTATTGACCATCTGTAAGCAACTACCAACTTTCTCACATAAGGACCAGGGTTTGAACCACCGACCACAGAGGTGGAGGGTGAGTGTGTTACCACTGCACCACTGTGGCCCCTGGGTAACTGTCACTGATAATCAGCTATCAACACTAATTTAAAGCAATTCGCATGTGAAAGTATTTGAAGAAAGATATCAAATCATTGTTTTGACTGAAGAATTTTTGGTCAATGTTGTTGTAAAGTAGGCATATTTATTTGCAACATTTATGAACTCAGTGCATTAATTCTGGCCATCATTTGTAAAACCTCTCTTAGGCCGGGTTTCAAGATTTGTTATTTTTATTTCTTTATCCCTTAGATTTCTTTCACTGTTAGTCTGGCCTCACTGTTAGTCTGGCCTCAGACTAACATTTGTTGTAAAGTGTCATAAAATATGGCCATGATCTGTAAATATAAAGACTGGTACCCATATTTTGCACAATGTGTACTGCAATTAAAACCCGGTGAGTTAAATTTTTTTTATCTGGACTTATATATTATGTTCTTAAAGAGTTGTTTCCATTAACATTTACTAGTATAATCTGTAGTTTTTGGTTAAAAAAATTATTTTTTTTTGTGGCTCATCAAGAATTGAAATGGCACTATTCTATTTCTGTGAAAAGATGAACTTAAATCTAAAGTCATAAGGTATCTTTCTGTGATATTTAGCAAATTTAATGTGGTGTTTGTTGAAGTTCATATTTTTGCTAAGGATGTAAAGATCATTGAAGTTTTTGACCATGAAGACTGTGAAAATTGAAATTTTTACTATGCCCTAATGTTAGCTATTTTAGCTGGTGGTCAGACCGGTTCTGAAAGTAAAAACCAGTTTCCAGGTTATTGAAAACTAACTAAATCCGGTATTTCATACGCTGGCTATAGATATGGTATAACTTAAACGCAACATACATGAGCCATAATTTCAAACAGGAATTATGTTCGCGAGATATTTTGAAGTTAATAAACTTAATTTATAAAGGTAAAGTGAAATTGTGAGATATTTTTTAAAAAATTTTACCCAAAATTTTCAATAACTGGTTCATAAATATTCTTTGCAGATTTTTTTCATTTCTATCTAAATGAAATGAAAACTGGAACACCAGATAACTGATCACACCATAACTTTTAACCAGTGAGCTTGAATAGTAAAAATGAATTCCTAGTAACGCTTTAAATCTGTATTAGTATCTCGAATAGAAACTAGCCATTAGTGAAAATTAATTTTAGTGAATTTCATAAAAATGAAGAATTAGTGAAATTTTCTTCAGCTAAAATGTCTACTTCTACAGAAGTTACATTATGAAATCAGGAATAGTAAGTACTCCTTTCTTTGTTTAATATCAGCAAGTGGTGCAAGTTGGTTAAAAATCTCACCTTGTGAACAATTTTCTGCAACATCTGAAACAAAAATAAGGTAAATTTTTGGGTATTTCACACCAGGAAGATAGACAGTAGAAGGGTAAAGTTATGGCAAAATAGTACCCTCCTAGTTCTCAGTATATACTGCTAATTATCTTTTCATGTCAGTATTAAGTTATATTTTACTGTTCAGCTAAGTGGGTATTTATTAAGTGAATCCTACTTGTAAACTTTAACGTGAAAAAATCAAGTTGACTCAAAGTAAGATGTGTGGACATATTTTAAAGGTTCATAAATAGGATATCCTCAAACCTTCCATAATTATAAAAACTAGAATTAAAACCTTGCTTATTCATGTAATCTTGTTCAGGTTTTCCAAGGTTCAGAGCCAATGTAGCCATAATGATGTGATAAGAAATACAGATACTGGCTACAATTTACAAGAGTAGTAGATATCTCAGAAATGCTAACCACAGATCTGACAAGATACATGCAACAAAAATGTTACAGATCATAAAATGGGAAAAATAGCCACAACAATTTCATGCTAGGCTGCTGCACATTTAATGGGTGGAAAAAATAGCTAGATCCTCAGATAAGGAAGAGTTTTCCCCTACTTAAAAAAAAAAAAATCATTTTTTTTCCTTCTCATAAAAATCAGGTTTGTCTAAGTGCATGAGTTTGCTTGATGTGGAATGCAATAATATATTTCCAGTCATAACCAATCTGCAGTGATTATTAAGATATCTGCATCACATTCATGCATGCCTATCTACTGCACATGTAAACATTTTCCTACTGTGGTAGATTGGTTCATTGGCCTGAAAACTATCTAAAGGACTTACAGTAGTTTTGGCTTCAGTTTCTCTTAAATAAAAGTAAATATTTATAAAATACAACTGCTCTTTAACAGACTTTTCTTTTTAAAGGTGCATGTGATGTCATAATTATTGTGTTGTATTTGAAAAGATCGACAGTTTTGTTGGTATCAAAAGTTGAAAAAAAATTTCTAAAGGAAAGTAGACAGTCAATTTATCTGTGCAGTGAGGCTACACTGATCAATTGCACTCCCAAGCTAGGCAACATTCCTGAGTACATCAACCACAACAAATATTAATACCAAACATTCCCATATTTAAAAGCTAGAAGAACAGTAAGCCATCAGGCTGTTTGTGATTATTTCCACTGTCTAAGATGATCTGAGACTCGTTTTTTCTTCTAAGATTGTTAAATATAATGGATAAGTAAAAGAGTAAGAATTTTTAAACTGTACAAGAAAATTCATAAATAACATAAAAAAATTCAAAGGTCAGTTGTGGTAATGAAGTTCAAATAACTATAAATGCTTGTTTAAGGTGATTGTACACCAGTTTAGCCTCTGAAGTTTTCATCTGTTTTCTGAAGCCCTGGCCACATGTATTTTTTTTACATAGTCTAATGTTTAACGCAGAGGTTACTTGCTCCCTGCCTTGTCAAGACGGCATTTGTTGTTAATTTATGAAGTGATAAGTACAAATTTGTTTTCCTGTAATATTTTTCTTTTCTTGTAAATATTTAAGTTAAACATCTGGTGGATGCGGAAAGTTTTTTAAATGTGATATGTAACTCATAAGTTCAGTAAATACTAAATAGTATTTACTAAATACTTATATGATTGAAAACTGACAGTGTTCATTTTGCAGATTCAGTCAAAATCATATTTTTATTTTCTTTGACACCAAATTTAACGGCTACAGGTATTTTTGTTTCTATTTTATGAACTATGTTCATTTATATGAACAAAACAAAAATTTTCTGGTCTGATCTGTCCAGAAGAAAAAGTTTAAGGCTGGTGACTTACAGTGAGTACTTTATTCTCAATATATGATCATTGTTTTGGTAAACTTTATTAAATTGTTAATGATGATGACATATCTGACCATGTGAGTGGCCATTCGTGATATAGGATATCTATGGAAATAGTCCATGATACTTCAAATACCTACTGACTGAATTTTGTTCTGTAATTTATTTAAAGATTGAATATCCAATAAATAAATGGTATCTCTTTAGGGGTCGGTTCCACATTACAAATTGTTTGGGAGCCCTCCATATTATGTTTTTTGGTGATTTTTCCTCAATCATGACAAGTCTAGAGCATCATTGTGGGATTTTTGTACCACTGGAGTCAAGATTCCTCATTTCTCTCTCTAAACTACCAGTATACAAAGTTTACTCGACACCTTACAGGTCCATTGGATCCGCAACTCAAAAGTGTTATATGCTCATAGCCTCATAGCAAAAGTTGCTAGTCTGTATTTCAGAGTAAGTTAAATCAACATTGAGTTTCAAAATTGACCAAGTGGCAATTGCTGAAGAGTTATGGTTTAACATTATTTTTATCATGACAAAAATTTCTGTTGTGGCGGTCCCATTCCTGAAATACTTCCTGTGATTAAAGAAAATTATATGAACAATTCTCTCAAGTTATAGGACATAGTTATAGGACATCAGGACCTATAACTCTGGAAAGATACAGGTCTATGAGTGTAGTTGTTAGTTTCAGACAAGGGGGTAGGTGTTAATTCTGTTGCAAACTACTCTGGATACCCTCCCAAAAAATAAAGATTAAAGAGCAATAAAAGCAGTTGCAGAAGTAAGGAACATGTCCCTGAATGATCTAATTATTCCTGTGATGTTGAGCAATAATTCTTCTTTACAGTCCAGAGGGAAAGTTTTTGTTCAGGAGGAAAATCTCATTAAATTTCACTCTTGGCATATTTATAGGTGTTCTCTTGAATAAACAAACTCAACTGCCTGCTGAGGTATGGCATATCATCTGCCTGACATTGAAATCCTCTATAAACCTTTATATTCACAGCAATGCTACAGATTTGATTATATGTATTTATTTTCTGGCACTTGCCATTTGCATATGGCAAGATGTTTACTTTAGCATCACATTCATTTGACTAAGGACTGACTGATTTTAAATGCTCTTTGACCCCTTGACTTAGGACTGAAAGCCACGCAGAATATCTAGTGAATATGCAGGAATATTAAGGAATGAAAACTAATAGCTGCTAATCATTAATGAATGACTATGAAAGTATGAATGATCTTAGAATGAATCAAAATAACATATAGGAATGTCATTGGCATCTGATAAAAGTCTATAAATTTGAGAAGGATTCTTGATAATATGTGCTGCGCGAAGTATTTCTGGACATTGCCTAGACACCTCTAGAATATCATGCATGCTTTTAAAAGTGACAAATAACTCCAGAGCCTCATAGATATCTCTGTTCATGAAAGTGTCTTCGTAAAAGTGGAGCAGGGGTGTCGGCTTACTTCACTCAGTCTCTTTTATGTTCACAGATTTACTACCTATCTGGCTACTGCAAATGAAGGCTAATACTTTAGCAAAATTCCAGGCCAGTGTAAGCCTTCCTTGGACTTAGTTATAGCTTATATACATGTAGTTTTTCTTGAAATAATTGATATAGTTTTTCAATCTTCAACTTTAAATTCTGTCCCTCAGTATAATGTTATGAGAAGTAAATCATAAATTACCATTTAAGTTAGTTTTTACACATATGTACTGTGTGGAATGATATTTAAGTATTAGTTCTCATATGGACCTCTTTATCCAAAAGAAAGTTTGAAAGGAGCTTTTTAATTTGAAAAAATTTTTATTTATATTTAAGAATTTAAGAGTGTCTCCAATGATTGCTGAGAATCAAATTTTTGTTGAATCCATTTATGAATGAGTTTGATAATACGTAACATGATATTGAGTAAGAATATATAAATTCTATGTGCAGTGCTCTTGGCAACATATTTGTACAGTGAGAGCATGTCCAAGTATGAGTACTTTCATGTTTAAATGGAAGAAGAACCCCAACTTTGACCCTTTTGAAAAAAGGTAAGCCTAAAGCAAGTCTAACTGTATACCAGGATTTCTTGGCATACAGAGAAATCTGGACAACAGAAGGATGCCCAGAGGAATGTGTGTGTTTAGGCTGTATTTATCATAACTGACCTCCACTCACTGGGTGTTTTTACAACAAAGTTATTGTTGACATCTCAGACATCGTAGATGCAACAGTAATAGCCTCAGTCTTTAAAAATCTGCAGATGTCTTGGCTGTTCATTCTTGATTAAAAAAAATGTGAAAAATACATCATTGTATGTGTCAATGGTTCACAAAAGAATGAAAGATTTCTTTAAAATATCTCTTCCCCCATTTTATATAGAGCCCACAAATATAATCCCACTTGATGGAACAACAGCAATTTTCGAACTTAAATACTTTTTTCAACTTTACACTGAACCTTTAATTAGTACTTTTTAAGTCTGAGAACTGCTAGCTTTTAACCTAAGTTTCTTAATGATACATGTAAAAAAAAAAAAAAAAAAAAAAATTCATTCAAAGTCACCTTTATGAGAATATGTACATAGTAATTATCAATATTAAACAAAAAATGGGTGTTCATTTTATACATTGGTAATGCAAGTCATTGAATACTCGATTCTTTTAACTAGTATTCAAGTACTTTTTATGGGATAGTACTCACCTCCCACCTCTAAGGTCCTGGGTTAGATTCCCAACCCGAAGTCAGAAGTTAGCAGATGCTTGCTGGTACATGAAGGTTTTCAGTGCAGAATGTTGACCAACTAGTATACACTGCTTTCCTCTATCTCCTCAACTACCCGTGGTAATATGACCTATATATATATATATATCCAGTTTGTTGAAAGTGATGTCAGGCTACAGCGCATCTATCAATCACTCTTTACTGCCCCACTTGAATTTAAGAAAAAAAAAATATATAAAAATAGCTGATAGATTGTTGATTGACTTGCAGTGTCTACAGAATTAATAGTGTAAAATACACTTGTGTCCGTGTCATTTCTATAAAAATATATATAATCTTGCATGTAAGCTACAGTGTGATGCCTTGCCTTGTCAAGGCTCCCGACAGCCTTCCCAGATGTAGCCACAGAAGAGTGCACTTAATATCATGTTCATACAACCATGTAGACAGAAAAATTCCACTTGGGATCCAGTACTACATTTTCTTCCTGAGGCCCTTTTTACAAGTTTTGAAATCTCACAGTTGTGGTGTTATAATAACAGACTGTGTATTTGGGAATCTCTTCTTGATCAACCCTGTTTTTGAAAGTTTTGGACAGTTTCTGATAAGTTTTTAGCTGGCCAGAGTGTTATAAATTTATTCTTTTTTTTGTATTTATTGCACTTGAGATGCTAGAGATGGTGATTAAGGCTAATCAAAGCACCTCAAATACTTTCCATTACTTGGTGGAATTGTATCACTCTTAAACATCCTAGGGACCCTGAATTGTAAGAATCAATTTTGTTAACAGTGAATTCCAGTCTTCCAAATATGGCAGTTGAAACTTGAAATTCTAAATTTGTGTAGGGAGGGTTTTAAATACAATTGAAAGTTCCAACTACATTATTCTGAATTTAGATCAGTTGGAGTTCAGTTTCATAATTTTGTTAAAAAAACAAATTATAAATAAAATGCCAGAGAATGTAGAGATGTTTGAGGTATTCTGGAACTAGCCTCCTTATAACTTAGAGTAAGGGACTAGCTTGATGGTTAGATTAGTACCACAGGAAAACTAAGCAGTGGCACTATAACCCATGATGTGCAGGTATCTAGCCAACTTTTGCATCATGATAATAAAATAATAATAAAACAGATGATTTGTCTAGCGCTTTTCCATTATGCTCAGAGCACTTTACTATATAGTCTATGATTAAAGTTTATATGGATGATTACAAAAGTTTAGGAGCTCCCATGTTGGTGACATCTGACAGATAAAAATGGGTATGGCCATTGTATAACTCAGGAGGTAACAAGAGCTTTCCATCACTGTGACTCTTCGCTAAACAGTAATCAGAATTATTGCATTTTAGAATTTTTCTGATGATCATAAGGGCAAAAAAATTTATTGATTAGATAAATTTAAAAGTAGGTACAATGGGATATTTCAATTATTCTACTTCAGTATCATTGTAGTGAACAAGTTATCAAGCAGATGGTCACTTTTTACGTTTTCACATTTTACCCCTGTGGAATGTGGATTGAGTTGAACTTTAATTCATTTCAACTTTTGGAAAATGTTTGATGGCCTTTCAAAATATGAGTAACTATTAAAACACCCAACTTTGGCCATATGTTCTAGAGAAAAGTAGTGATGCCAAATTGAAATAAAAGTTCTCCGTGAAACTGGGCCTGATATCTAAGGCTGCCTTGGCCAGGAATCTCTGTAAAACCAGCTTTCTGATAAGGCAGAGACATGGACTTGTCTTTTCTGTAGACAGCAAATCTGTGAAAGTAAGAGAAAAGGTTTGTTCTGTTTTGGTTTATTAGAAAAATGGATTGGCCAAGTTTAGCAATATGCCAGTGGAATTTCGTTCTAAAAATACCTGGAGTTGGAATTTAGTCCAAGTTTAGACCATCGCAGGTTTCCGAGACTTTGGACATTAACAGTATTTTATTTATATTTAGACCTTAATGATTTATTTTTGAGTAATATTTTTGTAAAGAAATTGTTGCTTGTGAAAAAAATGGTGTCAAAGTGAATTCTCTGGAAAAAATGATACCCTATGGTTTTTGAGAATCTAAATTCAAGACTTTCAAAAAGCTGTAAATCTGTTATTTAGGCAGATTGAGGGCTAACACTTTATCCAGAATATTTCATGGATTGCCAACTTATTGGATTCAAAATATTGAGAATAAGGAAGCAGATTGTAACATCTGGTGAATAAAATATATTTAACCTCCTTAAAATCCATTGAGTCATATTTCTCTGCAATGTTAGCATGAATTCTACTCAGAACAGCATCTCTTCTCTGTTAGCAAAAGTAATGTACAGGCCAGTGTAGGGTATCTACCGTATTTATTGTAATAAACGCCCCGGGGCGATGCATTTTTCAAAAGGGGGGGCGAATATTACAGATAAACAAAATCATATCTCGAGTCCAGTGGCCATGGGCGATAATAGACACTTGCTGCCTTGATCTCGCTTGCTGGCATGTATAATGGCGAGACAGCTTAAAATATTTAAAACAAACCTTAAATCTGAAGAAATTATGTAGTTTTATCTTGTATTTTTGCCGATTTCAATGCGTCTGTGACCAATACTGCCATGTTTTGTTTTTATTTTCTTTATTTCTCGTAAGCGATATTCGCTTGGGAAGTACTAAAATGCACCATTTTTCGGAATCCCGGAATCGCAAAGGTGTTGGCTGTTGACAGGGATGTAAAACCCCGAAATATGAATTTTGCAAAGATAGAGAAGAAGGGGGGGGGGCGATTAATAGGGAGGGGGCGTTTATTGCAATAAATACGGTATTTAACAGAAATAATACATGAGTGTGTCATAATTGGAGAGAATACTGTACCAAGTCATAGAATGAGAAGAGTGCAGTTGAAGTATGTGCTGCCTGTGTTATACAATGGATCTGTTATGTACCAATAATGTGGGGAATTCAGTGATATATCTTCTTTTTGAACTGCTGGAGAAAAATGCACTGCAAGCCATGTGCTGAATCCAGTGATATTTTGGACAAAAGTTTTGCTGTCTCTCTTCTATTGCTAGCCATATACACAATGATTGTGAATGGAAAGTTGTCTTTTTGGATCTCTGTTATTGCTGTATTGGTGGTAATCAGTGAATAAGATATTTTATGTCAGGTAAAGTAACAATATATAATTATTGCATAAATTTAAAAGTTTGGTGCCAAATGATCCCAAACAAAGGTGGCAGATGAAACATGCAAAATCTTTATTTACTGTAATTGTGTGCATATGCATGTTTTCTGGCTTCATCGACAGATTGATTTAGTAGATATCTTTAAAAACGATTGCTGTGACATAAGGTACTACATCATATTAATGCAATTTGTAACTTGTGAAAAAAAAATGGTTGCAAGCAGAGTCAGATAATTTGGAATTGATAGCATGACTCATTGGAAATTGAGATAATAGAAAATTCAAAGGTTTAACATATTTTTGCACTCGTGCAGTATCTTGAAAATTCCCTAGGTTGTATAAATTTGAGAAAAAAATTGCTTTTGTTCATGTATCTGATAACTCCAATTACACTGTATCATTTTCTTATTGACTTAATTAGGCTTATTACCTCTTCAAGGAGGTTATGTTTTTGGGGGTGTCTGTCTGTCTGCCTGTTTGTCTCTGTTCATGATTATTTTAGAAGTAATGAATTGATCTTTCTGAATTTTTTTTTGTGTGGACATCAGCTGGTAGGTAGAGCCTGATTTAAGGAAGAAGTGATTAAATTTTGGGAAAGATCTGGATCCTATTTTGGAAACTCTCCCTGGTGGAGGGCTGCCTTCTGTGAGTGCTTCCTAGAGTATAATGAAACAAGGCCACAATGGAGTAATAGTCAGTAAACTTGCTTTAGTTTGCTTCCTACCTCAGCATTCTGAATATTGCCTTCTGGGCCATGTGCAAAAATGCAGAGTGAACTGAATAATGAAATTATAGATATGAGCCCTTTTATTGTGAACAAAACAGAAAATAAGAAACAAAGGAGCTCTGGATTGTATTATTTCTGGATTCATAGAAAAGTTTTGTGATTATCGTGCAGTTCCAATGCTTTTTATTGGATCATTTTGGCTTGTGTCATCTGTGTGTACAGGTGGTAAGACTTGTATGTTGAGGAGTAGACAATAAATTGTATCATAACTTTGTGCATTTTATATATGAATTAAGTTGCCATTGTTTTCTCCATTATTAATCAGCTTTTCCAACTATGTTAGAAGTTGGAACCAAAATAACAGACAGTTAATTGCTCTGTATAAAGTATGATTTTCTCTCCATATCTGAAGCTCTTGCATCATCATCTAGTTATAATAAACTCTGTCTTCCATTTTCAGTGAATTCCACATCTAGTGTGAGTAGCACAGGAACTCGCTATGACCCTGACCTTCTGAAGCAGGATGTACTGCATGCGAGGAATCGTGTGAGTCGCCTGAAGAGGGAGCTTCAGCAGATCCATTCAGACATGCAGTACAAGCAACGAGGACTGGATACCTTGTCTCAGTAAGTTTCTTCTGTTTCTCGTGAAAGCCACTTTAATTTGCAAGTTACGGCTTATATACATCTGTGAATAATTTTCACTGCACAGTAACAAGCAAAGGAAATACCGGATTTAATTTTGTTTCAAAGCCCTGGTAACCATTTCGTTCATGAAGATATCTTTGTCAAAATAGCATACCGTAGAATGTTTCCGGCTACGAAAACATATTCACAGCTGAATATTCAACAATGGAGAACACTCCTCAAGGATTATAAATACAGCAGGGTGACAGATTATATTGAATTCGGTTTCCCTTTGTCCCTTGACTACGACGTGTTTCAGTACAATAACCAAGTTGTTAATCACTCGTCCGCGACGAATTTCCCCTCACACGTGGACACATATTTACAAACAGAGCAAAGCTTCAAGGCAATCGCGGGTCCATTTGAAAGATCTCCCTTCAGCAGACTTCACACTTCACCAATGATGACGCGTTCGAAACCGGATGGTAGCAGGAGGCTCATTGTGGACTTATCCTGGCCTCACGGGGCAAGTGTGAACAGCGCCATCCCTGATGACACATTCGATGGGAGAGAGTGCAAACTGAAATACCCTACATTAGATACCATCGTGGAGGCCATCTCCAAGATTGGCAAGAACGCGCTCATATATAAAGTCGACCTCAAGCGGGCTTACAGAAATCTGAGGTCAGACCCTCGGGACTTTTCAGTGCTGGGATTGAACTGGCAGGGCAAGTGCTACGTGGACGTGAGCGTGCCCTTCGGACTAAAGACGGGTGCCTCGGCCTGTCAGATGGTCACAGATAGCATCACCCATCTCATGAATAACTCTGGATACTGGACATGTGCCTATCTGGACGATATAGTGGGGGTGAGCCCTCCCAGCAACGCCTCAAGCGCGTTCTTATCATTGAACAACCTTATTACATCCCTGGGACTTCCCATCAACGACGACAAGGTATCCGAACCAGTACACAACCTCACATGCTTGGGGATTAACATTGACGTGAAGACAGGCACCCTCACCATCCCAGCAGACAAAATCGAGGGAGTGCGACGGCTGTGTGATGACTGGGCCACCAGAAAATACGCGACCAGAAAGTCACTCCAAAAGCTAGTGGGGCATCTCATATACATTAACAAATGCGTTCGGCCTGCCCGGCTCTTTGTCAACAGGATACTCCAAGCTCTCAGAAGCACCCCAAACAAAGGCAAAATCCCCTTAGGTGAAGATTTCCACAAAGACATTAGCTGGTTTCGTGAGTTCATGGTGACGTTTAATGGCACCACCAAGATACACGACAGAAGTACGGAACCTATCCACGTTTATGTGGACGCATGCCTTACAGGCATAGGAGGTTACACCAATACTCACGTCTACTTTCAAACAATACCACAATGCTATCGAATGGCGCTATCAATAGTCCATTTCGAAATGATGAATGTCATGGTGGCGTTTCGTTTGTGGGCTCAGGCCTGGACGAATAGCAGAGTCGAAGTTCACTGTGACAACGCAGCCGTGGTCAGTGTGCTCAACAGTGGCAGCAGTCGTGACCCTTTCCTCGCTGCCTGTGCCCGTACCTTATGGTTACTCAAAGCTAAATTCAACATTCTGGTCACAGTTTCTCACATCAGAGGTAAAGATAATGTCTATGCGGATATACTGTCAAGATGGCCTAATATGAAATATAATGGTTCACCTGTTGTGCATTACCTCGAATCTTGTACCTGGCATACAGTTGACGACCATGACCTTCAACCGGATTTTTCTATCTAATTTCAGGTAGCTGCCTCGTGTCCTCCTTGGCTGCTGGCTTCAACAAACGCATCTCACAAGCCCTCAGGCCTCGAACTCTACAAGCATACACCAACAAGTTCAGGTTTTATCTGGCTTTCGTGGTGAAGGTCAACCCAGGGCCAGTGGACTCGTTCCCTGCCATCTCACTCTTCATGGAATATCTTGCACAGCAAGGCTTAAGGGCGGAGACCCTCACTAACTACCTAACAGTACTGAAGCACTTTTTTCTAGTTTACCAATGGGATGACAGCGTACTCGACAACAGGCTTCTCAAACTAGCCGTTCGCTCAGTAGCTCACAACGCACCCCTGACGTTCCGGGTCAAAGGTATTTTCTCAGTCAACCAGCTACGACAACTCATGCGTGCTTTGAGTGGGATCCCAAACGAACGCGTCTACAAAGCAGTGATGTTAATGGGTTTCTTTGGGTTCTATCGTCTGTCTTCACTGGTCCCTCCCTCCAAAGCTGCCTTCTCCCCCTCAAGATTCCCCACACATGGTGATGTGATCTGGGGGGCCCCCGGCGCTCATATTGTCACTAAATGTACCAAGAGTATGCAAACTTCTGGGCACTCCCAAATTGTGCAGTTGCCTGCCCTTAGAGAAGAGCTCATTTGCCCGGTGGCGGCCCTGAGGGGCCTCGTGTCAGTGCGTCCCCACCATAGGGACCTTCCCCTCTTTACCATCTCTCAAGGGGACTCCACACAGATCTTGACAGCCACCAAGGTGAGGCTGATTCTTCGACAGGCAGTGTCAAAACTAGGACTCCATCCAAGTGAATTCGGATTCCATGCCTTTCGTCGTTCTGGGGCCTGTTGGGCCTTTGACCACAACATTGACCTTGACTATATAAAGACACACGGGGGATGGAAGTCGGACGCCATCTGGAGGTATCTTGTCAAGACCCCAGCAGCAGCCAGTGCAGTGGCCAAGACCTTTCAGTCCATCTTAAACTAACTCTCACTTCAACCCTGTGTTACTTTGCTACAACCCCATACGTTTGACGTTTGGCAGCTTACCTTAGCTTAATCTACTTAATATATGTACATAGGAAGTAGTGTAGAAGTAGTTTTAACATAGGTCACATTCACTTAGGGTCACCTTACCTTGAATTATCAAGTCATTTAACAAATTCTTCAGTTTAAGTTAAGGTCACCTTAGGCGTTTGTTGTTAATATATGTGCTTTAATATATGGTGAAAGTTTATAATAAATGCTCCAAACGTTGAACTGTGTTTTCTGTAATTATGGACATGACCAGTAGTATAAAGACTGTAAACGTAAATGAAATCCGCTTGCAGACTTCCAAAAACTGGATCCTGAAAAGCAACATATTTCACATCAAAAGTATAAAATATTGCACAGAAACACTTAATAGTCTGTACTGGTATGATATTTAGTAAATATACATTGGTAAGGTGGTATTGGTGTGCAACGTCATGGTGTGACCTTGATTTGACCTTTGACCTTGCCGTAATGACCTTTACCTAAAATCTTGTCCAGGCTCTTGAATTTTGTAAGGTGTAGAAGGTTGACACTTGGTAGGGACATTGATTAGGGGGTGTAGGTGTGCATCATGGTGTGACCTTTAGCTTTGGCTCTGCCAAAGTGTGTTCACCTGCCATATTTGAGACATGTTTCTCTTATGACGAATATATATGAATTGCTGCGACTGATTGTTATATATACTTTTACATAGTTGCGCTATTTCCAGTGACATCTATTCTCCAGTTAATAAATTTTACAGCGTCATAATTTTTAGTTTACTGATTAATGCTGTCATCTTGCTATTGAATTGTCTTGTTTTAATACTTCATCTTTACATACATTTTCTTTCTCTTAGACATTATTTTCTCTACTTAAACATTATTTGGACCTTTATATAACTGACACTGCTCTGAAAGTATCCCAATCTTTGTACTGTTTCACTACTTCCATATCTCATTTCATGGTGTTAAAAAATATTTCCCCAGGCTGTGGGCTACGGGCATCTCTGCTATTTTTACCCCACAGACCTTAAGGGCTGTTGGGGTATTGTTTTCACCCATGTTGATACTTGGTAGGGACATTAGTTAGGGGGTGTAAGTGTGCAACATCATGGTGTGACCTTAATTTGACCTTTGACCTTGCTGTACATAGTGACCTTGAGTTTGAAATTCTTGTCCGGGCCATATCTCAGAAACCGTAAGGTGTAGGAAGTTGATATGTGGTAGGGACATTGGTTAGGGGGTGTAGGTGTGCATCGTTATGGCGTGACCTTGATTTGACCTTTGACCTTGCCGTAGTGACCTTGACCTATAAAATATGTCCAGGCTATATCTCGGAAGCCGTAAGGTGTAGGAAGTTGATACTTGGTAGGGACATTGGTTAGGGGTTGTAGGTGTGCAACGTCATGGTGTGACCTTGATTTGACCTTTGACCGTGCCGTAGTGACCTTGACCTATAAAATCTTGTCCGGGCTATATCTTGGCAACCATAAGGTGTAGAAGTTGATACTTGGTAGGGACATTGGTTGGGCGGTATAGGTGTGCAACATCATGGCGTGACCTGGATTTGACCTTTGACCTTGCCGTAGTGACCTTGACCTAAAATGCCTTGTCCGGGCTATGTTTCGGAAACCATAAGGTGCAGGAAGTTGATATTTGGTAGGGACAATGGTCAGGGGTTATAGGTGTGCAACGTCATGGTGTGACCAGGATTTGACCTTTAATCTTGCATATCTGATGCCATTGTATCTCTCTACAGGGATATGTGATACTATTTATCTCTCTTATATCTCTCATATCTTTTTACTCGAATCTTGGTTGTTGCACATTTGGGTGTCTTTTGATGTAGATTAAGCACTGTTAAAGTCATTAGAATTGATTAAGGGTAGTGGTGTCATCATCTGGGTATATGAGGTCTCGATACCGTGAACAAAACAGTGAGCGATATCATGGTGTCATCGTTTCACAAATTAAACCTAAATTTTCTCTTTAAATAATGTGCATTGACAACTAATACTGAAATAAAATAGATTTTATGTTTCATTTGTGCTGTCACTGGTGGATATTTGAAGCAATAAAAAGTAAACGAAACTTACATTTTTTCACTTCCTGTAGGAAGTGGAAAGGGTCATCACCATAGTTACATCACAAATCAAAACAAAACTGCATAAAAGTAGAAATTAGATGAATGTTTCACCATATTTTATAAAATCCCTTCGAAAATAAGCTAAAGTTAATGGTTGAATATGTTTATGAGATGCATCGCCGATGATCATTAATCCTCGATTATCGTCCATTTTTTTCATCACAGGTGAATCTGAGATATTGCCGCTCGTGATGACACCACTAATTAAGGGTTTTACTTTTGCAACTTCCCATTGTAACAGATGGTATTGCATCAAGTGAGTCACAGGTTTTGCTCCAACTCCACATATAAGCATGTATTGCCACATCTGTATGTATTGGTAATATTCAAAACGTTCAAACCATAATTCGACCATACATAATTGTGATATTTTCATTGACAGCTATTCTCGAGTTAAGAAATTTTACAGCTTCACAACATTTAGTTTACTGAATTGTCTTGTTTTAATACTTAATCTTTACATACGGTGCTCTGAAGGTATCCCAAAACCCAGCCAAAATGATATTGGGCAAATGATTTGTTTTAAAATATTGTGTTTATATGTGTTTAAAATTTATGTCAGTTTTCTACCATTTTACAATGTGTACCGTGTTAAATATTCTGTGCTTGAAGAAAAGAATGGGGAGCTTTTTAATGGTTTTTACATACACTTTAAATAGAGTTTTTAAATCTGAATCAATGATTTGGCCAGTTAGGATTAAACCAATGGCATTTGATACATAGTAATGATGCAAAATTATATATACTTATCCATTAATTTTATTGTCTGGAGTATAAGTATCTGTGGATTAAACAACAATAAGAAAAAATATATCATTGTCAACTTTGAGTTTACACAGTGCGTCATGATCCAATAATGACGGACATGAAATGTATTGCAATTGTTTACCATTTTTGGTCAACAAAGCTATGCCTTGTATTTATGCTATGTGAAAATATGAAACATGACTTAAGCTGTAGTTTTTATGATACAATGAAGTGAAGTAAATTGCATATTGTGTAGTGAAATTCCAGTGGTTAAGAATTTGTGGCATGTTTTACAATAATGTACTTAGTGGCCCAACAAACAAATTACCTCCAAGATTACAAGCAACACTCAAAATGTAATTTGCCTGTGAATAAAGAGCTAACAAACCCCAAATGAATAACTTCAGATTGTTTATAATTTTATTCAAGTGTATAAATAGTTTTTCTTGTACATATAAAATAAATGGAATTTACTTTTTTGCCATCATCGTTGTAAAACAATTCTAGATATGAAACAATTGTTTTCTCTTTGAATAATTGATGTCTGTAATATGTTTTGAAACAGTAGACCTACTTGGGTCATTCAGTTCCTTTGAAATCTATGAACAGTATAATTGAAAATTTAGTGTTAATGATAAAAATTTTACTCGATTACAAAGTGACACAGATTAAAAGTATTGCATAACTAGTCTGTTGTGAAAGCCTTTAACCTGCTAATCCTGTTAGTAAGAAATAAAAGATACAACTAAAAAGCAAAATAAACAACTTTAAAATTGTTAAATAATAGCAATCAAGAATTAAAAGTATCGTATTAACTGATCTTTAGTAAAAACCCCTTTTAACTTCTAAATCCTCTAAGTTTTGTAAGTAAATCACGCCAAAGACAAGAGTAGAAATCAGTGAAAAATAGATAATTTCAATTTATGAACAAAATTGTTACTCTGTAGCAAACAAACATTAAAAGTATTTTAGAAAAAATGGTTTGAAATGAAAAGCATTTTAACCTGTTAATTTTATGAGTTTAATAAGAAAACAAGCCAGAAACTAAAAGTAAAATAAATGAAAATTACCGGTAAATAACTTTGAAATTTAATATTAATTCATGGACATGTGTGCAGTGTTCGCTCTCGAGCGCGATTTCGCGAGTTTGTACAAACTCTGGGGCGAGTTGTCGCAAAACCAACTCACCAACGCGTCTGTGCTGTCGCTACCAGGCGAAACACTCAAAACTGACGGAAGAAATTCGTCTATTATCGGAAGCGACGACCTACATATTTCCTCATAGAAATGGGTGAGAAAGGCATGAAAAGCAGTTTATTTTATTTTATATATCCAGCTAACAGTAATTCATGTGAGAATTCGGGTATTCTCGCGAGATTTCCGTGCTTTTTGTTGATTTTTAAACTCGTCTTCTGCTTATATGTAGTGTCACAGGCGAAACAGTCGAAACTACTGACCAAAGAAATTCGTCTATTATCGGAAGCGACGACGTACATATTTCCCCATAGAAATAGGTGAGAAAGACATGAAAGAGAGTTTATTTTATTTGATACACCCAGCTAACAGTAATTCACGCGAGAATTCGGGTATTCTCACGAGATTTCCATGCTTTATGTCTAATTTTTAACTCGTCTTCTGCATATTGTGTCACAGGCGAAACAGTCGAAACAACTACTGACCAAAGAATTTCGTCTATTGTCGGAAGAGACAAAATATATATTTCTTCAAAGAAAAGAGAAGAAATGCAATTTATTTATTTATTTGATGAATCCAGATAGTAAAATAAATAAAAAATTAAAATTAAAGAAACCACCCAATAGCACCCAGCCATTAAGATGTGGTTTAAAAGTGAAATTTAAAAAAAAATAAAAGACAAATAAAAACAGCATTAAATAGTTTATTTATTTGAACTTTTAGTTTAGCATCTATTTCTTATAATTTAAATAAAGAAGATTTTATGCAGTCCCAAATTGGAACTAAATATTTTAAAATATCTTGACGCAAAACATGTCTCACATTTTTTCACAGTTAACTCGCCTTTTCAAGTGAAGGGAGACAGTCTGTCTCGCATTCATTTTTGACGAGAGCGAACACTGTGTGTGTCAGTGTTATATTAAATCAAGAATTAAAACTACTAGGGTAAGTGGTCTGTACCTGAATGCTTTTCACCTTTTGACTATTAGAAGGAATTTTAGCAAACAAGCAAAAAGGCAAGTGAAGACCACAAGAATGCCAGTTTAGCTGTAACATCTGTATGATTGATTTGACATGATTGACACTGACATGTTTATGTTTTCAAGTAACATACTAATTGCTCAACTATTGTGGTATAAATAATAACCCCAAAGCTTTTTCTTCCTCAGTATTCTGTTTTAGAAAATTTCTTGGCATGTCTCAAGATATAGACCAATTTATCATAATATTTAAACAAATGTGAAAAGAAAAGGTGAATTTTGTTGAACGTTGTTCCTGTGTCCCTCGCACAAAATTATCTCATCTTTCCTATCCAACAAATGGACAATGTGGTACAACTTTTAAAATTAACAAGGGAAGAAATAAGAAAATTTGTTTTTAAAGTTTATTCTTTTATATGATAGAGTGTATAATTTTGGTTTTATTTTATATAATCTAATGTGACTAACATATTAAGACTGGAGGTATTAAAAAAAACAGGTGTTTGTAATTATATTACTGCTAAATTGGATGTCAATCCTTGAAACAAGAATTGATAATAGAATTGTGTAAATTGACAGAGTAAAATTTAGAATAGAAAAGAAAGAAAAAAATAATCTGCCTTTGCTAACTTTAATTTATGAGAGGTAACAGTGCTTTCCAGTTTAAACACACAATCTTTAACCTCCTAAACCCCGTTTAGGCCTGATAGGCTGTTCAAAACAATCCAAGTCTCTCCATCTGTTTTTCCTGAAAACATCTGGAACAGGAAATCTGGAATTTGCCACTGGTGTCATGGAGATAAGGTCCACAATTTTAAGGGTTGAAGGGCATAAAGAATCACTCATTGCTCAGTAAAATGTAGTGCTGAAGTAAACATCCTCATAGGACTGTTCCACTATGCCAAATGGTTTGAGAAGTACCCTGAATGACCTTATTCTGTTTTGGCGATTTGTCTGATTTTTACACAGCTGGAATCAAAGTTCCATTCTGTCAGGGAACTAACTCTGAAAATCCAGCTGATATCCTCCTCAACACTAAAGCTTTTAATTTTTTTTTTGACTGAGATAATAAATGTACCCCTGGATTGATCTGTGATGACAAATAACGACATAAGGACTATAGTCAAAGTTACACTGTTGTTCCTGTGATCTTTGGCACTGAATCCTATCAATCCTAACAAGGAACACTTAAGGACCTCTTTAGTGTTGGTATCGAATGGTAATATGCACATCGATATCAAACCATATTTTTGCCTTGCGTATCGATCGATATTGAAATATCGGGGTATTAGATGCTTTCCTGGGAGAGACCTTCCAAACTCTTTCGCGAGGTTTAGTATTTCCCGAAACGTAAACAAATATGGCATTTCCGCTTTAGCGGTAAGTGAAAGATGACAAAAATAGTAGGAAAACCAATATATTCTTCAAATATTGTCCTTTATTTGAATGAAAAACATGATATTTGTACTTGTTAAGTGGTATGTTTCGATATTGATATTATACTCTACATTATTGATATCGGCAAATGTAGCGTGAATCGATAAATATTTCAATATCGATAAACAATACCAGCACTAGACCTCTTACCATTTCCTAACAGTAGCTATTTGTTGGAGCCATCCAACCCAATGGCCAACGCAGAGATGTGATTTTTTAAGGTTATATAACAACCTTAATCAAGCCATTGGGTTACAGTAGTCCGTCCTCCTGCCAATTAGGTCACATGACCACATTGTTTACTTCATTATTTTTGTTGGCCATCATCAGTAAGGACGTCTTTGGAAATTAGGAGAAGTTTTGTCAAGGTTTTATTTATTTTTTGAGATTTTACAGTCAATCTCACTTCTTATTTTACATGTATATCATACAGAACTTATACCTTTGTTAAATCTTCGAAGGTATGCATTCTATTATGAAATAAAGGATTTTTGAATGGCGACTTCGAGGTTTCATCGTTTTTCAACCTTGAGGAAATAAATCAACATAAAGAAGGTCATTATGCAACAATAATATCTTTATATAGCTTGCCAGTCGTTCGGTTCAGTTTGCTGGACGTTGGAAGCTATAATTTTGCAGCATACATATATATAGAAAGAATGTACTGTTCAATAACAGAAGCGATATGGACAAACATATGATATGTTTACAAACTCAAGATTTATGTGCTTTATTTCTTCTTGACTTGACAGTAAATGTCATTGACCTTGTTTCTCCAGGGTGGACCAGAAGATGTCTGCACAGCACAGTCACTACTCTATGGAAGATGCACAAGAAATTGTCAAGCAGATACGCTCCATCCATCGTACCTTATCTTCAGGTAGGCTTGTGGTGATGGCTGAAAATTTCCGTTTTTAACAGTTTTAACTAATTTGCACATTTTGCCAGCAGTCTTTTCTTATTTATGGACAGTGTAACCTTGATTCTGGTGGTTGCAGCATGTTTAATGTTCTATATATGCAAATGCAAAGTTTCATGATTTGATTATGATATTACAGATTTTATGTCAAAGTTACAGTGACTTACATTGAAAGAATTTCAAAAACAACAGCTTAGAGTTTTGATTATTTTCAAGACCAAGATTATAGAATAATGTGAAGTTAAAGCTTACAGGCACATTTTAAACTGGTTGAAACTTTTCAGCAGTTTTAAATACCCTTGGGTTTACATCTGAGGCTCTCAGCAGTTTTGTGTCTTTAGGAGAATTGCAAAATTGTAGTTTATAATGAAAATAATTTTAAAAAGTATATAATAGTAGATTTATACTTAACCAGGTAAATTCCAGAAGAAAATATATGCTAAGGACTAAATATTTATTTCTACTTCAAAGGAATTCTATGTAATTGAAGTTCTACTGAAAAATGTATGTATAGGGGCATAAAAGAGTAAAACGACTGCGAAATTGTTGGAATATTATATATCTAAGACAGTTATTTTGTACAATTGTTTTGAACTAGTGTGTTTTTCTTCAGGAGAACGAGAGAAGCTACAGCTGATGAAGCAGCTGTCGCAGATGAAAGATGAGATGTTTGCAGGACAAAGACAGACAGGCTCCTCACCTGATGTGTCCACACTGTCCCTGTCTGTGGCTAGTGAGAGACTCAGTACTGCCTCACAGACCGACTTGTCTGGAGAGGTAAGAACTAAAGTACTTTGTGTATAGTAAACAGTTACAGCATAATAGTAGTCAGACCATTATAAAAATAAAAAGTTTTTTTTTTCCAGGGTAAAAAAACAAAATCTAGTATTTTTGACTTGTCTCTGATATTGTCAAAACTTAACCATGTGCATATGTGAATCATAATTTAAACTGAAGAATTGGACAATTGAAAGGACCTGGTATTTATTGTAGTGAAAAAAAGGAAATTTTACTTAGAATAAAGCTACAAGACGAATATGTAAAGTATACTGTTATACAAGGAATTCCTAGTATAAGCCAAGTACTAGTTATTTCATTTGTTACATTTTTGGTCATGATTGTATGTATGATATGATGCACTAGATTTTACATTTCTTTCACTACTCACTCCTTTGGTCACTGATTTCTTGTTTTCTTTGTTTTATTTATTATTTATTTGTTTATTTTCTATTTTCTTCAGAGTGGGGGAGCAGAGAACAAGTGGGGAGAAGTGGCCCGCCTTAGACTGCAGTATGATGAGGCTAGAAAGCAGGTATCTGAACTGCAGAATAGGCTGGTTAACATAGAGGACCAGATCAAACCAGGACAGAATGAGTCCGACAAAGATCGGTATGTGGAAATTCTTGTTGCTGGTGTAAAATGTAGAGGGAACTAGTGCTGGGACGAGTTGACTGAAACTCGAGTCGTAACTCGATGGGCGATAATTAGGGGTAACATCGATCTGCGCAAGTGAAACTCAAGTTTTTGAAAACGTCAATATTTAAAGCTGACACTTCACCAACACAACGGAAATATTTAACATTTTCAAAAATATATTGCATTTTTACTTAATTCTGGCTTAAATCAATGAAGATTCACCATTTCCAGGTCAAAGTTTTTGCTAATGTACGGTTATGTAAAATATTTTCGATGTATTAGTGGCTAACAAGCGAAATACTTTATCCCAAAAATTACTCGAGTTTAACTCGAGTTCAACTCACTTCTAACAGGTGATGTTCGATCTGCCATTTTAGCTGGCGATCCCACCACTAGAGGGAACACATATGATGTATAGTATCTTAAAATTATCAAAGTATGAAAAATATGAGTTGATGTAAAGTCACTGTACTCATAATCAAAATTGTTAGCTTTGCCTGTGATATGTAAATTTGTCATTTTAGTACATTTTGACCTTTCTAGAATTAAGGTCTCATCGCAGTATGCCTTATTAGGCAAGAAAACCCTTATATGACCAAAAATGTGCCAGAAATGGCTGATACAAATTGTCTATATTGTATGGTGTAACTGAGTTCCGATCCCCTGAACTGTTCCGATCCCCTGTATGGAGGGACTGTTTGTATAAGTTATATAGTTGAGTTCCCAGTGTGTGGATCATATTGTGCCTGCAAAGCAGTAGATTCGATTAGATTAGATTATTGATTCTACTGTCTTATAAATCAGGTTATTACTGTTTTTCATGTTTATTGAATCATCTTGTACTTTTTTAAGAAAAAATGATGCTTGGACGTTCTTGTTTTATAAAACATTTTTAAATTGCTATAAAACAGAATCCTTGTAGGGGAAGTAGCCTGTAAACCAAAAGGTTAAACTTGTGCATTGACAAGATGTACTGTATTAAGAGCACAGGTGCTTATAAGAAAATACAAATTTTAGACTTTCCACTGTATCAGTATAATGCTTGATGGAACAGGATAGTTCCAATAAATAGTTGAAAGTAGGAGAAAAATGGTATGGCAAAAACGGCAACGATGGATATAGTGTGGTGTATGTCTGTGTAGTATCTGACCAGAAGAACAAATAAAACCAGGACAAAATGGGTCTGATATAAAATAGATCTGGAAGAATTATTGTGGAAAGCATGTTATATGTTTGAGAGAAGTGAAGTTTACCAAACAATAATACCAGAAGAAATTCGTGTCAAAAGCTAAGTTTGATCAACCAGCAGGACTAGCCACTCAGACCAAAACCACTGAATAACTAGATAAACCTGTTTTTCTGTGTGCACATACATTGTGTCTACAAGAAAGCTTTATTGCCCCTGCCAAGGAGGTATTAACTTTATGACTGTTTATTTGTCTTTTTGTCTTGTTTGTTTATTAGCAGGATTACACAAATACTGCCAGTTGGATCTTCATGGAAAAACTAAGAAGATAGGTCTTTGTCCAACTTAGATCCCATTAAATGTGAGAGTGGGCCTGGTTACTGCCTGGATACAAAAAAAAATATCGAAGACCCGGATTTTGCCATTTGCTTTTTATTGTGCCATTTCTTAAAGATCATACATGTCTTGTCAGAGGTCTGCACTTATGTCCTAAAATATATCCATATACATATGTCCTAAATGTGACAAGGAACGAGTGATTAGATTTTGGGAGTGATCTGGATCACTGTCTGGATCCATGAAAAATAAATTGGGAGTGATCTTGATTGAGCTCCCATGGTGGAGGTCTGCGCTGTCCGAGTGCTCTTGTTAATGTGGCTCTTTCCCTGTGTCCACAGACTGCTGCTGATTCAAGAGAAGGAACAGTTGCTGCGTGAGCTGCAGGGTATCAGTCCCACAGGTCGCAGTGAGGAGGAGATGAACTCTGTAAAGAACCGAATTCATCAACTGGAGGTGGATCTACAGGACGCAATGCAACTGTCCAACCGACAGATTGCAGAGAGGTGTGTCTTGATACTAAATTTTGTCTGTGTTGAAACTTTAGTACACAGTTTATTACCAATATCTAGAATATAAATATATGTCAGATTTGTGTCTGCATGACAATTTACAGAGTATGGATTTGTCAGTAATAAGTACTAATAACTAAACACAGGATGTGATGCAAATGTCAAACCCATGAGTTTTTGAGAAAATGTTGTGGTATGTCTATAATTTGTGTGCCATTGAGCTTGTGTGCCCCAATACTGCAAAACTGCAACCGTTCCAACTGGCAGATTGTGTGGAAAATTTCTTAATTTTGTAACTGTTGAAGGATATCAAGCATACATTATTACTATTACAGATTTGCAAAGGATTTAATCTATTTCAGTATTTATTTGACTCCTATAAAATTAGCTTCTAGCTAGTGTTTAAGTAATGTTAAAAATTTTGTTGTTAATCAATTTAACTAATATACGGAGGGACAAAACACCAATATAAATATATTTTAGATTGAAACTCAACGAAAGTAAATCTGAGATCTTATCGAAGCTTGCAGAAGCCACCAGGTTAACCAGCTACCTAGAGAATCAACTGAAAAGGTGAATATGCACCATATGTCAGGATAAATGTTGTAGATAGGCTTAAAACCTGAAATACAAATTAAAGCTTTCACTAAAATTTTCTTGATATCTGCTGTAAAATTAAAATTTTTGACATTAGAAATTAGGCATTATAATATTTGCAATTTTTGATACAGATTTTGTAATACATATGCTACAGTTCTTATCTTTTGGCATCCTTACTTCTTACAGAAAAAAAGTCGTCACACCCACCAATTACACATTACATGATTAAGCAATTACTTTTTTTACCGGAATATCAATTTTTCTGCTGTCAGCTAGTAAAACTTACTTGCTAATTAATGTTCTATGAACTGCATATTCAAACATAAGATGTGTATAATTCTATTTTATAGTAAAAATTTAACATATATAACTAAAGTAAAAGTCATAGAAGTCAGACTCAGATGGTATGCAATAACAAGATTTGAGATGTACATGTTTTACTGTACAGATTATTAGTTTGTATTTTTGCTTTGCAGCCTTTCTGCCAGCATGTTATCAGTGTCTTCTGGCTCTAGTCGAGGTAGTCATGGATCTTTAGGATCTCTGTCTGTCACTTCTAGTAAAGGATCCCTCGCATCCTTAAACTTTGCGGACATTTACCAGCAGCCCAACCTCCCTGATATCAACCTGCCCGAGCTACACAGAAGAGTAGAGAAACTGCTGCAGGGCAGAACAACTAGTGGTACAGAGCAGGGTAATCCCGGCAATAATATGCCTGGAGACATCCATGGATTGTCATCTGGATCTACACCTTACTTGGCCACAATCATGGAACAGCCAGTGGCACAGTATTATGCACAGGAAGAATACCCAGAAACTACCAGTGTTCAAAGATCTGCATCATTTTTAGGGGAAATGACATCAAATTACGAAGGCGATGCACCTCCATCGTATAGTACACATTTAGAGAAACAGCAACAGCATTTGACTGTGACCAATCCCACCATGTTTGGTTCCAGTCCCAACATTCACTCATATTCTCATCCAAATCTGTACAGTTCAAATTCACAGCCAAACCTTCATCCTTCATCAGTATCAGCATCAGCTTCTTCTTCAGGGGCACCAACATCTAACCAAACTCACTTACCACTGACCAGAATACCATCAACTCATGCCCACCATCAGCATCAGAATCATCAACATATGGCACAGCTTCCTTCTGCACAACACCAAAGTCACCAGTACTTGTCCCAACAACATCCACAACATCATCCGCAGCAGCAGCAACATCCACATGTTGTTGTTGGACCCGATGTATATGCAATGACTGCTGAATATGCCAGTATTGCCAGTGCTTCATTAGTACCTCAGGGAATGAATGGGAATTATGGTGCACCACCACCAACGTCATCCACATTGTCATCGCAGATACTCCAACAGCATCTGGAAATGACTGGCGGAGATGGTCTTGTAAATACAACAGGGTTATTTGTAGGGAACAGTGGTGAACAATTTAATCCCAGCCCTGAGTTGTTACATCAAATACAGCAGCAAAACCATGGTGCTTATGATCCAGTTTCCGGTGCTACTTATAGTGCTACTTCTTCTAACCTTCAGCAGGAACTTACCAAAGAGCACAAGCATATTATAGCAGGTGTTCCTGTAGCCTCAGAGGAGGCCAGGGATGGTAAAGTGCTAGGGATAGATTCAACTAAAGATCTGGTACCTTCCCAAGTTTTCTCACCTCAGGTGCCATATAGTTCTCGGCAACAACAAGACAACGATACTCATCTTAAACATCATCTGCATCATCAGACAGCTGCAGTGGATATGCCAGAAGAGAAGCTCCAGGTGGTCCAGCAGCAGCATGAAGAACAAGAATCAAAAGACCAAAGCATCCCAGCTGAAGGGAGTTTGGAGAAGTTGAGTAATCCACCAATGAGTCCTGTCAGTGAAAGTAGTTCTGGAATGGGCAATAATCTCTCAGGTGTAGGCACAGTACGAAGTATTTCTGCAGCTGTGAGTAATGAGTCAGTGGCAGGAGATAGCGGGGTGTTTGAAGCATCGATGAGAAGGTATGTGTCTAACAGAATGGCTTCTTTTTGGTTCATATAAAATATATTGTACATAGAGTTTTATTGATTCACATTCTGCGTTACATAGTTTTAAGTATTTAATAAACAGACAATAGATTTGGTCTGTCAAAATGTTTATGGTGGTATTTTAATTCCTGATAAACTGTCTGCCATGGTAAGTTTTGATTGATTTCTGTGTAATTTGACCTATTTGGGTAAGGATGCATTGTATAAAGAATAAATATATTGTACAAATACATTTAACCTGATCTGATTTCACAGTAATTTTTAGGAGTTGTTTTTGTTCTTGGTAGATCTTGTGAGTTGGATGAAGTTTTTGAGATGAGTCTGGAATCTGCACAAATACAAGTGAAGTTAAAGTAAGTTTGGAAAAACATGAAATTTGTATTTTTTTTTTAATTAACCACTGAAACTGCCTGTTTATTGTACCCCGGACGAAAGTCGGGGATACTTAGGATTCAGTACGGTCACGCCGCCGCAGAGATTTCCTTTTGGACGCGATAACTTAAAAAATATTTTAGTTAGAAATTTCAAATTTGGTATGTGGGTATATATGGGCAATGCCACGAACGCTATTGTTTTGTGACCTTGACCTTCAATCTCAAGGTCACTGGTGGCCTCTTAAAAGTAAGATTTTGGCCATTTTTTCACTTTTTGGCCCAGTTCTCCTATACAGAAAGTCAGATCATCCTATGGCTGGTATATATAATACATATATATGTCCCCTGTAAGCATGCAGAAATTTGACGTTGAAGCTCTTCATTCAAGGTCATCCACTGACCGCCAAAGTACCTGACCGAGGGTCATTTTTGGCCTTTTTGGAGATATTTTCACACTTTTTTTTGTAGGGGTGTGACCGAGCAGTCGACACTCGCCGAGCGAGGCGAATTTCATGAAAATTCGACCCCAATTCTTAGGGTCGATTACTCGTGTATATATAACAACCTATAGAACCGGTTACGTTTTTTAGTTAATAAAACATAAATAACATACCTTACTTTCATTAAATCGCATAATCCACCATTTGTAACATAAAATTAATGATATTATGTGCTGACAATAGCTAATTCAAGCGATTCAAAGCTTTTATCTTTATATTTTTTTCGTTTACGGGAGCCGCCATATTGGATGTCGTTTCCTGTTATGGTGGATACTAAATGTCGCGAGGGCTCGACCTTAATGCTGACTATATTGCATGGAAACTATTGAAAATGGCTTTGGAGGTTGAGTACATGATGGACTTCTACCGTCCAGGCTTACTGGTTACAGATCTTCATTTAAGGTCATCCACTGACCGCCAAAGTACCTGACCAAGGGTCATTTTTGGCAAATTTGGAGATATTTTCACACTTAATGCTGACTACATTGCATGGAAACTATTGAAAATGGCTTTGGAGGTTGAGTACATGATGGAGTACCAGCATCCAGGCTTACCGGTTACAGATCTTCATTTAAGGTCATCCACTGACCGCCAAAGTACCTGACCGAGGGTCATTTTTGGCCCTCTATTTGTTTGTTTGTTTGTGAACAAGATAACTCAAAAACTGACAGATGGATTTTGATAAAATTTTCAGGATATGTCCAAAATGGTAAAAGGAAGATATGATTAAATTTTGGGAGTGATCCGGATCACTGTCTGGATCTTCTGGATCCATGAAATTTAATTTTTAAAGACAGATAACTCAAAAACTTATGGGTGCATTTTGATGAAATTTTCAGGAAATGTCCTTAATGGGACGAAGAACAAGTGATTAGATTTTGGGAGTGATCTGGATCACTGTCTGGATCATCCGGATCCAGGCTGCCAGATGTGTTTGTGTACAATATAGCTCAAAAACTTATGGACGGATTTTGATGAAATTTTCAGGATATGTCTGAAAAGGTAAAAGGATTAAATGATTGAATTTTGGAAGTGATCCGGATCACTATAGATCTTCTGGATCCATGAAATGTAATTTTTACAGACAGATATAAGTGAAAGAACTAGTGATTAGCTTTTGGGAGTAATCTGGTACTATGGAGAATCCTGACCTGGTGCTCCAGGAAACAGGCTCAAGACCGACATATTCACGCCTTAACTATGTCCCGTCCGGGGATACACTGCGTCGAGACGCAATCTCTAGTTTTGCTTTGAAATATTGGACTTTCTTCATTCTTCTAATTTTAGTGATTTCATGATAATTCTAGACGATATATCTAATGTGTAACAATGTCCAAATTTTGGTAAAGTCTTCTTCAATTTCAAGGGCGTTGGCATTTAAAGCATTTTTAATTTTTACACTTTACATAGAGTAACCAAATTTCCTGTGTCGGATTGCAAATTTGAGTCAAGATGTATTTGTAGGTAACAATATTTTGTGCACAATATTTTTCTATATATTTGTGATGTACTTTATTTATTTTTTTATTTTATTATTTTAATTTATGTTTTAATAAATCAGGTAATGTCAGTTGTAGTATTTTAATGGCATATGTCAGAACTACTGGCATAGTAAAGATATTCTAACAGGGACTATTTGAGCATGAGACAGTGTTTTACTGTAAAAGTAAATAGTATTGTTCATAATACAACAGCCGTCTCAGAGTCCTTGACAAGAGTGTTTTATATTTTATCCATGGAAATCTATGTTAATATTGTTTTTGATTACAGATATGACAGGGTAGAGAGTGACCTATTTATATCCATAGAACAAGCCAGGAATCTGGCGGCTCTCAACCTACCAGAAAACTGTCAAGTGTAAGTCTATGCCACAGTACTATACAGTCAAATCTCTTCAGGCAGAATGTGAGCACAAGAATGCTATTTTAAGTAGGGATGGGTTGGTGGTCCCGGTATCTCCGAATCGGGAGCATTTTAATAAAATACCATGAGGTCCGTGATGAAGCTTTACAACTGCCATCTACTGGTCAACATGTATAATTGATGGAAGCTTGAACTAGTAGACACAAATCCTAAATCTGAAGAATTTATGAACTTTTGTGCATTTGTAGACCCTTAAAGAAGTCTTTTATTTTCAAAAATTTACCCATTTATCTGGATATTGTGTTACATGAAGGTATATTTTCTTTTCCCTTGTAGGGTTGGTATCATACATTTCAATATGCCAGTATTGATTGATAACAGGTTTCAGTATTGATATTAAGAGTGTTAGTTTTAACATTGTTTCAAAGAAAATATGTCAAGAAAGATCTATAATGTATTCCCGTTGAAAACTGGTCCTAAATTTGTAGTTTGTTAATAGTTATTAATATTTTAAATATAATTTGACGTCTTAAAGATTTATTGCAATCCTTTCTGAAAGCTATTGTGACTTTTACATGTATTACACAAAATAACATAACACATTGAGAAATAAAACATGAGTTTAGTTGAAAGGTGATGTATTTTACAACTAGTGTACAAAATTAACACCTACCCTCCTGTCTGAGACTGGTAACTATTCCCATGAACCTGTATCCTTCCAGAGTTACAGGTCCTGGTGTCCTGTAACTTAAGAAATCTGTTCATATATTTATTTTAATCCCCGAAATTAACGTGATGTGTTTACTTGTAACATTCTTGCCATTATACAAAACAACTATTTTGAAACTCAAGATTGATTTAATCTACTTTGAAATGTGGAGTGGCAACTTTTGCGATGGAACTGTTACAATATTGATTTGCATTGGATCTGGGAAGTTTTCCAGTAAACTTCATACACTGCTTATATTGAGAAAGTTTATTTCAGTGCCAATCGAACAGAAAGCCAAGTTAAAGTTTGATATCAATTTTGAAATTTCATTTCAGTATCAACACCATTCCCTTGACATTCCACTTTTTTTCCAATAAACTTCATACACTGTTTGCAACAAGAAAGTTAATTTCGATGTCAATCGAATGGAAAGCCAAGATATGAAATTTGAAATTTCTCTCAGTCTCAACACTATTCCCTTGACATTCCAGTGAACAGGGTTCAGCTCTTAAGTGTGCTGTAGATATTGAAGAATATATAGATATTTAAAAAAATAGTAAACTGGACTTTGGTTGAAGTGTTTAATGTACACAGAAGCTGCTGATAGCTAGTAATGGGATGATGTTTGTGAAAGCTTGATAGTTTACTTGTTGACTGCTCCGAAAGCAAATTTTGGTTTAAACATCTGAAATTCCAACTTCACAAAACATTTTGAATTTACCAACATCACAAGGGATGCTAATTTTTTGCCTATCCATAACTCTTGAATAATTCCAAAAATATCTGGATTTTATGTTTTTACTACACTTTCAATTAAGTAAAAAAAAGTTATGGTAGATTTTCTCTATGTTTACTGGTTTTAAATTATGTTGGTCTGACAATCTCTAGCTTTTAGAGATACCAAACATCAAGACCAAAATTCTGAATGATTATTAGCCATGGCTTACTTCAAACAATAACTGATATTATTCCTGCCCTTATTTTGACACAAGATTAGCAATGGCCATATCAGATAAAAGAATTCAACGTATTGCATATCTTTTTTTGTTTTGTTGGTATTTTAAACTGTCACAATTATATCACATCAGTAACTCCCATTCAGTGTTGTACAATGAGATAAAAAACATACTTTCAAAGTTTTGCCCAATATCAAATTATTATCTGATTTCATACAATACCTTCAACAACTTAAAACTATCTCCTCTGTTATGATAAGTAGATATTTCAACTGTATTGTGTAGTTATGATTCAAGTTAATGTCTGATCTATTATTAAAGAAGATTGTGAGAGTCAAAAAGTAGCGTGACTCTTGGCTCTCTAATTTCTCTGTTGCACAATCTGAAATTTCTGTGTATTTATGGTTAGGTGTGAAGTGGAGTGCCTATTTATAGCAGTATCTAGTGTCAAGTATTTTATGGTTCCTGTGCTTCAAAAATAGACCAAATAAGTTATTGTTCATGTAGCTGCAATGTTAGCGCAGTATTTTTAATGCCAATCTAGTTTGTAAGATTAAGATATTGTTACAAGATATGTTACAATGTACTCTGTGGTAGAACTATCTTTCACCTGACTATGTTAGGAAGAATGAAATTTTGGATGGAGCATTATTTATGAAATAGAAAGATAATTTGGTATAACACATAGCATAGTTTTACATTGATTTAAAATCATCTTTTCATTCACGATCCTTTGTCAGCGTGTTCCTTTGTTTTACAGCTGTATGGAATTGGAAAAAATTGATTATTGAGATAATAGAATAGATTTTTAATGTATTGTATACCATTATCATTTGTGGTGTGAATGATAAACAGGTATACCACATTTTGTTTTGTTTTGGTAAAATGACAAAACCTGCAAAGAATATTTGACGTGGTTCTTAAAAACATCACTATTTTAAACTTTCTACTGGTTAATACTAGTGTTGGTATCGAATAATAATATCTATATCGATATCAAACTATATTTTTGCTTTGTGTATCGATAGATATTGAAATATCGGGTCATAGATGTTTTTGGAGAGAGACCTTCCGAACTTTCTCGCAAGTTTTAGTAGTTTCCCAAAATGTTAACAAATATGGCGTTTCCGCTTTAGCGGTAAGTGAAAGTTGACAAAAATGATATAATAACTAATATATTCTTTAAATTTTGTACTTTATTTGAATGAAAAACAGCTTAATTTCATCTATTAAATCCTATATTCCGATATTGATATTGTACCCTGCATTATCGATATCAGTATACTTGGCGTAAATTGATAAATATTTCAGTATCGATAAACAATACCATTACTAGTTAATACTACTTCAAAACAATAAGAAACCTACAAATTTTAGGAAATATCTTGCATTTCACTTCTATTCATTGCAGCAAATACAATTACTGTTATTGAAATTATTTCTCGTATACATTTGCAGATAAGTTTTCTATTGTTAGTGGCAAGGGTGCGAAGTAGTGAGTAAGTCATCTATAGATACTGGCAATATTTATTGTTTTGGGACAGGGTTGCCTATATCAATGAGCAAAGACATATATCAGTATCACCATCTTATGTCTAGCTATAAATTTTCACTGCAAATATTTGGAATGAGCCACAAATCTAAAGAATTGTAAACTTTTATCTTGTATTTTCAATGTTTTAATATGTTTTTTATCAGAACCGCCATGCTTTGTTTTGATAAACTTCATTTCCTTTTAGCAGCTGAGGATATGCTAGAACAAAACTTTTTCTGAATTTCAGATTTGGACTCTTTAGAATCAATATTCAAAACTTTCAGAACTGGTTCAACCACTATTCATCATACAGGTAATATTCATTGGTCACTTCCTGTTTTACAGTTGTATGAAGGGAACCCTATTTCCCAGTGGTCAGTCATGTCCCTTTGAGACGTCGTACTCTAGTGATTTGGAGAGTCCTCGCTTTGGAGAGACTTTTAGTGTGAAGCTTGCAGAACAAAAACTCAGGTCTCAGACACTACAGGTGCATGTGTGGTGTGTGACAGAGAGACTAGGAGAAGAGTGTTTGGTGAGTATCACCAGTTAACAGGAAACTGATGTTCTAATTGTTTTGTCGTGTGGTCAAAATAAAGAAATCCTCAAATATTACAGAATGGTTATTGAAAAGTTTAATATTTTAGTCTTTCTAATGGCTGAAAATTAAGCAAAGCAATAGTAACTCAAATATCTCACATTTTTACTTCATTTTTACTGTTCATTATGTCCACCCCCCTGGGGGGTGGATATATTATTTTTGCTTTTTTCGCCGTCCGATGTCCGATGTCCGGCGTCCGGCGTCCGATGTCCGGCGTCACGCATGGTTTCCGCTCATTTAAAGGAAAAGTATTAGAGCTATTGTCACCAAATTTGGTATGCAGGCTTATTGGGTCAGTAGCTTGCTTGGGATTGCTTTTGGCTGTTGTACCTCTTTTGCTTACTGAGTAATACTTAAGTACAGCTATTTTCAGTACCCATTGGTTTCCGTGCATTTAAGCCAAAATAATTAAAGATATTTTACTACAATTTTGAATACAAGATTGTTATGTCCATAGCTCGCTTGGTATTGCATTTGGGACTGATAGCTTTGTCAGTACATGAGTAATAGCCATTTAGGTACTTCATTGTGTATTTTCAGTACTACTTTTGAGTAATTTGCTTCTATCTCCTTAACCGTGCGAGATAGAGCGATTTCGGCAAAATTTTCGACCCACAGGGTATCTCAGGAGTGTACTCTTTGCAATTTTGAAAAAATTTTCCCCTCCCCAAAAATGGCGGCCATTTTGAATTTTCGAATTTTTGCCAAAAATGGCAAAACACAAATTTCCTTCTATCTCCTTAACCGTGCGAGATAGAGCGATTTCGTCGAAATTTTCAACCCGCAGGGTATCTGAGGAGTGTACTCTTTGCAATTTTCAAAAAATTTTCCCCTCCCCAAAAATGGCGGCCATTTTGAATTTTCGAATTTTTGCCAAAAATGGCAAAACACAAATTTGCTTCTATCTCCTTAACCGTGCGAGATAGAGCGATTTCATCGAAATTTTCGATCCACAGGGGATCTAAGGAATGCAATCTTTGCAATTTTCAAAAAATTTTCCCCTCCCCAAAAATGGCGGCCATTTTGAATTTTCGAATTTTTGCCAAAAATGGCAAAACACTAATTTGCTTCTATCTCCTTAACCGTGCGAGATAGAGTGATTTCGTCGAAATTTTCGACCCACAGGGTATCTAAGGAATGCAATCTTTGCAATTTTCCAAAAAATTTTCCCCTCCCCAAAAATGGCGGCCATTTTGAATTTTTGAATTTTTGCCAAAAATGGCAAAACACAAATTTGCTTCTATCTCCTTAACCGTGCGAGATAGAGCGATTTCGTCGAAATTTTCGACCCACAGGGTATCTGACGAGTGTACTCTTTGCAATTTTCAAAAAATTTTCCCCTCCCCAAAAATGGCGGCCATTTTGAATTTTCGAATTTTTGCCAAAAATGGCAAAACACAAATTTGCTTCTATCTCCTTAACCGTGCCAGATAGAGCGATTTCGTCAAAATTTTCGACCCACAGGGTATCTGACCATTGTACTCTTGGTAATTTTTAAAAAAATTTCCCCTCCCCAAAAATGGCGGCCATTTTGAATTTTCGAATTTTTGCCAAAAATGGCAAAACACAAATTTGCTTCTATCTCCTTAACCGTGCGAGATACAGCGATTTCGTCGAAATTTTCGACCCACAGGGTATCTAAGGAATGTAATATTTGCAATTTTCAAAAAATTTTCCCCTCCCCAAAAATGGCGGCCATTTTGAATTTTCGAATTTTTGCCAAAAATGGCAAAACACAAATTTGCTTCTATCTCCTTAACCATGCGAGATAGAGCGATTTCGTCAAAATTTTCGACCCACAGGGTATCTGACCATTGTACTCTTGGTAATTTTTAAAAAAATTTCCCCTCCCCAAAAATGGCGGCCATTTTGAATTTTCGAATTTTTGCCAAAAATGGCAAAACACAAATTTGCTTCTATCTCCTTAACCGTGCGAGATACAGCGATTTCGTCGAAATTTTCGACCCATAGGGTATCTAAGGAATGTAATCTTTGCAATTTTCAAAAAATTTTCCCCTCCCCAAAAATGGCGGCCATTTTGAATTTTCGAAGTTTTGCCAAAAATGGCAAAACACAAATTTCCTTCTATCTCCTTAACCATGCGAGATAGAGCGATTTCGTCAAAATTTTCGACCCACAGGGTATCTGAGCATTGTACTCTTGGCAATTTAAAAAAAAATTTCCCCTCCCCTAAAATGGCGGCCATTTTGAATTTTCAAATTTTTGCCAAAAATGGCAAAACACAAATTTGCTTCTATCTCCTTAACCGTGCGAGATAGAGCGATTTCGTCGAAATTTTCGACCCACAGGGTATCTAAGGAATGTAATATTTGCAATTTTCAAAAAATTTTCCCCTCCCCAAAAATGGCAGCCATTTTGTATTTTCGAATTTTTGCCCAAAATGGAAAAACACAAACTGGCCTTAACCGTGCAAAATAGAGTTATTTTGTTGAAATTTTCGACCCATAGGGTATCTAAGAAATGTACTCTTGGCAATTTTCAAAAAAATTTCCTTTTCCCAATAATGGCGGCCATTTTGAATTTTCAAATTTTTGCCAAAAATAGAAAAACAGGAATTTGCTTCTATCTTCTTAACCGTGCAAGATAGAGTGATTTCGTCAAAATTTTCAACCCAACCAATGCAAAAAGGCATGAAGCTGAAATAATTTACATCTACACTAACAAATATTTAAGCATCATTGATATATTTTACAAATGAAACAGGGTCTTGTAAGACTACTGTACAATTTGGGCAAAAGGTTCATGGGTGGACATTACACATGATAATGTGTGTTCTTCTATGCTATCCTGTTTCTATTCGCATCTACTATCAACAGGGCGGCCTATTTCTAGTTTTTACATATTTTAAATTCTTATATACCCCCACCCATAAAGGCTGCGGTTATAGTCATCCCCTGTGCCGTCTGGATGTCAGTGAGCATAAAGCTTGTGGGTGTTTCACAGCCTAAACCCATGCACAGATTTTCACCAAATTTTCAGGATATGTTAACCCCAAGAGGATCTAGATCTGATTAGGTTTGGGGTATCTGACAACAGCAGTTGCCATTGCAACAATTTGAATACTTTTCAGTCTTAAACTTTTTCATTGAAAAATGGGTGCTATTAAACCGATGTTACTACAGTTGCATTTTTATCTCCTGCCAGCCATGTGTGTGAGTGCATGCATGTGTGTGTTTGTCACATTTTCACATAAATCACTTTTTTTCATTCATTTATGAAGATATCTTCTCTAATTTGGACATAATGTTTATGGCTATGAAAACATGTCTGTAAACTATTTTGTCCTCATTTTAAAAAGACATGACCACCATAGCTGATTGTTCGAAAATCATTAATATGTTTTTAAACTTAAAATATTGCTGCTAGCACATCTGAGATTTACATAAAATGTAAATGATTAGGAAAGCTTGCCTGAGAGTATTTTTTGCCTTTGTTTTAAAAACAAAATGGCCTCCATGTCACATATTTAATATAAAATAGGGGGCTCATCATATCAAAAATGCCAAATATATCATTGGTCCTAGGGGTTCGGAAGGAGAAAATAGTTTGTAAGAAATGATAGTCTGCAAATCTTTGCAAGTGTCATATGTGGCCTCTGAGCCTGCTTCAAGGCCAAGTGGGATCATTATACTTAAAAGCTCTTATATCTCCCTTATTATAGGTTCTAGGGCTCCAAATGTGAAAACAATTTATAGGAAATCATGGCCTGCGAATCTCTTGTGTCAAATTTGACCTTTGACCCTTGCTTCAAGGTCAAGTGGGATCATCATGCTAAAAAGGCCTTGTATCTCCCTTATAATTGGAATGAAATCATGGGCTGTGAATCTTTTGCAAGTGTCAAATTTGACCTTTCAGTGCTGCTTCAAGGTTGAGTAGTGTCATTATACTAAAATGGCCAGATATCTCTTATATACTGATCCTCACATCATGAATGAATAAAATATGTAAGCTATCTCCCTTCCTCAACTGGGAAAGTTCTTACATCTGAGAATCATCTCATGGGTTTTCTATATTTCTTATAACTGAAGTTGTTCCTAGAATTTCCCAAATCTCAAAGTACCTATTTAGTTAAACCTGCAGGCTAGGGTTATCTGCTAATCATTACACCTTACTGTAATTTTCCTGTTGGATTTAAACACCAGATATTTATTTGAAATGTGTAAAAATTACACTGCACATTTGCCTCTAGTAAAATATTGCCAAATGCCAATTTATTTCAGGGCTGTGCCCAGGTGTCCTTGGCCACGTTTGACCCAAGTCATGTGAGCAAGGCGTGGTACAATGTCTTGAGCTTCAAGTTCATGCAACCAGACAGCCAGACACCCAGTACAGCAAGCAGCCACACATCACTGAACCTCAGCCACACAAACCTCACAGCTCAGTCCTTGGTAAGTGTTGTGCATACTGATAGTTAAACAGTTATAACTGAAGCCTCATCATGCAACATTGAATGTCATTCATACAAAACAGAGAGTCAGTTGTACATTCAACAAATCTTACATCTCTGAACTTTAGTCATACATCACGGAATCTCATCATAATCACTGAACCTCAACCATACATTGCCAAACCTCAGTCTTACTTCAGTGAACCTCGGGCTTATGCCACAGAACCTAAGTCTTACATCAGTAAACCTTAGTCTTACATCACTGAGCCTTAGTCTTACATCAATAAAACTTAGTCTTACATCACTAAAGCTTAGTCTTACATCACTGAACCTCAGTCATACATCACAGAAGCTCGGGTCATAAATTACTGAACTTCATATCTCCGAACCTCAGTCATACATCACTGAACCTCAGCCATACACTGCTGCACCCAGTGTTCGAAACTCACGCTGGTCCGTCGGCCCAAGACTGCCAACTAAGGAGACGGTTCAGTAACTCTATAGAGTTTGTGGCCCATCGGTCTATCAAGTGTTTGAAGCAAGGAATTAAGATGTATGAGCATTTAAAAATTAAATTACAATAGAAACAGCTAGAAAATGGGAAGTATTTAATTGAATATTTAAGAACAAATCCAAACGCTTCTAGTATCGCCCATCGGAAATGTAGTTTATGAAACATGCAATTTCATTGGTTGACCTCGAAATTTGCTGGCCAATGAGATTCCTCGACTTAAACCATCAACACAGATCATTTTTGTGAATGAACCCTTGCAAATTACATCACAATGTTAGTAGTTCTTTGAAATGGGCGATTGAACTAACATATCTGTGATACATGTTAAGAGATACCCAATTTTAAATGTTGATCATAAAATAACCAATTATTGAATTGACTTCAAATCTGAGTACATAAAAGAACTAGCACTGCCCTATGTGGTACTTTTTACAAAATAGGTGGGTGGGTGGGTGGGGTGTGTGGGTGGGGTGTTATTTCACCTAATTTCACCTAATAACCCACAATATGAACCCTGGTGACTTATACTGATCAATGAGCAGCTTGAACTGATTTAACATGGGATCCTAGTTTCAAAAATCCCAGATGTTGACTGTATAGTAAAAATTCGATGAAATGTTGAAATTCACTGGTAGGCAATATTCAATAGCCAGCACAAATTTTTAGTTGGATTTTATGGATACTGATGTTGGAAGTTCAACATTGCTGATTCTAACAGCACAGATTTTTTTTTTTGTGACCACACAGTAATTTTTATGTTTAGTCATGTTACATTTTACTTTGCTTTTGTTTACATTTTATGTAAAATCTGAACATTTACAGCTTCATGCAGCTTGCCAAACAGCCTGTGTCAAAATGTCACAGGCATTTGAAATCGTGCGAGATTTTAACAAATAAATATTGGACCAGGAACTTTTCGTTCAGGCCATTAAGTTTTTCAAGTTACTGGCCCATTGGACCACCAACTATTTTGGCTAATCCGTGAACAGTGGCTGCATTTCAGTCATACATCACTCACCCTCAGCCATACATTACTGCGAACCTCAGCCATACATCACTGCACCTCTGTCATACACCACTGAATCTCAGTCATACATCACTGAATCTCAGTCATACATCACTGAATCTCAGCCATACATTACTGCACCTGAGTCATACATCTTCAAACCTCAGTCATACATCACTGAATCTCAGTCATACATCACTGAATCTCAGCCATACATTACTGCACCTGAGTCATACATCTCCGAACCTCAGTCATACATCACTGAATCTCAGCCATACGTCACTGAATCTCAGCCATACATTACTGCACCTCAGTCATACATCTCCGAACCTCAGTCATACATCATTTTACTTCGGCCATACATTACTGAACCTCAGCCATACACCATCAAACCTTTGTCTTGCATCATTGATCCTTAGTCATACAAATGTCGTGCCTTGCTGCTTGGAAAATACAGTTAGCCAGGTGAAGTTCAATCTCATGAATCCCAAAAATTCATCCATGGATATAGGAATAAATGGCTGTATAATTGCAAAAAAAATTCAGTCTGGTTTTAATTTTGCCTACCATATTCTTTGTTCACATAATATTGGCAGTAGTAGTGTTATTATGCTGACTATAAGGTTTTGTTGCAAAAGTTCAAATATATTATCTTTATGTCATGATATTGGTGCCACTGTGTGACTGACATTGACTGCCGAATCTTACCTTTCCTGTGTGTTTTTATTAAGAAATCTTCAGACCAAGTGAAGCAACTTTTAGAGGAGTCAACATCCCGTTTGCAAAGATCTGCGGTGATCAGTGAAGAGAAAGAATCCTCTAGTACTGCTGGTAAAAAGATCAGGTAACCAATTTCGTAAAATAATGGGATAATATTTTTCTTATGGCAGTTCTATTTTTCCTCTCCCAGTTTCATGAATTTCTACTGTTTTAGACTGAATTTTAATGCTTGTTATTTAACCTTCTAATGACGTACACGTACGAATGACAAGTGTGCCATGTTCCTTTGCTATAATTATTTGTTAACATCATATCCTAGTCTTATATATGAATACTAGAAAACAGAAATAATATAAGACAAAGTTCAGAGTGATATCCAAATATTTTACAGTCTGTTCTTTTGAAGGGATCATTGAAGGGACACAAAACATAGTTATAACTTGTTGAACTACATACACAAGCTAGACATTAAACCTCTCCTATTTTCGGAATATTTTGAAACATTACAGGTCAAAATCAGATCACATTGGTTCAGAGACACCACGTGCATCTGTGATATCAAGTGTGGGGACAATTGGCTCTTTAAAGGAAGAAAGTTCTGATGAATCGACCATCATATCCTCACAAACTTCAACTTTAACCAGAAACCAGGGTAAGTAGAACAAGATGTCTATGTGAAAATTGGCACAGCAGAGATACTACTTTAAAATTATTTAAAAAAAACAAAACAAAACAAATTTATTAATAAGATAATTGGCATGAGAAAAGTCACAAAAATCACAAGTTTAAAAATAATTAAAAAAGTAACAGCACTGCATGACCACATGCCTCCTCTATAGCCCAGTACGTCCAATATTGCTTACAAGTGTTCTGTAAAAGATCCTTTCAAAATTCCTTAATCCAGATGATGATCTGTATCATACACAAATATTGAATCATCTGTTTCTTGTGTCATTGTTGACAGTTCTGAAAATTTCATCAAATCTGTCCATAGCTATTTGAGTTATTTTGCAAACAAAGGAACTAACAAATAAGGGTTTCAGTCACTGGAAAATATCACATTCTCATTGAAAAATATGAAAAGGTCACTACCATATTTTTCGAGTATTTATAATCCTTTTGTACATTGAAAAAGTTATATTCTTAATTTTTCCGGAACCATGCACACCTGATAACCAGAAGTCGAGATTTTGAAAACAGTACATACAAAGTTACTATGAAAGATAAAATATTTATCAAGTCACTTAAGTAGAAGAAGTCGGTAACATACATACCTCACACCATTGAGGTTGAAGAGTTTCACTTAACCGACCATATTCTTCACACAAGCTTCCACCACCACCCTCAGATGGTCTTTCATACAAGCAAAAATATCTAAATTACATTCTACCTGACCATGTCGTGAATCCAAGTTATTAACTCTCTTTTTCTAATGTTCTTCTCTCATCCCACAAATATAGTACCCAAATAAGGCAAACTGCATTTGTATTTGCTTTTAGGGCCTGAAGACATGGCAGGACACCCACCTTTCTGCACAGATGACGAAGACATAGATTCCAGTCCTGAGGATGAGGAGGAGGATGCATTGAAAGTGAGGCTTAGACTGATGAGTTATATGTTTTTGGGATTTTAACAGGTATTCTGAGAATTTGAAAAGAATATATTATGAGGCCAGAAAACACACTTCGCAAATCTGGAGGGTTGTGTAAATTTATAATACGCCACAAAGAAGTTCAAATGCTAAAACACACATTGATAAATAAAGGGTACAGACGCCTAATTCAAGTCTGTGCCTGGTATACTGGTCTTTAAAAAATAAGTAATACTCAGGCCATATTTAAGAAACAATGCTGTTTATGTGTATTAATGATTTTTCTAGGATTATTTTGATACTGTGAGATATGAGTGTCGCAGAATGCCAAAAAAATTTGTCAACAAAACTTTTTCATTTTTAGCCATGGTGACGATAGCTAAATTTCTGTCAGGTTTAATTCCTGTCATAGCACGTAGATAATGGCTATGTGAATCCGACTTATAATTGATTAATTTCAATCACTCATGTATTTGCAGTTTGGTTTCTATGGTGGTGACCCCAGCATATTTCCTTCACAATACCCAGTGACTGGATTAAATCCAGTACAACAACAGGACAGCACAAATGATGGGCAAGGAAAGCTGGAAAACTTGTCACCGCATGGAACAGTGAAACTCACAACTGCTAAACAAACCAACACTGAAACCAAGGAATTAGGTCACAGTAAGGTTATAATGAGGTCAGGTCAGCAAGGGATTAGTGGTGGTAGTAAAGGAGTCGTTCGAAGGTCACAGACTTTCACCCCAACAGCAGTGACCAAGGAGGAAGAGGATTTCAAACAACACAGTGTAGGTTCAACAAGTGCAAATTTCACATAATGCAATTTCAAGTTTCACATTTCTTACTTGCATGGATTGTTTAATTGTCTCAAACAATGATAGTCTGGACATTAATTTAAACCTGGGTTGATCTTCACTGATAGTAAACTACTCTGATTTTTTATTTGCCACTGTGGTGTTGTGAGTAACACACTGGCCTAGGACTACAGACGATCTGGGTTCAATCCCAGGTACAGGCAGATACATATTGGCCCTGGTGACAACGTAAAATGGTGGTGCTCTTGTCATTTAATCGTATTCACTGTCTTGGGCTATTGAACACCTGGGAACCTTGATAAATGGTTATTCCACAGTCTCTGTCTTTCAGTTAGGGGAATATTACTCCTGTAGTAAAGGAGATATTATGCTGAATGTAAATATACTACAATACAAACTTTTTCTTGTTCTTAAAATTATGCCATTTTTCTGGGAATTTTGAAAAAAAAATTATGACAAATTGGACACAATGGCTATGTGGAAAACAGGAATGACTAGTAGAATTTTATTTCTTGATGAGCATAAATGTATTGTGAAAAATGGATTGAATATGCAAGTTTATTCTAAGTTTGAAAAATCCCTTACCATCAAAAATCTTCTTGTTCTTGGGATTTCTTCTTGGAAGTTTGCAATATTCTGAGGAAATTCTTAGAATACAATTATTTTAAAAGTAATAACTTTAGTGAATATGGGTCCTGGGCATTAATTTAAACCAGGCTTCTATTTTGAATGTTAGCAGTAGTGTTATAAATGGAAATCAATGTGATTTTCACAAGGATGGATTTTATTTGAATCAGAGCGAAACTCGTAATATTTTTGGAGAAGAAGAGGTTCTAAATATGTGTAACTATGCAAAATAAAGTGAGATTATGATAATACATATTTCACAGGTGCCAACTTTAAAAATTTGTTGATTTGAATCGCCTGCTGGAAAAACAAAAGAAGCTATGGCACATTGTTGACCTTACTTTCAGTTAAACCGTAGTGACAGTGACAGTTCTGTGCGGAATAGGAAAGGTCCATTCCAAAGAAACACCATGGAAAGAAGAAGCATGAGACTCAAAAGGGTAAGACTTTAGACCTACTTGTTAAATGGTCATCTCTTTCCTTACTGAAAACCCGACATTGTTAGACAAGGTGTGGTTGTAGATTGTGGTTAAGTTATTTGGTTTCTTATTGTAGAGTCTGATGAATCTACCATCATACAACAATCCCAGATACCATACCCTGAATCCTCACCACCTGAAACAGTTCAGGACTTCAATAGACCTTGAGATGGACCTTCAAGCCTCACAGACTCGCCTCTACCAGCAGAAGGAAGAACTTCATAGACTCAAACAGCTGTCACAGATCATGCAGGAAGCAAAGGAGAAGGGTGAGTCATTTGGGAAATTCCCACTTTGGTTATGTAAAGAGAAATTCCCATGCCTAGGAAAAGAGTAAATCATATCAGATCAGAGTTTCTGCTGCACATATACAGAAAGACTCAGTTAATTTCTTAGGGTGAGATCATAATGATAACATTTCAAATTGGTCATCACATTGTTGTGTCATGTCTACTTTAGGGTATAGAGAGCCTCCTTCATGGCTGACTGAAAATGAACAGTTACAACAAATGTTCACAGAAGCAGACAGATTGGTAAGTTTGTACTTTGAGAATACTTATTAAGTAATCAGTGCACTATTAATAAGCCCAAACATCCAAAGATCAAATATCTCATAAATTAATCTCTGGAGAGTTTGCTCAACACAGTGATCAATTGATATTAGTTTCAACAAATTTTAAGAGCAAATTATCTTAATAAAAGAATTTGATTCACCTAGAGCCAACAAGAGTAGCTTAATAGTGTCTTTTATTTTTTGTGACAAATACGTTTACATAAAGGAATAATATAGTAACACACCTGCCTCCCACCTTCTTATGTTGTGGATTTGATTCTGTAGCCTGAACTAAATTTTGAAAGGTGAAAGTTTCTCGCTATGCCTAGTGCTTTGCAGTGCAGTGTTTGACTAACTAGTGAGCACTGCTTTCACCCTTCCTTGCAACTACCCACCATGATATGTCTTATAACGATGATATGTATAGATAAACCTTAACATTTCTAATATCGAGAATAATTGATATTCAATGTTATTGGGAAAAAATTTATTTAATATGTCATATTGAATGAACAGATTATAAGCATCATCTTTAACTGTAAGTATGAACTTATGGCTGTTTTGATTGGTTTACAAGTTCAGTTTAACTTGTTTCCTCTTCTTATTTGAATTTGCATGGCAGTTTTGTTGGTTTTATTTTGTATTGTGTTTTAATGGTCATTATGGTCAGTAGTAATTCCCATGCTTTCCATAAAGAACAAAACCGGTTAGGAATTCTGCATGCAATTATCAAATAAAATTCAATAACTTGCAGTAGTCTTATTTTGTGACATGTTGACACTACAGCATTTTGAGTATCCATCGTACCGTTTTGGGCATCTAGTGATTTAATTGCTCAAAAAAAATAAATAAATAAATAAATAAAAAAAAAAATAAAAAAATTCCAACCTGTCACATGAAGAATTTAGAAAGTACATCAGTTTTCAAATATATTTATTGTCCTTAGTTCAAGCCTTCTGTTGAAATTTATTAGTCTGCTATACTTTGCTACATTGGCAGTTTTTTAACCTGTTTTTGGTGATATTGTAAAACAACTCCAACTTGAAGTATTGTTTTAATTACAAATCAGTACTGTGTCTTTGGAGGATCATTTTCAGCAAAGTTTTACCCTGTTATTTGTAATTTATCTTGCAAAGTAAAAATTTTTTCTGATACCTCCTCATTACTGCTTGAATGAATCGAGTATTCATTTACAATTACTGTACTTGTTAAAGAGTTCTGTTTTTATCATATAAATAGGCAGAATTGGCATGATTTTCATGTTTAAGTTGTAGAAGAGGACTCAATGACTCAACTTTCATGAGAATGAGTACTATTTTCCTAATTTGTGCTTCTGTTAATTCATTGTGCCTCAGTCATACTACAGGCAGTATGTCCCGCGGTTAGAGGTTTTACTTGGTGGTTGAACTGCCTCCTAAGATGCCTCATGCCTTCTGAGATTTCGTGTAGCATTCACACTACAAGTGGTATAACCCACAGTTATAGGCGTTGGCCACAATGCCCCTGTCCTTCAACTACCATCTGAGATTCGTATGCGAACTTGTGACACAGAGGCTAAACGACCAATTCCTTCAATCACCTTATGTCGGTGTATTACACCTAAACGTGATTGAGTCACATCTTTATATACGCCATGCACCACACCTTCAGTTACTGTATTGAAAAATTTATCTGCGTATGCTAATGGTGAGATGATCAGAGGTGGAAATTTTAAACATTTTAAAACTTCAGAAGCAAGGAATTGGATATTTTGCTACTGTGTCACAGCTTGTGTATAGATGTCAGATGGCATTTGAAGCATGGTAGTTTTGACCAACACGTACTATTGTGGGACATACCACCTGTCATGTAATTGGGGTCCAACTTTCTTTAACCAATACCCGCTTACTTCTCACAGCCCTGCTCATGAGTTGACTTTAGCTGAACTTGAAATGTTGCAAAATATTTTTCTGTTTTATTGTCAGTTTGTGTTAATGTTTTACTTTTGGTTGCTTCATTCACTGTATTAGGTTAGCAAATTAGACAGCAGTGGTAAGTCTAAAGTGGAAGAGAGAGCCGAGCATCTGAGGAAAAAAGCCATCAAGGAGGCAGCAAAATTACAGAAATCCCAGTCACCAAATAACAGCACTAGATCTCTCAGGTTTGTGTTTCTACAGCTTCCTCAGGTCAAACACATTATGAGACATTGTAGACGCAACAAAACTTCATTGAATGATGTCCCTTAGCTTGTTACACAAGTAGAAATAAATCAGAAGGAGACTTTTAACAGTAGCTTCTCATACGATGTTCAGTTGCTCTGGATTAAGCCTCCTCACACTGTTAAACCTGCCCTAACTTTGGCCTTCCTTCCACTAGGCCTCTCTGTGTCTCCGTGATATGTTTACCATGCCTATTCCTTCATATGATTTCAGAATTATGGTTCAATCCTATGCTCTTTATAATCTGTGTGTGCAGAAATTCAACAGTACCAGTCAAATTAGATAAGAATCTACTTGACTTTTTATTTCCAGAGTTTTTTATTGGCAGACATGTTAATGATTAAGTACAGATTTGTATATATTAAGCTCCAGTAACCATTGTCGGAAATATGAAATATAGTGACTTTGGATAATAGTTCCCTCCCCACAATGATGATTAATTTCCATGTATTTCTTTTCTTAAACTTTCCATCTGATGTTTTGTTATCACGCGCAAATTATTTTGATATTACTGAATTTATGTAAAGTATTAGAAAGTTCTTTAATAAATAATTCTGAAAAGGAAACTACTGTTACAAAAAGAGATTTAAGGTAGGGTGTTGTGAGTACTCCCCTCTCAGATGATCACAACAGGGATTTCTGTTTGAAAAGTAATTGTATGTAGTCTGAGAGTGGGACACTGCAACTTGAGAGATGAAGTATTCAATGTTCAGAACACAAGTAAACAATTGTTTACAGAAAACTCACCATTATTCATAATTTTAAGCTTTTAACACAATGACCTAATTTCAGCTGGAATTTGAAGTTTATGTATCTTTTTATTATAAAAGTGATATAATTATGCAAGTATCTGCATCCCAACATGATAATTCTGACTTCTCTCAAGTTAAATTTTGCATAAGTTTTTGGGTTTGGTTTGTATTGCATGCCTTTGTTTGTTACAGGTTGAAATATATTTCTCTATCTATATTACTTTATCAGTGATTACCAGTACTTTGATGAATATGATGGTGACTTTATGGTGGTGCCTTAGAATATATAATTACGACAATAAGCACAATAAAAGTTTGAAAATGAATTGTAGGTGTGGATTATAGCATATTTTCTGTATCAACAGCCCTCCAATACAAAGCCATGTTGATATAGGATACAGAAAAATGGTCTATTCTTGTCGTATCCCACTTGAACAGGAATAACAATCCCTGTGAACCATGCTCTTCACAATAGTTATGAAAGCTGAAAGACTTGCGAAAATATAAGAGAAAAGGTTTTAGTATTTAAAGTTAATTGTCTGCAATTAGTTTTCCTAGCACTTCATGTGTCAGTTATGTTGTATTATGGTATTTCAGTAAAGTGGTTTTGACATCAGGATATCAACAATACTGACCCATCCCTACCTTAGTAATACCAAATTTGATTTTTATCTCCCAACGGCCGTTAGGCCCGGTACGGGAGATTATAAAATGCCCTCTGTCCGTGCGTGCGTGCGTCCATTCGTCACGTTTTGTGTGTGTCAAAAAAAATCTATTAGGTTGAAAAACTTGATTGGATAGTGATTGAGTAATAATAGGAATCTCTTTAAATTTATTTAGTCAAAGGAATGTTCCTTCTAGTCTTTACCCCACAGTCCTTAAAGGCTATCAGAGTATTGTTTTGACCTATGGTGTCCGGATGGGTGGTCGGTCTTATGTCTTAAGCCATAAGAAAAGCTGTGGCATAGTTATTATTACCATATATTGTTGGAATAAGGAAAAGCATGTTGTGTCTCCATTAAAGACACTTTAGTTTAAATAAAGTTGTCTTTATGAATTATAAAATAATTTACAGTGCGATAAAAGTAAACTGATTATCATTGCAGCAAAGTATTTATCCAGAGGAAAGTGTTGTTTATTGCTCACACCACCAAAGGTGATTCGGATCTGTTTGTTTATCGGTCCGTCCATACACATAACTCAAAAACTATACATCCTATTTTTTAACATAGGGTGGGATCTGACCATGTTTCTGTCATCCTCAACAGTCTGGATCCGGATTTCTATTGCAAATGCAGATTTATTTTTGTGATCTTTCATTATTATCAGTATTCAATGGTTTGTGCTTTCTCACTGTCTGCTTGTTTTACCATAAAAAGTCATCTAAAAATATAAAAAAGTGTAAAATGCACAGACAAAAGAGTTGAGTAAATATATTTACTAAATTGTTCCATAATATGGCCTGAGCATTAATAATTTTTGAAACTGAGTAAACCAGATATTATTTTGCGTTTATAAAATTTTCAGCAGTTGTAAAGTTTCTCTTGTGTATTTTCAGAGAAAAACTCGCATTTTTGACCAACCCAAGACACTCTGTACCTGTGATAAGCCAGGTTTCTGAAACAGAGGAAGGTAATCTACTACAGGGAAATAGTACAGCCAGTTCAAAGTGAAAACCAGTTACCCACCTTATTCAACGTAAGCAGAGGTGTACTGAACAGGTAGAATTTACCAAGAGAAGAAGCAGATGGAGATAATCTAATGCAGGGAACAAGTGAAGTGTCAGAACAGTACACCAGCCTATAAGTGAAGATGAAGGGAATCTACCACACTCTGGGAAGCATGGGAAACAGTGCCAAGTGAAAAGCAATTATGTACATTACCCAACAGAAAGATTGAAAAAAAGTATTGTGGTAAGCCAGATATCGGAGATTGATATGATTGATATCAGAGGCGAGCTGAGTGCAGACTTTGTAAAATTTTTGCAAAGTATAATACTCAGTCTGCTCCAACATCAAGAATTTTGCCCCGATCATGTCCAAATTTGAATCATTTCATCCTTGTGACAGTTCTGATGCTTCCTAAAAAATTCATAACCGTTCATGCAGTAGTTTTGCAGTTCTGCTGTAAACAAACAAGCAAACTTACAAACAAGCAAACAGAATGAGTAATATGCTTTGCAAAAATTTTGTAAAGTAATATAATACAAGAAACAAGTGAAAAACCTAGTGTAACAATTAAAGCCAAGGTTGTATATCAACGGGTAAAAATGTATGGAATATTTAACCACAAATGTGAGGCACTAGATGTGTGTGACAGTAAGAGTAATGTACTTGCATAGAGCATGCATAAAGCCAAGGCTGAAGCATGTGTCTTACCAATATAAGAAAATGACCACTTTAGGAATTAATAATGTCTTAACTTCACTGCGAGAGTAAAGAAGTATTGACAACTGAATTGTATTCAGGCTAATTGAAATGATTTGTTGTTTTCTCTCAGAGGTTTCTGTAAAATGAAAGCCAAGGTGGTCACAACTTGAAAATTAATACCAGCTTAGTGAAGTAATAATTCTAGAAATCAACTATAAAGTGAAAACTGAAGGTATAATCTACACAAAAATTGATGGTATTCGAGTAAAGTGAACTTATAACCAATCAGAATTGCCAGTAGATTTACTATTGCCAATATTGTGAAGGAAATACTGAGACGAATAAGATAGCAGGCAAATCGATGCGTCCTGGCATGGAGAAGGCATGTTTAGACGACTTGTAAAGTGTTACACAAATTGATAATATCTCAGGAAAAAGAACATGTTCGACTATAATATTGAAATTTAAAATACAGAGAGCACACTCGGCTCAAGTTGCCACTAGTATTGTGAAAATTATAGATGATATATTGCATCTGATTTTTGAGGTTGAGTGAATGTAACACAGTGTGCAAACATCATCTGTATAAAAAGTATATACTTTATAATTTTGAACTATATTGTTGGTTACTGAAAACACTTATTCCCACTAATGATATTGATGATGCCCGAGGCATTTTATACATTAAGAAGATTAAAGCTACATCACAATATTGGCCAAAAAGTTAAGTTTAGAAAAGCTTGGTTCCACATGTGAGTGACTACAATAAAGTACATGGCCTAATAATAATAATACAAAATTTCATATTATGCTAAGCATATTAAAAGTATTTCCTAAGCAAGTCTCTTTGTGTACAAGTTCACATTTCTAACTCCATAGATCAAGGATGTGAATTAATAAGTTTTTGTCAAAGAGGGGACACATCTGTTCTGTATGTCATACACTACTTCAAAAATTCCTGTTTAGGGCTGGAATGATTCCCTCTGGTATATATTTTCCTAGGTCTGTTCTTAAATTTGTTTTGGCTGTCTTTTATTTAAGTATGTATTAAATGTGTTGTTAATATTTTTGTTATATATGGATTGTATACAGTCTATAAATAAGGCCCATTTATGTCTTGTAGTGATAAGGGATAACCTATATTTCTTTTGAGTTTACCAATTTGAAAGTGTTTGGATGTTATTTTGCTGGATTTAATTTAGAAGGTATGTAGAGGTTATGTTTGAAGCTTGTGATTGTATTGTAAAACATGATTCCAGAATGCACTTTTGAACTGCAAGAAAATGTTGCAGGGTGATATGACTCAAATCAGTAGGTTATTTAGTGATATCCAAATTTATTTTTCGATAACAAGCCTGATTTCACTAAAGACTCTATTTTATGGACATCATGGAAAAATATTAGTTTGGATAATAGAAGGTATGTAAGGTAGTAAGTAAGTTTTATACGATTAATCATTAAGAAAATAATACTTTAGTTGAGCAAAACTGGGTTTATGAAGTCAGATATGTGAATAATAAAAAGCTCAGATATTACAGGCATTTACTGTAAAAGACTGTTTTATCTTTGGGATATAATTATCTATTATGCTTTGAAACAAAAGGGAAATGTCAATTCTTTCAGTCAATGTTTGTAACTGAAGGAATAACCAAAGAAGTTACTGGTGTGAATAGATTCAAACGACTTTGGAATACACTGTTTATGAATAATTTGTGAATATTTTACTTGTTTGATATTTTTGTATATATTTTTATTATATTCTGTCATAACACATGTTTAAGACATAGCTGATGTACCATAAGTTAATTGATAAATTTATATAGCTTTACGTGTATCAACTGTGGTGTTTATATGTTCAAAAAATATATTTATGTAAATCCTTTAAACATAAAATGATTGTTATATCTGTAACTCTGTGAATTTAAAAATGTTAGCTGATTAATATCATTGAGTAGATTGCTTAGTGTTTACAAAATGTTTTCTTGTAATCCTGTGGATAACTAGTTGCTTTATAGTTTGAGGTGAACTAGTATTGTTAAAATCTAGTCTACTAAATGATGTTTTTGTCATAAAATTGAACCAAAAGGAAATTTCCAAGAAATTGTGGTAATATAACTCATCGCTTTTTTCATTGCATCAATTATGTGTTATGTCATTATCAAATCTTTTAGGGTGTTAGAACATTGAGAGTTTTACAAGATTTTTATAATTACTGTTCCAACTCATCCGATAACATGCAAACCTTGTTTTCAAGGTAGTGGCATGATTATTTTATAGAAATCCAAATTATTTTCTGAGGCTTTGAAATGAACAAAATCCAGTGTTTCATGCACTGGACACTGGTATAGTGAGACTTAACAGCAAACATACAGGAGCCATACTTGGTTACTGGAAATACCTTCTGCAAGACATAATAAAGTGAATAAACTTTAATTTTTACCCAGGATAACATAAAAATGTGAGATATTTCCTCAAATTATTTGCTTTTTTTTATTGTTTTGATGTAGTATCAACCATTTAACTGGCTGCCAAGTATGCTTTGGAGATTTTGTTGTTTCTACCACAACTACAAGAAAAACTAAATGCTGGATTACCATTCCCATTACTGATACAGTAGAAGCTCTATTATCCAACCTTCTTATCCGAATTTTCAGTTATCCGACCTCCAATTCACTCTCCCAACTCCATTTAAACCTGTTATTTTAGTCTTTCTATTATCCAACCTTTCTGTTATCCGACCTAATTGTTACTCTCCCAAGTGGGTTGGATAATAGAGGTTCTACTGTATAAAGTACCAAAAGTTACTGTGTCTACACAGACAGACACCGTTAAGCAAAACCTTAATAAGTAGAACTTGCTTTGAAAGATGCCAGTATAATCAGGTGTTTCTCCATTAGTACTTCACATTGTTATCCTGAAATCCTTGTCAATTAGATGTCTTTTCTGGTTCTATAGGATTCCACTCGATATGCTTGTACTGTGGCGTTCATGTGAGATTTTTATATACATCTTACTCTGTTGAATACTAATGAATACTCATTGTTCAGTTTGATACTTTTCTATGTAAATATGTGTGTTGTTTGACTCTTACCTTTTAGATTTCTCATTTTCATATGGAAGTATGTTAGGCCCATTTGAGGTAATTGCCTATTTTGTAAAATGGGCAACTGAGTTTCATAAAATTGGCAGGTTAGGGTCTTTGCAAAAAATGGACAATGTTCTGGATTGTGATCGTAGTGTGTAGAGAAACTGAACACTTTGAACTTAAACTAAATGGTAATTAATATGTTATAACTACATTTTATTCTAGAGTTTGGAAATATGTGGAAAATATACATGAAAAGGTTTACTAGGCATCCATTTTAGCTATTAATGAGCTAATTAATTCTAACAGAGTTTTATGTTTGTGTGCATCTCTTAAATAGAAATTGTGCATTTTTTGCAATGAAAATTGATTTCAGTTCTGTCAAAAATTATTACAGTTTTCTTGCAGCTTATATTTCAAGTTTCTATTGTATATTTTTTTAAAAATTATTTAAAGAGTGTGATATCTGAGATAGTAGAGATGTATGTATTCTATTAGTGGTTTGCTTTATTTGTTACTAGCTGTAGTGAGAAGCAATATTTCATGTCAACATATTAAATTGTTATTCATGATTACATAAGTGTAGTGTGCAAGTGGAAACTGTTTTAAAGAAATCTGCATTTATTCAGTGATAAATGTGTTGCCTGTATTCTATCTAACCCCTTTAAGTAGAATCTTGTGAAATGGATTTTCATTTTTTGTTGAATGTAAGGTCCTTGTGGGGCTTTTCTGATGATATATATCCGGTTTTCTAGACTTAAGTAGAAGTAATATTATTATCCCTTCAGAATCAAATAAACAGGATTCTCATGTGTATGATAAGCCACAAGTAACAAGCTGTCTTATCTTTGTAACCACACTCAGTCTCCAAAGTCAGGATGTCACTGATACATTAGACTCTGTATAACTACAACCAGGGTTGGTCAATTAGTATAAATTAGGGATGGGTTTGTAACACCGGTGTCTTGGTATCGAGAGCATTTTAATAAAATGAGATTTTACAACAGCGATCTCACTTTTCTACAAATATTATTTAAGGAAAACTTGAAATATGAACACAAACCCTCAAACTGAAGAAATTATTAACTTTTATTCAACATTATCCCATAGTTTTGTACACTTGGTGACTTTTATTGTGATTTCGATGAGAGGAAAATGCCTCGCTTTGGTTTCACGAGTTTCAGTTCCTGTCATTTGCTTTTTTTTGGATTGGGGTGTACTAAAAGTGGAATCCCATAATCGTAATGGTCTTTCATTGGTGGCCTCCCGATCTACATCTTGTTGATACCGATCCATCCCTTGTATAAATAGAGGTTGTATGTTGTCTGAGTATCAGAAAATGTTCTATTTATGTAAGTCTAAGTAGAAGTTAACCGTGACACTATTAGAGGTACTTGTTATGCAGAGTCTGTTGTACTTTGTTGTTTATTAGTGTGTATTGATGGGCCTTTGCAGTTGAAGTGTATGGAGTGAATTAATTATACAGTGGACCCTGCATAAGTAGAACCAGTATATGTCCCCTCCAGAGATAATTGGATCCATTTCTAAGATCCCAACATTAAAAAGTGCTGAATTTATATAGGTAAGGGGAAGGGACACCCTTTAAAATTAAGAATATATAATTAAAATTTCTAATATTTAGCAAAACATATTGCATTTAATATTAAGCATTTTAACAATTCTGTTTCAATATTTTGCATTAGAGGATTTCTGAGGCAGAATTTGGTAACAAAAATCACAAATTTACAGAATTTAAAAAGAATCAAGGAAATAGACTGGGATTTCTTCACTGGTGAATTCCATAGAGTAAGAAATCTAAAATTCGCCACATATCTGAAATTCGCCACATGTGGAAATACTAATAAAATAAATGAATTGAGGTGAGATTTGTTGAATGTACAGTAAAGTAAGGCTTTGTGAACTGAAAAATACCAATTTTAAGACAAAACATCATTTTCTTTATAAAATTAACTAAGGATTTAGAGGTGGCGAATTTTAGATTCCTTACTCTATACTGTGTTGAAATACAAATTTCTTGCTGTACCAAAGTTCTACTTGCATATCTTCTACTTACAAAGAGACTACTGTATTGCCATTTCTTTCCAGGCCACTCATGTTAAGGGAGACGTGACTGGTTAGTATAATTAAGAAACAAAACCATTTTGTAGCTCATATTGAGTGTGTGTGCTGCCTTTATTGAGCATATCAGATATATTTTTGTACGTGCTTTACTTGTGAGTGGATTTTGATTTTTATGATGTTCATATATAGTTGATATTAATTTTGAAATTCGTGACAGTGTATGAAATTTTTCACTGGTCCCCCCCCCCCCCCCCCCCCTACAATGACAGAAAGAGAAATGTAAAACTCTGCAGTAGATGAAATTCATGATCAGTGTTGGTTTTAAGCAGAGATTGTTTCAAGGGAATCCTTTCAATTTTTGATAAAAAGACTATACTTGGTCACTTTTTGGTTTGAAAAATCCCATCTTATACAAACGAAAATGAGCCCAAAACATTTCAAAGATCCTTTGTTGACCATGTATGGTGGCTCAATTTTATTAAGCGTCCCGCAAGGGACGCTTGTTTGTGTATGGGAGAGCTTCAGGCTCCGCCGGCTCCGCATTTTGTTTTCCCTATAACTCTGTAACCGTTAGGCGGATTCTTTTCAAATTTGGCAGGTTTAGGCAGTAGCCTTGGGGAATTTTTTTGAATATGCTGCAGTGACATTTCAACCAATCAGAGAGGTCACATGACCAAAAATGTCTTTTTTCGATGGGGAAGCTTGTCCGGATGATAACTTGAAAGGAATTTTATCAATTCACCTGAAACTTGGCAAATACATTCATTCTATTAAAATCTGGAAATCATTAGATTTTGGCATTGATTGGTCAAGAAATGGCCGAGTAATTAATGATTAATTAATCATTACGAATTTTCCAAATAAGGAAAACACAAAAATGCTTATATCTCGAAAACCGTGCTAGATAGAGCGATTTCGACGAAATTTTTGACCCGCAGGGTATCTCTGCAGAGTAGTTATCCCAATTTTGAAAAAATTTTTGTCTCGCCAAAAATGGCGGCCATTTTGAATTTTTGAATTTTTCGCAAAAATTGCAAAACATAAAAATGCTTATATCTCGAAAACCCTGCTAGATAGAGCGATTTCGACGAAATTTTTGACCCACAGGGTATATCTGCAGAGTAGCCATGCCAATTTTCAAAAAAATTTTGTCTCGCCAAAATTGGCGGCCATTTTGAATTTTCGAATTTTTCGCAAAAATTGCAAAACATAAAAATGCTTATATCTCAAAAACCCTGCTAGATAGAGCGATTTCGACGAAATTTTTGACCCGCAGGGTATCTCTGCAGAGTAGCCATGCCAATTTTCAAACAAAAAATTTCTCGCAAAAGATGGCGGCCATTTTGAATTTTCGAATTTTTCGCAAAATTGCAAAACACAAAAATGCTTATATCTCGAAAACCGTGCTAGATAGAGCGATTTCAACGAAATTTTTGACCCACAGGGTATCTCTGCAGAGTAGCCATGCCAATTTTCAAAAAAATTTTATCTTGCCAAAAATGGCGGCCATTTTGAATTTCGAATTTTTGCGCAAAAATTGCAAAACACAAAAATGCTAATATTTCGAAAACTGTGCTACATAGAGCGATTTCAACGAAATTTTTTATCTTCAGGGTATCTCTGCAGAACAGCTATCCCAAAGAGCTTTCACTTGGTGAAGTTTCAGACCCATAGCTAATTGCTCACCTACTCAAAAAGAGTAAATGCGAATTACCTCTAAAAGTATTGCAGATGGCCAATTTTTCTCAAATAACTCATTCACCTACTTTTGGAAGAGCTTTCACATGGTGAAGTTTCAGACCCATAGCCAATTACTCACCTACTCAAAATGAGTAAATGCGAATTACCTCTAAAAGTATTGCAGATGGCCAATTTTTCTCAAATAACTCATTCACCTACTTTTGGAAGAGCTTTCACATGGTGAAGTTTCAGACCCATAGCCAATTACTCACCTACTCAAAATGAGTAAATGCGAATTATCTCTAAAAGTATTGCAGATAGCCAATTTTTCTCAAATAACTCATTCACCTACTTTTGGGAGAGCTTTCACTTGGTGAAGTTTCAGAACCATAGCTAATTACTCACCTACTCAAAATGAGTAAATGCGAATTATCTCTAAAAGTATTGCAGATAGCCAATTTTTCTCAAATAACTCATTCACCTACTTTTGGGAGAGCTTTCACTTGGTGAAGTTTCAGACCCATAGCTAATTACTCACCTATTCAAAATGAGTAAATGCGAATTATCTCTAAAAGTATTGCAGATAGCCAATTTTTCTCAACTCATTCACCTACTTTTGGGAGAGCTTTCACTCTGTGAAGTTTCAGACCCATAGCTAATTACTCACCTACTCAAAATGAGTAAATGCGAATTATCTCTAAAAGTATTGCAGATAGCCAATTTTTCTCAAATAACTCATTCACCTACTTTTGGCAGAGCTTTCACTTGGTGAAGTTTCAGACCCATAGCCAATTACTCACCTACTGAAAATGAGTAAATGTGAATTATCTCTAAAAGTATTGCAGATAGCCAATTTTTCTCAAATAACTCATTCACCTACTTTTGGGAGAGCTTTCACTTGGTGAAGTTTCAGACCCATAGCTAATTACTCACCTACTCAAAATGAGTAAATGCGAATTATCTCTAAAAGTATTGCAGATAGCCAATTTTTCTCAAATAACTCATTCACCTACTTTTGGGAGAGCTTTCACTTGGTGAAGTTTCAGACCCATAGCTAATTACTCACCTACTCAAAATGAGTAAATGTGAATTATCTCTAAAAGTATTGCAGATAGCCAATTTTTCTCAAATAACTCATTCACCTACTTTTGGGAGAGCTTTCACTCTGTGAAGTTTCAGACCCATAGCTAATTACTCACCTACTCAATGTGAGTAAATGCGAATTATCTCTAAAAGTATTGCAGATAGCCAATTTTTCTCAAATTAATCATTCACCTACTTTTGGGAGAGCTTTCACTTGGTGAAGTTTCAGACCCATAGCTAATTACTCACCTACTCAAAATGAGTAAATACAAATTATCTCTAAAAGTATTGCAGATAGCTAATTTTTCTCAAATTAATCATTCACCTACTTTTGGGAGAGCTTTCACTTGGTGAAGTTTCAGACCCATAGCTAATTACTCGTGTACTCAAAATGAGTAAATGCGAATTATCTCTAAAAGTATTGCAGATAGCCAATTTTTCTCAAATAACTCATTCACCTACTTTTGGGAGAGCTTTCACTTGGTGAAGTTTCAGACCCATAGCTAATTACTCACCTACTCAAAATGAGTAAATGCGAATTATCTCTAAAAGTATTGCAGATAGCCAATTTTTCTCAAATAACTCATTCACCTACTTTTGGGAGAGCTTTCACTTGGTGAAGTTTCAGACCCATAGCTAATTACTCACCTACTCAAAATGAGTAAATGCGAATTATCTCTAAAAGTATTGCAGATAGCCAATTTTTCTCAAATAACTCATTCACCTACTTTTGGGAGAGCTTTCACTTGGTGAAGTTTCAGACCCATAGCTAATTACTCACCTACTCAAAATGAGTAAATGCGAATTATCTCTAAAAGTATTGCAGATAGCCAATTTTTCTCAAATTAATCATTCACCTACTTTTGGGAGAGCTTTCAGTTGGTGAAGTTTCAGACCCATAGCTAATTACTCGTCTACTCAAAATGAGTAAATGCGAATTATCTCTAAAAGTATTGCAGATAGCCAATTTTTCTCAAATAACTCATTCACCTACTTTTGGGAGAGCTTTCACTTGGTGAAGTTTCAGACCCATAGCTAATTACTCACCTACTCAAAATGAGTAAATGCGAATTATCTCTAAAAGTATTGCAGATAGCCAATTTTTCTCAAATAACTCATTCACCTACTTTTGGCAGAGCTTTCACTTGGTGAAGTTTCAGACCCATAGCTAATTACTCACCTACTCAAAATGAGTAAATGTGAATTATCTCTAAAAGTATTGCAGATAGCCAATTTTTCTCAAATAACTCATTCACCTACTTTTGGGAGAGCTTTCACTTGGTGAAGTTTCAGACCCATAGCTAATTACTCACCTACTCAAAATGAGTAAATGTGAATTATCTGTAAAAGTATTGCAGATAGCCAATTTTTCTCAAATAACTCATTCACCTACTTTTGGGAGAGCTTTCACTCTGTGAAGTTTCAGACCCATAGCTAATTACTCACCTGCTCAAAATGAGTAAATGCGAATTATCTCTAAAAGTATTGCAGATAGCCAATTTTTCTCAAATTAATCATTCACCTACTTTTGGGAGAGCTTTCACTTGGTGAAGTTTCAGACCCATAGCTAATTACTCACCTACTCAAAATGAGTAAATGCAAATTATCTCTAAAAGTATTGCAGATAGCCAATTTTTCTCAAATTAATCATTCACCTACTTTTGGGAGAGCTTTCACTTGGTGAAGTTTCAGACCCATAGCTAATTACTCACCTACTCAAAATGAGTAAATGCAAATTATCTCTAAAAGTATTGCAGATAGCCAATTTTTCTCAAATTAATCATTCACCTACTTTTGGGAGAGCTTTCACTCTGTGAAGTTTCAGACCCATAGCTAATTACTCGTCTACTCAAAATGAGTAAATGTGAATTATCTCTAAAAGTATTGCAGATAGCCAATTTTTCTCAAATAACTCATTCACCTACTTTTGGGAGAGCTTTCACTCTGTGAAGTTTCAGACCCATAGCTAATTACTCACCTACTCAAAATGAGTAAATGCGAATTATCTCTAAAAGTATTGCAGATAGCCAATTTTTGTCAAATTAATCATTCACCTACTTTTGGGAGAGCTTTCACTTGGTGAAGTTTCAGACCCATAGCTAATTACTCACCTACTCAAAATGAGTAAATGCGAATTATCTCTAAAAGTATTGCAGATAGCCAATTTTTGTCAAATTAATCATTCACCTACTTTTGGGAGAGCTTTCACTTGGTGAAGTTTCAGACCCATAGCTAATTACTCACCTACTCAAAATGAGTAAATGCAAATTATCTCTAAAAGTATTGCAGATAGCCAATTTTTGTCAAATTAATCATTCACCTACTTTTGGGAGAGCTTTCACTTGGTGAAGTTTCAGACCCATAGCTAATTACTCGTCTACTCAAAATGAGTAAATGCGAATTATCTCTAAAAGTATTGCAGATAGCCAATTTTTCTCAAATAACTCATTCACCTACTTTTGGGAGAGCTTTCACTTGGTGAAGTTTCAGACCCATAGCTAATTACTCACCTACTCAAAATGAGTAAATGCGAATTATCTCTAAAAGTATTGCAGATAGCCAATTTTTCTCAAATAACTCATTCACCTACTTTTGGGAGAGCTTTCACTTGGTGAAGTTTCAGACCCATAGCTAATTACTCACCTACTCAAAATGGGTAAATGCGAATTATCTCTAAAAGTATTGCAGATAGCCAATTTTTGTCAAATTAATCATTCACCTACTTTTGGGAGAGCTTTCACTTGGTGAAGTTTCAGACCCATAGCTAATTACTCACCTACTCAAAATGAGTAAATGCGAATTATCTCTAAAAGTATTGCATATAGCCAATTTTTGTCAAATTAATCATTCACCTACTTTTGGGAGAGCTTTCACTTGGTGAAGTTTCAGACCCATAGCTAATTACTCGTCTACTCAAAATGAGTAAATGCGAATTATCTCTAAAAGTATTGCAGATAGTCAATTTTTCTCAAATAACTCATTCACCTACTTTTGGGAGAGCTTTCACTCTGTGAAGTTTCAGACCCATAGCTATTTATTCACCTACTCAAAATGAGTAAATGCTAATTATCTGTAAAAGTATTGCGGATACCCAATTTTTATCAAATACTCAATCATCTACCTGTGGGAGAGCTTTCACTTGGTGAAGTTTCAGACCCATAGCTAATTACTCACCTACTCAAAATGAGTAAATGTGAATTATCTCTAAAAGTATTGCAGATAGCCAATTTTTCTCAAATAACTCATTCACCTACTTTTGGGAGAGCTTTCACTCTGTGAAGTTTCAGACCCATAGCTAATTACTCACCTACTCAAAATGAGTAAATGCGAATTATCTCTAAAAGTATTGCAGATAGCCAATTTTTCTCAAATTAATCATTCACCTACTTTTGGGAGAGCTTTCACTTGGTGAAGTTTCAGACCCATAGCTAATTACTCACCTACTCAAAATGAGTAAATGCAAATTATCTCTAAAAGTATTGCAGATAGCCAATTTTTCTCAAATTAATCATTCACCTACTTTTGGGAGAGCTTTCACTTGGTGAAGTTTCAGACCCATAGCTAATTACTCGTCTACTCAAAATGAGTAAATGCGAATTATCTCTAAAAGTATTGCAGATAGCCAATTTTTCTCAAATAACTCATTCACCTACTCTTGGGAGAGCTTTCACTTGGTGAAGTTTCAGACCCATAGCTAATTACTCACCTACTCAAAATGAGTAAATGCTAATTATCTCTAAAAGTATTGCAGATAGCCAATTTTTCTCAAATAACTCATTCACCTACTTTTGGGAGAGCTTTCACTTGGTGAAGTTTCAGACCCATAGCTAATTACTCACCTACTCAAAATGAGTAAATGCGAATTATCTCTAAAAGTATTGCAGATAGCCAATTTTTCTCAAATAACTCATTCACCTACTTTTGGGAGAGCTTTCACTTGGTGAAGTTTCAGACCCATAGCTAATTACTCACCTACTCAAAATGAGTAAATGCGAATTATCTCTAAAAGTATTGCAGATAGCCAATTTTTCTCAAATTAATCATTCACCTACTTTTGGGAGAGCTTTCAGTTGGTGAAGTTTCAGACCCATAGCTAATTACTCACCTACTCAAAATGAGTAAATGCAAATTATCTCTAAAAGTATTGCAGATAGCCAATTTTTCTCAAATTAATCATTCACCTACTTTTGGGAGAGCTTTCACTTGGTGAAGTTTCAGACCCATAGCTAATTACTCGTCTACTCAAAATGAGTAAATGCGAATTATCTCTAAAAGTATTGCAGATAGCCAATTTTTCTCAAATAACTCATTCACCTACTTTTGGGAGAGCTTTCACTTGGTGAAGTTTCAGACCCATAGCTAATTACTCACCTACTCAAAATGAGTAAATGCGAATTATCTCTAAAAGTATTGCAGATAGCCAATTTTTCTCAAATAACTCATTCACCTACTTTTGGCAGAGCTTTCACTTGGTGAAGTTTCAGACCCATAGCTAATTACTCACCTACTGAAAATGAGTAAATGTGAATTATCTCTAAAAGTATTGCAGATAGCCAATTTTTCTCAAATAACTCATTCACCTACTTTTGGGAGAGCTTTCACTCTGTGAAGTTTCAGACCCATAGCTAATTACTCACCTACTCAAAATGAGTAAATGCGAATTATCTCTAAAAGTATTGCAGATAGCCAATTTTTCTCAAATTAATCATTCACCTACTTTTGGGAGAGCTTTCACTTGGTGAAGTTTCAGACCCATAGCTAATTACTCACCTACTCAAAATGAGTAAATGCAAATTATCTCTAAAAGTATTGCAGATAGCCAATTTTTCTCAAATTAATCATTCACCTACTTTTGGGAGAGCTTTCACTTGGTGAAGTTTCAGACCCATAGCTAATTACTCGTCTACTCAAAATGAGTAAATGCGAATTATCTCTAAAAGTATTGCAGATAGCCAATTTTTCTCAAATAACTCATTCACCTACTTTTGGGAGAGCTTTCACTTAGTGAAGTTTCAGACCCATAGCTAATTACTCACCTACTCAAAATGAGTAAATGCGAATTATCTCTAAAAGTATTGCAGATAGCCAATTTTTGTTAAATTAATCATTCACCTACTTTTGGGAGAGCTTTCACTTGGTGAAGTTTCAGACCCATAGCTAATTACTCGTCTACTCAAAATGAGTAAATGCGAATTATCTCTAAAAGTATTGCAGATAGTCAATTTTTCTCAAATAACTCATTCACCTACTTTTGGGAGAGCTTTCACTCTGTGAAGTTTCAGACCCATAGCTATTTATTCACCTACTCAAAATGAGTAAATGCTAATTATCTGTAAAAGTATTGCGGATACCCAATTTTTATCAAATACTCATTCATCTACTTGTGGGAGAGCTTTCACTTGGTGAAGTTTCAGACCCATAGGTAATTACTCACCTACTCAAAATGAGTAAATGCGAGTTATCTCTAAAAGTATTGCAGATAGCCAATTTTTCTCCAATAACTCATTCACCTACTTTTGGGAGAGCTTTCACTTGGTGAAGTTTCAGACCCATAGATAATTATTCACCTACTCAAAATGAGTAAATGTGAATTATCTCTTAATAGTATTGCAGATAGCCAATATTTCTCAAATAACTCATTCACCTACTTTTGGAAGACCTTTCACACACGAAAATGAAAAATTGTGAATATCTCGGAAAAGCTATTTCTTCTGCTTTAATGCTCGGCGGGAGATACACACCACGGCAGTGGTCTTGACAAAAATTTTTGTCTCCCCAAAAATGGTGGCCATTTTGAATTTTCAAAGTTTTTGCAAAACACAAAAATGCTTATATCTCGAAAACCGTGCTATATGGAGCGAACTCAACAAAATTTTGGACCTGCAGGGTATCTCTGCAGAGTAGCCATGCCAATTTTCAAAATATTTTTGTCTCGCCAAATATAGCGGACATTTTAAATTTTTTTATTTTTTGCAAAACACAAAAATGCTTATATCTTGAAAACCGTGCTAGATAGAGCAGACTGCGCTGACTTTGGTTGCCACAACAGTATAAGGCTAGAAACGAAGCATTTTCTTAATACTTTAGCACTCACCTTTATATCCTTTTCGGGACGCTTTGTTTTTGCTATGCAAAAACATTATCTTTTTTTTTTGCGAGCGATCCTCTAGTTTTGATGCAATTTTCCATTTAAGGGACCTGAAAATGGTCATATCTGGAGTAAAGATGGACAGAAGTGCTTGCATTGTGGTATCAAAACAGTCCCAAAATTGATAGCTTGTTTTCAAGGTTACAAGTGAGATATAACCGAATGAAATATGCAATATTTACATTGCAAACGGTGATTTGTGTCAAAATTATATACATATCAAAATAACAGGATGACCTTAAAAAAGAACATACAGAACAGGTTCCCACTTTATTTGACGGCACCCCCAAAGATTTTAGACATGGGGGGGGAGTGCCCCCATATTTCTTATCGTCTAGAATCGACACTGAATTTACTAAAACTGTCACAATAATGACAAATTGGATCAAATGGTCCCATAATTCAAAGCATAACGAGGAGCTTTTCTCAGAAAAATTTCACATTCTGTGGCAAATTTCATTAATTTTTCATTTAGTTGATATCAGTTGTTTGAGTCAGAACTACCTTATCAACTTGTGAAATCATCTTCAAGTAACTAAGTAAAATTTTCAATCCATGAACCTGTGTACCGTGGCTTAAAATTTAATATTTTTTAGCATAACACAGTGATGGCTCTAACTTTATTGTGGCAATAGTTGGTGACTTCTCATTTGGTAGAAATATACAGCCACAACCCATTTTGTTAGAGTAAGAAATCTAAAATTCGCCACATATCTGAAATTCGCCACATGTGGAAATACTAATCAAATAAATGAATTGAGGTGAGATTTGTTGAATGTGTAGTAAAAATAAAGCTTTGTGAACTGAAAAATACCAATTTTAAGACAAAATGTCATTTTCTTCATAAAATTAACCAAGGTTTTAGAGGTGGTGAATTTTAGATTTCCTACTCTAAGAACTCCTGGTTCCATATTCACTTAAAGTCTTGACCAAACCTTTGGCTTAACTTGGCTATATTTGAATATGAAAGTTAAACGTAAGGCTTGGCTTAGACCCTTGGTGGATATGGTCCCAGGTTAGCAGATTTCCATTTGAAACTAAACTGAACGTGAGGTCTTTGGATGGTCTTTTCTGTTCAATTGTATCTCGCCCTTTATAATTCCTGAGTTAATTACAAGCATTTTTTCTTGTGTCTTTGACATTGGTTTTCACAGGGTTCAATTGTATATTCCTTCTTCATATGGATGTGAGCTAATTCAAAGTTTGAGCACAACATTAATTAAACAAATCTACCTTAGCTTTACATGTGGTTTAATGCTGAATGATCAAAATTGAAGACTTGCCATACTAATCTCCTGAGGCTGAAACAGTTTCCTAACCAAATGTTAGGTTGCCCAAACAATTACCAGTACCAATATTATTGACCCAGTTAACTGTTGTGTGTATCACAATGTAAAATATGGCATGATTTGCAAATTACTCAACAATTTGGAAGAATTGTCTGCTTCTCTAGCATTTCAAGATCCAGCCAATCGCCTTTGGGGCAAGTGACCGTGTAATGTTTTTAGTAATTCCCCAAAGATGCTAAAAATAGGAAAAAAATGGGTTAGATGATGGTTAATTCAAGCATGTACCTGGCTACCAAATTATGCTAATTATATGAGAATTCTAATCTTTAGTTGACTTTCTTTTGTAAGTTATATATTTCCCCCAATGTACAAATGTGTGCCACTTCCTTTGTGAAATTCCTACCTCAGTTTAAGTCAAAAGAACAATGCTGTACAAGACCAGGTTTTATTTAAAATAATCAATGATATAAATAATGTCGAGACTATTTATATACAAAGACGATGAATATTTCTCATTTAAATTATTTGTAGGTTTCTGTTTCTCTTAATCTACCTTAGTTTTAGGTTTTTGTTCCCATTACTTACTTGTGAACACTCGGCATCACTACTAACATGTGTTTGAAGTGTTTCTATTTGTTTGAGAGCGGCAACTTGCAGTGGCCAATTGGTGCAAGTTTTTCACTTGAAAGAGCAAAACAAAAGAATCACATCCAAGCATATAATGTTTTTTCCATATTTGGTTAATATTTATTTATTAATACAAGATATATCTGCACCATATATGGAGACCAGAGTCAAATAATTATCGGTGACTAATAATGAAAAATAAAAAGAAAGTTGTGGAATGTTTGTGTATAATGTTAATATTATCCAAGTTGTTTACCTGTGGATGTTAAAAATGTAAAAGAAGTTTCATTCTATTTTTTTTGTCCGTTATTTTTAATGTTTGATGCTTGACTTGTCTGGAACAAGTTGTTATATTTTAACTATATTAATAAAAACTGTGTATCAAATATTTATATACTATTGTATAAATAATTATAGAGGAGTGTATTGTGATTATATCATAATCCTTTAATCTTTTGTAACCTCTCTAACTTTAGAGGAGAACTATTCAGGGTAGGAGATGGTAATGAAAGTTTTCAAGCTATTAATTAGCATATTTACCCCCAGTGTGTTTTTGGAAGATTTAATTGTAATGTTGTAAGGCCTCTCCACAACAATAACGGAACTATGACAGTTATATAAGGTAACAATTGTTGAAGATTTATGTTGGTGCAAGTCCTCTCCAAATCAAAATTGCAAAAATTAATTTAGGTAAACAATTGTTGAAGATTTAACTTTAATGTTATAAGACCTCTCAAAGTAAAAAAGTACAAAAACTATTACAGATAAAAAGTTATTGATGATTTAAGTGTGATTTTGCAAGATTCTACAGTTTAAAGTTGCAGCAGTTATTTGTTTATCTTTTGATAAAATTCTAGTAGTGGACTTCAAAGAATACATTAAAAATAAATCATGGACATTTTATATCCTCAGCTTTGTATCGTTTATAAAACATAGTTTTTGAGAACAGAGCTTTTATATTGTTAATAAGACATTGTTTTTGAGAAATAATATGCTGGTAATTTTGCTTAAGCTGTATAATATGTATGAGCATTTTAATTTTGTTTTAAGTTAACTAAGTTATTTTTACACATGTAAAATATCAGTAATTTTAGATATTATAGAAAAAAATACCTCATTTGTGGGCAGCACATTAAACCTGAAGTTCTTAAAAAAGATTGCAAAAATTGCATTGTTTAGTTTAGTGTGAATAAACAAATTGGAAACCAGAAGTAATCTTTTGTGTGAACAACAAAAATAATAGCCCATGTAGTTTTCATGCAACTTTTTGGATAGCAACACCTTTGAGGATGTTCTTATGAATACTATGCTTTACAATTTTTTTTAGTCAAGTAGGTAATAATTCATTGTACCATCTCTGTAATAGTTCATGCTGTTGCGTCAGCATATTTCCCCCTCTAATAGTGCTTTAAAATTATTTAATGTTGCCTGTATTTATTATAGTCATTATAGTACTGGTTCAGACTGGTTTATATTGAGGGATTGTCATATTTGCTGGTCCCCTCTAAAACGTCACACAACTTGTCCACAAACCCTCATCTGTATTCCTTACATGTGTAAAGAAATAGATTTCTACTGATTGAAACATGCATTCGCATAAGTGCAACTTATAAATAGATTTTACCTACAAAAATCAAGTTTATTAACTTTTTACAGTGCTATTTAATTGTCAATAATATAACTGTTACATTTCATCTGTGCACCAAGTTGGCACAAAAGTAGAAAGTTGCCTCAAGAAATTCCTGAAAACAGTTCATTTTTGTCTGTCGCTACTTCAGCTACCATTGTTTCATGTTATTGTATATTCACCTCTCATAATACAAGAGTTTTACCGCTGACAAATAATTGTGGAATAGTATTCTGTATTCTATTTTGTGCAAACTTGAGGTGTGTGCAATGTTATGGTAGGGAGCAACACATTGTTACACAAGTCTACCTAAAAGTATACATTTGGATAACTTCGAAAATACAAAGTTCAGTCACTTTATAAAAAAGTGCCAAATGGCCAGAAAAAGTGCTGATCAAGTTCAGTAGATTTGTTTTTGTTGTTATTTTGTAGAAATTTACATCTGTAATGAGAGTAATTGTATCCCCAGACGAAAGTCGGGGATACTTAGGATTCAGTATGATCACGCCGCTGCTGCTGCAGAGATTTCCTTTTGGACGCGATAACTTAAAAAATATTTTAGTTAGACCTTTCAAGTTTGGTATGTGGGTGTATAGGGGCAATGCCACAAACGCTGTTGTTTTGTGACCTTGACCTTCAATTTCAAGGTCACTGGTGGCCTCTTAAAGGTCAGATTTTGGCCATTTTTTCACATTTTGGCTCAGTTCTCATATACAGAAAGTTAGATCATCCTATGGCTGGTATATATAATACATATATATGTCCTCTGTAAGCATGCAGAAATTTGACTTTGAAGCTCTTCATTGAAGGTCATCCACAGACCGCCAAAGTACCTCACCGAGGCCCTTTTTGGAGATATTTTCACACTTAATGCTGACTATATAGCATGGAAACTATTGAAAATGGCTTTGGAGGTTGAGTACATGATGGAGTACCAACATCCAGTTTGTTGACCTTTGCTATTATTTTCTAGGTCACCGTAGGCCTGCTAAAGTGACTCAAAATGGTACCTTTTACTGCATATATATATATATGCCTATATAAGACTGTGAGGCCATATACCTCCTTTATTATTGGCTGTATAACTTACTGGCTCATGTTGATTATCTCATGTAGATGATAAAATGCCTTCCGTCCGTGAGTCTGTCCGTTCGTCATGTTTTTACATAAACCTTAATATATCATTCATTTATAAATATATCTTCACCAAATTTGCAGGGAATGTTTATAGGTATGAAAACCTGTCAAAATGGCCGCCATAGCTAATTGTTTGGAAATCATAAAGGTTCTCTAAATCTTGAAATATTCCAGCTAGCTTCATCAAATTTGCACAAAAGATATATGGCTAGAAAAGCTAGCCTGATAGTAATTTTGGCTTAGTTCAAAATAACAAAATGGCCGCCATATCACATGTTTAATGTCAAACAGGGTTATCCTATTTAAAAAGCCTTATATCTCCCTCATCATTGCTACAACAGGTTCCAAATGTGAAAACAACTTAAGGAAGTCATGGCCTGAGACTCTTTTCCAATTGCTGACTTTTACCTTTGACCCCTTCTTCAATGTCAAGTGGAGTTATCTTACTACAAAGGCCTTATATCTCCTTTAGTTTTCCATTATTACTGATTCTAAGACGGGAGATAACCGCTGTGACAGTGACCTTATTATCTCTAGATGGCCCGCTGGATATGAGATTGTGTATGGCATAGGTCCAATAGCACTGGTAGCTACTTTGAGTAAAGTACTTATAACTCAAAAATGACTGCATTTACAACATTTTGGTAAAATATGTTGTTCAGCTACTTTCTCCATGCCTACAAGGTGGTAACTTTTTCAGCAGTCTGTCTCAATAGCTACTTGAGGAATAGCTATATTCAGTTTTTAACCATGACCAAAATGAGTAAATGATATTTTTCTTCATAACTGTTAGAGTTACAATAATTTTGTCAAATATGTTGTTCAGCTACTTTTTGATGCACAGTGAGTAATAGCTACCTTGACAGTTCACCATTGAGTAAATCCCTTATATCTGCAAACCTATTAAATTAAGAGGTTTTTTTGTCAAATATGTTGTTCTTCTACTTTTAAATGTACTCTGTGATGGCAAATTTTCAGAGCTGTAGGTCCATAGCTAACTGAGTAATAGCTACTTTGACAGTTCACCATTGAGTAAGTCACTTATAGCTGGAAATTTGTTGCACCTATCCTTACCAAGGTTTCAAGATATCTTCCCTGCTATGAAATCTTGCCTAGCTAACATTTGGTCCAGTTTGTTCAATTTGGTTGGTTGCTATGGCAACGAATTTGCAAATCTCAGGTGACCAAACTTAAGGGAGGGTATATCAACATAATACTCTGTATATCACGCTTCAACCATGTATCGTACGGGGATACACTACATCGAGACACAATATCTAGTTTCCTTTTCAAATGAGTCAGAAAAATTGCATCATTGATATCTGCGTACATCGGACCCTACGTTGTCTGATTGTACTTTGAGTGTGTCATTTTATTCAGGTCGTAGAAGTTTCATTATGTACAATACAATAATACCACAATAGGTATTTTGTTGTAAAGTTAATTTTGGAACTGTGTTTGGTAAAGTAAATATATTTTTGAAAATTGAAGTTCTGATAATAGAATTTCCATTGTGTTTATGTCTGATCATGGTATTCTGTTGACCAAAACCTGAAGCTTTTATAAATTCTGCAGTAATTGTTACAGTATTTAATGTATTAATTTTAATACATGTTGAAAACTGAATTAATATTGTGGATGAAGTTTGCACATTTAATATGTGGAGTCTTTGGGGCGAACAAATTATGTGTATGAACAACTGTATTTTTAATAAAACTTTCTTGTATGCAAAATTAAGTTTCTTTTTTTATAATGTTTAAAGAAGTTCAGTGGAAGTTGGAAATATAAAACAAATCTTATAAGTGATCAAAAACTATTATTTATTTTTTTTATTTCCTTTCCTGTTTTAGATATTTTTTATATGTCAATGTAGATATATTTACATATCTTTTTAAACCATGATAATATCTTGCAGTTAGTTAAGACTGTTACGTTAGATATATATTTTATAGGTTCTAATGAACAAGTTGTTGTACTTGAAAAAAAATAAAGTATATTTTATATTTAATATGGTTTTTATGTCATCACTCTGCGGCGTGGGCGTCCGCGTCCGCGTGAACAACTTCTTCTCCAAAACTACAAGGCCTAGAGACATGCTGTTTTTTTTAAAAGATACCTTATCTATCGAGGATGAAAAAGTGTTCAAGGCATGCAAATCTGTCTGTTCGTCTGTTTGCTAGAGACATTACAAGGGGGGTACCCCCACCAAAAGTGAAAATTTCAACTTTTTATCACAATTTTCTCAGTGACTATTGCAGGGATTTCTCTCATATCTTGCATATATGTACTAGGCCAGAGGTAGATTCTCTTGTGTGAGTATGAGACCTGGATCTGTCTTACTTTTTTTAAATAAATTTTTTTAATAATTTTTAATGCATTAAAATTCATGAAATCATGCACTAAATCACTTATAACTTCAAAAGTGTTGTATTTACAGCATTTTGTGAAAATATGTTGTTCAGCTACTTTTTTCATAGCTACAATATGGTGAGTAAGTGGGGTGTCTGTCTCAATAGCTAAGTGAGTAATAGCTACTTTTGGGCTTTTCAGTAACTTCTATTATGAGTAAAATCACTTGTAACTTAAAAACTATTGCATTTAGAGAATTTGGTATAAATATGTTATTCAGCTACTTTTGGGCCAGCTATAACATACTGAAATTTCAGACCTGTAGCTCATGGCATAGCTGAGTAATAGCTACTTTTAGGTTATCACTGTTGAGTAAATCGCTTATAACTTGAAAACTATTGCATTTAGAGAATTTCGTATAAATATGTTATTCAGCTACTTTTGGGTCAGCTATAACATAGTAAAATTTCAGACCTGTAGCTCATGGCATAGCTGAGCAATAGCTACTTTTAGGTTATCACTGTTGAGTAAATCACTTATAACTTGAAAAGTGTTGCATTTAGAGCATTTTGTTAAAATATGTTTTTATTGCGTTAATACATCCTATCCAATGGACAATTGCTTTACCGGTCGGCGCGACCGGTCCCGCCAAACGCCAGAAAAAGACGTCCTGTATATGCTACCGGCAGGACCGGTCACAGAGTGTGCATTCGCCAGGTGGCGCATCGTACTTCATTTCCTGTTTACCTCTTGACGTCATAGCATCTTTTTCGTTTGGCGCGAAAGAGTGTGCAGAAGATTTTCTTCAGAGATACGTTTTTGAAGTTTTACAACGAACTCTTCCAAGTTTCTTGTTTTTTATTAGTACGGAGTAATTCTACAACGTTACTGATCATTATGTCGTCTCCTGGACAGAAACGAGGTTCTTGCGGGCACGTTATGGCCCTTTTCGACAACCATAAGAAATGCGCGCGTTGTCGTGACAAGGGGGTGGGAGACGACCCGTGTGTGAAGAAGTTGCCTTGTAGTATCTGTAAGGCGTTTACGCCTGCTCAGATTCACCAGTTAGCAACCCCCACCTACAAGGAACGGAAAGAACGCTCCAGCCAGAAGAAATCTGAAGAATTGACAAGTACGTCTCCCAAGCTTGTTGATCCGTCTGAGGTTTCATTGCTGGGTCCAGTCAACTCAGGGACGCAGTCTCCTGTTGATTCTACACCCAAGCAGAAGAAGAAGCGTTCTGATGGCTCCCCAAGGTCTAGTAAACGGAAGCACAGCAGTAAGCCCACTTCAGATGACCTCAAGTCCCTTGATGACAAGTGGAGTGAGAGATTTTCCCGTCTGGAAGCAATGCTGATTAACCAGTCATTTGCTGTCCCTGTGAGACCGGTGAATTCTGCTTCTGTGGTGCCCAGAGAACACCCCTTCTTTGATCCGGGTGCTTCTACAAGTGTTATGTTTTCTGAGGGCACTAGTGACGTGGCTACGCAGTTGACGGCTACCCAACCTCCTCTGGGGGTTCCCGGTACACAAGCTGTGAAGGAAGTGACTAAGAGTGCTACCCACCCTGTTCAGGGCCCCGGTACCTCTGAGACTGTTGCCACCCAACCTTTACTGGTTCCCGGTGCAGGGACTGCCACCCAGCCTCCACAGGCTCCCGGTGCGGGTCCTGAGGTTCTGCCTTCCGGTTATGAAACTACGCTGTCTAACCAGTCGCCTCCCATTGGCCAGAATTCTGAGGTTGCTAGGGAATCTGACAGTGAGGCTGAGGTGGATGCGGAACCGGCTTCACCGGCTAGTGTTCACTACCAGGGTGATGTACCGGAATCTAACACTGACCAGGATCTTTCTGAAGATGCTAATTACCGGGAAACATTGAGAGGGGTGAGGAGTTTCATGGGCTGGCATCAAATCCCGGATTATGACACCTCAGCTGCATCTATGGATGACAATCCCTTTGCCGGTTCTAGAGTGAAGACTACCGGTAAAGTGTCAGTAAAATTGCCGGTGGATGAATGGCTTTGTAAGAAGCTGGAGAAACTAAATGTGACTATTGCTGAAGGTTATCCTTCTAGGAATACTGAAACCAGTGGACTGCTGCGTGATCAATTTGTCAAGACACCCCGTACTTCCAAGTGGTACGACATGCAAGCTGTTAAGAAGGATGCTTCTAACCAGGCTGTTGGTGACTGGTCTCCGGAACCGGCAAAGCTTAACAGTATGTTTTCTAGAGTTGCAAGGCGCAGTTTACCTTCTGCCCCAGCTTCCAGGACCTTCAGCCAGGACACCCTTAGAAGGTGGGAGAGATCATTCAGAGAACAATCAGTGATGTGTAATCACGCTGCTGGCCTCTCTAGATGCCTCACCAAAGTACAGGACTCCATGGTCACCCAGTTAAAGTCCCTGAGGTTCGATTCCTCAAAGGGCAAAAGTGCTGAGAAACAGCAACAAGCTGTTGAAGAACTGGAATATCTGGTTACGTTTAACCGGTCAATTTCACAGGCTATGCAGCGTGCCATGCAGGATTTATCAGAGGGAGTCTTTATCAGCATGGCTAATCTCACCCTGGCACGTCGAGACAGTTATTTAGAGTTCATAAGGGGTGGCATTAAACCGGACACCTTGTCTGCCTTACGTACGTCTCCAGTTCACCAACTATCACTCTTCCCGGACAGCTTACTGGTCAAAGCTGAAGAGGAAATCTTACGTAGTGAAGAGAGGCGTTCTGCTGGTACCACACCAAGGAAACCTGGACGTTTTCATCCATACGTCTCCTCCAACCGAACCCCTCACCAGCCGGACCGGAAGCCCACTACTCCGGCATGGAAGCAGATTAGAGACCGGCAAACTGCTCAGAAAGGGGGTGGTAAAGCCTCAAACTTCAGCCAGAAGCCGGCCAGAGGTTTTAAAAAGCATAAATGACAATCACTGTTTTGCAAATGTGGTCGGATTGCTGAACTCTGTAAATGTATCCGACAAGATGGAGGGCTTGAACCCACCACCTCCAGTGATACACAAGAGCGAGACTGTGTTTCCACATGTAAACTCTTTTGTTGCAAGTGTTCCTTTTGTCAGCGGGTCACCGCAAAAGAAAGGTGTAAACCCCGCTTATTGTCAATCTATCAGAGAAATAAACCATGTGAAAGATGTTTCCTGTGTAGATCACTTGAGTTTTGTAAATATTGTCACAAATGTCCAAACTGTTGTCACAAATCTTCCTGTAGGGGCAAGACTTCAACAGTTTTGGGAAAAGTGGGAAACTCTGGGTGCGAGTCCAAAAGTTATCAAAATACTGAGAGAGGGCTACACCCTTCCCTTCCGGTTCAGACCCAACCTAACCAGGTCACCAATGGTCATCAGCAAATATGTAAACCCCCAAAGACAGGCCTTCCTTTTGGAGGCACTGACTCAGCTAACCAACAAGAATGCAGTAGAACCGGTAACAAATCAGACCTCCCTAGGGTTTTACAACCGGCTATTTTTGGTTCCCAAACCCAACAACCGGTGGAGACCTATCTTGGACCTGAGCACTTTGAACACCTTTTTAAACACAGAGTCGTTCAAGATGGAGACCCCAGAGACAATAAGAACCTCCCTACAGGCAGGGGAGTGGGTCACATCCATAGACTTCAAAGACGCTTACTTCCACATTCCAATTCACAGTCAGTCCAGGAAGTACATGCGTTTTCACATTCAGGGCCACTCCTACCAGTTCAAGGCCCTGCCCTTTGGTCTTTCCACAGCACCCATGGAGTTCACAGTGGTGGCCAAAGAGGTCAAGCTCATGGCCTTACAACAGGGTATAAGAATCCACCAGTACCTAGACGACTGGCTGGTGAGGGCCTCTACCCTCCACACCTGTCTCCAGCATACTCAAACCCTGGTCACTCTTTGTCAGGAACTAGGGTGGCTGGTGAACAAGGAAAAGTCAGAACTGACACCCAAACAGGTCTTCAACTTCGTAGGTTACCAGTTCGACCTGAAAGAGGGCAAGGTCAGACCAACAGAAGAACGTTGGCAGACTTTGACAGACAAGATCAGATCAATGATGTCGGATCCGGTTTGTCCGGTCCGGAAATTCATGTCCCTCATAGGTCTCCTCACAGCAACAGAAAAACAAGTCCACTTAGGGCGACTCCACATGAGACCCATACAGTGGCACTTGAAAAACAACTGGAGGGTCCCAGAATCACTGGAAAAGGTGATACCGGTCCCCAAGTCCCTCCATCCTCATCTAAGGTGGTGGCTGGAGGAAAGCAATGTGCTACTAGGTCAACCATTACACCCTCTAAAACATGCTCTGCAGATCTTTACAGACGCATCAAACGAAGGGTGGGGCGCTCACTTGGACGACCATACTGCAAGGGGAACCTGGTCCCTTCCAGAAAGCAAGTTGCACATAAACCACTTAGAGCTAAAAGCAGTTTTTCTAGCTCTAAAGGAGTTTCGAACCCTGGTTTGCAACAAGACTGTGTTGATAGCTACAGACAACACAACAGTGGTTGCCTATATCAACAAAGAAGGGGGGATGAAGTCGGGGTCACTGTGTGCCCTACTGTGGAGAATCCTGTCCTGGTGCACCAGACAACAGGTAACCCTCAGGGCACGTCACATCCCCGGCCGGCTGAACGTGATAGCAGACAAGCTATCCAGACTTGGCCAGACCATTCAAACAGAGTGGTCACTTCATCCAGCAGTTTTCCAAGCTGTATGCGCAAGGTGGCACCAGCCAAAAGTGGACCTGTTTGCCACCAGGTTCAACAACAAACTACCCCAGTTTGTGTCACCGGTGCCAGACCCCCAGGCTTGGGCAGTGGATGCACTCAGCCTCTCCTGGGAGGACCTGGACCCATACGCCTTCCCACCGGCAGCCATCTTGGGCAAAGTGGTGGAGAAGCTCCAGGACTACCCCTGCAACAGAATACTCCTGATTGCCCCAGGGTGGCCCAACATGCCCTGGTTTTGGGACCTGGTAGCAATGTCAAGCCAGATCCCACTCTGTCTGCCCAGCATACCAAACCTTGTGTCTCAGCCGTTCAACCAGGTCCTTCACAGGAACCTGTCGAATCTGAACCTACATGCCTGGCTCCTAGAGCCTCAGCAATCAAGGAGCAAGGCTTCTCTGAGGCAGTGGCAGCACGAATTGAGGCTCCTCAAAGAAGATCAACCAGATCTGTCTATGAGGCAAAGTGGACCATTTTTACAAAGTGGTGCCTCAGTAATCAGGTGGACTTCAGGGCACCACCTCTGAAAGCCATTGCTGACTTCCTCCTGCACTTGTTCCAGGACAAGAAGTTACAACCAGGCACTATTGATGGCTACAGATCAGCCATTGCTGACAAACTGGGCAATTCCACCATTAATGTCAGCAAAGATGAGAATCTCACTCGTCTCCTGGATAGTTTCCATAGAGACAGGCCTAAGGGCAGGAGAGGTATACCCTCCTGGAACCTGTCACTGGTCTTACACCAGCTGACAAAGGCTCCTTTTGAACCTTTAAAAGAGGCCTCATTAAAACATTTGACCTTCAAGACTGTTTTCCTGCTGGCTTTGGGCTCAGGTAAACGCAGGAGTGAGATCCATGCTTGGTTACATAAGAACATCAGACACCAGTCAGACTGGTCTAAGGTGTCTTTGTACCCCTCACCCAGCTTCCTATCCAAGAACCAGCTGGCTAAGGAAGGTCCAGATAGTGTGGCACCAGTGGTCATCCCAGCCCTGGCACCATCTCTGGATAGGTCACTCAAGGGTGACAGGTCCCTATGTCCAGTTAGAGCCCTGCGTTACTACTTGGACAGGACTGCAGACCTCAGGCAGAATAAGGAGTTAGTCTTTGTCTCCTTCAAGAAGGGTTTTGATAAAGACATCTCGCCTGCCACCATCTCCTCATGGATCAAACAGACTGTGGTTCTGTGCTATGAGCTTTCTGACCAGGAGGCCCTCACCTTACATCAGGTTAAAGCCCATGATGTTAGGGCCTTTGCTGCTTCTAAGGCTTTCCAATCAGGGATCTCCTTAGATCAGATCTTATCAGCCTGCCACTGGAAATCTCACAACACCTTCACCCAGTTTTATTTGAAGGATGTTGCCTGGGCTGATTCAGAGCTTTTCCACCTGGGACCTGTAGTGGCTGCCCAGCAGGTGCACCACCAGGCCCAGAAGTGAGGAGATGTTGTATATATGTAAATATGTACATATTGTAGATATGCTAGATATGTACATAATGTAAATATGTTGGATGTACATATATGTTCCAAAAAAAAAAAAAAAAAAAAAAAAAAAAAAAAAAAAAAAAAAAAAAAAAAAAACTGTGACTTGCTTCCTTTGGGAAGTTTATTTCTTCTGGGACTGAACTCAGCCCCTATCTCTCCCTATCTTTCCAACTCAGCCACTCTGAAAGGAAAGGAAAAAGGGGGGGGGGGCAACGTCGGTAGGCTCCCGGTTAACCGGTGAGTTAGTGACCGACCCTGACCTTTCAGGGTTCTCTGACCCTAGGTCGAATGGGCCTGTTTTAAAATTGTTGTTATGAGTTCACATAAGTCCCTAGCTGCTTACCCGCCTGCCAAGCGGTAGTTATTCAGCAATTGTCCATTGGATAGGATGTATTAACGCAATAAAATTGCAAATTTAATAAGTAAATTAAATTTTTATAAGTTAATACCCTATCCAATGGACAGGCAAGGCCCACCCAACCGGCCCCGCTATCAGCTTACTAGGGGTCTTACTAGGATTAGACACGAAAAAGATGCTATGACGTCAAGAGGTAAACAGGAAATGAAGTACGATGCGCCACCTGGCGAATGCACACTCTGTGACCGGTCCTGCCGGTAGCATATACAGGACGTCTTTTTCTGGCGTTTGGCGGGACCGGTCGCGCCGACCGGTAAAGCAATTGTCCATTGGATAGGGTATTAACTTATAAAAATTTAATTTACTTATTAAATTTGCAATATTCAGCTACTTTTTTCATAGCTACAATATGGTGAGTAAGTTGGGTGTCTGTCTCAATAGCTAAGTGAGTAATAGCTACTTTGGGGCTTTTCAGTAACTTCCATCATGAGTAAAATCACTTGTAACTTAAAAACTATTGCATTTAGAGAATTTGGTATAAATATGTTATTCAGCTACTTTTGGGCCAGCTATAACACAGTAAAATTTCAGACCTGTAGCGCATGGCATAGCTGAGTAATAGCTACTTTTAGGTTATCACTGTTGAGTAAATCACTTATAACTTGAAAACTATTGCATTTAGAGTATTTTGTTTCAATATGTTATTCACCTATTTTGGGGTCAGCTATAACATAGTGAAGTTTCAGACCTGTGGCTCATTTCATAGCTGAGTAATAGCTATTTTTAAGTTCTCACTGTTGAGTAAATCAGTTATAATTGGAAAACTATTGCATTTACAGAAATTTGTGGAAATATGTTATTCAGCTACTTTTGGGTCAGCTATAACATAGTGAAATTATAGACCTATAGCTCATGGCACAACTGAGCAATAGCTATTCTCAGGTACTGACTGTTGAGTAAATCAGCTATAACTTGAAAAATATTGCATTTGGAGTATTTTGTTAAAATATATTGTTCACCTACTTTTGGGTCAGCTATAACATAGTGAAATTACAGACCTATAGCTCATGGCATAGCGGAGCAATAGCTATTTTCAGGTTCTCACTATTGAGTAAATCAGTTGTAGCTTGAAAACTATTGCATTTACAGTAGTTTGCTTAAATATGTTGTTCACCTACTTTTGGGTTAGCTATAACATAGAAAAATTTCAGACATGTAGCTCATTGCATAGCTGAGTAATAGTTCCTTTGAGGTTCTCACTGTTGAGTAAATCAGTTGTAACTTGAAAACTATTACATTTAGAGTAATTTGTTAAATATGTTATTCACAGAATTTTTGGTCAGCTATAACATAGTGAAATTGCAGACCTCTATGTCATGGCATAGCTGAGCAATAGCTACTTTCAGGTTCTCACTGTTGAGTAAATCATTGTATCCACTGGATAGCCACAGTGTGTAGAGAGAGATTTCACCATTACTGCTCTGATGAAAAAAAATATTATAGCTAGCTTTCTTAAGTTTGCAGTATATATTAATAACCATAAAATGTTGTCTGGGAATATTTTTGGCCTCATTTTGAGAAACAAGATGGCCGCCACAGGTGTTTTTTGTCAGTCATGAAAAGTGCTTATATCTCCCTTATTATTGATCCTAGAGGTTTGGGATGATAAACCAACCTGTAGGAAATCATGGGGTGGGAATCTTTTGGTGTGGTCAGATTTGACCTTCAATGACCCCTCCTTCAAGGTCAAACAAGGATAGCCAAACTTAAAAGTGCTTATAACTCGCTTATTATTGGTCCCAGAGGTTTGGGATGGTAAACAGACAGGAAATCATGGGCTGTGAATCTGTTGATATGGTCTGATTTGACCTTGGAACCCTCCTTCAAGGTCAAATGAGGATAGTGAAAATTGAAAGTGCCTACAACTCGCTTATTATATGTGACGGAGGAAATCATTGGCTCGGAATCTTTTGGTATGGTCAGATTTGACCTTTGGACCCCTCCTTCAAGGTCAAATGAGGACAGCCAAACTTAAAAGTGCTTATAACTCATTTATAATTGGTCCTAGAGGTTTGGAATGGTAAACCACAGGAAATCATGGGCTGGGAATGTATTTGTGTGGTTAGATTTGACCTTGGATCCCTTCTTCAAGGTCGAACGAGGATATTGCATTTGTAGTATTTGTTTAAATATGTTTTAACCTATTTTTTACACTTAAACAATTACCTTGTTATTTTCCTTCATAATACCATTTACAGGGCACAACTTTTTTATGTCAGCTGACTTGTCAGTCAGCTGACATTATGTCGTCACTCTGCGGCGTGGGCGTCCGCGTACGCGTCCGCGTGAACAACTTCTTCTCCAAAACTACAAGGCCTAGAGACGTGCTGTTTTTTTTAAAAGATACCTTATCTATCGAGGATGAAAAATTGTTCAAGGCATGCAAATCTGTCTGTTCGTCTGTTTGCTAGAGACATTACAAGGGGGGTACCCCCACCAAAAGTGTGAAAATTTCAACACTTAATCACAATTTTCTCAGTGACTATTGCAGGGATTTCTCTCATATCTTGCATATATGTACTAGGCCACAGGTAGATTCTCTTGTGTGAGTATGAGACCTGGATCTGTCTTACTTTTTTTTTTATAAATTTTTTTAATAATTTTTAATGCATTAAAATTCATGAAATCATGCACAAAATCATTTATAACTTGAAAAGTGTTGCGTTTAGAGCATTTTGTTAAAATATGTTATTCAGCTACTTTTTTCATAGCTACAATATGGTGAGTAAGTTGGGTGCCTGTCTCAATAGCTAAGTGAGTAATAGCTACTTTTGGGCTTTTCAGTAACTTCCATCATGAGTAAAATCACTTGTAACTTAAAAACTATTGCATTTAGAGAATTTCGTATAAATATGTTATTCAGCTACTTTTGGGTCAGCTATAACATAGTAAAATTTTAGACCTGTAGCTCATGGCATAGCTGAGTAATAGCTACTTTTAGGTTATCACTGTTGAATAAATCGCTTATAACTTCAAAACTATTGCATTTAGAGAATTTCGTATAAATATGTTATTCAGCTACTTTTGGGTCAGCTATAACATAGTAAAATTTCAGACCTGTAGCTCATGGCATAGCTGAGTAATAGCTACTTTTAGGTTATCACTGTTGAGTAAATCGCTTATAACTTGGAAACTATTGCATTTACAGTATTTTGTTTCAATATGTTATTCACCTATTTTGGGATCAGCTATAACATAGTGAAGTTTCAGATCAGTGGCTCATTGCATAGCTGAGTAATAGCTACTTTGAAGTTCTCACTATTGAGTAAATCACTTGTAACTTAAAACCTATTGCATTTAGAGAATTTCGTATAAATATGTTATTCAGCTACTTTTGGGCCAGCTATAACATAGTGAAATTTCAGATCTGTAGGTCATGGCACAGCTGAGTAATAGCTACTTTGAAGTTCTCACTATTGAGTAAATCAGTTGTAATTGGAAAACTATTGCATTTACAGAATTTCGTATAAATATGTTATTCAGCTACTTTTGGGTCAGCTATAACATAGTAAAATTTCAGACCTGTAGCTCATTGCATAGCTGAGTAATAACTACTTTGAGGTTCTCACTATTGAGTAAATCAGTTGTAATTGCAAAACTATTGCATTTAGAGAATTTAGTATAAATATGTTATTCAGCTACTTTTGGGTCAGCTATAACATAGTAAAATTTCAGACCTGTAGCTCATGGCATAGCTGAGTAATAGCTACTTTTAGGTCATCACTATTGAGTAAATCAGTTGTAACTTGAAAGCTATTGCATGTACAGTATTTTGCTTAAATATGTTATTCACCTACTTTTGGGTCAGCTATAACACAGTAAAATTTCAGACCTGTAGCTCATGGCATAGCTGAGTAATAGCTACTTTGAGGTTATCACTGTTGAGTAAATCGCTTATAACTTGGAAATTATTGCATTTAGAGTATTTTGTTTCAATATGTTATTCACCTATTTTGGGGTCAGCTATAACATAGTGAAGTTCCAGACCTGTGACTCATTGCATAGCTGAGTAATAGCTACTTTGAAGTTCTCAATGTTGAGCAAATCACTTATAATTTGAAAACTATTGCATTTAGAGAATTTAGTATAAATATGTTGTTCAGCTACTTTTGGGTCAGCTATAACATAGTAAAATTTCAGACCTGTAGCTCATGGCATAGCTGAGTAATAGCTACTTTTAGGTTATCACTGTTGAGTAAATCACTTATAACTTGGAAACTATTGCATTTAGAGTATTTTGTTGCAATATGTTATTCACCTATTTTGGGGTCAGCTATAACATAGTGAAGTTCCAGACCTGTGGCTCATTGCATAGCTGAGTAATAGCTACTTTGAAGTTCTCACTGTTGAGTAAATCAGTTGTAATTGGAAAACTATTGCCTTTACAGAAATTTGTGCAAATATGTTATTTAGCTACTTTTGGGTCAGCTATAACATAGTGAAATTACAGACCTGTAGCTCATGGCACAACTGAGCAATAGCTATTCTCAGGCACTGACTGTTGAGTAAATCGGCTATAACTTGAAAAATATTGCATTTGGAGTATTTTGTTAAAATATATTGTTCACCTACTTTTGGGTTAGCTATAACATAGTGAAATTACAGACCTATAGCTCATGGCATAGCGGAGCAATAGCTATTTTCAGGTTCTCACTATTGAGTAAATCAGTTGTAACTTGAAAACTATTGCATTTACAGTATTTTGCTTAAATATGTTGTTCACCTACTTTTAGGTCAGCTATAACAGAGCAAAAATTCAGACATGTAGCTCATTGCATAGCTGAGTAATAGTTACTTTGAGGTTCTCACTCTTGAGTAAATCAGTAGTAACTTGAAAACTATTACATTTAGAGTATTTTGTTAAATATGTTATTCACAGACGTTTTGGTCAGCTATAACATAGTGAAATTGCAGACCTCTATGTCATGGCATAGCTGAGCAATAGCTTCTTTCAGGTTCTCACTGTTGAGTAAATCATTGTATCCAACCTGTAGGAAATCATGGGCTGGGAATCTGTTAATATGGTCCGATTTCACCTTGGACCCCTCCTTCAAGGTCAAATGAGGATAGCCAAACTTAAAAGTGCTTATAACTCGCTTATTATTGGTCCTAGAGGTTTGGAATGGAAAACCAACCTATAGAAAATCATGGGCTGGGAATCTTTTGGTGTGGTCAGATTTCACCTTAGACCCCTCCTTCCAGGTCAAACGAAGATAGCCAAACTTAAAGTGCTTATAACTCGCGTATTATTGGTCTTGGAGGTTTGGGATGGTAAACCAACATATAGGAAATCATGGGCTGGGATTCTTTTGGTGTGGTCAGATTTGACCTGGGACCCCTCCTTCAAGGTCAATTGAGGATAGCCAAACTTACAATTGCTTAGAACTCGCTTATTATTGGTCCTACAGGTTTGGGATAGTAAACAAGCTACAGGAAATCATGGGCTGGGAATTTTTTTGTGTGGTCGGATTTGACCTTGGACCCCTCCGTCAAGGTCAAACAAGGATAGCCAAACTTAAAAAGTGCCTATGACTCACTTATTATTGGTCCGAGAGGTTTGGGATGGTAAACCATCCTAAATTCTTTGGCTGGGAATCTTTTGGTATGGTCAGATTTGACCTTTGGACCCCTTCTTCATGGTCGAACGAGGATATTGCATTTATAGTATTTCTTTAAATATTTTTAACCTACTTTTTACTCTTAAACAATTACCTTGTTACTTTATTTCATAATACCATTTGCAGGGCACAACTTTTTTGTCCTTTTTTTCTGTCAGCTTCGGAATATCTTTCGAACATGCTGTTCAGTTACCATTTACTGTATTTCTGTACAGCCCTTTCCCTGATAATTATGTTTTCCTCTCATCACCATCACAAATCACGGGCACTCTCCTCTTGTTATCCTTTTCTTCTGTCATCTTCAGAATTTCTTTCGAAAATTCGACAGCCCTTTTCCTGATAATTATTCTGTCCTCTAATCACCTTCACAAATCAAAAACACTCAGTCAGCTGACACAGTGCCCGTTCACGGGCACTCTCCTCTTGTTTTTCATATTTATCATAAATAACCCAGTACAAAGTCACAATTACATGTATATCAAGTACATGGACCCATGTTAGTTTTGTTCCAGCACCAAGGATGGACAGACCATAATACAGTAGACAGAACATGGACCCTCTATGTCCTTGTGGTTGTTATTCAGTTTTGATAATTATTTTATTTTTCAAAGTTTTATTCAACATCATAGCCAGAGCTAGTATTAATGCTTTTCTACACATTAATTGATTCCGTTTTATTTGCTACAATAGCTTACCTTTTAGACTCACTGCTATTCAAGAGGCTTGAATAGCCAAACTCAAGAAAAAATGAGTTTGTCACCCCCAGCAGAAGTGTCGAATGTATATTGTATTTTTTCACTAGGCCAGTGTTAGACGAGTAAAACTTTTTCATGAATGAAGTGAGCTCATGTTTGTTGTTCCATAAGGTTCAGTCTTTGGTCCACTGCTGTTATCTCTGTACACCACTCCTTTCAGGGTTGCCAGCAGTCAGGGAATTTAGTTCTGGGTCAGGGAATATGAAAAAAATCGGGGAAATTTGGGAAAATCTTAGAAAGTCGGGGGAATTTTGTTCTGGGTCAGGGAATTTGAAAAAAATTCGGGGAAATTTGGGAAAATCTTAGAAAGTTGGGGAAAATTGACTTTCTTAAGTCGGGCCGGTAAGGTTAAGCAAAGCCATGATGTCACAAATTGGAAACATGTGTATAGCAATACAACAAAAATTGAAATGCAAAGTTGATCTAGAAGATCCTACATTAATGGGCCTATACAATATGAACAATGCATGACATGCACATTATTTTGTAATTTTAATACCCTTCAAATAAGTATTGACTATGGCAAACTTTTGTTACCACAAATGGTGTCAGTGCTCAATTGTAGAAGTTATTGTTGCACAGTCAGGCCTTAAAGTATCAGTAACTTCTATTACAAACGGGGCGTTATATTGTTTATCTGAACATGCTGAAGTAACATATTTTACTACATGTCACGAGTTGTGTGCAATCAAAAATTTTTCAAATTGCAAAGTACTTTTATTTATTCAACCTGGCAATATGTGTGGGCTCAGTAAATAAATAGTATTCATTGTATTGCATTAAGCAATGCCCATCAGAAAAAGTTTTCAAAACATTGATCTATGCAAAAGTTATCATCATCATTTTGCCGCAATGGTCGGGGAAAATGAAGTTGGCAGTCAGGGAAAGGTCAGGGATTTTTAAGCGATCATGACTGGCAACCCTGCCTTTTAGGAAAGTTATTTTAAGACACTCCAACATCAAATTTCACTTTATGCTGAAGACATCCCATTGTTGTTCATATGTCTCACAAAAATACAGCTTTGGCTCAGGATATTCTGGAATAGATGTCCAGCATGCTTAAATTAAACCCTGGTGAACAGTTTATTATCTTTATTATGTCTCATGCTTGGCAAAATATATTTGATTCCCACCTCCCTTTCAGGATATTTGGAAATTTCTTACATCCAGCATTTGTTGTCAAGAACCTTTGTTTCTGGTTTGATTCTAATTTTGCCTTCACTGATCATGTCCCACAATATTTCTACGACTTGTATTATTCAAAAGCATAACCCTGATTGGGTAAGACAGTATCTGACTGTTGAGGCTGCTATCCTTGTGAGTTGTCATCTAGAGTCTGCCGTGGCATAGATTAAACGCTGTAAAAGTCTAGAATGTAATAGAAAAATGAATACATTGTGAGGTATTCTAGCAGTGTTTGAAGCAACAAAAGAAGGTTGTAATTACTTACTGTTCAGAGTGGAATTTGTCCCACTTTCGTGCTGTTTGCATCAAACATGGTAAAGGAAATGACTGTGTCAAAGGTCAAGTTTGTGCTCATGACAAATGAACTTTTCAGAAAAGACTAAAACTGGCAACTAGGAATTGATACAAGCCATGTTTAGAAGCCTCTTTCAGTAAAAATGTTTCTACCATCAACCGCCATTGCTAGGTCTCAAGAAGAAATTATGGATATGAAAATAGATTTTTATTGCGTTAATACATCCTATCCAATGGACAAATGCTTATCCGGTCGGCGCGGACCGGCCCGCCAAACGTCAGAAAAAGACGTCCTGTGTCTCCACCGGCCAAGCCGGTCCAGTACTGTGCACTCGCCAGGTGGCGTGTAGTACTTCTTTCCTGTCTAGACAGAGTGACGTCATAGCAGGGTATTAACTTATAAAAATTTAATTTACCTATTAAATTTGCAAAATTAGGCTGTTATGAGTGAGTCTATATGGAGTCAGTTGTCCCAGACACCCTACAGGCTTGGTTAATAGGCAGGTCTGCCCTTCCCCCAAAGCACAGTACCCCAATATCTCTTTACTAGAGAATGAAGTTAGAATAAGATGCATGAAAAGGGGTAAAAACAGAAAACATATTTTTGAGGATAAACATAACTCCAAACGGTGTCTTGTGTTGACGATAAATCTCATTAAATGACCCATTCCTGCCAGCCTCAGGTTCTACAACCCTCCTCTTAGGAAAAGAGAAGAAATAGAAACCCAGGGCCCGTATTCACGAAAGGTCTTAGCCAGGGCTAAGGCTTAAAGTTGAGACTTTTGTCTCAAGTTTCTGCCCAAAAACTGCTAAGACTTTTGTCTTAGGCTTAGTGGTATTCACAAAGAATTTAAGACTGGTCTTAGGCTTAGCCAAGGGCTTAACTTTAAGACTGGTTGGTAGTGGCCTTAAATTTTGTAAAGAGGACTTAAATATGGCTGCCATAAACTTTTCTCCACTCCAAACTTTGAAATGGCTGTAAATAAAGTATAATTATACAGAACACCTCACTAAAGCAGTCTTTGGGAAGTTTATATGTGGTAACAAGGTTTTTCATTTTAAAACAGCACTTCTCCGTAGATAAAATGCATTAAATGAAGGATATATGTCACCAATAGTATAGTTTGAAGAGAAAAGAAAGGTCACATGACACAGAAAACCACTGTGGTTATTTGATAATCTTGGACTTAGCTAAATCACCCTTTGTGAATACAGTTTTAAGACAAAACTTAGCTGAGACAAAAGTCTTAACTTTAAGACGGGATTTAAGCCTAAGACCTGGCTAAGTCTAAGACCTTTCGTGAATACGGGCCCAGGCAAATATGTGCCAGGACTAAGCCAAACCGGCATCCCAGGACCAACTAATATGCATGAAGATGGAGAAACTGACAAAAGAGGGCCTTCACCCAGTCTTCATACATGAGGAGAACTTGGTAGAGTTTGCTGTCCATTTTCTGTACAGACAGGATATGGATGTCACATCTTATACTTCGAAGAAAAAACATCACCGTGTCAGAAACTGGGGACTTTCGAGGAAGAGTGTCACCCCAAAGGTTCTTTAGAGTAAGGTACTTCAATTGGGTCCTGGCAAATACCTTCAGAAAGCTGGGGGAGGACTTGCACAATTGTAATCTCCAAGACCGCAGATTTATTAAGACCTGTGCTGGGTGCCTCAGAATGTGCTTTAAAATGTTTGCCTGGGTAATATTTTTTGAAAGTGCAATGACGTCGGTATGAGTGCTTTCTGCCTGATCACAATCAAATCAGCGCTAGATGTAATAACATTGGTTCTTCCCAGCTAGTACACATTTTTGTGTTTTGCAAACGTTTGGCAAAGGTTAAAAAAATGATGGGTACGAAAACCATTTGTAATAGAATGTTTTTAAAACATTTTATGAAAACCGTTTATTAAACGTTTAACGATAAATGTTAGAAAAACATTATAAATGAACTTAATAATGTCTGAATAATAATGGGGTCAGAGGTCAAATTCAATATCTTTGTATCGTTGCTCATTATTGAAAATATTATTTTTATGTCTAAAATTGTAAGATAGTGGCTTAGAACTTGTGCCCCCATTCAATTCTTACTTTTAACTTTTTAAGGATTGCATGTGGGGCAATTTTTGACAAAGTCCTCTAAAATCCCCTATTATTGCTCACCGCCATCTTTGTTTGGACATGTTTGAAGGTGAAGGTTTAAAAATATGGGTTTAAAAAACGCTTTTGATAGAATGTTTTTAAAACATTTGACAAGCGATGTTGTTTAAACATTTTATGTGTACTGTTTATCAAACATTTCCAGCAAAACCTTAATTTCTTCAGCTATTTTATAAATGTTTTTTAAACGTTTCCAGTCAAACCTAGCTTCTTGAGTTATTTTATAAATGTTTAATAAATGTTTTTGGAAAAACGTTTATAAAGAGAATGTTTATTAAACGTTTTGTAAACATTACAGCATAAACATTTACTTAGAAACGTTTAAAAACCAAAGATAGGGTTTATTTAGGTTTTAAAAACGTTTTGTAAACGTTTAAACCATTTAAAAACGTTTCTAATGTTTACTGGGTTATTATTGACTTCCACAACAAAGGTGGTCCTTGGTTGTCTCCACATGAAGCACTTTCGGTGGCATGTCAAAGAGCTGGTGAGATTTCTTTAGTCAATGGAGAAGCTACTTCTTTTGACAAAACCGATCGTGGTGACTCAAGGCTGAGTTTGGCTCAATCTCAGAAATGTCTTCGCTGGCTCAAAGCATTACTCAGAAGAACACAATGTCTTGCACTTTACAGGCACCTCAAAAGAAGGCTGGGGCTGTCAATCAAATCAAAACAAGGCTGCAAAACCATCAAAGACAGGAGTAGTGGTCTGAAGCGGTCACCCATCCCAGTACTAACGTAGCCCATTGCCTTGCAACTTCAGAGAACAAACAGATACTCATCACACTGTGCCACAATTCATGAAAGTCAGGAGACAAAAAAAGGTACTGCTAGAAGCGCGAGCCTCACTAGAGCTTGTGCTTAACAATATAAACTGTTTGTGGACTCCGCTCATATCAACCTTCCACAACGCCTTTTGAATTATAAGCCATGTTCATAGCATTTAGAAACTCCGGCAGTAACGTCAGTCTGTTCATGTAGCTATGGATAACACCACAAACAAAGAGGAAACCCACTCAAACAAATGTACACTCTCAAAGTTTTGGAGAATAATGAGTTGTTGTCATTTTCCTCAAACACAACTCAGAGCAAGAATCATCCCAGTGCGTCTAAACATGATAATAGACTCTGACACAGTCATCTCAAATCCAGGCCACAGTCTGTTCACCACATTCACATGTCTTCAAACGGATCTGTCACACCTTATTCACTTCATAGGTTCACTGCTCCTGTTTTTCTCCCATCACATCCCATTCTACATTATCAGACCAGAGAGCCTGGGGAATCCACACTATCAACATCAGATGGTTGGGTCTCACAGTACAGCCATAACCCTCTAACTGCTCCCCTACGGAGGGTGAAGCAATAAATCAACCAATACAGTTGTGTGATAATCGAAGTAGGAACAGGCTGAACAGGAATGCACTGGCTTTGGGGCCTTGTCCACATATCAACTAAAATACCTCTACTTTTACCAGTTTTTCCAAAATGACCACTTAAATGTTAGACCACAATCTGCAAAAGCTGAGTCTCCATGCTTGGTATCTGGGGGTCAGCAACTGCAAAACAAGGGTTCTCTGCAGATTTGGCAGAAAAAATTGCTGCACCTAAGAAGATAGTCTACCAAACCATCTGCCAATCAAAGTGGGCCATTGTTGAACAATGGTGTTAAAAAGGCGGATTTCAACAAACTACCAAAGATGTTTATGCACCTCGATAAAATTGAAACAGCTATGCTGTCAAGATTAAACCAAAGACTTAAGATCAGACACGTCCCATTTTTTCAATTCCTTTAAAATGGGGTATAATACAGACATTAAACCAAAATCAGAACGTACTATGAACAAGGACTAGCGCTCCCCAGATCACTTCCAAGTTAAGGCTCCGACCCTTTAAAAATCTGAAAAAAGAGCCTTCTGCAGTGGTTTATTTGTAGATCAAATTACGCAGGCTTGTCACTAGAAGAAGCATAAAATATTCAATACAAAATTTACCTAAAGGACCTTGCACGGACGTAAAACAGTTGAAGTTAAACTTAGAGCAGTGGTGGTGATGCAACAGTTTATAGAGCCCCTTTTAACTGGCAAGACAAAGTCCAAGGGAGTTGGAAGGCAGAACACCTCTTCCAAAATACAGCAGACATGGTGGATTCAGGTCATGAGTCATTCTACACTAGGTTCTTCCTACTATATCTCTGTGTTCCCCGGGAAGATACTTTTGACAGATAGTCTCATACCCAGTATTAAATGAGATATTAAATGACACATTTAGGGTTATTTTTCCAGACCACATATAGTTGTTGCCTTCTGAATTTTAAAGTTGATTCTGTAACGCCATTGGTAGAAGTACAGCACAAAATTGACACCTTGGCTATGTCCCTTGATTAACGCTAACTGCCTTGCTTTATGTTTAGATGCGCCTTAGAGTCCATCAGTGATGGAGATTAAGCGCTATAAAAGTCCACATTAGATTACATTAGATTTTGTGACCTTATGTCAATTTATGGGGGGAATCAATGGTTTACTGTCTCCTTTATATTTAAGCTATTAGTATTTAAAATCAATGTTTGACTATTCAGTCCATCAACTGATAACACCCTCTTCTTTGGAAACATAACACTGACCACTGTCCCTGCCCTGTTCCTTATATTATTGAATAGAATATAATAGAATCATTTATATAGCGCAAAATTGATGCAACATCCTCTAATGCACTTAAGGCAAAAAGGGAAATTTAAGGGACATGCCGGGTCAAAATCCTGATTTGGCGCCGCTAGGGGAGAAATATTATGGTGGGGGATATGCAAGCCTAAACAAGTAGGTTTTTAGCTGGCTTCGAAACCCTATAATTGTATTCTGAAAATAATATTTCAAAGAAAGACGTTTCATCAAAGACAGCATAAAATCAAAACAGGAGAAGATATTTGTTGGATCCAGCCTTCCCAATTCTTAAATGAGGTCAAAAATAAACATTTTATTTACCATGAGTAATCAAATCATGTTTGTTGAGGTCCCAAGAATATATCACCAGATTTTATACCCTGCAATGTCCTATTTCAAAGACTTTGCATTTCTTGTTTCATATGTATGCATGCCAAAATCTGTAAAATGACCTTGTTTAGATTAATTCTTTTAATGTCTTATTAATATGAAAGTATTATAAAGCTGGACAAACTTTCTTTAAAATACTGAAGCTATAAATATGTTTCAGGCAATGCAAGCTTTTTGCAAACAGTTATACGTCTTTGAAATTCTCTATTTATTCATATTTTGTCATTTAAAATATACATGTTTTCTTTGTTGTGTGCTATTAACATATTCATTTTATAAATATGAGCATATATCAGTGGCATCCTTTTCAAAACAAAAATCAGAATGAATAAAATATTCTACACTGCACAGAATTCTTTGTAAACCTCAATACAAAAATTCCTATTGTTTGAATCGCATTTATCAGTTTTCTCGACCAAAAGAACAAAAATGCAAATGCGTTGATTCTACATCTGTTAACTTTTTCTTGCACCATGAATATATGTGTACAGGTACAATGAAACCAACTAATGTTTAAAATCTGAGTTGCATGTTTCGTGTCTATTTTTAAACGTGTTATCAAATTGAAACATATTTAGACTGCACATGAAACAATTGGTGGGGCCACTCTTTTAAGTCATTTCAAAAATCAATAAATGGTAATTCTTATGCATCTAAGCTACATGTTGTATGAAATTTGAACACAGATTTCAATACTACACTAACTTGAATGCACTTAGTAAATTGTTATGAAATATCTTTCTTAGCTATGGCTGTTGATCTTGTCAGTTTGTTTATGCAATGCAATATCAGGGTAAATAATTGATCTCGACACAGATATTTATTTTGGAAGCACGGAAGACAGTCAGATCAATTATGTTTACCTGACAAAGGTCCAGGTACACAAACAGGTAATGCACATAACGACAATTTCCATGTACACTCCAAAACCCCAAATAGGTTACAGATCAGATCCATAAAATATTACTTAAGTGCCAGAAATTAGAGGCAAATTATTTCAGAATGAAGAAGCTTTTCCCCTTTAAATAACATTCCCGATCCCCTTTATTTTGTTTGCCTAATAGGTTACATTTATAAAAAAATACGTTGTTTGTTCATTTGTCTTTGTTTCTTTGCCCCTTTTGTTAACAAGAAAATGTATTGAAACAATAGGTTTGCTTATAGTTGAGTAATGACATATGCATTGCCAGATTTATGCAGATCATATGCAAATAACATTTCCATTGTACGTGTTGATATACTGTAAAAGAAGAAATTTAAGCCAGAAGAAAGATTCACCAATTCTGCAATTTTTAAAGAAATAAATTAAAATTAATCGTCACTCATGAGGCCTAGTTTCTACTTGAGGTATTTACACACATTTAAAATATCACTCTCCAAGCTCATTAACTAAAATAGAAAACTGCAACGTCTAGTAAAATTTCAAGCTGCACAGTATGTCTCCTTACTTATTATATGTTGCTGTCGGATCTCTAATAGAAAATGTGCAGCAGTTTATAGGTTTAAATCCTCCATTACCGCTTATGAAAGAAGTTTTTTCTTTAAAGAAGCTATCAGACCAAATAATTTTAAATTTTATTTTCGATATTTGATGTCATAAATGACATTATTATAAATGAATATATTCTTTATAAATTAGTTATAAATAAATAATTGTTCATTATAAAACTACTTTAAGCCTATTTCAGATACATCCAAATATTTCAATTAATTTTTTAAAAAGGAAGGTCATTAATATATTCTGTTTATTAATATATCCTGTCTACATATTAAACATACTTTTGTAATCTTGTAAACCAAAAACACATAAACTTGATTATTGACATAATCTCTTGTTTTTTCGAAAATTGAGTTGTCAAATGTGACAGTACCGTAAAGAAATTCAATGCATAAACATTAGCAAGAGTCTCCGGGGTTCAGGTGAGGTAAACAAGTCAATAATAACATAAATTCTAAGGCCTCTTGTACACAGGTATATGGACTTAATAAGGTGAAGGCTAAATTCAGTATGTTATATGAATCAGCAATTTTCTGCTCTGTATAAAAAAGGTGTGATCTTTAAGGTGGCAGTGGATATTAGGATACAGGTAACGACAGGTTGTGTTATCAGGTATGTTACTCAATGATTTCTATTGTAATTCATTGTGCAGTTTATTCCTTATGTGTTAATTAAGGGTGGGCTACTACAAATGTATTCACATTTACAACTGTAAGTTGAAGTCAAAATTGAACAATCTGGGCAATTGGTTTTAAGAATAAATGTATTAATATTTGTAGTTTCTTTCACTTTTGTTGAGATATCTACAGTAACAATTACATGTCATGGTGATAAGTTGTTTAGCAATAACTATCAAATACTATAGTCTATGATATAATGAACATTAAAATAGTATAAAGATAAGAAGAACCTTTTTGTATATTATAGATCATTTTGTTCAGTACTTCATCTCACCCTGTGTTTGTCCACTTGATTTTGGGGTTTAAAATGTTAAAATTTGGCAATTTTCCTTTTATGTTTCTTTTAATTAAGTTAAAATGTACACATTTAGAGTACTTGTACTTAATCTTTTCCTAAATTTATTCACTTCTTCCTTTTGTTAAGCCCTGCCCACATAAACAAATTCAGAAAGATCAGGTCATTACTTTTGCAGTTATAGTTAATACAGACCAACGGACCCCAAAACTAGAGAAAAAAAGTAAAATAAGTTTAGCTGTTTTGTCGGTATACTTTATGAACTCAGAATATTCGTGAGAGAGTGTTTGCCAAATATAAATCTATCAAGAAAACACACAAACCTCCCTGTTGCATAAACCCGTTGAAGTATTTGTAACTCAATAGATTGTGTATAAATTACCATGCATAAAAACTCTATAGACATTTTATAGACCTTCAACTAAGTGCTTGTCACAAACTTCTATATATCTATAATTAGAACTGAGACAGTTTATTTTCCTTACACAAGTGTTATTTATGGTTTATATCAAGCAATGGCGTGTGCTTACTCCCCCTCAAAATAAAATATCTCTTATTTGTTTCCCCAACTAAGCGAATTGAAAACCAAGCATTTTATCCCAGACTTGAACCCTCTAACTACTGGGCCGCGTGGGTAATCCAGTGTGTATGGGGAGTCATATACATCTAATCTACTGCTCTGCTAGAAAAAGTCAAAGGGATAGTTTAGGAACATTCTAAGTCAATCATCGAGGGCTATGGGTGTAAATAAGTGGAATATACTAGACAGGGAAGCCTGACTTAAGAGGTGGGTCTTGAAATGCTTTTTAGAGGATATTTCTGTGTTAGTGGTTGTCATATGAAAAGGAAGCTAGTTCTGAAAAGTGGGTGCGTAATGACTGAAATGGTTAGTGTTTCCTTAGTCAGTGCTGCTTACACATTCTTCCTGAAAGCCAAAATTTTATCACTTCCCAAACCCAAAACCTGAACATTTATTCAAAATGTGTTTTTCTTTCGCTCAGTATCTTTAGTTTTCTTACTAGAAAGACAGATAAATAAATACAGAAACCCTAAAAAATATAAAACCCAAAGTTTGAATTTGATATTTGTATCTTTCGTAAGGCTGGTGGACAGTAAACCTTGTAAATCCAATATGTCTGCCATGTCATTTTGCAATTTGCACCTGTTATACACGAGTTGTACTTTATTCAGAGTTTGTCATATTGACTCACGAGGGATAAGCCACTGAGATCGCTATTTACATACATGTAATCGATTCTGAACTATTATATGGACGAGTGGTATGCTATATCATTGCAGTTAGCAGTAAGAATAAAACTAAACTATTGCCACATTGTTATCTTTTAGAAATCAGTTGTTTTAGGCCACCTTAACTTAATAGTAAATATTTGATTTAACATTCACCTAATCTCAATTAGAGTTGTCCTTAACCTAAATTCAAGGTGGCCTAAAAATTGTAGAAACATGTAGAAAAGTTAACATTGATTGCTTATATCTTTATCAATAAATTATAGATGATATCCAATGGACATATTAACATTTGATTTTGCTTTCAATAAAATGCACCAGTTTACAAAACATTGAGAAGTTTTAGATGTTGAAAAGACTGGATCATTGGAATAAAGATTTGTAATAGTTTGAATGCTAAACAAATCTTGGAGGTTATGTGGTGTCTTTGGAGAAACCTCTAACCACGGGATGTACCACATGTAGTTTAAATGGGGCATTATTGAATCAGCATACGTTGCCTCGGACTAAATTTGAACAACGGAGGTGAAGGCCAAGTGAATAAATGTCAAACTACACATTCACAGAGACCCCCCCCCCCCCCAAAAAAAAAAAAAAAAAAAAAAAAGAAAGAAAATTCAATGCCAAGAAAACAGGTAATACCCATGCAAAACATCCAACAAGGGCAGATATTGAGCAAGGATAGAGACAAGAAAGAAGAGATAGATGTTGAGGTAAAGCCCTGAAATTGGTTATTGTATCCAGTGACCTGACAAGTTGTAGAGGCGTAAGTCCTTGTTATTTCTGCCATGAAGGTGTAATTTCATGACCGTTTATCTGTTTGTCTCTTCATTGTCAGCAGGATTATGTTAACACTGCTGGTTGGATCTTCCTGAAAAAAATCATCAGATGTGTCTTGGTCCAACTTATGATCTCATTGAAGTTTAAGAGTGATGTGGATCACCGTATGGATACAAAAAATTATTTCGGCAAGCAAACTGATGTCTGCCAATGCCTTATTTGGTAGAGTTGAGTGAAGAGGGAGGTGATTTCCATGAAGGAGGCAATTACACACTTAATTGGCGAATACATATAAGGAGGTTGAGTTTCATAGCTTTAAACAAAAGCTTAATTGTTGGTCCTACCAGTAAGTTAGAAACTAAGCATAGGTTCTTGCAAAACAAGAAAAAAACTGCTATGAAATTTTATTGAAAACAATCCAAAATAGAGCAAAACTTGAGTGTGGAATTTTTAAGCATTATTTATCATATTATTGTAGAACTAACAAGATGCCTCATTCAAGGGAATCACATAGCCATGAACACATGGATGGAAGTCATGAACATATGAGTGGAAGCCATGAGATGGGAGATCATGATGGATTCTGGAGGGGCTGCTCTGAGTAAGTAATGCTTATGGGCCTGTCTCATGTCTCTCTTTCAGGGTTACGTTGTGCTTAAATATAATCTGTAAGTGCTAATTCATCATAGAAGGAAGCCCCCCAAACCTGCATACCTTATAAATTCAGTCTTGGTCATTGTTGTAAATATTTTTGTATTTATTATGTTCAAATGTTTAGGTAAAATCCACTGAAGTATTGAGATTTAGCTTTTGTAAACATTTTACACAAACATACCTGGTGTAAATAACAATAAACCCCAATTTAAAAAGCATTTGAAAATATATAGTGAGATATTTTGTTTCAGTTATTCTCAGAATTCAGGCAGGAATACCCATATTAGGACATTGTGATTTTTATTTTACCATGTACTAAGTCGTGATAAAGAGAACATCTCATGGGCAAGTGGGGTAAGTTTTGGGGAAGTAAGAGTGTTGTGAATATGTTATGTATAGGACTATCATTCTGAGTGAACATTGACATTTGACCTAAAATTCTGCATATGCACCTTTAAGTGAGGGAGATTTTGTAGTTTAAAGTACAAAAATCATATGTACTGCTATCTTCAACATCTTAAGGCTACAGATTGCGTGCTTAAAGTGATACGTACTTAAATGTATTCCAATATGTATAGGTAAATGAGCAACTAAGTGTCTATTATTTAAAAACAATGAATTGTTTACGAGGTCCCTACGTAAATGAATCCCCTTTTTAATTTGTAATTTCAAAGATGTTGTTTAACATCATTACTCTTCATTTCTGTATTACTGGTATGTATTTTAGGAATTGTACGACCATTTTAATTGAAATAAAAGTAAAAAGTTTTTTGGGGGGAAATGTATAGAAGGACTTATATAATCATAATCCAAGAGCAGAATACCTGCCCATTAATGAAAGATATCGGATACTTTTAACAAAGGAAAAACTCTAAGATGTAATTTTAAAAGATTTAAATATGTGTATGTATCTTTAAGGCGTTTCTGGGGAGATGATAAGCACGAGGTAGAAGCCAAGAGAATTGCGCTGGGAGCTTCTCTTCTGGCCATAGCTGTCATCATCATTGTGGTGACTGTTATTGTGGTAAGAATTGTTTTTCAGAACTGCCATCTTATGTACAGAGAATCTTGAATTATCAGACACAGTATAGATGACCAAAATGAACAGCATTCAACTGTTTAAAATAACAGCACCTGTTATAGTAACCTTTACTCCACGAAAAATATATCTTCTATTGAGATGCCATTACCTTTGCATTTAAATGTAAATAAATTTGCCCAAGCTTTGAAATTTTTAGGCATATGTACAGCACTTGGCTTACACATATGACATTTAAAATCAACTATGAACTTTTGACCTAGGTATCACTTATGACCTTTGACTCTGGTCCTCCAAACTGTCCCGTGTGGATGTTCTGATGATAACCTTTTTGTTTTGGTTTATTGAATCAAACACCTTATGTCTTTGAGGATATGTATAAATGTGGTCTATATAAACCCTTCTGCATGACTTCAAACAGTTGAAATGCTTTCAAAAGATCTTTACACATTGGAATTTCACCTTTGAGCTACTAATGTTCTGCAAGTTCTTGATTTAATTGACATACAGAAAATATTAATTGCACAGGATGTTGAAAACATTATGACATGTTTAAGTGCTGTTGCAATAAATAACATACTAAATATTGTCAATAAGAAAATTTATTGTAATACCTTAAGGCCCAAAAAGGAATAAGTCTTCTCCCAATGTATCATCTGCATTTTATAGTCACTTGTAAGTTTTTTGTGTTCCATTATGATAAAACTTAAAGGTTCAACTATTTCTTTACAGAGTGTCTTCGGAACCGACCAGGACGGGTCAGAATTCTTTTAATTTCAGAACTGTCACGTTCATATTATAACTACAGAGTGTCTTCGGAACCGACCAGGACGGGTCAGAATTCTTTTAATTTCAGAACCGTCACGTTCATATTATAACTATTTGATGTGTGGCTGTTGAATTAAAGCATGCTGTCGATGAAAATAGATACAGCTAGGAAACCAGTCTACTTTTCATCTGCAAACGGGATTAATTTCATTAACCAATGAAATAATTTGTTACTGAAATCTCACTTGAGACCAAGTATAACAAAGTTTGTATATTTTTCTACAAAAAAGCTTCAAAACTAAAGATATTCTAAAATGTCATGTTAGAATAGAAATTTTGCGGTTCCGATTTTATGAAAACATTTACAAAATATATCAAGGGTAAAGACATTTTTCTTTAAAACGGGTCTTAAAGCAAATAATTTGTGAGCCATTTCCATTGGCGGTTCTGAAAGGGATTGTTTTCCGATCGGTCAGTGACTGTTCTGAAGCCACAGTGATTTCTTTATAACACTACCCATGTTTGTATATTATTCCACTAAAGTTCAACTTAATGTAGATTAACCTGTTTACTAAATATGTACATTTATCTGTGTTGTGACTAGTTGAACATTGAACCACTAAGTGTATCACATTTTAAATCTAGATATTTTTCTTTGGAGATTTAGCATAAATGCAGGGTTTTCCCCATGTATCATGCGTATCCAGTCAGTAGCAAAATCTATTAAATGTAGATTTATCAATGCTTTGAGATTCAATTGAACAGGACCTCCCATGTATTTTGACTTATTTCACATGTTTCCACTTCTAGCTGTGTAATGTTGGAGATGTAGATATTTTCCCAGGAACATTCTCACAAGGGATGTGTTGTCTTTTTGGACTGTGACTTGTTCAGCATGAAGCCATCTTATGCTTCAAATATGGCTATTTTTCGCCTCAAAATTCACCATAATGGAGGTTTTACATGTTTAATACTTCTGCATGTTATTATTACTATTATTATGTATTTATACTCAGCGCAATATCTCCATATACTACAGGACTCAAGCGCTATTTAATCAATCCAACTGTACAGGTACAGCCCAACTCACAAGTAACTGACATTCCCCTAACTGGAAGATAGAGGCTCAAGGATGACCATTTATCAACGTCCTTGAGGTTCTTTAACCTGCCACTGGGGATAGGACCCAATGACAGAGGACCGCCATTTTAAGTGGTCATCCGAGCCACTATGTATCTGCCTGTACCTGGGATTGAACCAACGTCCTCTGAGTTCCTAGACAAGTGTGTTACCCGCTAGGCCACAGTGGCAGATACATGTCTCCACTAGATGTGTTATTTTTGCAAATCATACTTTGTAACTAGTTCTATGTGTGCCCACTAGGTGTGCTGCAGGCGCAAAAAGTTGATGAAAGCCAAACATCAGAAACTGGCTGAAGAGAAGAGTTTGCCTGGGGAATTTGATCCAGATAAGGTGAGAAAAAGTACCTGTGTAGAAGTCAGAAATATGCTTAATGTGATATCTGTTGCCTGGTTTTAAAAATGCTAAATTTTATTAGGCAGTGACTTCCTTCATGATACCATTGATAGCAAGATTGGTTGTATCATGAAAAGAGTGTAAAGATATGTCATAACACAAACGGATTAGTTCTAAAGCAGTAGCAACTCTCGGAAGAGGATGACTCACCCACAAAAGGCTTTTTGAATATGTGAAACATTTTGAAGAGCATCTGCAATCCCAGGGTTTATACTGCCAATCGTCATGAGGGAAAATATCCGATGCACAATCAAACACTATTTTGTGCCGGATAACCATGGTAGGGGCAGTTGGGAGGCAAATTCACAACAGTGAAACAATGGCATAGAACTCTGTATAACAATGTTTAATTACCATAAAAAGGAAATCTCTTGTCTGAATGGTGTAATTTTAATCACAAAGTTCATAAGAAGGTCTTACAGAGCCCAAGTCCATTGATTAACATACTGAAAAGGGTCATATCTACACACCAGTGTAAACAAAATGCCACTATTAGTGTGCCATTCTCTCTATAAAATCAGTCTATTTTTGTAATACAATATATTAACTTTCATTGATTTACGGTCTACCCAAGAGTGTATTGGTTGTATGAAACTGGAGATCCCCCTTCAGTTCCATTTGTTAAGTGCTAGACTTGGACTTGTGAGGTTACTCTACAAGTATAAAGTTAACTTCGTGATACAAGTGATATTTATGAATTGTTGGGAGCAGGTCCTACATCCTATTTGTCGTTATAACTTTTAACAATGGACAAATCACAGTAGTCACTGGGTCAGTAGTCATTGGGTTTAAAATCGGCTATGTAGTATAACTGAGTGCAAAAATTTAGTCAATGGTTTCAGTATAGTTTGGTTGTCAGTGATGATTGCTGTTTAAATATTTACATACTGAACACTAACACCTACTGTCCCAATAGTGTCTAGTTACAGTTTCACAGGCTAAAGTTCAACACAAGGGAGCCGAACAACATAAATTTAGCTTGCCAGTTTACAATTAATTTACTTAGGGTGACATTAGCACATCAGTGTCACACATTCCACATGTGGAACAAGAAGTGCCTGAGAATGCACAAACCCTCCTCGTCTGTGTGCAGTACCCCCCCCCCCCCCCCCCCCAAAAAAAAAAAAAAAAAAAAAAAATTGGGATCCAAGGTCCAGATCAAGATCAAATACGTCTTTTTGAGTAGGACCAAGACTCTGCCTTGTCTTAAATATGACCCAGATCTGATGTAACGTTTAAAGTTATGCATGGACAGCTAGACAAATTAAACCCAATTACAGAGCCTTTATTCCTCTCCTCAGGCACCACTCCATACAATAATTCATGTCATTATAGGCAAGCACACTCAAATAGAATATCTATTATCCAAACCATTTGAGAGAACGTGATTGTGTTCAGATAAGCGAAGGGTTGTAAAAAAGATCAGCCTTGTATCTTAAAGGAGGAGAATAAAAGCTTGTGGGAGTGCTAATGAATACAAAACATTGTATATTCGGATAATAGAAGGTCTCACAATAAAGCTCCTGATGTATATGGTATCAAAATTATAAAATTACCATTATTATAATAAAATAATAAATAAAAGTCTTTTGTTACGAGGTAAAACTTGTTATTCTTTCAGCACCCAAAGGCCAAGGAAGCTTATCCTGTAGTGGTAGTGGCCCCTATACATCAGGGTGGTAAGTCAGATGAGGCAGTGCCCTCCGACCCACGTCTGACACTGGGAGTATGGAGCCCACCGCCAGCCTATATGGAGAAGTAATAAATGTGGGCTGGAAGAAGGCATGCATTTACACATGCATAAACAAAAAATCTGAAATTTATTGTCATAGTATGCCCAATTTCCCATCGGTGATATCTTCTTAAATTAAGAGTAAGAGAGCAAAATAATGGGAAGTGTTTCACCTCATAAGACAGATCACCTTATACTGTCAAAATATTTATAAATTTTAATTTTTCATGTTCAGAAAAACAGTTTTCTTGTTGGTAAATTTGGCATATTTTATTAAATTTCTGATTTTTTTCACTCGATATACACACGTGGATGTGGCAATAATATAGAATGACCATGATTAGTTTGCATTCGTAGTGTACGTAGTGTTTTGTTTGTGGGTTAAAAGTAAATGAATTCAAAATAATTATTGTAAAACAAGAAAAAATATTGATAATATGCATATTTACATTTTAATTTACAATTTCTTTATTCTTTAGTTGAATGATTGTGTGAATAGATTATATAAAGAATATCAACTGTATGTGGACATTAATTCAAATTTTACAAACCTGGTGATTATGCATAATTCAAATTTAATTCAAAATGTGAGGTAAAATTCAAATGTTGTTAATTATATTAAAGATGTTTCATTAGACATAATTGCACAAACATAGCTGTATATTTTCCCTTTTGTATAGCTTAAATTCATTCTAAGGTTTTATTTGTTAATAATAATAAACATATCACGTGAAACTTGTTCCACAATATTTGACTTGTTTTTTTAACCAAGATCTATTTTCAATGTGGTATAATCTGAAAATATTATTCAGTTTAATTTTTTTCTGCTTAGAATCTATTGTGAATTTGTAATAAAAATGTTTGTTTGACATGTTATAACAGAATCATTTATGTATGCAAGATTTTTAACCTTAGTTTTTAAACAACTACTCAATAATACTACGTATTTGTAGACTGACAATGGGATCAAATTGAATTATTTTGTTTGAGTTACCAGGAAAAGATATGTTTAGTAAAAGAAATTATCAATGTCTTTTACAACTGAGAGAATGATGCATTTGTGCTTTGGGGCATTTATTAAAATTTCAAAAACTAAATTAACTGTGATATTGTTTGTATTGTTGTAATAAATATATTTCCTTGCTTTCATAACTTTTTCTTTATATCTTTCCTTTCCACAAAAAATATTATGCAGTTATTATACTTTGGGGTTGAGACAGTTGCTTTGCCACCTAAAAGTTTCTAATTCTGGTTCTAATTGGACTATTAAAGCACTAATCTCGCATATTCAAAGGGGTCTCTTAGGGCCAACAGAACCAAACAATCAACCCATTTCGTTGCCAGGGACAAAAAAGAGGTCAATCACCACAGAGAATCCCAAGGGGTGATTAAGACTAAGCTGGGTATGCCTTGGTGTAGAGGTGGGTTTTAAGCTGCTTTCTGAAAGAGGCTAGGGTGGGGGACGCATGAATCTCGCATTGGGGGCTTCAAACACAAAACTATAACCAACTATTACAACTTTAGGTATCCTGATCAATGGGGAATAGAATAAGGTCCATAATGTGACCGTACAGACGGGTAGGTTAACTCTCTGAATGTTTAAGATCACAAGAGAGCTCATAAATTTGTAACTGTCACCAACTGGTATATCAACATGAATATTGAAATTACCACAGATATAATACAAAAAGCTAATGGATGACAGGAAACCAACAAAAACCATGAATGCTTCCTGAAAGTTGGAGGTACATGATCCTGGAAAGCAGATGCAGGCAAGCAACAGTGAGAGGCCATGAAGCCCAGTTGACACGACCAAATGACTGATAGAAAGGAGATTTGATTTTATGTGGTGTATAAGATCATCTAATGAAAAAAACAACACCATCACCAATACCTGAGGGACAAGGCCTTTAAAGAAATGTGATATTAGGAGAAGTAATAGATTGTAGAAAGCTATCCATATCAGATAGACAGACATGGGTTTCAGTGAGACATCGAAAGTCAAAGGCATGTGATGTTACAATATTGGCAAGGAGTGGACCCTTGTTTGTTATGGATGTGGCATTCAGTCCACCCACCATGAAAGGACCAGGGTTGAGGGATACATCACCTCCCAGTAAAAGTAACAACACATGATCTCTTCCATTAAACGAGGTTGAAAATTTGTGACATGAACAGGTGTATAAAATTTTTTTCCAACTATAGACAAGGGGTTACTGGATGTATAAGATATTCTCGTGTGGAGTAGAAGTAATTCTACATTTGAGACCGGAATTTGTAATATTAGTTCCAGCTTTTGTCACAATAAAAGTGTAAGACTGGCATTTGTTATGTTCACTCAGACATGAAAGAAAGCTGTTTGTGCTGATAATGGCCATCTTGGTACACTTCTGTGACATTGTCATGTCTACATTAAGTGACAATTAATTTTGTTTCTAAAATTTCTTTATGGAAATGTCCTTTTGTCTCAGGTACTTAAACTTAAAAGTTATACCTTAACTAACTCACCCATACCATGTTCCCAAGTATTGTTACACATCTGTTTGTTATTGCGTTGTCACAAATTCTCAGTTGAAGCCCTGGTATTTTTATTACATAATTTACATCAAAATAAACTCCCTCTTTATTGCTCTAGGTCAAGTATGTGGTACTACTTTTATTACTATATAACCAGTCTTACATGTGTCACCCTGACATTAATCTTAACCTCAAGTTTCCTGCCTTTTAGTTTACCTCTGTTACTCCAGTTTTATTTTCTTCCCTTTTAAACTGGCAGTGCATGAAGCAACATAAAATATTTCACCCACCCACCTCCCTGCAGCATAGAGTTATTCCACCTTAACCTACACCTTCTTACAGGTCAGGTAGCATTAATGATTTCACCACTCACCTCCCTGCAGCATTGAATTGCTCCACCCTCATCTGCACTTCTCACAAGTCAGGTCACCACACTACACTGCCAATTCAGTCATATGTTGCTATCATACTGCTACATATGCAATTGTTTACCTTATTTCTTATACTATTTTATGTCTATTCTATGTTATGGGGTTTTGTCCTATTTGAACATACTAATTTTAGTAGTATATGTGTTTAGTATTTGTATGTCTTCAAATGTTAATGAAGCCTCATTTAGCCCAACTATGTTTTTAACTTGTATCACCTGCTTGATACTTCACTTTCCTCCACGTCTTACCTGGGCTCTAACTGTGTTCAATTGTTATTGTTTAACTCCCGTTTCCCCATACAACTGAAAAGCACTCAAAGAATGCAGATCTCCACTCCTTCGCATTTCTGAAAATCCTAGATTTTTTTGTATTCAGAATATGATCTGGGCCTTTCTCAAAATTTAATCATTTCTTTCTTTCGCCATTCCCTTCCCACATAAAATTTGATGAATCTCAACTTATTACTTTTGGAGTTACTGCACAAACCAACAAACAGACAGAGCCCAAAGCATGACCTCCTGGTGTAGGTAATTTTGCTTTTAGATTAGTATCAAAAGTAAGTCATATGTGTGATTATGTGTATAAAAAGAAAGGACATAGAAAGGCATCACTAGCAAACGAAACACAAATGAGCAAAATATTTTTCCCTCATCTAAATAACTGCATTTAATTTAGAGTTAAGGAGTTCTTATATTTGTTACTTATAAATTCAAAATTTGCAGATATCCTATGGTACAACAGTTAGTTGAACATTAGTTTCCTTTGATCGCCACTTTAATCTTACAATTTATTTTTACATCTATTTGCATACCTTTTTTCCACTCTAAACTAAAAATACGGCTGGTGTGACAGGAGCTGAATATATTTAAGTCTCTCGGTCCTTTTACTTGGATGCACTTTTATTTTAAAACTTCTTAAATAATTAGAAATTTCTACAATAATAAGGAGGCCTTAAGAGTGTACACTGAGACCAAAGTAGACCCTCAGTCATATAAATTGAGTTTTGAGGACAGGATGGATTTCCCCAATATCCACCATTGTTTACATTTTCTGCTGTTTTTCTGATCTAGGAGTGTTTGTATTCATTGGAACACCATCCTATTGTAGAAAATGTCATTTTCCTAAACAGAAACTCCCATGCCAGTGAAGTGTTTGGAAGCTGAGATGACCCTGTTATCCTTGGGTTTGTTTGACAAAGAGTTTGTGTTGATAGATTTTTAACCCTGCATTCTTTATTCCCTGAATTTTAGCCCTGAATTGGTTATGCTTTTAATAATTGATTTTTTTCTGTCAGGTCAAACCAGGAGACGGTTATCAATTGTAAACAGTGACTAGCACTTTAAAAGCCACACTCATAATTGAAAATGGTCAAAAATATACTGAAGTATCTAAAGTCATTTGTGAGCGTAAGGCATACAGGTATAAGTAACCCAAAGTGAACTCGAATGTGACTTTAGACACTTCATTATACCTTTTGTCTGCAATTAAAAATACTTCTTGGAACCATACATTGGCAACAGCTGGAGCATAAATGTATTTGTACTTGTTTGTGTAGTTGGACATGGATTTATTTCATACATGGACACTAGCACACCATGTAAATATAGTTTACAGAAGAAATGTTAAGTAATTTACCTTTAAGAGGGCCTTTTAAAGGTGCATAATGTAACTTTGAAATAAAATTAGTGCCCGTAAAAAGACAACCAATACTGAAACTATTAAAGTTTAAAACTATTAGTTCAGTCAAAATAGGGTTTGACCTCAAACAAATTGTAACAGAAACAATTTTACCACCATTGCTTCCCAAAAAGTTTCAGTTTCAAGAGAAAAAGGTTTATAAAATTTTATTTCGTGGAACTTGGTCAAATTTGTATAAATCCAATATGGCCGCCATACAGATTAATGACTGTGAAAAAAAGGCTGAATAGTGAAATAAAACGAAAGGAAGGGGTGAAAATTTACAAAACAGTGTGTTCAATTGGGTTTTGTAATTTATAATCTCCCGGAGTAGGTTGATTCACAGACTGTCATCTATCAAAAAAGCTCAACAATGCATTGCCAAACGAACATACCCATTGAAAACATGTTCTATTGGGCTTTTGCAGTTAATAATCTTCTGAAGTATTTAAATGTAGTATAAATTGTTGGTCATTTTAGCAAGATTTTGAAGCTGAAAGATTGTCCAAAACTCATACTTTCACTGAAATTACAAGTTTCAGCTCCCATGGCGGCCATCTTGAATTTTGATCAATTTAGGCATGTTCCAACAACTGGAATGTTGTCAACTTTTCATATACAACACTGATACTTATTAAAGTAGTTTTATTTCTGTTGCAATTTGTTTGAGGTTAGGCCATCTCTTGGCCTTATTTGACTGGACTATATATATTTGAGTATCGATAATGATAATTGGCTATATAAGGACTTTATTTTTAACTAAAATTTTGTGCCGATATGAGACGTGTGCTAGGTCAGGAAGCTAAGCAGTAGTTAAATCAAACCATATTACATGTATTTACTTTATTGCTTAAATTGCACATTAAAATTTCACATGTACAGTAACACTACAAGAGTACAAGCTAGAACAAAAAGAAATGAAAACATAAGCGATACTAATGAACTTTTTTATTATGCCAAAATTTATAAGTCTTAACATTTTACATAGTTTAAATAACCCAGTTCATTCTTAGTAGCATATAGTACTTAGTGCACATCCTTGCCTTTAACCTTTGTGGTGGGAACTTAAATCTCAAGCAGAAATTTCACATGGAAAATTTTTCTTCACTGCTTTGCTCCACTAGTAAACTAGTCCCCTTCATGTCATCTATGTAATGCATTCCAAGGATAATAAAATGCCAGAACACTTTATTCTGATAACCCCGCACTCTGCCATATAAAGACTTATTACCTTCAGCAGCGGAGATTGTTTTGTTCATTTGTTACTTCGAAATCGAAAATCGATTTCAAAGTATGTTGGCCAGTCGGTTTGTTTGTTTGTATGTTTGTTAGCATGTTCTAGACCAAAATTTTGAAGCTAGGTTTCTCATTTTTTCCTATAATATTGTCAGGTGTCAGAATAGAGAAGGACCGAATTTCGACAAAATCGGTAGTATTTTAACATAGGTATGACCATTTTAGCTAATCTGAGTAAATGACTTATAACTCGGAAACTATTGCATTTAGAGTGTTTCTGTTAAATATGTTGTTCAGGTACTTTATCTTTAGCTATAAGATGGTGCATAGTTTGGAGATCTGTTGCATTAGCTAAGCGAGTAATAGCTACTTCCTGATTTGTAGCACATTTTAAAAATGAGAATGTGTCCAATTTCTTTGAAAGTATCACACATAGTGACTTTCTTTGAATACATAATTTACTATGTTGGGGTAAGTTATGACATAATGAAGTTGCAGACCTGTAGCTCATTCCGTAGCTGAGCAATAGCTACTTTCAGGATCTCACTGTTGAGTAAATCCTTTGTAACTTTAAAACTATTGCATTAAGAGTATTTTGTTGAAATATGTTATTCACCTACTTTGGAATCAGCTATAACATAATAAAATTGCGGACCTGTAGCTCATTCCATAGCTGAGCAATAGCTACATAAAGGATCTCACTGATGAGTAAATCGCTTGTAACTTGACAAATTGTGGCATTTACAATATTTTGTTGAAATATATTATTCACCTACTTTTGGGATAGCTATAATATAGTGAAATTGCAGACCTGTAGCTCATTCCATAGCTGAGCAATAGCTACTTTGAGTTGGCCAAATTTAGACCCAATGCAAAGGATGTGTAGTTGGAATCTTGTATTGCAGCAAGTTATCAGCAAATTGCAGCCAGATTTTGAAGTTACCACTCAGCCGCGGCCTGAGTGCTCGTTTGCTTGTCTCTCTGTTTGTTTGTCTGTGTTCCCAAAAACTCCAAAAGCAATGAACAGATTTTTCTGAAATTGTTTATATTAAATTGTGGGAGAAATCCGGATCATACACTGGATACCAATACAATGCCGAATTTTCAATATATTTTCAACGATTTTGGCTTTCTGATTGACATTACTCCAACAACAACAAAATGTATTTTATCGTTAGTTTTGCTGCTTTAACAGACAAGCTAAAAATCTTTCTTATGGTAGCTTTTTCTCAAATAATGATATGTTTAAAGCAATATAATTCTCTGTTCGATGTGTGATTTATACTTTATCTGTGTTCTTTATTTTGACTTTGAGCAAAGTGATTATTGACATTCCAAATCCCTTAAGGCCAAAACGTCAAATATTTATGCACATGTAAAAAAGACATGGTAAAGATTTGAGCCTGACCCCAGGCTAGGTATTTCAAAGTCAACCGATGGGCAAAAGATGTATTGTGAATGCAAAGGAAAAATATCCAGACTATTTATTCTCTGTTATTATATGGTAACCCTCTATATAAAACGAAGGCTCCATCCTTGATCCAAGCTATGACGCCACACATGTTGCCTTCATGGGTAATAAACCCACAACTTTCTATTCCAGTGGGGTTATTGTACAGATTATCAATATAATTAAATATATCCAAAATCAATCAGATGTGTACGGAGCCCTGGAAGGGACATAAAACTGTTTTCCTTGCATTTTTTTAATCTCGTTCCCACAAGATATGAAGTTGTGGCCACAAGTTAACAACTCATTACCACAAGATTGCAAAGTCATTCCCACAAGTTAGCAAGTCGTTCCCACAAGTTTCAAAGTTGTTCCCACAAGATGGCAAAGTTGTTCCCACAAGATTGCAAAGTCATTCCCACAAGTTAGAAAGTCGTTCCCACAAGATTGCAAAGTCGTTCCCACAAGTTAGAAAGTCGTTTCCACAACTTTGCAAAGTCGTTCCCACAAGATTTCAAAGTCGTTCCCAAAAGTTTGCAAAGTCGTTCCCACAAGTTTCAAAGTTGTTCCCACAAGATTTCAAAGTCGTTCCCACAAGTTTGCAAAGTCGTTCCCACAAGTTTCAAAGTCGTTCCCACAAGTTTGCAAAGTCGTTCCCACAAGTTTCAAAGTCGTTCCCACAAGTTTGCAAAGTCGTTCCCACAAGTTTCAAAGTCGTTCCCACAAGTTAGAAAATCGTTCCCACAAGTTAGAAAGTCGTTCCCACAAGTTATAAAGTCGTCCCCATAAGTTAGAAAGTCGTTCCCACAACTTAGCAAGTCATTCCCACAAGTTAGAAAGTCGTTCCCACAAGATAGAAAGTCATTACCACAAGATACTAACTCGTTCCCACAAGTTAGCAAAGTCGTTACCACAAGTTAGAAAGTCGTTCCCACAAGATAGCAAGAAAGCAAAATGCCTGTTTTATGGCACTTTCCTTGGTCCTCCTAAGATATTTCAGTATGTTACATTGGACTGGGTGCTTATTGGCACAGCATACCTTGCAGTATCTCCACTGGATTCTCATACAAGCTATGTACCTGGATGCAGCAAAACTCATGTTTGCTGTGCTGCAAATTGCATAGACTTTTCATAGAGTAAATTGCATAGTCTTATCATTCTCAACCCCTTCTTTATACCCATTACCTTGGTTCCCCCTTAGGTGCCACATATAGACACTCTAACGCAATTAGTATTAAATCTTTAAAAGACAATATTGCAGTATACCTGTAACAATAAGTAGATGACCTCTGAAGGTCACTAATTAGGTAACTTAGAAGAATAACCATTAAAATTTATAAAATGATAACCAGGCCTACAGGGATATGTAAACTTGAATGGCATGCTAGTAGATTGGTGACCTCTATATAAATTAGGTATCATAGACAAAGAAATTGCCTGTACATTGGCATCAAAGCATGACTTAGTTAAACTTGTGGGAATGACTTGCTATCTTGTGGGAATGACTTGTTATCTTGTGGGAACGACTTAGTATCTTGTGGTAACGACTTTGCTAAGTTGTGGGAATGAGTTAGTATCTTGTGGTAACGACTTTGCTCACTTGTGGGAATGAGTTAGTATCTTGTGGGAACGACTTTGCTAACTTGTGGGAATGAGTTAGTATCTTGTGGTAACGACTTTGCTAACTTGTGGGAATGAGTTAGTATCTTGTGGGAACGACTTTGCTAACTTGTGGTAATGGCTTGCTAACTTGTGGGAACGACTTGCTAACTTGTGGGAACGACTTTCTATCTTGTGGTAACGACTTACTAAGTTGTGGGAACGACTTAGTATCTTGGGGGAACGACTTGCTAACTTGTGGGAACGACTTTCTATCTTGTGGGAACGACTTACTTACTTGTGGGAACGACTTCCTATCTTGTGGGAATGACTTACTATCTTGTGGTAATGAGATAAAAAAATGCAAGGAAAACAGTTCTATGTCCCTTCCAGGGCTCCGTAGATGTGGCATTGTGAAGTCCTTGGTTTTTGCAAAGTGCTGGAATTTGTATCAATTGAAGCTCTGCCATAATAAGCAGGGGGGGGGGCTTGTTTCTTTTACAGTAAACATTTCTAAGCAGCTATCCCTCAGTATGCATTTTGACTATTTATATATGTATGATAGAATATATGAATATGTGAATTCATATTATCACTAACATTTATATCCCATCTTATTTGTACACATTTCTTTGTGAATTAATTTCTCTTTAATAGTAATACTCCCATTTATGTTGAATTTAGAAACTTAACTGTTTCAATGCTAGTTTTAATAGTTTGAGTTGACAAAGAAATGTGTTGAAGATCAGTAGCTTGTATGAAAAATAATACAGAAATAAATATTTGGCAGCATATAGCATTCACCCTATTTTTAGTAATTTACTGTTCTGGACCTGATCAGGAATGTGTGTCCTTGTGTTGATAAATTGATGCATTAAGTTTCCCTGAATTAGTTATTGGCAGAATGGACAAAGGATGGAACCAGTCCAAATTATTGGCTATAAAAACACTGAAACTGGACTTAGAACAGCAGACAAACCAAATGAGTGGACAAGACAAGAACTGGTAAGTGTTTGGCATTGCATGTGTGATATCTTTGTATACAATTACTTATTCATAATTATGATGAGGAATAATATTAAGAAATACTCAATATCAAGAAATTAAGCTCAATAAGAAATAAAAATATAAATTTATTAAATATAACTTTTAAGAAAATTGAAGATGGAGTTATGTTAATATGACTTCAGCGGAGTAAAAAGAAACAACAGAGACAAAATGATTTGTATATAAATAGGTAAAGCTTATTATTTATGAAATAATGCTACTGTATTTAAAATTTATTTTAAACGACTTAGAACCAAAAAAGTTGTGTCTGACTGATGTGGGACTAAACAAATGCATCTTATCTTAAATGGTTATAAGATGATAAATGATATTTAAATGATTTGAAATGAGACCTAGAAAAACGTTTGTTGGGTTTGTGGACTTTATACTGAAAAGAGGGGACTTTTAAGGAACTTAACCTGTGGACAGGTAAGCCTGGTATTGCTAGACGACGTGTATGGATGGAGTTTTTTACTCAGGTATATATACTGGTTGGCCATGTTTTAGAATTCTGTATGTCATTAGGCCTATATAGCTGCAACTGTACCCTGTAACTGTATTCATCGGGTGTTTTTTTAAACTGTGGGGTGATGTGGGAAATATATCAATATTTAAAGGTGTCCTGAAAATGAAATATATATGTATTGCCCACTATTTAGATCAAGTACATAGTGGTGGATAATGAAATATATTTTGATTTGATTTATTTGGTTTAACGTCACTTCCAACACATTGAACAAGTAATATCACGACTGGTAGTCTTAAGGGCAGAGGAAACCAGTTACATACTAGTTGGTCAAGATTCTGCACTGCAACCTGTCGGGCAACGGTAAGCAACTTTCCCACATAGGGTCCATGGTTTGAACCGAAGACCTCCGAGGTGGGAGGCGAGTGCGTTACCCACTACATTTTCCAGCCCTCTAATAAAGTTGTATAAAATCAGTAACTGTGTAATTGGTAAGTTAATGAAATCGGATGTTTTACTTTGTCAGAGAAGAATACCACATTATAATGGCCCCTTCATTTCACCATGGACACAGTCACCCTCATGGGGACGTTATGGACGAAGAGAAGCAACAAATACTGGATCACATTGAACAAGCACATCGTGATATTAGAAAATACCTGATGGAGGTTGTAAAAGCACATAATGGAGAGCCTACGACTTGGATGAGTGCCTCAAGGTTTGTTTTCATTATAATATCATATTTTCATAAAGGCAGAGAAATAAGTCAGTGTTTTTATTGCTGTAGATATTAAAGACTGCTATATTAGAGATGATAGGACATTGTTCAGAAATCATTTGAACTTTTTGTGATTAAGGTCACATTCATCCAGGGTTCTTAAAGTTTCTGTAACACAGTTAAGGATATTAACTTTGTACTGTAAAAGGACTGTGTGGTGTATCAAAACATCATTTAAATTAAACCACTACTAATTATGCCTCTTTTCTATTTATTTAATTAATTCTTACAGTTTCAGCCTATTTCTGTGTCCCTGCAAACATATAGAAAAATACATTAAATTTATGCCTATTGATAATTTCAAGTTGTACAATATATCTAAAAATAAATAATTCGAACTGTTTAAGATTTGAATATACAACAGTAACAACTTGGAGAACTCTGTTGAGAAAATTGTTTACTTATTTATAGAATTTTATATTAAAATTAACCTTGAAACTCTGAATCATTGCAGTTTGACATTAAAATATTGAAAACTGATAATGTAACCTGTTAACAGTAAGTATTAGTATTTTATTAGTAGTATTTAGTAAGTATCTGAATCTGCTAAAAAGCATCACAGAATATCTACATTTACGAATAAAAAGTAAATATATATTGTACAATTAATGGATTTATCTGACATCCTTGCACACTCTGTTCAGGTTCTTTTTTGGAGATTATAATCATGCTTCTGAAGCCAAAGCCATCACCATCTGCTGTGTGATACTGATGACACTACTGGCTATCACCCTGGTTACAATGGTTGTCGTAAGTTTTCTTTGCCTGTTATATCTGGGAAGATTATTACACTGATCACCTTTGAAATGAGATGCTTGGCTAAATAATTTGAAAAATACTGTGAAATTCTAAAAAATGTATTAACCACTTGCATTTGTATGTGACATATAAAGCCAACAGACGGCTTTCTATGTTTTTTTCTTAGGACAGCTGAATATATGCATAGAATATAAATTAACCTCACAAAAATAGGGGGACATGTCTTTAATGCCTTGTAGCGTTTTAAAAATTCAGTCCAAAAATCAGATATCTGGGTCATGGAACAGGTCAACAACCACAAAGAAAGTGTATCATCTACTCATTATTGACTGTCACAAAATTTGTCCTGGACATTATAAACTTGTGACATTAACTATGGTGTAAACCCTAAAGGTGGTTGTTTGTTGCTGCTGATTCAACAATGGTCGCCATTTCTGATTGTCCTCGTATTTTCTCAAGTTGTTGCTGCTAACATTGTCAATTATGACTTATGTTAGTGTTACATTCTGTTATGTTGGAACTAGGATGGTCCCATATTCCATTGTGACGTCACAACTTTAAATTAGATGAATAGGAATATGTGAATACACTTTCAGCTAATTTTTGTCTGGTTCGGTGTACCCCGCTTGTTCAGTTAGACTATCGAATCTCGGAGAAGTATATATTTTTGGCAACATCTAATTTTAGGATGACCATTCGAGTACCTTGGCTGGGATATATTATTCGATTAAATAAACATAAATGAAAAACTGACATTTTATTACACAAAATGTATTGACAACAGAATATGAAAAATACAGAGGTTGAAGTATTGTTTTTCTTTTAATTGAAAAAAATAATTTTATCGAAATTATTTCTGACAGATATTTTAAAAAGAAACATCTTTGCAGACAAGAATTAAAAAATACATGTGACCAGACATGTCATCAATCTATATTTTTGTTAATTTTAGAGGAGGTAAAACGTTAAATATTCTAGCCTAATGTAAAGGAAGCCTAAAAGACCACGGGTGGTTGTAAGTTTAGTTTGTGAACACTTGGCCACAATCCCTCTGGTTCGGAGTTCAACTCTATATAATTAACAATATGTGCCAACCACTGGTTAACCATGTCAAGCTACCTACTCACAGGGATGTATAGATCCAAAGTGAAGATCCTTTAAAAACATTTACAATTTTTTTTGTAGGTGTGGTTTGTAAAATACAAAGGAGTACAATGTAAAGGTCGTTGTAAAGGTTACAGCAGACAGCAAAATGAGAAAGTGCATCCTGTAGAAGTGGATCCCGATCAGGTAATTTCTATATAATCCTTGTAAAGACACAAGTCATATGACAGCAATGCGTATATTTATAACATACAAAGGCCACAACTTCATTTGTATGTCATGTAAAGTGCTCTGTACGAGTACCTTGTGATGTATGTGTGTGGGGCCCATATATCGTATAAAAGGTCAATTTATGCGAAAATTTTAACATGTATATGAGCCTATGTGATTTAACATGTGGCAACAATAAAGCTGACAAATTAACAAATGTACATGTAGTTTAATTGTTGTATAAAACCAAAACGTACTAGTACAGAGTATGTCTTACCGTTACACATACAGCACAATTCATCTGGAGATCAATCACAATGTACTCGAACAATGTACTGCATGGAGTTAAGGTCTTAGAGTACGTTTCCTAATATGTCATTTGCAACCATGATTTGCAGTCAGGGTGTATTTTATCCTTAAATGACAAGTGCCTACACATATCCAAATATCTGTTTAATCCAAAACTTTTGTTTTACTTCAATACCATATTTGTTCTCAATATTTGGTGATAATTTAGTGACAATATGGGCTTCTCTCTTAGGTTAAATAACCCGCAACAAATATCACCAACCTGAAAAACGGTGTTAATCATCAGTGACCAGATTCACTTGAGGACTTAAGTCAAAGTTTGAGCTTAAGTCTCTCTAAGCTTAGGACTAATATTTAGAGGATCACATAAACGTTAAGCCCCCTTTTTAGACTTAAGCTTTTGCTTGATTTTAAGCCTGAAACAGAAGGGGAATTAAGTCTTCCAAAATAATTCAAATATTTAAGTACTACACTCCCATTTACTTCACTCATGACCAAGGGGGTCTTAAATATGCACGAAGCATGCTTTACAATCTCTGATCAACTAATAGCTATGGGAAGATGAAATTTGTTGAGATAAAATAAAATTAAAGATTTAATAAATTGAAACTGACAGACCTGGTATTGTCATTTAATGAATCCCTCATTAGGAATCAGCCCAATACAAAAGTGAACTTTTTTCATGTAAAGTCAAATCTTGGGATATTGCGCTACTTCGCCTTCCATACAGCGGTTTATACTTTATATAAACTTTAGCAGGACATTTTACTGTATTTTATAGTAAGCTAAGTACTGGTTGTGCCTAGATAGCTAAGACGAAATTCTCAGCGAAGTTTGGGCTCAAGTTCTGTCATGCTCACTATAAGCCCAAACTTATCCGGGAAAAAGTCTTACATGATTTCGACTTAAGACAGGGATTATTACTATCCTGCATTTTTTTAGCATTATCACCCTTGCTAAAAGTCAAATATAACAGACATCCCAAGAACCTATTTAATCTTCAGTTTTTGTAACAAAAATGTTAATTCAGTGACTTATTTATCAATATTGTCCGCAAGAATAAACTGACAAATATTTTTCTACTTCTTAAAACTTTTATATTTACAAATATTTTTTTTTTTCAAATGGCAGCACCCAAAAGCCAAGGAAGCTCTTGCCAGTGAAAATGATGTCACAGTTACGGTAGTTGCATCAACTGATACCGGAAGCGACATCACAGCAAGGACGACAGAATCTGCAACACCACCCCCGAGTTATGATGGCCAAGTGTTGGACCCAAATCCTGAAGTGTAAAACAGATGCTTGTCATTTTCATGCAAACATTAATGTGTAAACAACTGTGATCTATGTTTTATTTGTTCTTTGAAAATGGCTGATACATATATGATTTACATGAAGAGGGTAGAAAATGGAAGTAATTTGTTGATCTTGGTTACACCATGAGGCTGGCCTTGTCTTACTTGATGGACTGAGGTAAAATAAAGCTTAATATACTGTGGTGTGTAGTATATATTAGACATTATTGTGTACATAGTTGTAAAATTATATGCAGAATTAAGAGTAACGAGAATAAACTGATTAAATGATTCTATCATAGCTACTGGGGCACTGAGCTAAATTGTCATTTATTTGTGTAGAAGAATGAACATAATATTGACATGAAGTGATATGTTTACTTTATAAGGATGGTACAAATGTTGTTGATTTAAAATAATTCTGTGAAATGTACAAGTCTATGTTTTCTCAGGCAGCAACTCTGTACAGAAGTATGTATATTCTTTTTAAAGATTAGATATAACGTGTTTTGTGTATAAAAGTACAATGTGCCATACAGGAGTATGTTCTGATTTTCACTATTGATTTGACAATTATCTCTTAAATTCTTTTTATACTACATTAAACTGTTTGCAAACAATAAATATCTTTATTTACAAGGAAAAGATGACATCAAATATTCTTATATATATGGTGGATCCCAACTTAGGAGTCAACCCATTTTAAAATGGTCTAGAGCATATCAGCCAAATTTACCATTAAAAAGCTAAAAAATAAATAGATAGAATCTAGTGGGTAGTTTAAATTATGAAAGGTTTTTTAAACGCAGTTTATTTAATTACTTGACACTCTGATATGTTCTTGCAAATCTGAACAGGGGTTAGACTATCTATGCTAGGATCCTAAGTTGGGCATATAGCCCATATTTAGATGGGCTGACTTCTAAGTTGGGCTCCAACATATAAAACACAATGCCACCTAAACATAGAGTCACCCACGCTGTAAAACATACCCATAAATAGCACCACCAATGAGGTATACTAGGACAATTGGAACTGTGGGATAAGTGTTTTGCTTTGGGTTTGATAAACAATGTATTTCTCGTATTTAACTGAAAAATTTGGGAAAATTATGAAACAATTTATGTTTTGTCATTGTGCTTGCTTGGGGTTTTATTTTTGTAAAATAAAAATTGCTAAATTGCACTGTTTTTCAAATAAATTGATAATAACATTTTTCTTTCTGATGCAAACAATAATAATGTGGAAGTTAAACCACTCAAATCAGTATGAACATAAACATGTAACCATACTTCTATGGCCAAGTCTCTGTAATCAAGTGGTTAACAGTTCAGATGATTGTGTAGAGATACAGCAACAAGCATATGACCAAGAAAGAAAAGGCTCAGCATCATAGATGAAATGTAACTATCTACTGATGTGTATTAGCAGAATTGGTGATTAACCTTCAAAACAGTTCACTTTTTCCATGGACCACAAAGTTACATGGTCACACTGACAGCCATGGCGGCTTCTTGTGATGTACAGAACTGTCTCCTTGTCACTCAAAGACCAGTAAAATCTCTCTGGAAGTCCAGAGTATTCTAGTATTGATAATAATTGCTTAATTATATATTACCTCTTACATTGAAGTATATTTTAGACATTCTAGTAATTGCATATAGCTCATATAATTATATACATATTTTATACTCCACTGCTCTGTATTATATTCTTGATCATATATTATAATAATCAATATAAAACCATCTCGTTACTAACCATGTGATAAATATGTTACTAACCTTAATCTCAACTTCTGCCACTGAGGTCGTCACTCCACCCATATGGGTTTTATTTTTTATGAGTTTTAGGGTGGCTGCACTGTGCGACCTATGTAACGTCCTTTTACACTAAGCTAGGTGGGTGTGAGCCCCTCAGTTGACACTTTGAAATTTTGATCTTAGTTGTTTTACTGTGTTATCATCTGTTTTATCTTTTATTCATCGGTACATTATCTATTACGGTCACTTTGACCTTCAGAGATCATGATACCCTTATGCATATTTTATTACTTTTAACGTATCATATACTATTTTTAACTAAATCACACTTCCTGCTATTTACTCTTGTTGATTATTGATTGGGTATCTCTTATACTCACCTTCCTATCTATACTACCCCTTACAATTTATACAGTATGGCTTAATAACTCCAAATTATCACAAAATACACCTAGCTGTTGCCCAATCTCAAGCTATGGTGACCTTAAAATACTTCAAAAAGTTCACCTTGAGGCCCAGTCTCAAGGTTGTTTTCCTCCCTTAGATTACCTTAACATGTCACCTATCTTGTTTCGGTAGAACAGCTAAGGCCACCTTAACTATTGTAGTTTATAAATTAACCTTAACTTTGATTGAGAATGTATTATATTAAGGTGGCCGTTATATATTGGTAAACAGTATGTAAATATATTTTAGTAATTGTTAATTATTGAATAAAAATAGTAGTCCCCACCACAGTTGTTATTAAAACCTACTTTGGGCACTGAGAGGTCATTAAATGTGACATGTCATGTCCAAGGCTCAACCTTGACCTTTGTGATGGACATAACCATGCCGCAGGTAAGGCAGAATATACCACAGAGAAATGATAGAAGACTTTACAAGGTGATGCAACATATCTTTCAAAAACACATAGATTCTATGAAGAATTATTTTCTATACAGTCTATTATAATAAAAATAATAAGAAAATAGGGCCACCGTAACAGCCAAATATGGACTTTTCACTTCCTGTGACATTTTTCAGCCAGTGTTTCAACATACATTTGCAAACATTTTTATTTATATTTAAAGCTTAGATGATTAATTGGGCCCAAAAAGAGAACAAATCATGATCAGTAAATCATTCACCGCAATTCTTCAATTGCATTTGGTTAAAAATATTTGGCTTTTGATTCATGTCATTAGGAGAAATATGGTCACAAACTTATCAAAGCCCACCTTTTATGGAGTATGTACATTGCAATATGCACTCATATTTTACATTTTGACCTTTGTACCCTGTTGATTTTGCACCAACATAGCAACCCTAGACAACATGCATCAAATTATTTCTGCCTGAACAATGTAACTACATGTTGTAATGGGGCATTTAAGACAATCCCCCCAGTTTTTTATGAGAACAACCCTTTTACCCAGATTGCATACTCCAAAAACCACAGCAGAATGTAATAAATTGCTCTGCTGTGAAAAAGGACATATTTCTTCTTGTAGGTTAATGGTGCAGCCTAAGATTTTTGTACTTAATCGCTCCGGTTGCCAAGAAGGGATGTAATTTGTTGCCAAAAGTGGTGCTAAATAAAACAAATATTCCCTCGAGTTTTTTATCAGTTGATTTCATCCCACGAATAAGTGCTTCTTAAATGTGACGCAGATGGCTAAATGCTTATGGTGACAAGCATTTACAGTTGAGGTAAACAAAGGAACAAGATGTGTTGGAGTTTTATATCTGTCATTAACCATGTCATATGGAAAATGTTGCCTCCACTCTGGCACTTAAAAGCCAACTCTGAGTCTACAGATGTGCACTTGTAAGACCTCAAGGAGCTGAAATGTCAGTCTAGCTAAATAGCTGGACGAAATATGATATGGCTACAGTAAAGGTAAAAGTAGTCTTTCTGAATTTGGGTTCTTGTGGCTGATATTTATTTCTTAGTGGGTACATCCTTCAATAAAGAATCAAACTCTGAGCTCACATTCAGTAACATTCTTATTCTTACTTAATAGGAAGGGGGGCCACGGTGGCAGAGTTGTAACACTCTCACCTCCCACCTCTGAGGCCGGGGTTCGATCCCCAGCATGGCCTCAAGTGGAAAAGCTAGTAGTTGCTTGCCATTGGTCGGCAGTTTACAGTACAGAACCCTAACAAACTGTATGTACTGGTTTCCTCTGCCATTCCAACTACCCGTCGTGATATGACCTGTACAGTGTTGAAAGCGACGTAAAACCCCAAATGAATAATTAAATAAATAATGGGAAGGGATCTAAATAAGTATTACTTAGTTTTGTATTATTCAAAGAATTCCTTAAAATACAGGGATTTCCAAACGAAATATTCTAAGACCAAAAAAAAAAAAAAAAACAATGTCTGAGAATATATCTTTTTTTTTACAAAATACTATTCTATTTACAGTTTTTCCACAGATCATTGCTTTATATGCTTGGCAACAGCTAAATATTAAATTAGTGCTATATTGTATATAGCAATTGTATCAAATTTGTCAGTATTTTTAGAATGAAATCATTGGGCTTCAATCTGATGAACTTAAATCATTGGCATCAATCAACCAATTCAAATTGAACAAACGGTCCACCACTATGCCAGGTTGCTAGGTTTGGTACTCCTGTTAACGTAAAATATTTAAATTATTTAAATTATACATTTTTAAGGAGACTTTCTGTTAGTGTGGGAAATTCTCTGATATGTGTTTTATGATATTGTAATTATATAATCCATTTGACTTTATATGATACATCTGAAGCTGTTTTTACCTCCACCAGGGAGGTTAAGTTTTTGGGTGTTTTCATTTGTCGGATTGTTTGTGTTCAAGATTACTCCAAAACTAGTGAACACATCTAGATGATTTTTTTAATGTGGGTTGAAACTGATGAAAGTAAGAAGTCATTAGATTTTGGGAAAAAATCAAGATCATATTCTATATACAAAATATCCCAAATTTTCAAAAAGTCCCATTTTTACTTTATTTCCATGGTCATGTTATCTAAGTATGAGAGTTAAAATGAAAAAGTAAAAACAGCATTAGGGTGAAATTACTATATGAACATCCTCAGCTGGAGATCTGCACTCTGGCAGAGCTTTCTATTTGTTCATATAATTTTTCTTATTCTAAGTTTAATTTTAAGCATGGACTCTCTTGCACATCTAGAGATCACTGTTTTTGTCACCGGACTTTCATGGAATTTGTATGTCCAGCAAGGTATCTGCCTTTCCACTCTGTACACTACTGGTGTTTCTGATTTCTTCCAAGCTCTGATGTCAGTGCCCTGCTGATGGCTTTGAAGTTCGCATCTGTAGATCAAAAGATTTTTCGGCTTTTTATTTTTTTTTGTGTGTGTCACCAGACTTTCATGAATTGTGCACTTCTTACGTTTTTAATTGTTTGGCAGCTTAAGCATGTAGAGCGAAACTCATTTTTGGCTTGTTTCAGTAAGAAATCTATCATATTACATGGAAACCAAATTGTAGAAACCTTCTTTATTATGGAAATATGGTAACAATTTTTCAGTGTTTAATTAAGAACAGCACAAATGAAAATGTACCTATTTAGAGTATAATTAAATTTTGTAATGAAAGGAGAAAAAGCCATATGCTTTCTTTAGATTTGACGCGTTTTAGCTATTTTTTCTTCTATATTAATCACTCCCAACAAATAACTTACAAGTTTTTAAATGTAAAATTCGACTTTAGTCACGACAAACAGAATAGGCTACAATTTGCATTTTGTAATGAGGAATTTAAGTAACTTTCAGACAAAAGATTTGAGAGCAGTTTGAATTGTTCTGCTTTCTCTAAAGTCAGACTCCCTTTTTGAAAGAAAAATGTAAATGTACGGGGCCTCAAACGAACAGGGTACAGTCACGATTCTTCATTAGCATGGATAGCACTGTGTAAGTGTAAGGTTAAATATAATATATAGAAATGTAGGAGAATCTGAAAGACTTAATATTTAGTAATAAGGTCACAATAAAGACAGTGTTTACATGATTGATCATATGGATGATGTAGCAATGACACAGAGTTAAGCAACAGATAAAAATATGATGTTTATTGGACTAAAATAGCCATATTTAGGGTTTATGGCCTGAAGGTTTTGAAGTGGTTTCAGTTATTTCACAAAACTCATTTTAATGCACTGCAGATGTGAGTGCTGTTTTGCCGCCATTTTGTCATTCAGTCTACAATTTTTTACGACAACAATATTTATGACGTCATTTGCATCCTGCACGTTTTTTTTCAGCATTTATTTCTATTAGATCTAAAATGTCTTTAATAATTGCAGATATGTTATCCGTGTAGACTATAAAATAATAAGACAGCATTTTTGTTAATACAATATTGATAGAAAACCACATGCATTCAATCATCATTTATATGCATGCAGTCGCTTTCTAGCGCACAAAGATGTCCAACGAATGGGAAGACATTTTATCTTTCCTTCTCCGGTTGTAACATTTTTGAAAAAAAAACTCGTCAAAAAGTGATATAGATATAAATATAACACAATTAACACCGGCTTAGTTTCATGTGCCATTATAATTTAAAAATCATAGTTTATGCCATTATTTATTGCGATTTTAATGCCAACATTGGAGTTCCAACATCAGAACTCTAAGTGCATCCATTAAGTTCGATATAGAGATTAGCAACAAATCTTTTCCAAATGGTTATGTGATTTTCAAAAAAAAAAAAAAAAGTATATGGTTTTAGAACCTAGAATAACAGAAAATTTAGTGCTGGAATGATAAGTCTGATTAGATTAGATAAGAAAAGCAAATAAGCGGGCACCTTTACAATGGTGTAGTAAACCTGAAAATAAACCTGGCTCTTACAACAATTATACTAATTTCATAACATCACTAAATTAATGAACATGCCAAGTTAAATAAACATCGTAAACATATTTGCATAAACATAGCTTTAACACTTTTGAGTCTTGAAAGTGGAGATTTTGTCTTTTTTTTCTGCAAAAGGAACTTCAATCTGAAAACAATGTATATTTTCAATAATGGAGAATCAAAATTACATCCACACGATTTCAATGTTTTTTTCGCATCATTAGTTGGTTAAAATGTGTCCACGAAAGGAAAAAAAGGTTAAAAGCTCAAAACATTGAATGAAAGGAACTTCTTACTTTTTGCTATCACAGAAATTTAATTAATTTCAAATTTCCTGTAATCATTTTCAAACAGGAAGTTTTTCTTGTGAAAAATACTCCTTGCTGTTGATGCAATTAGTATGATGAAATTAACAACTTCAGGTAAATAAAAGTTGTTACCCCCACCAGGAGGCAGTGTTTTTGGGTGGGTTTGTTTGTGTATCTGTCTGTCTGTTTGTGTACAAATTCTTCAAAAGTAATGCACACATCTTTCTGAATTTTTATGTGGGTAGAGCCTGGCCAATCAAAAGAGTGATCCAATTTTGGAAAAGATCCAGTTCATAGTACGGATACAAAAAAAAACAAATCCCAGAATTTTCTACAGTTCTATTTTAAATGGTTAGGGTTGTGGTTGAGATTACTCCTAACTAATAAAAAAACTGTGTTTTCTTGAAATTAGAATAGAGAGGTTGCAAACAATATTTTTGAAGTCCATATCTGTTTTCCGCTACGTTACACGTCACTGATGTTTGTGTTGAACGTCATTTTACAACGTTGAAAGTGCCAGCCATTACGTATTTCACATTAAAAAGAGCCTTGCCAGGTTGATCTCCGCCGGATCTTATTTTAATTTATGTTGCTTTTTTGTGCTACGTTTTCAACAAAATGTTGTTTGCAACCTCTCTATTATCAGGATACTCCCCTGGTGAAGATTTAAGCTCTACGGGAAAGATCTGGATTATATTCTGGATACAAAAGTTCCCAAATCTTTGGAATCTTTCCCTAGTTGAGGTTTGCCCTCAACAAGTGTTTTATAGTTTTAATGATATGACAAGTTTGAAATGGCAGCCTTAACAAGTGACTGCTGTGCAGTTGCTTGCATAATTGTTTTAAATGTGTCCCACTATTAAGGGTACTTGTAAATCTCGGATTTCTACTAGGTTTAAAATTGGAGAAGCGGTGATGGATTTGATTGCCTGTACAACTCTACATGGCACATTCAAATGCAAGCCTGAGAAAGCACACGCCCTCGCCTGTGGGTATTAATAAGAAAACAGACAAAAACAATTCTGTTTATCAACTTATATGGACGGACAGACAGACAGGCAGACAGACCTACTCACTATAATATTTTATTCTTGAAAGAACATTGTCACTATGGTAAAATATTTATTCAAAATTATATTATTTTTTCTTCTTTTGATTAACTTATTAGCAATAGCAATCCTTTCACGACAGGACAACAAAAATAAAAAAAATTATATGTGAACAGAGAATATGTAATGCTTGTTGAATATTTATTTAAAATTAGACAGGATTTGTGTTCACGGTTAAAATAGAGCAGAAACTTTTTCTCAAGGATACACAAAAATCACAAAATCGTGTTTGCATACTTCATACACTCAGCCTATAAAATTAAATTCCTGTCTGATTAGTACTGAAATTCTCTTGGATTTTTTATGAAGTGGCACGTCAAACAAACCAAGTCACAAAGGAGTTTACCTTTGTCAAGATATTCAATTAACCAAAAATATTCACAAAAACTTTCCTGCTAATTTACAAATTTATTGCCACCAAAATAAATGCAATTCTATCTGGGGTAAAACCACAAATTTAATTTCCATGAATTCCCTTTCAAAATATCTTATTCCTAAACATCTGAACATCACAACATGCTAAAACCAACAACATACACAATTTTTTCTGTCATGTCTCCATAAGGGGCCCGCTGGGTCTGTTGTTGTTACATTAAATAAGCCTCCTATTTACCGTCAATGTTATTTTGACAACATTTGTTTAATGGCACTGACCAATCACAGGCCTGGTCAGACTTTTTAATTCCTCCAATTTAACTGATTGCCTTTTAAGCTCTACATTTGGAACAGCAACTATGAAAAATGCTTTACTTTACCAGTATAAAATGATCATAAATAGATTTTATTTTATTGTAATTTTAATCAAATATATCAAGAATAAACGGGAGAAAGCCTGCAGCAAATGGAAGAAAAAGGTCACTACATTTACCAGAGTAAGAGCCTCCTAAGTTCCACAAGGTCATGAACGTAGATCTCAATAAATCGTGTATACACACAAAGTGGCAACAGTTACCTTGCCAGTACTCTCCAAGAACTGAATCAAATCACACCTTACTTCAAACCGTTTTAGAATATAGAAATTATTTTAAAATCCTTTTCAAACTATTCTATTCATCACTGGTCACATCTACCCATGAAGTATATTTACTAAACCTTGCTTCTTGCCAGAATACAGATGTACCAGGCCAGTAAACCAAATTTCATGATGAGAATGACTCTTCACAACCATTCCTCACAGCAGCCACTGTCAGACCCCATGTTATAGGGAATGGATCACCAAAGAGGGAAGAACCTTGGAACATACATCAGATTCCCATATCACACAATGCTACAATTACTTTAGGGGGCTTCATGCAATGACTTCCATGTTAATGGTAAAATACCTGGTATTGACACATTGAAGAGAATTCCAAGCATCTTTCGGACGGTTATCTATACCATTGCTTCCTATGAGGACCAGGACAGGCTCCAATCGCTGTAAGGTAAGCAGATAAGAGGCTAGGGTGTTACAATACCTTGAACACTGTGAATACCATACCTGAAAACCCCTGGCCAATGAGGGCTTACCCCCTTCCACCGGTACAAACGTGGTTGCCTACGATGATTTAACTTTACCTAAATGGATGACAGGATAATTATCAAATATAATACTTGGGGGATCATGTATTATCCAGGTAGCTATCTGCAAAATTGACTCCAAAGCTGCTTCAGTCAGCCCCGTACTTTCCCCCCAACCACCCCTTCTCTTTTTCTGTTTTTTAGCTTGATGATTTAAAAACTTTTATATCTTATTCCATTTTCACAACATTTTAACTAATATGTACATAAAAAATCTCAAACATGTGTTGTACTGTCTTCATGTTAATAACATTTCCAAACTGTTTCCCAACTCTACTTTTAGAGTTCTTTCATCAAATTTATTTATCTCATGGGACTTGGGCAAGAATGTTGTGCCTGCGTCTCCTGGATTTGAATTTCTCAGTAAGGACCTACCCCTCCAAAATATGGAATTAGCCAGGACACAGTTGGAACACAAGTGATTGAGGAAAGTGGTTTAAAAATATAAATGCATTGTTTATGAGTGTATACCTGTTCTAAAAATATGTACAAATTAGAAGATTTTACAAAGATATATTAATTAAATTAATTGAGAAAATATTACACGATATTAAAGTTAAAATTACCTAAAATTAACTTTGGCATAAACTTAAAATTCGATAAGTACCCATTAACCAAATTTAAGCTTAGCTTATTGGGAATATATCTTGCCTTGCAGTGAGCTTAAATTGAGCAAGATGGAGGAAAGTACAGTTACATAGAGGTACGCCTAAAATACTAATGCTAACATACGAATTGACCCACGAATAAAAATCAGCTGAAGATACTATGAGAACCATTTTGCCAAATACCATTGAAAAAAAACTTCCACATAATCCCACAAAATGTCGTACACCTCAAATAAATCGATTTAAATCCGGTTAAAGTATGACGGACGACTGCTGTCTGGCACAAGGAATCAAAATTGGCAAGGATCCAAACTACCTGAATCTCCCCTGGAGGATTTACCTTTGAATCTTGTACATTGTTAAACAGCTTAAAGAGGCGAAGTGGATTTTTATGTTGGTAACAAATCTCTCACGTGAAGTAAAATTTTATGTGTCCTCGCAGAAATGTAGCCCACTATCTATATGGCTTATTACAGAATAAATAATTAAACTGGGTTTATGGCATTGTGGAGCTTATTGCTCTGGTGTCACATTATGAAGGAAGTTAGAGGCGACATAATGACGTTCATTCTTCATAGGTTAATGGTTCACAGCTTAAGGTAATGGGACCATTTCTTTCAGTAATGTCAAATTAATGCCAAGAACTTTAAGGAAACTTGAAACTTAAAAAATGCTACTGCCAGAGTACCTTCAGCAACTAATATCGAGATTTAAGTAACCACTTTTTGGTTTTGAGAAAGCATTGCTGCGATATTGCAGTCATAAATTGAGCCAATAAATTTAATAGAACACTGATGCTACCAGATAGAAGGATAGTTAAATTTTCAATGGAATTTTCCTTGTATGACTATTTTATCTCATATGCAATATATTGTAAAATGTTGTAATCAAGGTTCTGACATTCTCTTCTTTGAGCTTCAAAGACCCCATACTTAAGCAAGGAAGTGTTGTTCTCTTCAGTTAAGGTGACCAATTTGAATTTAGTTATGGTTGAAAAGTATAACGAGATGTGGATGTTAACCTCTTGCATATCTAATATCTTCTTTGATGTCCTGGTTGGTAGCTTATAGTGTTCCAAATCATGTGACAACAATGTACTTTGAGTCCAAGGAAAAAGTGGGAAATTTATTTGAATTAATCTCTTAAGAGACTACAGAGCTGATGTAAGTTCATTGAGTACAAAGAAACTCTGGACAGATGTAGAGGTGTTTGACTTTGTTAATTTGCGCGAGTTTTATGATTATAAATAGATCCCTTCTAATGACATTAATGGCGGCAATTCCGTGAGGTTTCATGTTGTACAATTATGGAAAGACATAAACCCTATTAGTGCACTGACTGTCAAAATGCCACTGTTGTATATTTTTCGTCATCCACTGGGACAAGTTAAAATAAGAAGTGTTTTAACTTTATAATATTCTGACATGACAAAATGGGCCCTCTTACATGGTACCTATCCATAAAATACAAAAAGGTCGCAAACTGGGAACCATAGAAATTGTATAAAATAAGGTAGCTTATGTTATAGGGTTTCTATGCTGGGAACCTCTCCATACAGAAACAGTCAGTTTGTTTTGATTAAGTGGTTGTTCCACTGGAGCCGACCCTAACTGACCCTCACTGACTCTATGGTCAGTTAGCTGAGTTGGTGAATGGGAACAAAAATCCAGAAAAAAAGTGCGGGAAAAATATCAGTTGGTTTCACCTCCCTGACAGGACGTAGTACATCTTGGTTTGTCTGAATCCAGATCCTGACCTGACTTGGGGTGGGAATGTTTTTCTGCATTATCAAATGTGAAAGTATTAGAACGAGCTGTAGAGACCAAATTGACAAATCCTCCCTGGTCAGGACAAGCCATTGTGACAAACCGACAAGACTGACTGGACCAGATACAGAAACAGTCAGTTTGTTTTGATTAAGTGGTTGTTCCACTGGAGCCGACCCTAACTGACCCTCACTGACTCTATGGTCAGTTAGCTGAGTTGGTGAATGGGAACAAAAATCCAGAAAAAAAGTGCGGGAAAAATATCAGTTGGTTTCACCTCCCTGACAGGACGTAGTACATCTTGGTTTGTCTGAATCCAGATCCTGACCTGACTTGGGGTGGGAATGTTTTTCTGCATTATCAAATGTGAAAGTATTAGAACGAGCTGTAGAGACCAAATTGACAAATCCTCCCTGGTCAGGACAAGCCATTGTGACAAACCGACAAGACTGACTGGACCATTGTCCCGACCCACCCCAACCAGACTGATTAATTTGTGGAGTCAATATCATCAGTCAGGATCCAAGCAACACTATATAAACTCCTTGTTAATGCTATTTCTCACCATATCTCACTGCAAAAATGCCAGCTCAACATCAGAGAGACATGCTGATATGCAGACAAAAAATGGCACATCTGATCCCAGGACCAGGACCGGCTATACAGCCAGGACCTTCACCACAGCCCTACCACTACCCAGACCAAGAAGGGAGCCACAAAACCCCTGGATCATGGGATGGATATATCAAAGAGAAGAAAATTGCAAATTTAATAAGTAAATTAAATTTTTATAAGTTAATACCCTATCCAATGGACAATTGCTAATCCGGTCGGCGCAGACCGGCCCGCCAAACGCCAGAAAAAGACGTCCTGTGTTTCCACCGGCTGGCCGGTCCGTAGTACTGTGCACTCCCCAGATGGCGCCTCGTACTTCCTTCCTGTCTAGACAACCTGACGTCATAGCATCTTTTTCGTTGTCTAAACCTATTAGACCCCTAGTAAACTGATAGCGGGGTCTGTGGGAGGGTCTTGTGTGTCCATTAAATAGGGTATTAACTTATAAAAATTTAATTTACTTATTAAATTTGCAATTTTATTGCGTTAATACTTCCTATCCAATGGACAATTGCTGAATAACTACCGCTTGGCCGGTGGGTAAGTTACTAGGGACTTATGTGAACTCACAAGTAATAGCAAATTTTAACCTACGGTCTAGGCTGACTTCGTCAGGAGACCTATAGGCCTAGGCCTGGGTTGACCTTAAGGTCAGGAAACCCTGTAAGGCCATGGTCGGTTGCCAGCAGCCGGTTAACCGGGGCTATACCGCCGTTGCCCCCCCCCCCCTTTTGCAGACCTGCTCTGAGGTAGGGGAAGAGAGGGATGAGTTCAGTCACAGAGCAAATAAACCTCCTGAAGGAAGCACGCCACACTTAATTCTTATGTACAAGAAGAAAGTGTTTATACATATATACAAATCTCCTCAATCTAAGGGCCACTTGTGGATCTGTTGAGCAGCCACTACCGAGCCCAATTGGTAAAGCTCTGAATCAGCCCAAAGCCCCGCCCTTCAAATAGAACTATGTGAAGGTATTATGTGACTTCAGAGGCAGGCTGACAAGACTGTATCCAAGGAAACTTCCGACTGGAAGACCTTAGAAGCATCAAAGGCCCTGACATCATGGGCTTTAACCTGATGTAAAGTGTGGGCCTCCTGGTCAGAGAGCTCATAACATAGGATCACAGTCTGCCTGATCCAAGAGGAGATAGTGGCAGGTGAGATGTCTTTGTCAAAACCTTTCTTAAAGGAGACAAAAAACACCTCCTTATTCTGCCCGAGGTCCTGTCCAAATAGTAGCGCAATGCTCTGACTGGACAGAGGGACCAGTCAGACTTGAGGGATCTATCCAGGGTTGGGGCCAGGGCTGTTATACCCCTGGGGCCACACTGTCTGTACCCTCTTTGGCCAGCTGATTCTTGGAAAGAAAGCTGGGTGACGGGTACAGGGACACCTTGACCAGTTGGACTGGTGTCTAATATTTCTGTTTTGCCAAGCATGTATCTCACTTCTACTCTTGCCCGACCCCAGGGCCAAGAGGAAAACTGTCTTGAAGGTCAAATGCTTCAAGGAGGCCTCTTTAATTGGTTCAAAATGAACCTTGTCAGCTGGTGCAAAAAACCAGGGAGAGGTTCCAGGAGGGGATTCCCTTCTGTCCTTTGGGTCTGTCTCAGTGGAAACTATCCAGGAGACGAGTGAGATTATGATCCTTACTGATATTGATGGGCGAATTTCCCAGTCTATCAGCAATGGCTGACCTGTAACCATCAATGGTGCTGGGTTGCAACTTCCTGTCCTGAAACAGGTACATAAGGAAGTCAGCAACTGACTTTACAGGGGTGTCTCTAAGTCCACCTGATGAATGATACAGCAATGGCTGACCTGTAACCATCAATGGTGCTGGGCTGCAACTTCCTGTCCTGAAACAGGTACATAAGGAAGTCAGCAACTGACTTTACAGGGGGGGTGCCCCGAAGTCCACCTGATGAATGATACTTCACTTTGTAAAAATGGCCCAATTGCCTCATAGACTGATCTGATTGATCCCCTTGAGGAGCCTCAACTCTTGCGGCCACTGTCTCAGACAAGTCCTGCTCCTCGATTGCTGAGGCTCTAGGAGCCCTGCATGGATATTAAGGTTTGTCAGATTTCTGTGAGGGATCTGATTGAATGGCTGACAACAGGTTGGGAAGATGGGCAGACTCAGTGGGATTTGGCTGGACATGGCCACTAGATCCCAAAACCAAGGCATGTTGGGCCACTCCGGAGCAATCAGAATGATTCTCTTGCATGGGGAGTCCTGCAACTCCTCCACCACTTTGCCCAATATGGCTGATGGTGGGAAGGTGTATGCTTCCAGATCCTACCATGGCCGACTGAGCGCATCCACTGCTGTGGCCAGTGGATCCGGTACCGGTGACACAAACAGAGGCAACTTGTTGTTGAACCTCATGGCAATTAAGTCTATTTTGGGCCGGTGCCACCTGTTGCATATTGCGTGGAAGACCTCTGGAAGGAGAAACCACTCTGTTTGGATGGTCTGGCCATGCCTGGATAGCTTGTCTGCTACCAGTTCAGCCGGCCTGGAATGTGTCGGGCTTAGAGTCACTTGTTTCCTGGTACACCAGGTCAAGATTCTCCATAGCAGGGCACAAATGGGTCCGACCTCATGCCTGCTTCCTTGTTTTTGTATGACACTACTGTGTTGCTGTCGGTTGCTACAAGTACTTTCTTGTTTGAGGAAAGGTCTTAGAACTCTTAAAGCCCGAAAGACTGCTTAAGTTCTAGATAGTTTCAATGCAGCTTGCTTCCCGGAAGGGACCCGGTCCCTTCTGCAGTGTGCTCATTTACGTGAGCACCCCACCCTTCTATTGATGCGTCTGTAAAAATTTGCAGAGCATGCTTAATTTGGTGTAATGGTTGGCCTGTAAGAACATTGTCTTCCTTCAGCCACTATTGTAAATGGGGGGTGCAGGGACCTGGGGACTTGGATCACCTTTTCCAGTGATTCTGGTACCCTCCAGTTGTTTTGAGATGCCACTGTATGGGTCTCATATGAAGTCGACCTAGATTAACTTGCTTTTCTGTAGCCGTCAGTAACCTATCAAGGACATGAATTCCCGGACCGGGCAAGCCGGTAGGGATAGCAGTTTTAACATAGTCTCTTTCGTGAAGGTTCTGTCACCGGTCTAGAGTCGGTCGGAACCGATCAGACCTGAAGTCAAACTGGTAGCCTACAAAATCAAAATCTTGTTTGGGCTCCCGCTCTGATTTCTGTAAGTTCATCAGCCAACCCAGTTGCTGACACATTATTTACTAGTTCCTGTGTATGTTGGAGGCAAGCCTGGGATCTGGCTCTCACCAACCAGTCATCTAGGTACTGGTGGCTTCTTAAGTCCTTGTGTATGGTCACAAATTTCACCTCCTTTGGTATCACAGTGAACTCCAAAGGTGCTGTGGACAAACCGAATAGCAGGCATTACCTGGATTGTTCTTGTATAGGTATATGGGAGTAGGTATCCCTCCTTGAACATTTGTAATACCTAGGGTCCAGCCCCCAAGGCTTCCTAAGTTCCCGAAAAAGGGCTTAGTCTGGACCCTACAGGCAGATTGTGTGCCACATTTGGGACATTTGGTATTTTGATAAACATTTTCTGTCTCTCCGGACACTGGTCCGGTCTGGTGACAATGATCCAGGTTAACAGTCTCTCTGTTCTTATTGTGGTCTGGTGGGGCTGACACAACTTTTCATATTAATAGACTCTTCGCCCCGGGCCAGCAGCCTGCAAGGTGCAGCATTTACAGAGCAATTGTCATTCGTGAGATGTCTGACCCCTGGCCGGACATGATGACAAAATTTATTATCTCTCCAGCCAAGTCCAGCACTGATAACAGGTTGTTGAGATATGTGATAAGGGAAGGTTGTCTGGCAGTAGGTTGGGACACTGTCATGTCACATCACCAAGACCACTGACCGGTCTAAGAATTCTGTCCGGTACCAGGACTCCATACCCGGTACTTAACTGTAACCAGCAATTCTCTGTAACCGGCAAAAAACTGGCAGGCTGGGGTCACCAATCAATTTTGACAGCTACTGGTCTATATTTAGCCAGCCTTATGTAACCAGTTGGCTTGAAGTACTATTCAGTAAGGACTGTGTAGCCAGCACCCTGTTAGTAGACTTGTAACCCGTAGGTTGAAGCAAGTGTACTAGGCTGTGTAGCCAATACCAGCCGGTACACTCTGTAACCAGTTGTTGAAGCAAGTGTACTAGGCTGTGTAGCCAGTACCAGCCGGTACACTTTGTAACCAGTTGTTGAAGCAAGTGTACTAGGCTGTGTAGCCAGTACCAGCCGGTACACTCTGTAACCTGTAACCAGTTGTTGAGGCAAGTGTACAAGGCTGTGTAGCCAGTACCAGCCGGTACACTCTGTAACCAGTTACTGAAGCAAGTGTACAGGGCTGTGTAGTAGGTACCTGTCAGTACACTCTGAAACCAGTTGTTGAAACAAGTGTACAGGGCTGTGTAGCCAGTACCAGCCGGTACACTTTGTAACCAGTTGTTGAAGCAAGTGTACTAGGCTGTGTAGCCAGTACCAGCCGGTACACTCTGTAACCTGTAACCAGTTGTTGAGGCAAGTGTACAAGGCTGTGTAGCCAGTACCAGCCGGTACACTCTGTAACCAGTTACTGAAGCAAGTGTACAGGGCTGTGTAGTAGGCACCTGTCAGTACACTCTGAAACCAGTTGTTGAAGCAAGTGTACAGGGCTGTGTAGCCGGTACCCTGCCGGTACACTTTAACCAGTTGTGAAAACTACTGTATAGGGCTGTGTAGGAGGTCGGTGCACTGTAACCAGTTGTTGAAGCTAGTATACAAGGCTGTGTAGCCGGTCGGTACACTGTAGCTGGTTGTTGAAATAACTGTACAAGGCTGTTTAGCCGGTAGTCGGTCGGTACATTCTGTAACCAGTTGCTGAGAGTAGTGTACATGTTGTTGAAGTTAGCTTACTGGACGTTTCCTCCATTAATTAAAATATTTCTTGCACGCACGTCTTATTTGTAGATTTGACAGTTGTTGGGGAAGCCCTTATGAGCTATATTTAGAAACAATTGGAGTTCGGTGTGTCACGTGACCAGCTTGCTGATTGGAGCTCGTCAGTTGTGGCGTTCTTTTGTGACACTTAAACATGCAAATGCGCAGTATTCTGCTCATCCACAAACCCCACTGCCGACAACGAAGCCGGGTCTGCAAGGCAGGGACTGGAATCACAGTAGACGTAAGTTCTGAAGAACGCACTTCCGACCTTCCTGGTCGGTGAAAACATGTGACCTGCTTCGTGATTGTTCGGAAGGACACGCGATTGGCTAACTGGAGATGACGTCAGTATTCGCGTTCTTTGTGTGATGCCTTACCAGCACTTTACAGTCCACAAAACCCCACTACCGACAACAAGGTCGGGTCTGCAAAGTAGGGACTGGAATCACAGTAGACGTGAGTTCTGAAAGAACGCACTTCCGACCTTCCTGGTCGGTGAAAACACGTGACCTGCTTCGTGATTAGTCGGAAGGACACACGATTGGCTTACTGGATATGACGTCAGAGGTCGCGTTCGTTTGAACTGGCCGGTCGGCTGATGCTTAAAAGCAGAGAAGCCTGGACCAGTGCCCTCTGAAGATGAAAGTCCTGGTCGATGCCGGTCTGAAGTCGGTTGCTCAGCCGGCTGTGCACTCAAACCAGTGTCCTGGCCATCCACTGCCCTTACTACCGACACAAGTGCCGGGTCCATAAGGGTGGGCCTGAGAGTGACTAAAGATGAAGTTCCTTCTATGTAAATACTAGGTGTGGTCGGCTGAATACGAGCTTGCCGGTCGACTAATGCTTTACAGCAAAGATGTCTGGACCAGTGCGCTCTGAAGAAATCTGAAGAGTTCATCTCTTGCTTCTGATGAAAAAACACTAAGTACTCGAGCTAGGCTGGTGTGACTGATGCTATACAGCAGAGAAGTCGGTACCGGTGCACTCTGAAGATGAAGAATGCATCTTGCTGGGAATTCCTTCTTTACAGTGTTCAAAACTACGTAGACTGAAGTTTCCCGTGATTTCTATTGTAGTACTAGAAAAGACGTTTCTATGGTGATAGTAGCTGGAAGGTTACAGCAGGTACATTCAAACAAAAACACGGATAAAAATACCTTGTAAGTATATCCATTATATTTCTAAAATTTGTCGATCTGCCTTTAACAACACAATTGTTGAATGGGAGGAAACTAGAAAATGGCTGCCTTTATATTTCTCGTCAATTACTGCACTATCGTCAACACTAAATTGAGTCAGCTAGGGAGCGTTTCCAGCAGATTTTATAATGTATATCCGTGCTTGATTAGTAGATAACACTTCTACACTGAAAATATCCACATATAAGGTTGAAAATTCGTCATAAGGCACACTTTTCCTTAAAATATCTGGAGATTGTTGAAAACATGTTTGCACAGTACACGCGCCAAACGAAAAAGATGCTATGACGTCAGGTTGTTTAGACAGGAAGGAAGTATGAGGCGACATCTGGGGAGTGCACAGTACTATGGACCGGCCAGCCGGTGGAAACACAGGACGTCTTTTTCTGGCGTTTGGCGGGCCGGTCTGCGCCGACCGGATTAGCAATTGTCCATTGGATAGGAAGTATTAACGCAATAAAAAGTATACTACAGCAGCCTCCTGGCTGACTTAATACAGACTGTTGTAAAACAGAAGTTTGTAAGGATGCCAGCTGCAGTTTTTGACCTCATTGAAGAATGCATACACTACAGAATCTAGAAGGAAGTCTCCAATTTTAGGAAGCCCTTACATGTATTTAACCACAGTAAGTTGAACAAAATAGAGAATGGCACCTTGGGGCTTCCCCCACCTGAACCCCTGGGGGAGGGAGGGCTTGCTTTGCACTATTTTTTGCTGGGTGATGACTTGACAAGCATTAAGGCAATGGCTAGTAAAACCCTACAGCAGAAGAAAACTCACTAGGGTAGAGAGAATTGCAAACTACAGGATTGGCAGAGGCAGGAGGCTAGTGGAGAATGTGTTTGGAATCCTAGTGAGCAGTATGGAGGTCACTACTAGGCACTATGGAGGTCAAACGTTGTCAGAGACATTGTTGTGACATGTTTTGTGTAGCACAAATTAGGACACACCAAGGAGGAGTAGCCAGGGAACCCAAAGCACACAATGAAGTTGCAACCACAGTAAATGAACCAGTAGTATATGTGGCTGATGGAAACTGCAGGAATCCTTCAAGGGAAGCAAAGCTACAGCCAGACCTACTTAAATATTGCTTCAACTATGTTAGTCCATTGGATAGGCAGGATGAGAGGATCTGAAATGTGACAAAGACCTACCCTTGGGATAGAAGAAGCTGGCATATATCGCTCCTTTTCAGGATTACTTGTCCCACAAATTTGCAACATATTTCCCCCAAAAAATCTCCCAAAAATTTCCAAATTTAAAATGTCCCATAGTAAATTTAACAATTTGTCAACGGTCAGATTATGTTCATTTGTCAAAATGGTTTAAAGTTTAACATTTTTCCAAATTTTATATATAAATTATATAAATATTATATTTATATATTAAATTTTCAAAATAATCATTTTGTTTTTCTTGTGTATTGGGGCCATGTGTTTTGCTTGGTTCGATTTTATTTTTCTGTGTATTGGGTTATGTGTTTTGTGTGGGGTGGTGTAATGCTTTTGTTTGTTTTTGTAAACACTCAGCTGAATAATTGTTTTTGGAAAATCCTCAGGCGGTCTTGAGAAATGACCTTTGAGTCATAAGTGGTCCTGAACAAGACCTTTTGGAGGTAGTTGCAGTAAGTCTACTGCTGCTGCTGATTGGGCTTTGATGACTTCCAAGAGGCTGGCTGCTGAGGAGGCTCTTACTGTTGGTGGATGGAGGAGTGGTAGTGTTGATACTGGTCACTGGCTGTAAATGGTTGACGCATGTCCATCAGTTCATGACTGACTGTGTATTCCCCAAAAGGCTAGAGAGGCCTGAGACTGCTGTTGGTAAATCTGTGACTCATATGTTGAAGTGGCAATGGAGCTCCTACGAAATATAGGTTGTTGTGGCTGATGGGTCATTTCCTCTTCCCTGCTCTGAAACCCACTTAAAAATGAACTGCCTCATTTAGAAAAGTCTAGAAGTCTCTTCCCTCCTTTGACCTTCTCATATTCTGGACTTAGTCCAGACATAGATTTAGATTTGACTTTTGTATTAAACTCAGGCTAAGTCCGTGGTTTTCACAAAGTCTAAGTTTTGGCTAAGTTTATCTGGGAGAAGGCTTAACTTTTATAATCAAAGACTTAAATAATGCTGCTGTTAGTTTTTCTCACTTCAAAGTTTAAAAATCGATGTAAATATATCCCCAGACTCTCTAAAGTAGTGGTTTGACATGTTTATGTGGTTACAAGGCTTTCCGTTGAAAAAACCCAGAATTTTGCCAAAGATAAAATGAGTTAAACAAAGGATATATGTTACTGGCAAAATATTTTGACTAGAAATGACACAGAAAACCACTGTGGTGATTTGATAAGCTTTGTCTTCTCTAAGTCACTCTTCGCGAAGCCCATTTGAATCCAGGACTTGGCTAAGACAAAAGGCTCATATTTAAGTTCCTGACAGCCTTAATCCAGGCTAAGTTTGAAACCCTTTGTGAAACTGGCCCCTGATACATAAGCCAGATTTGCTAGAGAAACAATTGAAAGGAGTCAAAATGATGTTGTTATTCAGCATACAAATTAAAGCCGGTGAAGTCAGATGATGGATTGTTTCTAACAAAGAATTTGGTAACAAAAAGGCAATGAACACAGAACATGATTTTTATTGCTTTGACAAAAAAGGGATTCAGGGTCAACCTTGAGATTTTTCAGTGAATGATTTTGTTCCTTACTCCAATATGAAATGCATTGTTGAAAGGTTATTGAAAATCAGTCAAGCCCACATTGGTAATCTGTCAAAATCTGTCAGGTTTTCTGAAAAAAATACTTCATTGATATTTCATATACTTGCACCATTTCGGGGGTATAGGTTTTTAGTTAAAATTGATTCTATTATTTTTTGTGAAGTATGATCCTTTTGTTCCGTTTAACTGTTGAAATAAATAGAAAAGTGAAATATTTCAAAATGATTTCATCGTTTTTGATGTAAAGATTTCATAAAATGTATTGGTGCATCAAAAAATCAAAAAGCCAGTGTGATATCAAATAGACACCACCACAAATAATGTTATAAATAATTATTGGTCACTGGGTTGTGGGGTTGATATTTGATTGGTCTGAGAAGTACATGATTTATTGCAACCATAAACTTCTGTTTGTTTCAAATATAGAAATACTTTGGCACCCACATGGGTTAAGTAATCAAATATTACCGTGTATATCAAGGGTATAGCATCAATTAATGTTTGCTCAATAATTTGGATGAAGAGAAACTAAGTTCTTTATTGAGCCATAAATCATAGCTCTTAATAATATTTATCATTAAGGTTTAAGCATGTTATTAACAGTAGGTAATGACTCCTTGGAAGTCCCACAAAGGTGACACTTTTGTATTAATGCATATTTTTATAGGGGGGAAATTAATGAAATAAATAACATGCTGATAATTCTGACCAATATTTTGCAACGTTATTTTAGTAGTTTTAGGGTGTAATGGCTTGACTAGGCAAGTTTAAACTGCGTCACATGCAAAGCTCAGAGTGTAGCTGGGATTGGAAGTTCAGACCCTCAAGTGAAAATCAGATGGATTTAAAACCTGACGCTGCAGGGTTAAAGTTAAGAAAATATGTTGGTAGCTTGTAAGAACAGTGATAGAATGTTCGAGGGAATTTTATCCCCATGTTAGTATTATACAAAGTGTCCCATTGATAGCCATCTATAAAGGACATCAATGATACTCGATAAAGATGATAATTCTATATGTACCATTTTTTCAGCACTGGTTGGCTTGGCAAATGTGTACAGACCTTAAATGGGAAAAGAGAACCATTCAATGAGTTTATACTCTAATCAATCATAAATATTAATACAAAACTTATAATGTATAGAATGTATGTTCTTTGGTCAATTTACGGAGCTGGATTCTCACAAAAATGGTATTATTGTAACTTTAAAAACTGTGCAAAAGGTTTATTGGTTGTGTATTCTTGTGGAAAGTCCATTTAAAAGTTGTGTAAGGTTCTATGCGTTTTTGTGCCATTAGTACTCCAGGCTGATAGACTTAAAACAAATGTTAAGTCCTTTACACACTGAAAATGATAAGTTTCCAATAAAGAAACCAGAGCTGATATGACATTGTTTTGGTAGATATGGACCTATCTTACGTGTATTATTTATACAAAGTGGCATAGTTCAATGCAGATAAAAGTAAAACATCCATTCTTAGACACGTACAGAAACTGTATCGCTCATAACAGTGCAATATCTAGTTCACACAGTTGGGTGCTAGCCTCACAAGCTACAGATGAGCCAAAAATATTTAACTTCTCTCAGCTCATTTTCGCTCAATGTGTTTTGGTATTATCCTTTCCATAACAAGGACCACTTTTCCAGTAAATATCAGATTTTTAAAAATACTTGAAATGGTTGTCATGTCCTCTCCTCAGCTGTATTAAAATATACAGGCAGGAGGGGGTTGAGGAGGACGGTATCGCTACACAGGGTGGCTCATTTTTAAGCTGAAACACTAACATACATGCTCTCCTTTTGGAGACATAAAGACAAGGCCGTGAACTATATGAAACTGTGTGAACAGACCTTAATACTCGTTCTACACACTCATGTAATGTTGCGATCTTCATTGGTGGTTATATATATTTTTATATGTCATTTGGGAAGTTTTCCTATTGAATACTTTATCTGACTAGGTGAATTATTTGAAAGGTTTTATTATGACAGATCTGTTTTACAATATGAAAAGGTACCATGTAACATAGTTTTAAACTAAAGTGAGATAGGAAAGGAGGTGAGTGTATATCTGGAAAATATATTTCCACGCAAAACGGTACAGCAATTGTACAGTGTATTCCACAAGTTGAGCAGTAATTGAGTGATCCTTTTTTTCTGAGACTACACGTTTTTCATTTCATTAGCTTGTCAAAAGTATAGCTTATGAGCCTGGAAGATTAGGAAGTAGCAAAATTGTTGCAATTATGCAGTGTGATAATGGATGATTGAATGTTCTATTAAAATGCCATCGAACATTCTATCCAAACCAAATTCCCCAAATCAACTGTGAACATAGATGGAGCTTCATTAATCTTTCTATTTTAAAAAGTCATTCAAACAAAACAAGAGATATGCTATGCTATTTCAGTAAATGGTCTATGTTTAGGAAGCTAAATTTTGAATCATTATTTTTTGTTTCAATAAATGTATACCTTTTTTTTAAATATTTCTATTTTTGTAGTCAAAATAGATGTGGTCAATTATAAATTGTTTCAATTTCCTAAGATACATGTGATAAATTCTGTGTTATTTTAATTTACTAAAATACATGGGATGAATTGTGAAAAGTTGTAAAATATTGGCAAGTCCTCAGTTTTTATACAATGTAAGCAAGCTTAAACTCAATCCTGTTAAGACAGAGTTTAGGGCGTCTGAAGCGGCAGCTATGAGGTTAGAGGTTAGAACCCCTACTCCCAACCCACATACTTGGTGAAAGGCTTGAGATTGCTGAATCAGTATGGAACTTGAGTATCATATTTGATTGTGATTTCTCTTTTAAAATGGAGGTGGGTGCTGTTTGCAGGTCATGTTTTGTTGGACTTGATGATTCCAATTCCAATTCCAATTCAACTTTTATAGCGCTTAATCTCTGCCAAAGTGACAGACTCTAAAGCGCAACATAGCAATGATCGACATCACAGAGAACGCCATATGAGGTGAAAGAGTTCTTTTTTTGATCTGTGGTTGATTAGACTATAACAAAGATGGGGGGGGGGGGGGGCATCACGGCTGTCACTAGCAGTCTGGACTACTGTAATTCACTATATCTGGGTTTATCCAAAGGTGACCTAAGAACATTGCGATATCTGTAAAATGCATTGGCACGAGTTGTCACAGGTTCTCACAAGTGGATCCACATCACAATGGTACTAAAAACTCTGTATTGGCTCCCTGTTAGAGAATCACTTTCAAATTTGCAACCCTCATTTACAAATATTTAAATTTGGGCCTGACACATTACTGCCATGCTTACATAAATTATTACACATCCTCTGTCAATACCAAACATGCCATTGCTGCAAGGATATAGCTAGTTGTTCCGACTTTTATTCCTTGGATTCTTAAGTCTAAAACTCATGTTGATGGATCCTTTGCTAACGACAAACCCAGACTTTGGAACAGCCTTCTACTTGCTGGGTACGATCTGCTTAGACATTGGCATCCTTCAGACACGAGCTTAAAGCTCATCTCGTCCATGAAGCCTATCCCCAAAAGCATCCTCTTCTCTGGTTGTACTAACACTTTGTGATGCCGACTTTTCTAACCCACGGCCTTAGGATTTAGCTTCTACCCTTTAAATTCTATGGCACCTTATAATTTAATAGACATCAAAATTAAGCACATTAAAAGTTTGTAAATGAAATAAATAAAATACAACATATGGAACAATCATCTGTAAAAGCTACACACTTTCCATTAAAATGTTTCAAGAAAATATTGAAAAACGGACTTTAATACTTAAATGTCTGCAGCATTTGCAATATGCGCCAATGGGCTAAATGTGTACCCATACCTACAAAGATGGGACACAGACTGAGGAATAACTCCACCTAACGTGTTCTGCAATAATTCTCCCTACTTATCCAACATATTAATCCCCATCAAAGAGGAAACATGCTGTAATATGTGGACACATATTGGAGACTGCTATGAATGTTAAACAATAACCAAAGCAATGCAATACAAATGTGCTTGTTTTAGGCCATGGCTCAGTTTTTACTAGCGTAGAATTCAAAGTGAACAAGTTTCTTTTTATCCTTTTTCTTTGCGACAAGACTGATAAATTCATATTCATAAATATGTGTGCAGATGTGAAACATGTTGAGGTTTGAAACATTGACTTGTGAGAAATCAAGTCAGATATTGAAGTATATACAATAAACACATGAAGTCATAATCACTGTTAAATCATACTCTTATGACATGCTCTAGTACACATGAAGCCAAAGCCTTAGTCCACTGAGAATAATATTTCATCATTTTACTGTTACTCTAGGCTACATCATTGCAATGTTAATGTTCTATTTATTTATTTGGGGTTTTAACGTCACTTTAACACATTCTTGACGGGCAGTTTTATGGACAGAGGAAACCAGTACATACAGTTAGTCAAGGTTCTGTACTATAAACTATCTCAGAGGTGGGAGGCGATTGTTACCACTGTGCCACCGTGGCCCCCATCTTGAAATAGTGAAAGGTCCTCAGTGGCCTAGTGGTTAGCAGATTTGGCATCTAATCACAGGTAGTCACCTCTGTGTGGGTTCGAACCCAACAAGTGACAATGCTGAGGAGGAAGTGTACAAACATGCCCCTGGCCGTTGAACAAGACTTAAAACCCCCAACGTCAAATAGTGGAATAGTAAAAATATCAGTTTTCTCCTGTTGAAATGTGTCAGTTGATAAGTGTAAATGACCCCCTAGTAATTATTGGGGATTGGGTGGTAGGTCTAGAGGTTTTAAAACCACCACTTTTCTTGTCAACACACATTATTGAAGGAGAATTTAAAGTACTGGGCAGAGAAATTATGAGCTTTTATCCCATTTTTGTACAGACTTTTATGGCGATTTTGTTAAGCATAACTGCCATCTGTTGGCAAATAGGTAACAACACTTCAAAACCTCCATCTCACTTGTCAGCACATATAATTGAAGGAAAACTTAAATGTTGGAATCATGGAAGAAATTGCACATTTTTATCACATATTTTGGTACATTTACAGCTATTTATTGCGATCTCATTGAGATGATTTGTTCATGTTTTGGTTTTATGAGTTTTGTTTGTTGTCAGTGGCCCATTTGGTTAGGGGTGTACTAAAACACGGAGTCCTGGAATCACAACTGTTTTGCATTGGCGACCTCCTAATCTACACATTTTTAATACCCTCCCAACCCTAGTAATCACATGAATATGGTAAATAGGTATGTTTTAAAACGAGTTTTTGTCCCATGTAAAACTTTGCAATGGTGGAGTATTGCCAACTATGTTTAAGATAACACATTTACTGTTAAAAGCTATGCTGAGAGATGAAAAATAGGGTTCATTTTCTAGTGGCAAAAAATCTCCTTGGATCTTAAATAATTTGAATGGATAATAATATAGCATTCTACTTAATTGTAAAAAAGGAAGTGTCATTCAACTGATTCCATCCAGATATGAAGAACAGAAAGAAGGAAGCTCAAAATGGTAGATGTTGTGTGTTTGGCAATTTCAGCAGAATTCATGTGTGGAATCCAATCAAGGATATTTTACGCTTCACATGATCCCATAAATGAAATTATTCAAATTTAGTGACAAAAATCAATAGTCAGTGAAATGTGAATTCTCCTTTGTGAGTTGTTTATACTGTGTGTGCATAGGAATTTGAAACTCCAGGGTTATTTTTATTTTGGGGAGAGAAAAAAATACTTCGTAAAATTTTTGCTTGTAGTTGTGAAAGTATTGCAAATTACTTCCTTTCCTGGAAAGATGATTGCAAGAATATCAGTCACATAATAAAATACACCAGGAAAGTTAATTTAATTTTTTTTGTCCAAAATTTTGTTAGAATAATTACCTACGCCTGGCAGATATTAAATTCATGATCATTTGTTTGCCTGATTGTTTGTTAGCAGGATTACGCAAACACTGCTGGTTGGATCCTCTTGACAAGATGAGAAGATGGGTCTTGGTCCAGTTTAAAATCCATTCAATTTTGAGAGTGATCCGGGTTACCGCCTAGATACAAAAAACCCCTTGATTTTCCCATTTACTTATTATTGAGCCATTTTGCTTCAGTAAAGAGACAAAGGTTCTGATATAAAGTACACATGCTTCGTGGAGGTCTGTGCTCTTTCAGTGCTCTTGTTATTGTTACAACTGGCATATAAATAAAATATAAAATATATATAAATAAATCCATATTTACCTCAAGAATGCAAATAAACCGGGAGACATCAGAGCAAGACATTGGTGAAAGAACTCGAAATTTAATTTGAGAATAACTGCATCAGTTTAGCATGTCTGGTGCACACAAATTGTTTTAATTTACATAAAAAGTTATTCTACTTGAGTACATGGCCAATAATTACTCAAAAATAGTATTTCTTGCACTTTTTATAAATTGGAAACCCATCTACAGGAACAAAAAATACAAATACAAGTACACAATAAAAGTTTTGTTTACAGTTTGTGTTTCTTAAAAAATAGTAACAATGGACATGAAATATTCCAAGAGTAACTTGATATTAATTTATTAAATAATACTTACATTAAAGTATGCATTTGGCTTTTCATTTGACATTCCACTCAAATATAGTCAATAATAATATGTTTCAATATTTGATTATGTTTATGTTTTGTAAACAATTCTTAATAAATGCTGTAATTATAAGAATATGAACTTCTATGAGTTTGATTATGCACACATTTGTATATCACATGAAAATGTCATGACAGAACTTAAATTCTTATGGCAGAATTTGAAATTCTTTTGACAGAATTTCCAATCCTTGTATTGCAGTGGTTTAGAAGAATATAAAGTTCAGTCAGCAGAATGCAGACAGAATTCCTAATTCTGTTGATGAAACTTAAATTTACAGTATTCAAAATATTTTGTCCACATGCATTATGAATAAGATTCATTCAGAATTTCAATTATGACAGAATAATCCTCAGCAAAATCAAATTGGAGGTCCAGATTTTAGTTTACTTTAAAGAATTATAATTATCCCGTCTTTTTTGTTTATCTAATGCTACTTTTCTTTTTGTCAAGTCAACTATGAAAGTTCAGCTAAAACATACCTAGCCATGGTTTGAATTTTGATGTCAGAAATTCTCATGTTTCTGGTATAATATACACAAGTTTTATGACTAAACAGAGTTTTTAAAACTTTACATGAAAAACCAGCAAAACCAAGCTTGAAGTGATGTTTCATAAAAAACTAAGAGATATGTAAATTGCAAGGATTATTTATAAGACTATATTGTTTATTTATTTTGTTTTTTTCTCATTATAAATAGCAATGGTGCCATCTAAGTAATTATTATTATGCTAAACATTCAGGAAAGAAAATATATTGAGTAAAACAATACAATTTTAAAAACTGCCATATACAAATCCAGGTGTGAAATCATAAGCCCTTATGACTTTCTATATGGATAGAATCAAAATAATCTTGTTAACTTTTGAAATGAATTTACATTACATTCAATATTTTGTAATCTAAATATTATTGACATAAGAACCATTGATATCATTTGTATTCATATCTTCATTTTCAGTAATACTGTCATCATCAGAGAGAAAGGGTTCAGATTTACAAAAGCACAATGCCTCCTTCATGATTACTACTGTTATCATCACTAAAATTTGATTTATTTTCACTAGTACCAACTTCTGAATCTGTGCATGATTAATGTATACAATTTGCAACACCAGAAGACATAATTACATTTTAAACATCAGGAAATAAGTACAAGAATACGATAGTCTTCATAGTGTGTTTTTGTGCAAGTGGAAATTTCTGAAATTGTGTGACATAGTACACACAAGCTTTGGACTGCTGGCCTTGAGTGTTTTTCTTCCAAGAGGGAGGGAGGGAAATATGAGTGATAAAAGTTAAAATAGTGACATAAACATTGGTGTGGTGCAACTGGGAGAAGTGTAAATGTCTTTGTGTGGTTATGTACTTTACATACAACTAAAAAAGTGGTATGTTAAATTTGGGACTACAGACTCTCTAAAGAGTTGAACTCCCTTCACACCTTTCTCTTCTGATGCTGTGGTTATTTTGTCCAGTTTTGACACATAGGACAGGTGTGTGAATCAACACGTAAGCATAACTTAAAGTGTGTCACGAGGTTCATTTCCATCGCCACCGGAAGGGAAGTGGTGAAGGAATTGTAATGACTTTTGCCTTTTCACCATGTGCATAACTTGAAAAGTATACATCAGACTGGCCCTTCTCAGAGATGATCCGGGCATGAATCCGGTGCAAGGATCCAGAATTGTTTTTGTGGCACTATCCGCATGCGCAATTCAGAAGTGATTCGTTTAATTACCATCATATCTTTTCACAAGATGACGCCTACCCATGACTCAGTCCTCTCCAAGATGATCCGGATTGTAAATACAAAATTGTTTTTGTGATTACTTAGCAATATCTGCTTGCACAACTCCAAACTTATTCATCCCATAGGGGTTATATTTGAGCACAGGGTGGGGTTTTATTCATGACTTAGGCCTCCTCAAAATTTATGTAGATCCATTAAAACGAACCAGCATTTGATGAAAAATACAGATTTGTCAGCACTACCTACAGCTGAAGGTTTATGTACTGCTTGTTTGAATATGTTTTTGTATACTGTGGTCATTTTGTTATTTATTAATTTGGTTTTTCATGTTTTGAACGTGGGTTTGGGCTGCATAGATCATATCACAAAGGGCAGGTTAATGGACAGAGGAAACCAGTACATAGAGTTGGTCAAGGTTCTGTACTGATAATTGCCAACCATCGATAAGAAATTACCAACTTTCCCACTTAGGGTCTGGGGTTTGAACCGCCGACCTCAGAGGTGGGAGGGGAGTGTGTTACCACTCCTCTACCATGTTCCCTTGTGATCATTTTTGGGATTTTGGTATAATCTGTTTCAGAGTATTTTGTTTAGCTTCAGTGGAGCTAAGTTTTGAGGTTTTGAGGCGTCATCAGGTCCTAGCTCAAGCCATGTTCACCTGGAGTAGCATAAACAGTAGATGTGTGAAGGCCCCATAAGAAATTATTATTATTACGGAAACAGAGGCTTTAACAAGACTAACATACATTTTCTATAATTATTGTAAATTAGAAGAGACTTATAATTGCCGGATTACTGCTCTGGTTCTCAGGATGAAGAAAAGTTAGAATAAACAATAAAACCCTCTCCTTGAAACGTCAGGCTTGTTTTGGTTTCCTCTCCATTTCTTTTCACTCAACATCAACTGCTACACATGGGGGTGGGAGTAGAAATATTCAAGGTCACACATCTTGGGCTAAAACAATTACACAGTGCTTAAATACTTCAACACTCCCATTTGTTAATCATGTGTGTTGTTTAACAAGGTGGTGAAATACTAACATGGAGAACATTCTCCATTATTCCACTGCATTATCATTTTGGTGGAAAGTAACTGATAGTGTTTGACACATAATTAATAGGAAGAGCGCAGACTTCCACCTAGGCACGTAACAATAAGTAAATCCTAAAATCCATATTCTTTTTATCCAGATCAGTCTCAAAAGTTAGTGGGATTCTTTGTATCTAGATCAGTCTAAAAAGTTAGTGGGTCTGAGTTAGGCTGAAACACACCATCCCATCATCTAATTTCTCATGAAGTTCTAGCAAGTAGTATTTGCTTAATCCTGCCATCAAACAAACAGACAGGCAGACAAATAGCCATGGAAATAATACTTTTTTGTCGGGGGTAATTATTGGTATTAAAGTTCTAGGCCTCACTTCTCTGTTTGAACAGAAGTTTATGTAACCGGTATATGGTAAAATGGGCTATATTCAAACGTAGAAAATATACCATAAGTAATGATGTCACAATGACGCTATAGACCATAGGTATATATTGTTTTGCAACAAAGACCTACCTTTGGCCCAAAAACTTTTAATGAAAATGTTACCTGACCAATATGGTTAGAAGTTAAAGGAAATGGTAATCAGTTGTAACATGTTTGGTCAATTTTAAAGCTTTTCAGTTTTGATCTAACATTACATGACAGATGTAGCAAAGTTAAATAAACCGGAAATAAATATTTCTGCTTACTGTTTAACAGTAGCTGTACACCATTAAGAGCATGCCGTGAAAGACTTTGTAATAGTAATATTGCAAACTATGTATGTTAACTTTTACACCAACAGGGAGAAAGCTAATTGATATATTTTATTTATTTATGAGAGCACTTATACTCTTTTATTTAGTTGGGGTTTTATGTTGCTCTCAAGACTGTACAGGTCATATCATGATGGGTAGTGTTTTGGGCAGAGGAAACCAGTAGATGCAGCTGGTCAACGTTCTGTACTGTAAACTGCCAACCATTTGTAAGCAACTAACAAGTTTCCCACATGAGGTCTGGGGTTTGAACACCAACTGCAGAGGTGGGAGGCGAGTGTATTATCACTGCTCCATCGTGGCCACTTTACTATGTTTTAATGTAATTTTTAAAATTATTAGAGAGTTTAAAATACCCGTACACGTGATGACCTGCACGCCAAAACTACAAGTACAGGTATACGTTCCAGTTGAGGGGCTTTTCAGTTAAAATACACGTCTGGTGTTGATGAGAGTGAAGGGACTAACTATTCACTTTTTTATATTTATAATTTTATTGTTAATTCACAAATGACCAAAATACTGCACTTTCACATTCATCACCTTAAAAAGTAAAACACATATGGTAAGAAAACCCACAGCAAAAATGTCAACACTAACATACAGTTTCATTAAACATGCAAAACACATGAAAACTTTTCATGCCTACACCCATACCAATATTAAATAGTTCGAACCTTCATAGGCCATAGTTTTATACAGAAATACCAAGGTTTTACAAGATTTTTTAAACATCACTTTTTACCAGGAAAGGTTGTCCTGATTTAATTTTTTATATAAATAAGGTTTAAACACATATTATACTCCATCTTTTCTGCAATATTCATGTATGTAATCTGTTATAAAAGCTAGAAAACCAGTTTTACTTTATCAGTTTTGAGGAACTTCAAAACACCTCCTCCACGTTGTAAAACTTCAAGCTACAAGTTCTACCTGTGAGCTGATGACGTCATTATTACACTTTGCAGTACCAGTCACAACGGGAACGGGTATTCGAGTCGACATGTGGATGTCGGCAAGGTCAGCACTGGGGGGGGGGGGGGGGGTCAGCAGTACGAAAATTGTATATATTTTAGAAATTGCCTAATGCTGTGTGTTGGCAGCTTGTGATTAGCTGACCACTGGTCAATTGAAATAACTGACCATGCCTCTTCCATTTGCATGCTGACTACCCACGAGGAAACACCTGAAAATTACAGTCAACAACACATGTTACAACTTTTAGGGTTTTTAGTTTTTATTGTTTATATTTTACTGCAGCCTATGTTTTAACACTGTAACATGGCTGAGAAGAGAGCATACAACTTGCGTTCTGGTGGCAGTGAGGCTGTTACAGTGCCAGTGCAGTTTGAAGTGTCGGACGAAAATTTCATGTCGAAACTTCTTCAGTGTCAACAGAATACTTCACAGTCAGGTCAGGTGTCAGATTCAGATTCGGGTAGCGAGAATGATAGTATTTTGTCAAATGAATCAGACAATGAACAAAAAAATGGTAGCGAAAGTACTGGTGGTGATAAACAAGTACCAAGTAGTTCGAATACCTGTTTACAAATCAATGCTGATACTGTTTCACAACAGGCGATTAATTTGCAAATATTGTCACAGTTAGGGGATATTAGCAAGCGTTTGAACGCTATTGAAAACAAAAAACCAAAGAAAAGTAGTGATTGTTCAAAAATAAAAAATAAAAGCAAAAACAAAACTGCCGGGACTTGTACCCCAGTCACACTGCCTCCCCCACAGGTTGCTGCTCAACCTCTTCCAAATTTACAGTATCTCAGAGGCAATGCATACATTCAAGCTCAAGTTGAGCAGAGATTAAAAAACTTGGTCGAAGAAAATAAGTCAGGTACGAAAATCAAATCCTTGAGGGGTATTTCAGTAGATGTAGTTATTCCCAATAGAATTAAATGGCCTCAAGAATATGTTTTGGCGGGTGCAAGAAAGGAACGAGTCCAATATGATCAACTCTCTATGGCCCAATGGGTGACTGGCTTTTGCCGAATCATGAAGGAAGAACATGACCTTCAACATAGAAATTCCATGTTAGATTATATTATTGCTCTCTTTGAAGATGTCCAAGATTTTTCATGGGATTCGGCAAGGGCCAGTCATGCCGTTTTGCTTTGCAGGATGGAATAGGGTGAAGTCAAAAATTACACAGAAACAGATAAGCTAGATAGAATTAGGCGTGCAAATGCTCAACGACACCCTGCTCCATCTTCTGCATTGTCAAACAGTAAGAAACAAAATCAAAAGACTAATAGATCCATGCCATGCACTTACTATAACCAAGGTAGTTGTTCATATAGCAGAACACATCACACAAAAGGTGTCACATACAAACTCATTTGCTCATCTTGCTTTGCATCTGGGGGCAAGGTTTACTCCCATCCTGAAAACGAGTGTAGAAATAAAAACAGAAAACATTTGTCAAAAAACGAATAGCTTGGGGTATGTCAGCTCATAGGCATGCCCTAAATAAAAAACTAGGGTTTATTGTAATAGAAAATTACTGGATGTTACTGTAGAAAGTAAAGCATCCAAAGGCCTGGCCTTAAAGTGGTTTCAAGACTGGAAACAATTCCAAAAAATCCAACCAGGTAAAAGTTATGCACAAGCACTTATACTAGGTAGACAAATGAACTCGGGTCCAGTATATCCACGAATTAGCTATAGCAGTGTTCCAAAAAACCAAGTATCAACAAATCAGAAGCGTCATAGGTACAGGACTTGTAAAAATAACAAACAGACAACTACCATTCAAACCAATGCATCTACTGGCCTAAACAGGGGTGGTAGTGTTCCTGGGGCGTCCCGGGTAAGAAATACTCCGGTTCAAATCCAGTTAAGCAACAGATTTCAAGTATTTCAAGATCAGTTGTCCCATGAATTTGAGGACCAGCAATGGGGTCAAAGTTTCTCAGATACAAGTAAGCAAGCTAAGAGTCACAAAAATGGAAAAATGACCTCTAATTCGACAATTGTCACACCAAAAGTCCATAACTTCTACAGTCCAAAGCAGTTGCAGACAACTGTTTTCCAAAAAAGTCAGGGCTCAGATAGCTTGGCGTATAGTCCTAAAAATCTCAATAGGGATGATGTTACTGTAGACACAGATAGCCATACGACTGATTATCTACTGGTTACAAACAGAAACTCTGAACCAGATGATAACTTACTTTCTCAAAGCAGTCCCCAAGACATGCAAAATATCTTGGGGACAGTTAATCCAGGAATGTGTCTGGACCAACAAAAATGCATACAACAAACTGGTGGGTACTTTGGTTTTGTACCTCAGACGTCCCTTAAGATTTATAAAGGTACTCCTGTATATTGGGAAAAAATAAATAAAATAAATAAAAAAATTCCCAATATACTCGAAGAACATCAGTTAGTCAAGAACAGTGGCACACACAATTACCTAAAGTCTAGGATACCTGTTAACTCACATCTAAAAATTCATAACTGGACCCACTTTCTCAAAGATTATTGGGACCAACAAATAGTAGATCTTCTCCATTATGGATTTCTATTGGACTTTAATAGAATTAGTCCCCTCACATCCACTCATGATAACCACAAGTCTGCAATCACAGACATCGATCATGTTAGGTGGTTTGTCAAGGAAGAGCTTCAGCATGAAGCAATCATGGGACCTTTTGATACAGTACCTTTCAATTTGCACCTATCTCCCATAATGACAAGGGCTAAACAGGACTCTGATAAAAAACGTACCATTATGGATCTCAGTTGGCCACCTGGCCAGTCTGTTAATGCTGGTGTCAAGAAGGACATCTACCTTAATACAGCTTATTCCCTCCACTATCCTTCTATAGATAACATTACTGAAGCATTGGTGAAATTAGGCCCAGCTGCACAACTTTATAAGGTAGACATTAGTCGTGCCTTTAGGCATTTGAGAATAGACCCAGCTGACATTGACCTACTAGGTTTTCAAGTTGATGGGCATCAATTTATCGACGTTTTGACGTCATTCGGATTGCGACATGTTTCTTTGTTTTTTCAAAGATGTTCCGACGCAATCAGGTATATCATGGCTTCACATGGTTATAAGGGGTTATATAATTACATAGATGACCTCATATATATAGGACTCCCCTCTGAAATCCAAGATTCTTACCAGTTTCTGTTAAAATTGTTACAAAACCTTGGCCTGGATATTAGCGTCACTAAGCTAGTTTCCCCTTCTACATCAGTAATCTGCTTAGGCATATTGGTGGATACAATTAAAAAGACTATATCTATACCTGAACAAAAATTGCAGGAAATTAAGGACACTTGCCAAAAATGGGCTTCCAAAACTTATTCCAGTAAAACCGAACTCCAGTCATTGCTTGGTTTGCTTCTGTACATAACCAAATGCATTAAGCCTGCAAGATTCTTTCTAAATCGCATGCTACAGTTACTTCGGGATAACTATGCTGTCAAGAAGATTTTATTAAATAGGGAGTTTTTTGCAGACCTTACTTGGTTTCGAATATTCCTTTCCCAATATAATGGTGTTACCTACTACCACCAAACTCATTGCCATTCACAAATGCACTTGGATGCTTCCCTCACAGGATTAGGTGCTGTTTTCAAAGGTATGGTTTACAGTTTACCTTTGCCTAGAGGTTATATGGGTTACAACATAGCCCAACTTGAAATACTTAACATAGTGGTTGCATGTAAAGTTTGGGCCAGCCATTGGGCTAACCAAAAGATCCATATCTGGTGTGATAACCAGGCAGTGGTAGAGGTTTTAACCACTGGAAAATGCATGGATAGCACCCTTGCAGTTTGTGCAAGAAATATCTGGTTTATTTCTGCCATTCACAACTTCCAGATCAAAGTCCAACACATAGCTGGTCATAAGAACGTAACGGCTGATCTCTTGTCCAGATGGATTAATTCGCCTATAGACAACAGTAGAATAAATACTTTAGTACCAGGATATGTATGGATTCCTACACATCTAAATCTCACATTGCTCAATTATGACATATGATTTCCACATGTATATTTCTACTTTCAGCATTTCCACCACAGGCAGCCCAGTTGGTCACCTTGGCTTCTAACAGGTTGCTAGATGGCTTCAGGCCTGCTACCAAGCGACAATATGCCAGGATGTGGCTTGATTTCCAAGCTTTCAGGGTGGCCACTGGGCTGCTCTACATCAGGTAGATGTTTTCATTCTTTTATCTTTAATGGAATATCTTTTCCAAAATTCTCAGTCCCATGGGAATATAGCTAATTACATGTCGGCTATTAGAGCATATCATATCCTTCATGGTCTAAACACCAGTCCTTTCAAGGATGAACGTCTGGCTCTGTATTTGAAATCACTTAGAATTCAAGCTCCATTAGCTCCATCTAGACGTTCCACATTGGATGTCCAACTTCTTACTCAAATTGTTCACACATGTCAAAATTTTAAATTTCCTGCCATATTTAGATCACTATATTGGCTTTGTTTCTTCTCATTCTTAAGTCTCTCAAACATTCTTCCACATTCAGTACCAACTTTTGACCATACCAGACAGTTGGCTAGAGCAGATTACATAGCTACTCCAGATGGAGCTATCCTTTTGATAAAGTGGTCGAAAACCATTCAAAATAGGAAAGACATTGTTACTATTCCCATTCCACGACCAGGGGATTCTCCTTTATGCCCCATCGTGGCTATGGACGGTATGACACGGTTGTATCCGGTGTCAGACAATGAACCCTTATTTGTTATTCCCAGGGCAAAAACCCTGGTTCCTCTCACTGATTCAGTGGCAAGAAAACACCTTAAAGATATTTCTTCTCACTTAGGTCTTCCAAAAGCACTTACGTTCCACGATTTCCGTCGTGCTGGTGCTTCTTGGGCATTCCAGAATGGGGTGCCTTTAGAGCATATTATGAAACATGGCACCTGGCGTTCGGATGCCATATGGGCCTACTTGTCTTCTTCCCCTACCCTTGAATCTCCTGTTTCCAGAGCATTCAAGGTTGCTTTACATACCTAGTTTCATACTTGGTGCTTGGGTGTCAGTACTACGCATCCAATAGCATTGTTAATGTAAAAACTTTAGATTTTCATCTTTGCCACACATGGCTCATGAATTATGACCTTTAATAGTTCTTTCAAGGTCATACATAGTATGCATTAACCTTACATTGTGTTTTAAACTAACTCCCTTAAGTAGGGTCCATATCACCAGTTAATTTGTGGTATGTAGTCATTGAATGCTTATAATCTACATTCTCCACTTGTGTGGCCTTGACCAATGACCTTTAACGTCACAAGGGCATTCACAGTTTTGTATCTAAAAAGTAAAATATATATATATTTCTTTTAAAAACACACTGAACAAGTGAGACCTGATTCCCTTCTTATTCCAATAGTCATGGGGGTACTTTTAGGTTTTCACCTTTGTTTGATCATCAACAGTGACCTTCAGTTCACTGTGACCTTTGGCCTGCCCCTTTTCAAATCTGGATTGGATATTATATTCATTGGGTTGCTTTTGGACCTTTGACCTCGGCAGGTCAATTTTCTAATTATTTCAGTAATATATCATCCATCTCAAATGGCAGTCAGGTCTCACTATGTAGGAGGTAATAGATTTTACAAAATCAAATAAATGTTGTAAAACTGTGCCAGAAAAAATCTTAGTAGATGAATATATTTATAAAACCCATTACTGGTGTTTTTCTTTCTGATTCCCCAGGGTGCTGTTTTAAACTCTATATTGTTATAAATACATTGCCTGGGACATTAATTCACTAATTCCAAAATTTATAGTTCATTAGTTTATTGCATTGGATACAGATAATTATTTATTGTTTACATGGGATTACTAAAATGTCGAATGTATACATGCCAAATACCTGTATACATTCCATATACATTCAGAAAGGATATTGAATGTGCACAATACACACTTAGAATCTATGTAATGCAAACTCTCGATGAATCACGTACATACTCTCAATAGTCGACAATAGTATACATCCCACATACTATTTTCCTTCTACCTCTTTGTTCCATATGACTGAGTTATGACCTCTTAGTGAGTTCTGTATCGTTCTGGACTGACCAGGGGCCGATTTCACTAAAGGACCTTAACTAAGTCACTTTATTGGCTAAGGCAGGGACTTAAATCTAAGACTTTGGTCTTAGCTAGGTCTGGGACTTAAAATGGATTTCACAAAGGTGACTTAGCTAAGTCCAAGCTTATCAAATAACCACAGTGGTTTTCTGTGTCATGTGACCTTTTATATGTATTCAAAATATAATATTGGTGCCATATATCCTTCATTTAATGCATTTTATCTAAGGAAAAGTGTTGTTTTGAAATGAAAAACCTTGTTACCACATATAAACTTCCCAAAGACTACTTTAGTGAGGTGTTCTGTGTAATTATACTTTATTTACAGCCATTTCAAATTTTGAAGTGGAGAAAAGTTTATGGCGGCCATATTTAAGTCCTCTTTACAAAATTTAAGCCCACTACCTCCAAGACTTAAAGTTAAGTCCACTGACTTAGCAATTTCATGGGCTTATCTGCTTTGTGAAATCCATGCACTAAGTCTAAGACCACAGACTTAACATTCTTTTGACAAAATTTAAGACCAAAGTCTTAAATTTAAGTCTAAATCTGGACTTAAGTCCCTCTGTGAAATCGGCCCCTGAACTGGATTCCATTGATTTCTTTTTAAATTAATTTTTGCACAATATAAATGTTTAAAGTATATAACTATTACATATAATTAAAGTTTTTTTTCTAATTTAAATCTTAAACATTTAAAAACATTAAAAATCTTATTTAAAACTTAAACATTTAAAAACATAAAAAATTTAAAACTTATTTCTTTACAAAAAGTTTCTCTCTTTATTAACGCTCGACGATAGGAGAGGGTTATTGTGATCAGTTTGTTTCTGTCTGAGCACCGTTTTGCCCTTATAACTCAAAAACTATAACATCATTGGGTACAAACGAATTCTACCAAATTTGGTGTAATTTGTTTGAAAAGTAAAGTCAGGAGAGAGTTTTTCTTATTTTCAATTGGGCATTTACATTGAAATCCGATTCTACTTATCACATACGTAAATCAATATTTTGCTTTCTGATGATGTCATTACGTAATGATGTCACAATGCAATTGTCATTGTGAGGTCACAAACACTGTTTGTGATTCTTGTTGTCCTTTGTTAAAGATATTTCTTCTCATTTTATGTCTCATTTTATTAACATAAAGATAATCAAGAGAATGGTGGTGTGTTCATCATTTTTATTAATTTCTTTTTTTTTATTTCCCTTTTTTTCTTTTTCTTTCAATTTCTTGACAGTCCATTACAAAAAGTTTTCCCTGGGTGATTTTTACCAAGTCGCTTTAACCAATAGTTTTACCTCCACCAGGAGTTTATGTTTTTGTGTGTTCATTTGTTCATTTGTTAATCTATCTGTTTCTGGTGTTTAGATCACTACAAAACTAATGAACACAAGTTTATATTTTTGTGGGTAGGACCTATCCAAAGAAAGAAGTTACTAAATTTGGGGAAAGATCGAGATCATATTTTAGATACAAAAAAAAAATAAATAAATAAAAAAATAAATCATAAATTTTTAGAGGTCCTATTTTCAATGTATTTTTAATGACTTTAGCTTTCTGTGTGATATTTCTTCAAAAGTAATGAACAAATTTTGATGATAATTTTTTAGTACAAAGGAGCTAGCCGTGGGAAGAAGTGATTACATTTTAGGAAAGATAAAGTTAATATACTGGGTACCAAAAAACTTTCAATACTATTGACATGCAACCATGGTAGATGTGTGTGCTCAGCGGTTTCTAGTACACTTTCTGACCAATTTATCAGTTAACACTTATAATTAATTTACAGGTTTTGTTGCATTTCATAGTCTTCCTACGTAGCTTCAAATACAAACAATAGATGGTCTGTAATACAATACTTTATAACACTTGTGAGGCTGGTCACACAGAGCCGAGCGTTTTGCTCTCTCCAAGTGTATCTTGTTATTTATGTTATTCAGTCTTGGGGTCATGGCGGCATACTAGCCAAAGCCTCTGTCTAAAGCTTTAAATAATTTGTGTTGTCTCTGACCTGTCATCACCTTAAGGCCAGCTTGTATTATTATGTCAAATAAAACCTAAGTACCCAAGAACATATTTGTCATTGCTAATACTTAAAATATTTTGAAATATTTTTTTTGCATTATTATATTTATATTATTATATTTATTTAGTTTCACCTTTTATTTGAATCATCACCTCTTGGGTTCGAATCTCTCAGGCTTGAGGGAATATTTAATAGTTTCAACTTTTTGATTTCCATTTAAACTCCCTTGTATAAAACACCCTGTACACAAACTACAAGTAACCAGTTGAAGTGTTAGATTCCTGACAATGGAAATCAAAAGTCAGGCCACACAAGGGTGTTATTTCCTGGAGCCATATCTAGATTTCCTAAAATAAACAGGCAAATCTACGTGTAAATGATATTTGCATCAAATGGTATTAAAGAAGGAAATAAACTCAGATAGCACAGTAATCTTAGTTGATTAGACTTACCATATTTATTCGTATAAACACCCCGGGGGCAATGCATTTTCAAAAAGTGGGGAGGGGAGGGGGGGCGACTATTACCTATAAAAAAATCAACTCTCGAGTCCAGTGGCAATGGGTGATAATGGACACGCCTTGATCTCGCTTGCCAGCATGTATAATGGTGAGAGAGCTTAAAATATTGGAAACAAACCTTAAATTTAAAGAAATTATTAAGTTTATTTTTACAGATTTCATTGCGTTTGTGATCATAACTGCTTTGTCTTGTTGTGACTTTCTTTATTTCTCGTAAGCGGTATTCGATTGGGGAAGTACTAAAATGCATCTTTTTTGGGAATCCCGGAATCGCAAAGGTGATGGCTGTTGAGAGGGATGTAAAACCCTGAAATATGAACTTTTCAAATGTAGACAGGAGCGAGGGGATGACTAATAGGGAGGGGGCGTTAATACGGATAAATACGGTACTGGTTATTTTGTCCAGCAGCATCGGGCCAGATTTATTAAAGGTTTGTAGTCTTCGCCAAAATTCAATTCTTTTCTAATTTGAGATTTTTTCTTTTATCCAGCTCAGTTTTTCTTCAAGATACGATGGGAATAAAAAACTTTAAAATGTATTAAATTTCCACCTACCATCAAACATCAAGGTCACCTTCCAAAGCTGGAGGCAACTGCAGAGTGTTTCCCCTAAAACGCCAGCTGTTTCAGGGACCTACAGCCCAAATGAAGTATGGTCCTCAGACAAAGGTTTGGTTTTACATCCTTCCCAACAACTCATTTCATATCAGGATAACCCCAGCGCAGTGCATCCAACATGTTGACATTAGACAGAATTGAACCAAAGTCCCCAAAGGTAAGGCCAAAGTGATTAAATATCAAACTACTTGGCCAATAATATCTCTGTAAGGATGGATATTTTAGCTCATCTTGGTCATATATACATTGAATGCGCATTTATTAAAAAGACAAATAAAACAGAAATAACAAATTAGATAATGCAAGTGGGTTATATCTAATATCTATGTTTAACCTCAATTATTAATACATTTTATAATAAGAAATATCTTGAATGTCTGTGTATTTTTACAGAGTTTCAATCACTTTCACTTTACATCGCTGCACGTTGTGGAATGTGGAAATAAGTCACATGGAATCATGGAATGTTGGTCCCTAGGGATGTCACATTTCAACTTCAACCATTTCTTGCAATGTAAAACGGGCACTCATTTTGGTGGATACAAATGTGTCGCCCTTTTAATGCGCCTTACTGTATTTTTTTCAATTCCACCCCGATATCTTGGGTAGGAATGTTTTTCTTAATATAATTTTCCAATTTTCATTAACAAAACAACTATCCCTAAAATTGATTGACTTAGTTTCTTAACTTGAAATTATTATCTAAATATCGATATGTTATCTTGAAAAAGGCGAATTAATATTTCGGAAAGGAGATAAATCAAAATATTTGACTTTGTATCTCAAATTAATCAACATAATACCTAATAATTAGATAAATAGTTTTACATAAAAAGTTTATAAATGATTAAGTTATTGTTCACAATGTAAAAGAGCTTATGTATTATCTATATTCACACTACTTAGCAGTTCTTTCAACTTACTCAGTATCACCTCAATAAATAGGACGTTATTAAACCAATTTTCTATATTTGTTCAGAAGTACTTTATGTCATTGCAACAGATTAATAAATTCTCTAAATTATCAATTTTATGACAAATATCACAGTCTGGAGAGTTCCATTATACTGCATAGAAAGAGTTTGTAGTTACAAGCGAATATTAAGTTTATTCTTTAACATGTTAAGTTTTTAAACAGTACATTCACTAGCACAGATATTTTGAATCTCTTTTAAGTTTGTAAAGCATATACCAGGAACCAAAAGCTACCAGCGACCTTGAGAAAGGTTAGTTACATATCAAGGTCGAGAAGGGCAAACAAGATCATAAGAATGACAATAACCTTGGAACCAATGAAAGGTCAAGAACACTGCTTAAAATAAGACTACAAAAGGTCCCAAGAATTTGGAGACATATAAGCCCCAGTGGGCCACAACCCCAAGGTCAAAGGTAGCAAAAACGTTAATATTACTTCATAAAGGACTAATATGAGATGTAAAACAGGACAGATATATGAGATCATGAAGCAAAAGGCAGTTTAAAAGAGAAGTTGTAGCACCCATTCCTCAGATAAGAAATAAAATGGCCCCCAAATAAATAATACCTACAAACCTGAAGGCCTGGAACCCCAAGCAGGCGGGTCAAAGAAAGGCAGGTTATACAACCAAAGAGCCAGGGTGCAGGCTCTAATTTATGTGTGGAGGGATGGGTTCCAGGACAAAGGTTAATGTTTTAAACTCCAATTACTCCTGCAGAACGCTGTTCTGTCACAAAAAAGGGGTTATATCCCGTATAAAATCCACTTGCTCAGCCAAAAGCACACAAATGTGTTTTGGCGTAAGAAGATAAGGTCATAATAACAGGTCATAGTGAAAATATATGTGCCCAAAAATTGTATTACGATAAGGCAGATGATAAGACACAAGAATAAGGTTATGACTCATCTAACTAAAACAAGATATCCCTGTTTGAACTGTGCATTACAGACCCTACATAATATTAACCACTCATAAGCCATAACATATGCAAACGTTAAAGTGAGGCTAATGCATGATAATTAGTTTAAGTATATATCACAAGAACAATGCAACTAATATAAATTTACTGTTAAAATAGTTATAAAATATAAACTAGTAATTATAAAATAGCAAAGTTAACATCACAGAAGCATTAAGCATTTATATTACATGTCATCTATGATTCTGACAATTAGATAAACATTTGCAATTTATGGTACATGTTATCTTCGACTCTGGCAATCAGATCATGTAAGGGCACATAATTACAAATAACATGTCTGTACACTATACAAAGCATTGACAGGCAATAACATATTGCCACTATATGTGATAGCACTTTATAAGTACAAATTAAAAAAGAAATTGTGCTGCAAAACATTTTTTAGCATTTAAACAAAACTGAGCATGAAGATAAACAATAAGCATGAATATTGTGTCCATTGGAGGAGATCATAACACACAGGGGGAGGATCCTTGTGTCAAAGAACCACCAGAATGCTGATCTCAATTTCATGATCACATGGTCAACTGATTTAGGCACATGCACCGCAAGGCATGAGCAAACCATTTATGACTGGGTTGCATTGTTTGCCCATGAATGGAACAACAATCTGAAAGTACAACAACAGGGAGTATCTATGCCCACAAATAAATAATATAAAATATGGGCGGGTATTGTTAGTGGGTGGGTTTTTCAATGTGACCCCTCGTGCTGCCAATGTCGAAGTGGCAGAGGTTTCAGCCTGTAATGCAGGGAGGCCACCAGGACCAATCAGAGGCCACAAAATTAGTACACCAAAAATTACTAAACTTGTATTTAAGGTAGGACTCCAAGAGGAATGAATGCACCCAAATGCAGGCACGAACATTCCTCATGGAGAAATAAAATTCAGTATTGGCGTTAAAATATATTTTTTATTTATTCTTTAACATGTAAAGTTTTTAAGCAGCACATTTACTAGCACAGATATTTCGAATCTCTTTTAAGTTTGTAAAGCATATACAGAGAACCAAAAGCTACCAGCGACCTTGAGAAAGGTTAGTTACATGTTAAGGTCAAGAAGGGCAAACAAGGTCATAAGAATGACAATGACCTTGGAACCAATGAAAGGTTAAGAACACTGCTTGAAAATAAGACTACAAAAGGTCCCAAGAATGTGGAGACATATAAGCCCCAGTGGGCCACAACCCCAAGGTCAAAGGTAGCAAAAACGTTAATATTACTTCATAAAGGACTAATATGAAATGTAAAACAGGACAGATATATGAGATTATGAAGCAAAAGGCACTTTAAAAGAGAAGCTGTAGCACCCAAAACCCAAATCAAAGGAGAAGATGTTGCCTAAAAGAGGAGGAAACAGGAGATGAAACAGTATGAGATGCTTGGAGATATGTCCAAACTGCATCTGATTTCCAAGAACCATGAGCTTTTATATGTTCCAGAGGGGCACCATGATGGAAAGCCCATGTACTAGCTGCTTTCCTGAAAGAATGGAATGTCAGGTGAGGGTTAAGGTGCAATGTTTGACAAATTCTAAGCTGAAGTTATATTAAGACAGCTTATCAGTGTTCCCTACACATTGTTATGGCCTGGATTTGAGCCCATGTGCTAAGATATCAATTGCCAAACTCGATACATGTTAGGCTGCTGTGCCCTCCTCATTGTCTAGTATGAAAGCAAATTTATAATAATGTGTTGTAGTGGAAACAAATCAAACAAATAACTTACCACTTACCACAAGTTGTTCTTGACATCACAATACCACTGCATAGTATTAAAGATCAAAGTTGGAGCTTTATCTCCACTGTAAGAGTTAATGGTTACACCAGGACAAGTTTACAGTGCATAATATATGTTGCCATGGGTTGTACGTGAACCCACTAGCAGCTAAATTAGAGCCCATGTTAATAAATGTCTAAGCGTGCTAACCACATGTGTCTTGTGCCTTAAAGATATTTCAACAAAATTCCCTACAGCAAATTCAGCAAGTTAACCTGACATAAACAAGTTAACCAAAGAAACCAAAATGTCTAACTTGGGAACCCCACTTGGTATGCAACCTATCTTCTCTTTTATTACAAGCAATAACTTCCTATTGATAACAATTCCATGCAAAACAGAGTAGCTCTTCTTTTAGCTCTCATAAAGGAACATCACTGTGAGGCAGTTTGTATAAAAGAGACTGGTTACGCTGCAGAATTATAGTTTGTATGGCATAAGGAATATCATGTAATATTTCAATGATTAAATTCTACATTTAGTAATACTTGTACTGTGATGATAATCATATGTATATCTCGAAAAAAGTATTTAATTTACTCAGAAATAGACGGTATATGTAAACTGGTAAACTCATTTGTCAAATCCAACTGCTGTAGCAATCTCTTGCCTGATTTTCATTGCTTGATGTTAGTGGCAAATTAGGAAGAAAGAAATACACCTGGATAAGATATCAATTTCCTGTAATAGACTGCTAATTAACAAAACAGTAGATATTATGGCTTATTGTCAAAACCAGAGTCTGCCCTCACAGTGGCATATGTCATTTGCAGCCGTTTTTGCCTTTCATTCGAATACAGTGTATTGTGTTATATACCAATTAAAGGAATCATTTTCACTTGACCATAATAACTTTGTTAAACATTCAAAAGTGTAAACAATGAAAAACATTTACACAAAAACACAATGAACTGGAATGAGTCTGTCAGATATTCACTAGTATGCTTTTTCACTAAATCATGTGTTGATTACACATGCCATTTTCACATATCAGACAAAATTGTGCTCTCCTTTTAGAAATGGACTGGTTCAGTTGAAAATTTCTGAGTGGTGGTGGAGGGATCAATGACCTTCGTGAGTTCACAGAATGAAAAAGAAACAATCCTTTTGCTGTGAAAGAAAAATATCTTAAATTTTCACACAAAATCAATGTTATTTGAATGTAGATTGTATCACTTTTTCAACATGCTCAACACAAACAGTCTATTTCAGCTTTACTAAAATAAATAAGAGCAGATCTTGCTCTGTTAATCTGAGACTTAAATGAAGTTTTCTCTTTTTTTTCATTTACTTCTAAGTTGTAACCCTCTTCATAACAGTTTTCTTGCGTTTCTGATTAACTTTTAAGTAGCACTTTCTCTGCATTGGAATCACAACCAATACTTCTGTGTGGCAAAGTTGGCAAGAAACATTTTTAAAGTTTGGTGGCAAGTTGGGTAAACATTTTGACAAACTACTAAACAATGATAAAAAGTTTGATAAACAATTACAACTCACGATTTTCTAGTCAGAGCAAGAATGATTTGTTATGGTGTATTAAAATCAGTACTGCGTATCTTTGGCTAACTTTGTGGACACTTTTGATTAGAACACTAACACAGTTTCTGACTTACATAATTAAGTACATCTTATTGATCAGATCATCATAGGTCATCTTCTGAGTGCTGGTAATTGAATTTTACACTATCGCCTCCCACCTCTGAGATTATGGCCCAACCTCAAGTAGGAAAGCTGGTAGTTGCTTGCCGTTGGTCGGCAGTTTACAGTACAGAAACTTGACCAACTGTATGTACTGGTTTCCTCTGCCAAACAACTACCCGTCGTGATATAATCTATATCTATGTTAAAACCCAAATAAAATGGTCCTTGTGTCCCTGCCCAACTGTCCAAGTTGTCATGCTTCATTAGAACACTGTCATACATATGTCTAGTTAGCTGTCTATGTGGTTATGCCTGATAAAAATATACTCACACATCTTTCTAAGTGTCTGAGTAGTTATGATCGATCAGAACAGTCACATACTTTTCTTTATAGCTGTCTGAATGGTTATGTTTGATCAGAATATATATAGTCACACATGTTTTGACTGTCTAAGTGGCTATTCCTGATCAGAGTGACACTTCCTCTGCATTAGAATCATCACTTAGACTCTATCCTTTAAACTTGTTGGAGTATCAGCAAGTAAAAACTCATTTAGCTCATTCAAAGGCGATAATCAACCCCAAACCTTGAAATTTTGGTATATGTGTTACACTTCACAATTGAATCTCCTATCCCGCATTAAGTAAGCATTGTGAGTGGAACTTTTTGTATGTGCTCAGTCATGTATAAAAAACTTCTGGGCCTTTTCGGCCTTTCTAGAATAGGATATTTGATTATTTGTTACCAAAAATTTGGAATACTTTTGTTCCTTCTGATATTAAAGTATGATGCTCCAAAAGTTACTGCCTTTTCTCATGTTTCAGACGATGCTGTCAAAAATAATCAGTAACTCACGAACAAAATCCTGTCTGTTGGTTCCATTGCCAGCATTTTTCATAAAGGAATGTAATGTTTTCCTACTGCCATCAATCATAAAGTTGAGGGAAATGTCCCTGATGGCTTCAGAACTGCTGTGTTTACTGGAAGACTCCTCTTTCAGTCATTGATCTAAACAATTATCCCCCTGTATCTGGCCTTAGTTTAATTCCAAAACAGGTTGAATACGTTGTTATTATGTCGCTATTACAACATGTCCATAAACATGACTAAGATAACTCATACCAGTCTGCTTATAAAACTGGTCATTCTACTGAAACTGCTCTTCTGTCTACAAAAAGGAGGTTCACTTATCCTTGCCAAGAGGTGAACCTACTGCCTGGGTATTGCATGACCTATTTGCTTCATTTTACACTATTGCATAAGAGTGGATGTTAACCAGTAAACACAAATTGAATCCTCATATGGCGTTTATACTCAATTCCAATTGACATCTTTAGTAGTCTTCTTAGTCTGGCTTTATCGGTCAAAGACCTGGGCATGTGGTTTGACTCTGACATTTCCTTGTCCAAACATGATAAAAGTGTCTGCAAAAGTTTCTTAGTGCAACCCAGGCATTTCAGATGTGTTTGTCAGTAGTTGGTTGGACTACTGTAATTCATTTTTGAGGAGTCTCTCTAAGCTCAGTCTACATAAATCACAAAGTGTCCAAAATAGTGTGGCTAGAACTGAATCTAACACTAGAAGATACACAAGTATAACTCCTGTTCTTAAACAGTTGCATTTGCTTCCTGTTGCACATCTCTCAGTGTTTAAAACAGTCACGCTTAGTTTAAAGTTTCATTACATTGGTTTCACCAAGTATTTTGCTCCATATCCATATCTGAAATTCATGTGTCCCCTTCTATTACCTTTTTTCAGAAAGAAACTTAAAATCTACCTCTACACAAAGGCTTACCCTGGATACTGAAATTTGGTGCTGTTGCGCCTTAGACTCCCTTAAGGAAAACAGCAGATTAAGGGCTATAAAAATCCAATTAAAATTAGAATTAGAATATCTGGTAAATTTTTGGGGTCAAAATATTTCAGCATTATAGGCAGTTGTATATATTTGAATAGAACAGCTATTATTACTGACAACAGTAAGTAAACAATAACAACATTATATATTGTATTGATTTATTCATCACTACAGATATACATTCTAATTATCACTTTTATCACAGATATTAAAATAATAATTTCAAGTAACACAATTTGACACTGTAACATTATAAATACTAAATTGAACATTGACATTATGTCAAAGAAAGTCTTCATTAGTCACTTTTACTTATGTGGGCACATTTTAAGAAAGTACCAGTTTTTAATTATACAGTTAAAGCAACAAAAGATGAAACTTTGGATGTAATACCAAGACAATCAGGTGACACAAAACTATATTTCTTAAGTTTAATCAGTACAGAATACAAACATACAAGACGGGTCAGACCTATTACCTTTTCTAATGAAAAATTTTAAACACATATTTTACTGGGATAATTTTTACTAATATCAGTCTACTTTACTTGGGAAATTTGTTATAATTATGTTATATATATATTGTTATACTAGAACAGGGATAAAACCCTGTAAACAATGACAATTTAAAAAAAAATTAGGTTAAAAACCACCCAGGCTTCATATTGGTGGTTTGTAACCTCGAGTAATACAAATATTCGGTGTATACCATGGTTTGCTGGGTATAATTCCTGAAACACCTTGTTTCCTTAGGTTCGCCTGTTTAAAAACCTGATTCACTAATTCTTCTGATTGAAAAGCATTAGCTCTGAAGGCATTTTATTGTTGTATACACCTTTCTTACACATCTTTTTTGTATTTCGTGATTAAATGTTCAATAATGGCCTCTTTATAAACATCAGTGGTGTTTATTTTGAGATTGAAAAAATTTAAGGCACGTAAATATTTTACTGTGTTTATTTTAACATCTTAATTGATAAAAGAATGATGAATGCTAAATGCTCTTTGACCTTCTAAATTTGAGTTTAAAGATAGATAATCATTAGTTTACTTTACCAAAAATGCATCATAACATATAAACAATGTCACATGGAATATATTAAGCAAAGCACAGTGTTGGGTTTTCAACATACTTAGGGTTTTACTTCCTGTTCATCAGCCAGGGTTACATTGGGATAGGCCTTAAACATTAGCACTTCTGGGAGTGGAACCCACAAAGAAGTGACTGCCTGTAATTAGATGCCAAACTTGCTGACCATTAGGCCAATAAGGATTTACGACACTCACCAAGTATGATCTATTTCTCTAGTCAGAAATAATACATGAACCCTGCCCAGTATAAAATATTCAAGCATGTAAAACTAAATGGAAATATGATCCTTGCCAAGGAATCTATTTTACTAACACTGAGTGAACCCTTTTTATTGAGTGCCTTGAAGTTCCTGTACTTAGCATTGCCTTTTAGGCAGTGTAAAAACATGGTCCAGCATCTTTCCTTTGGCACAGATGAAGTGACGTCATTCACCCCCAATAAGGTATGACCATTGACGTCAGTTGTCACAGCTCTCTGAATACCTTGACCTGGTATGGATTGTGCCATCAGCAGAGGTTTGGCCAAGTCTGCTTCCTGGTAAAACAAGAATGTACAACTGGATAAAATAAAGGTAGTACTTAGTGCACAATTTGTGAATGTAATCAACATTTATTTCCAGAAAGTAAGATTTGGAATATATGAAGGCTAGAGGGTGTAAACTAGAAGTTAGATTTTCCCTCCAACATCTGTTGTGTGGCCACAACTGGATTTGCACCAAATATAAAGTAAGGGTTTACGTTCCATTCAACAGCCTGGATTATATTGCGACAAGTCTTCAGCATTGCTACCTGTTGTTGTGGACTCCACAGAGTCAAACCAGAAGTGGTGAAGGTGTGAGTTATCACACGGTAAATTTCACAGTCACAGATTTTAAAGGCTTGTGTTTTGATAGTTTCATATGGTATTATGGCAATAAAAAGGCACATCTGTCTGAACCGTGATAAAACAGCTTATATTTCACAGCCACAGATTTTAAAGCCTTATGTTTTGATATTTTCATATGGTATTATGGCAATAAAAAGGCACATCTGTTTGAACCGTGATAAAAACAGCTTAAATTTCATAGTCACAGATTTTAAAGCCTTATGTTTTGATATTTTCATATGGTGTTGTGACAATAAAAACGCACGTCTGTTTGAACCGTGATACAAACAGCTATTCATCAGAAAGTAATTAATTTCACAAAAAGGGAAAACACAACCTGTAAATGGAGATATGTGAAAACATCTCCAGGGTTCTCATGTGAAACTGTTGCACAAAAGCTTTTGCCCTTTCCATATCCTGTTTTAGTGACCTGTTAGTTGCAAAATTGTAGCTCTGTCAAAGACATCAATTTCCTGTTGAACAATGGTTATTAGCCAGAAACTAATTATAATTATCGCTCACCTTAAAAAGTGCGGTCCAAAAGTGTCATTTGCATCAAGGTTTACCCTTGGTTGTTTGTATTCTATTTCTAATGAGCTTCATGTATCTGTGAGTAAAGATGCTCTTTATTAAATCTACGTTTCTATTCTTTATTAAATCTATGTTTCTATGCTACACATAGCCCTTAAAGAAGCATGAGACATCGGCAGAGTATCAATTTGAGGTTAACCTTGTCCAAACTGCTTGTAGGGTTACCTCTGTATTATGACCCACTTAGAATCAGAGTATGGTGATCATAACTTAACTGGAATCAAGTTTGGAAATTACTGTGCACTATTTGGTAAAGTAGATGAATTTCACGAACCCACACATTATGCTGCCTGCATTCTCAGCTGTCAATACATTTGCATATAATAAAACTATATGTATTCTCGTCAATTTGGCATTTTTTTGGAGGGGGGATTTGCTTGACTTGTTATACTTGACTTGCTTATACCTTTACAGTAACCTTTATAGTAACACCTTTACGTATGTTACACAAAAGTGACAATTACATAAAACCCACATCTGAGCTGGTTACTGATATTGTCATTCATATGTTTTGTATTTGTAAATAGTGATGGAGAAACTGACATACTTGGAAAAAAAAAACAAAGCAGAAAGGGGTTTGGTCTACTAGCACGAGCATCAGAGACAAAGTGCACAAAAGTGGTCACCCATCACAGTACTGGCATAGCCCATTGTCGCTTAACTTCAGTGAACAGATAGATACTAATCACACTGCACCACAATTCATGAAAGTCCTAGCTGATCCAGATGCACATGGGACCATAAAATTAAGCAATCTCTAAAGCTCTAGCGAGGCTCGCGCCTTAAAAGCAATATCAGGAAAAGAAATCATTCTTCTAGTTTGTAAGATTGATAAAATAGACATCAGATCAACAAGCTGGTGCAGAATCATTAAAAAATCCAGCACACCCTTGAGCAGGAAACACTAACTAGATATTGGAGAAATTATTAATATTAGAAATTAATATTTTTTTTATCATTGCATGCCATGTAGGTATTATGTAACAGAGCTTGTTCAAAATTTTATTTAATCATTCACCTGAACAACCCTTCAGAACCTCTGTTATCCTGTCGTTGATTTTCGAAATATTCAATTTTATGAAATATTTGTCATTTACTTTTCATTCCTATTCTATGAGCATTCTATTATACGAACAACATCTCATTATCCCAACAAACAGTAGGGTCTCTCTCTTTTTCTTTTCTTTTTATTATTGGTGTTTTTCTTGAACCTGAACAATTGACACAAGTTTGGAGCTAAATGACTTTTGGAAAACTGTAAGAGGTTATATAAACAAAATCGTGATAATTAGCAGTTGTAATTAGCAGCAGTAATGAAGAGGCTTCTTTTTGTTTTGCCAAAACAAACTTTAAAACTTCATTTGCATAATTTCTAAACATGTGACGAACTCTTTGAAAGATAACTTTGTGTAATGCCATACATATGTCTCATTTGTGTTTGTTTGAATCAATATTTTTAAAGATTTTTCAGAAATGCTAGAATAATTTGCTCCACATTTACATACTTGCGATATTCCATCTCAATAATCATTTCCTATGGTTATTGATAAATTAATATCACTTGTACAACACCTCTCTGACTTGCTTACACAGTTTAAAGTCGAGGGGGCATCCCTTTCAATGGCTAAAGTCACATGTGTCACCTTAAATCCTGATCCTCTATCATTGAGTCTTATCCCCAGTGGAAGGTTAAAGAACCTAAGAGATGTTGACAAATGGTCCTTACTGAGCCTCTGTCTTTCAGTTAAGGGGATGTCAGTCACTTGACAGCTTGGGCTGTACATGTGCAGTCAGGATAGATCAATAGTGCCTTGAGTCCTGTAGTAAAAGGAGATATTGTATTTAATATAATTTATTTATTTATTTGGGATTTTACTTTGCTTTCAACACTGTACAGGTCATATCACGATGGGTAGTTGGAAGGACAGAGGAAACCAGTACATATAGTTGGTTAAGGTTCTGTATTGTAAACTACCGACCAACAGCAAGCAACTAACCAGGAACCGAACCCCTGCCTCAGAGGCAGGAGGCAACAGTGTTTCCACTCTGCCACCCATGGCCCCAGTGTTTCCACTCTGCCACCATGTCCCCTATACTTAGTATAAATATACAATACAATGCAATACAATATGGGGAGCTTTCTCAGGGCATCACTCTTGGTGCAATGTGTTGGATTTGAAATAGTGACCACAAAGGTGAGAGTCATGTGATAAAATGCAAGACTTCTATCTATTAAAGCTGTGTGGTATAGTATTAAAATCTGCATGGATTGGGCATCACTTAACATTCAGTTAGGCATACATTAATTATTTAGTCAAGGCTGGATAAAACTGGTTTGATATTATGGTTTTTATTGCAGAAGATAGCAATCAATATTCAACCAGTGGGTTACTTCGAGTATTTGTATTTAAGGATTGGAGATTTAACTGTGGAGAATTACATATATCTGTGCAACACTGAAGTCAGATGCTTTAGTAACAATGGCAGTCACTAAACTATGCCATACCAACCATCACATAGGACATAACAGAAGGAATCCAACTCTTATATATGTACTGTATATGACACTTGTATTCACACCAACTGTGTAAGGTGACCTTTTCCTGCACGTTACTCATTTTGAAAATACTTTGTAAGAGTTCTGTCAAAATATTTATTGATTATTATTTAGAACACTATTTTTTTAACAGAATAATCATTTTCTGCCTCATCCACCAATCGTTTTTCTTCAGGCCAGAATGAGAAAGAAATAAATGACCTCAGTGTGTGATCAAATATTTAAAAGTTGTTTGGGGAAAATGACAGCATATTTATAAGGTTGTCAAAAGGGGAGGGTGGGACATCTTAACCTTGTGTCTTATTATACCTTTAGCAATCTAGCTGATCCAGATTCACATGAAACCATAAAATCTCAAAAAAGGTTTTAGAGGTCATTTACTTTTGGGAACGGGCATTCGGTCACTGTTTTAGAGAGGTGTAAATCTCACGGAAATGTTTTTCCATCTCCTTTTTAGGGGAGGTTTATGGCAAAGTTATGTGCATTTTTCATTATCAGTAAGTGCTTACTGCATAATAAATAAGAGAAGGTAGTCTATACTTTGAGGTTTCTTATGCTACATTCTCATGCATCTGGTTTATCATATCCAAATGCAACTCTTGCATGGCTCAACGGGTCAGACAAAGTTAGGATAATCTTTCTTGAAAGAATGTGTCAATATTCATAAAATTTGAAATGATGGAAATGCAGATTGCTATAGTTTTAATCTAATCTACTATGCAGGCACAATCCAATCTAATCTAATCTGAAAAAGGTTGTCTTGTGCTAGTCAGAGGTAAGTGCCTGATAAAGTGCCTTTACTTTAAATCATTTATTTTGACCCTCTTGGTTGGATTAGAGTATGGTCTCATCAGAGGTTGAGGATTTATTAGGATCTGACCCCTTAATGTGCTTATAGTGGCTCCTGCAGGAGTATTGTGCGCCGTAGGATGGTCAAATATAATTATTAGTATTATGGTGAATGACCTTATTGTGGTTTTTACATTAAACCATTTGATGAATTATTATGGATTTTAAATGGTTTGTGTGCACCTTAAAGTGGTTGCTTAGTAATCTTTACTCGAATTCACTCAATCCCATTGCCTGCTTAGAGCCTTAAGGAGGTTGGGAGATGGTTAAAGCATACCAGTTTGTTATTGTCAGATGTCACTTCAACCAGAGTTTTAAATGTTATGCCATTTTGTGTTAAAATGAGATTAATTAAGACAGAATTTATTTCATAAGCTGTTTTATTGAATAATCAATTTGTGTAACAATTTTCCTCTTATGGTATAGTTGGTGCCCCTATACCCTCTTTTCCTAATCTAATCTGCATTGCTTTTGCAGGCACAATATTTTTGGATTGAGTGCATTAAACTAGCAAAAGTAGTTAAATTTACAAAAAGTGAGAGTCAAGGAATGTTCTAAGTCAGTAACCCTGGGTGTGGGTGTGGAACAGGGAGAGATTTTAAGTGGGAAGAGATTGGCTTGAAGAGGTGGGCCTCAAGATGCTTATTTACTGATGGATAAGCTCTTTTATGAAGAGAATGACAGAATGGATTTCTGAGGTATGTCAAATATTTGCCGGGTAATGGTAATGGATCATTAAATTATAAGGAACATCTGAACGTGTAACACTCAGTGGATCTAAACAGCAAAATTATAAACAATGAGGTTTTTGACACAAGAGTTGAACAACATTTTGAACTTGTGAGCCTCACTTGACAAAAACAATAAACATTTTGGTTTGTGTTACTGGAGTTTAAAATATCAAAGGCTACTTTTGCTGAAGCATACACTAATAATCAGGTCACATGCTAAACAAATGATACGACATGGTCTCAGACACAATTCTTAATCTGGATCAACTGCCATCCTGTCGAATAAGTGTGAATAATACAGTGTTTTATGAAGTCCCAGAAGGTCCACTGATCAAATGGCTTTCGTGTTTTACTGGCGGTAGAAATAAATGGATGAGGGTCTGTCTGGAGTCACTTATGCAAGATGGTTATCCTTAAATGGCCAGCCAAGTCCAGACTTAAGGACTTAATTACTATTTTAAAGACTGGTTATAACATATGTCGAGCAGTCACATATATTTCAACTTTCTTGAAACTGTTTTGTCCCTGTTGCTAGAATTATTTTGTCTCCTAGTTCACTCATATAACAGACATTTTGGAATTGTGCACTGACCTTTTTTACATTCTATTTAGATCTCTGGTCTTAATAATGCAACACCTTGTGGGTTGATTTATGTCGGTTTAACATCACTTTCTATAATGTTATATAGATAAAATTGCGATGGATAGGTTGAAGGGAGGAGAAACTAGTACATACTTGTTGGTCAAGATTTCTGCATGATAAACTATCTGGCATCAGTGAGCAACTACCGATTTTTCCAAGCAGTGTCAGGTACAGAATTTGAAGTTCTGACAACAGAGGTGGGAGGTGAGTATGTTACCCTCTAACACCTTGTCAGGTCTGGTTCGAATGCCCTTGGCGGTAACATGTGAAAGTTACTGAATGCCTGTTTCAAAATTACTTATAATGTCTAAAGAATCTATAAGTCAACTTCGATTTTGATTAAAAAAAATCTTCCAGATTTCCAGTTAGTAAATATATGATTTAATTTTTTCTTGATTTTTTGGTTTTGTTTTTTCTTGTTTCATCTGTGACCCAAACCTCCCCCAGCCCCAAATGAAGCTAATTTATATTGTCATGACTATACCATTTTCTTAAAGTTTTAATTGCATTGTAGTTTCAAAGCCTATATAAACTCATTCATTGACAGCTGTAATACTTGTTTCACAGGCATACTTGTTTATATTATTCGACCCTGGGTATGTATCTGTTTATATGAATAATTTGTCTCCACATCAGATTTGAATGTGTGATCTCAATGTCCATTAATCTATCATTTTTGGACATCAAGGGTAAATAGTTATATCATAACTCATAACTTTAATACATAATATGACTCATTAAATTCACACGTAAAATATGACATCTTATGTAACCTTATGGTACTATCAGAGGGCATATTTTAAGGCTTAGAAAAAAAACATACTTCAAAAATCATAAAACCATTGTACACGTGTGTGAATAATAAAACAGAGACGTCCAGGAATCAAAGATAATGAAGGTGGAAAAGCATGCCAAATAAGAAGATTTTAAGTTCTCTTTTGAAATTATCTTCTATTGATATTCACAATCAATTGCACATCTAATACCAGATGAATCTTAATTAACATCTCAGTGATAGAAGCCTATGTAACCATAGCACTTCCAAGAAGTCTTTAGAAATGGCCATGGAGCTATCACTCCGAACTCTCTTGAAAGGATCAACAATCCCCCAACAAGGTTATCAAGTGACCCGTAAACCAGCATCCCATTAGGGGACAAAGAACTGGGATCCATTTGATTAAGGGTTTTGTCTACTTCAATGATATTTATGGAAGAAAGTCAAGAATTGTGAGTCATTTAGTAACCCCTTGTCCTTCCCAATAATTCATAAGTGTTTAAGCATGATGCCTGTTGATTTTAGAGGAACCTTGGAATTTTTGCCTCCAATGAATACATGATGTTGGTGTACAATAAACCATTTCTTAGGTGGCTGACTCGTGCCCCTTTAATAAAAATGCATGATGCATTTTGCATTGTTAAAAGTAATCAACATTGCGTTTTTGTGTACTTAAACATTGGTAGATAAAGGAACATTCATATTAATGGTTTTGAACAGATATAATTATGTAGGTTCATGTCTGAATGGGGTAGAGGAAAGGGTTAAAAAGTAGGAAAACATTAAGATAAATTTCAAAATTTTAAGCTTTGATTTCTCAACAAAATTATACTGCTATACAGATCTATGTGGTTCTGATGTGACAGAAAGTATCAGTACGGTGTTTAAACATGGATATGATATCAATACACAAACTGAACAACTAGAAAATTGATGAAAAGTGACCTTCAGTCTACGAAAACCTGTCATGTTTTGGCATTGTGCCACACCAATTTTATTTATTCTAAACCATTATAATCGTTTCTAAAATATCTTCCATTAAAGCCAGTTTATTTAATTTAAACCACGTTTATGGAGTGATTAAAACTAAAATATACTATATTCATACAGTAGAGGATAGGATATAATGCAAAATCGGAGATGTGTACACAGAGTTTAAGCAAATTATAAGAGGGAAAGTTTCCCATTGATATCTGTAAAGAAGGAGGCCCCTGATTCAGTGATGCAACTCCTCAGTTGTTAATTTCGTCTATTCATGGTCATTTCCAACTGCCTTTTCATACTAAGGACTTTTTAGATCCAGACTTGGTGTCTGATATTTAATCACTCATCTCCAATTGAGTCCATTGGTCCTAGTTTCTGAACTTGTAAGCAACTGGTCATACTCTTAAAAATTTTGAGCACACAATTAGTCAAGTGATTTAAAAATGTACAAATATGTGATACATAGAACCCAATAAATACACTGTTTTGTTAAAATGACAAATCAGTTTAATAAAACCCAGATCCACCATATACCCCTGTTCCACTGTCGTCAATTTGCCTCCAGTTTGATTTTATTTTTTGGTTTTAACGCCTCTTTCGAGACTGCATGGGTCATATCAGGCAAGTTAGTTTTATGGGCTGATAAAACCAGTTCACACAGCTGGTCAAGTTTCTGTACTGTAAACTGCCGACCAGCAATAAGCAACTACCAACTTTCCCCATTGCGGTCAAGCCAGGATTCGAACTATGATACCAGAGGTGTAGGTGATATTAGTCGTAGGACTTATCTGTTCACTTGCGAAAATTGCGATTACAGTTGCTGTGATCATAAAAGGTTTGTCAAAACTTTGTCAGTGAACATTTTTCAAGCAATCACGACTAATATTTTAAGTGGTAAGGTAGTTACAGGTAGTGCTGATGGTGTTATCGCCTTTTTACGCTCTTCTGGAAAATATATCTGAGTTATTTTGTCCCAAGAGGAGAACAGTGACAGGATTCCCATGTTTACCAGGATTAGTATTACATGTTCATTATGAATTGTAGCAGTAGGGGGTAGGTTATAAGGCTAATCGTTTCAGTAGTATAACTTACATTTTCAATTATAAAGTTACAAATTACTGCATAATTATTTGACACTTCCATAGGCTTCCATGTGGGCAGGATAAAATGCTCATACCTCATCTGATTCTGTTTCTGGTGGTGGTCCTTCTTTCTGTGTGGCTTTCGTGAAGTAATTAACACCTGCATATTCTACTAAGGCGGCAAACACAAAACTGAAGCAGAGGAGCAGAAATATATCCAGGGCCGTGGAGTAGGATACTTTTGGGATGCCTTCTCTTCCAGTAATGGCTATGGTGCATGTGGTTAAAAGTGTGGTTATTCCTAGAAATACAACCAACAACGCATGGGTAATTTTGTGGTTGTATAACTTTGTGATTCTTCCCGTGTCACATTTTAATTAAGAATGGTACAGTGTGGCTAAAAGGGTGGTTATTCGTGTAAACATCCAAAACATACATATATTTTTGGTTTACATATATTAAAAGCAAAGTTAAAGGTGATGTCTCTTTTCTATCCCCTAAAACATAAGGTATTTAGTCTGCTGTCTACAGGAAATAGCTGAGTGACTGACTTTGATAGGGAAATCTGTGTGGATACTGCTATAAATGATTCAAAAATACTCAAAATTGCATGAGTTTGAATCATTCGAACTGTCATGAATGATGTTTGAAGAAAAAGAATCATTTCATTAACTGTTGAAGAGGTAAAAATTACAGCTTGCATTCTTTCAAACTTTCATCGCTAATAGTTTTGCAATTTGATTGGAGAGGAAATGACAAACAGGGTGTAACAAATGGGCATCTTACATTTGTTTAATGTCTACTTTGATGTTACGTATTAATAGATGGATCATCACTTGTCATCGGTGGAAGCCATCGCATCAAAACTTACGAAGAAAAAATAATTAAATCTCTTTTATTATTTTAATTATTTTATACTTTGTGTACAGTCTGTCTATCCAAGTATACACCAGGGACTAGCTCAATATATTATCACACGCAATATGATGATTAAATTTATTAATTTTTTCCTTGACAAGATCCCAATCGGTGTTAATATGCTTTTTACTGCTTGTATTAATACCTCCTTTCACAAAATGGAATTCATGGATAAATTATATTGAAAAGAATTTTGCTTGTGCTATAAAATAACGCACTAACCCCCGGGGTTTTATAGAGAAGTTAGTAATAATGTGCATACTTTAATCTTTTACTAATGTCACATTTGTAAAATTCAAAGTTAACCATGCATATTAACAATGATTCCATTGTCTTTGTTTGTCTTAGTTCTCATCCAAAAGAATTATTCTTTGCAAGGTATTTACTTGGTGGAATCCAACTTATTTCAACGTGTAGGATGCACTCAGGAACTGTCCTGATTATTCTAACTAAAATCATAGTGCTTAATCCCTGCTGACTGCAGACTCACTCTAAGGTGCAATAAATCAAAACCAGAGTCCAATTTTATATATCCTGGGATATAAAAAGGTCAGCAACCACAAGGACCCAAGAGTAGGAAAATCTAACGTGGAGAAAGCTTTGAAAACAAGTAACATTTTTATCTAAATGTTCTCAAAGCAGTGGCTGGTTAGATGTCGTCAGGTTAGTCATTCCATATGGTAGGTGCATCATAAGTAAAACTATTGTCAAAATGTTTCTTTGATCAATGGACAAAAGGATAAAAAGTTGGGACCTATAAAAATAATCTGTCAGACCTACTTCCCCTGGTGTTATAGCTATATATAAGCTGTGAAATTTAGGACAGCCAGTGTGAATGTATTTATACACTAAGGTAGCCATTTTAAAAACGGAATGACATTCAACAGAGAGAAAATGTAGACTTCTCAGGATAGGTGTCACTTTCTATTGTTGATAATGGTCCTTTGAAGAGATTTCTGGATGGACTGTAATTTCTGGAGGTTTGATCATGAAGGACTTCAAAAGAGGGCATTGCAATAGTCAAGACTGCCACTAAAAAGCATTTGTTTTGCCATGCTATTATTAACTGTTGAAAGTGCACAGAAAATTATTTCCATTCATCATGTATTTATTTTGTCATCAAGTTTAAGTCCAACATTTTACTACCTCCACAAGGAGGCTATGTTTTGGTTGCATTCTCTTGTCTGTCTGTCGTTTGCAAAAACTCCAAAAAATAAACAGATCCTTCTGAATGTTTTAGGTGCAAAGGGCCTGTCCAAAGAAAGAGGTGATTACATTTGGATCATATTCTGAATACAATAAAATCTCAAATATTTGGAAACTCTCCCCTCGCGGAGGTCTGTGCTCTATGGGTACCTTATAGTTGTATTTATTGAATGTGTTGTTTTTTTCCAAATGCCTTAAAACAGTCGATGTTTTTGACATCTTTGTCACTTAATACTTAAAATGTCACCTGTGTTATGGCCCTGTGCAGCATACACATTCCTAATATTGATAATTGTATAATTGTGAAACATTTAAACTTATTCAAAGAATTTTTAGGAAGTATTTGCAAAGCTAGTCCCAAAAAAACACATTATCTTGGTACTTCTAAGCTCCAAGTGTAATTGACCCATTATCTTTGAATGCACCCAAAGGAATTTTGCTCTGTAATGTGAGGTCTTTAAGATCGCTGATAGCTACCACTTTAAAAACATTACAATTATTAAGGTATATAAATTTTTTTTTCTATTGTAATTTTTATATCACAAGAAAATAAAACTGGTCAATCTATAGTGTCTGGGTGTGAAGATTAAGATCAATATATTAGTTATTTATTTTGTCGAGTCAACATAAATTCTGAATGAGCCAATTTAGATCAGTTTATTGAAATTCTGTAGTCACATTGACCATTGCCTATGTCTGTTCCTTACAATAACTCTGGGATAACTATATTATATTTTACCAATATCTCCCTTCCAAGAAACCCTAAAATTATTTTGTTTTTGTAAACCTCTTGAGACTACTGACCATCAAATGCTGAGCAATCTCTTGTGGCCATACTTTCACCCATGAAACAGCAACATCAGTAACTAAAGAAGATGATTAACTTACAAGGGGACTAAGGCAGTCTCCTTAACAGTCATTGGGCTATTGCAGAATAAGATGTGGGGAAAGCCAATTTACTCTGATGGTTTCCTGCATCCCCCTGGGTTACATCTTTGTCCTTAACCCCCAAGTATCTTTGTACTAGAGAATATTAGGCTCTTTTGGGCAGCTTATGTAAAGTGCTTAGCAAATTTTTAGAGTCTTTTTGGCAACAGCTTTTGGCAAATGTTATTTATATAGAATGATTATAGTGGTATACATATGGATTATGCATATTACTACACAAGGCTTTAAGAAAGGACCTAGATGAAAAATTTAACTGTGAATAAAATGTCAATAATAGACCTCTATTTGTGTTTGCACTTAGCTTAAGATGTCGCCTGACATAAAATAGGCTGTGGGGCAAATTTAGAGGGAGTGTTTAAAGTATGGGTAAAAGGACAGTCCTAGGTGCCATTGGAAAACTAATTCTAAAGTGATCGGCAGTATTTCATTCGTTTATTGGTTTGCCAGGCTGATACATTATATCCTTTTGGTTTGAGGCAAAAGACATTCTCTGTGAGGGGGATGGGGGTGGGTGGGTGTTCTCTGTAAGATGAAAAGGGATAATTTGTTAGGTAATAGACGTATAATGATCTGATGAAAGGCATTGAGAGGTGGGACGCTGAAGAAATGACAGACACAAAGGGCTTGAGAAAGTTATACCTTTAGAAGGCAATACCTTTGCCAAAAAAGTGAAATGGAGGTTTTCTAAATAAACTGTTATTAGCATAAAAAGTCTGTAATGTCTGTAAAATGTAAAAAGTAAATTTAATTTACTTTCACCATACTATATAGACAATGTTATAATAATAATAGTTAGTTCTTATATACCACAATTCTAGTCACTGATTGGCTAATCATTGCAACAAAAGCAATCTTAAAAAGCAATCTTTTCTTGAAGTCATTTAAATCAAGTTTGATGTTGCGGACACCAACGGGGAGGCTATTCCAGTAGTGAGGTGCTGCAACATGGAAAGATTGGTATCCCTTATGTGGGTGTTCCACCACACGATTAAGGCTCCCGATTAAGGGTTTTTGAGGGTCGGTTTGAAATATTTGCTTAGTCCCAGACCTTCTGTAAGGGTCGGTTGTGGTCGGTTGGGGCCGTGTGAGAAATCAAACATGTTTGATATTTCACACGACCCCAACCGATTATTTTTTCCCGCCATAAACAAAATGTCCAGTCCCAGGCGTCCTCAGGCCTCCTCAGATCAAATTTACACAGTCCTATGTGGTCCCAGGCCGCCTGCGACCCTTAGTCGCCGACCCTTAGTCCCAGACCCTCTATTCTTAGTCCCAGGCCTCCTGCGACCCTTAGTCCCATTGCAAAACAAAAATCGGCTATCTCGGTCTGGGGACGCCTGGGGACGCCTCAGGACACCTTGTGGGGTCGGGACTTAATCCTGGGTTAGTCGGCTCTTAGTCCCAGGAGGCCTGAGGCGTCCTGGGACCCAGTCGGTTTGTCTACGACAGGATCGTGGTTCAAACCGACCACAAAAATGGCTTAGTCGGTTCTTAGTCCCAGACCAGTTAGGGACTGTCTGGGGCCTCCTGGGGCGTCCTGAGGCCGATCTGTAGTTAATCCCAGACCTTCATACCGATTCTGTCTTCCACCCCATTGGTCAATTTTTTTTCCATTTTTTCCAAGACTACCCACGATTAAGGGTCGCCGACAGGATCGGGGCTTAATCCTTTGGTGGAACAAGGGCATTACTTTTCAGTTTCCATCGATTCTCTTTTAATTTATACATTTTGTCACCTGGACGTAGTGGTCTTGTTGGTTGGTTTATGGAAAGCAAGGGTGGTTGATGGGTAGTTTATGAGACTGAGCAAAACAGAGTGTACTAGTTACACAAGATTCTGTGCTCTAATGCATCAGTCATTTGAAAAGAAACTGCCAATTTTCCCACTCAGAGTAAGGCCTCAGAAGTGTTTGTTGAATCTCATACTTGGACTAACATCATTTTCATTTCGCATTAGCTTAGCTGTTTTGGTTAATAACCTAGGTAGAAACTGATCATTTGCAATATTTATTCCACTGACTTTCGTTAGAAAAATCAATATTAAGAATCATCAGGAAAAATATTGATGCTTAAGTGTAAAACAAGAAATCATTCCTATAGGGCAGACTTCCAGCAAGGGAGCCAAGTATCCTTATATAGTAATTTATACCAAGTACTGCTTTGCATTATGTGTAATATTAATGAGTTATCTCAACCAGAAACTCAGAATCATTGAAATGGCGACAAATTGACCCAAAACATAACCTTCTGGATTTGATAAAGGGATACAAATTCATGTTGAAGATGTAATATACAGGGCCTATATATATTATTAAAAGCAAACGTAAAGTCCTCCAATATTTTCTATGTTTAAAGCTGATATAATCTTAACAAAGTCCATAATTGGGTGGAATTAACACTTTCTTGTAAGGACCGGATGTTCTCTGGCCCCCAGCCAATCAACGGTATCCGAGCCACTTCCAAAAGACGGAAATTTATCTCTACAACAAGAGGTTAGTAGGTGGTTTCTCACACACTTAAGGCACTAATGAATCCCTTCTTAATTGTCTCACCAATAATAGGATTAAAAGTTCTTCTGGGCCTTCTGCAGTTTCATCTATTAGTGTTGACTCAGACGTCGGTTATTCATCAATGTACTTTGTGTATAGAATGTACGGTCAAAAATACAAGATTTAATTGGTTAAAACTCCTTGAATTGGTAAACTATAAAGGATTTGCATTGCAACAACATCAAATTTAAGTGTTATAATCACCATGAAACTTCTATTTATTTCCATATATCCAAAAATCCCGATGTGGCATTTATTTTGTGAAAGAGTAAATTTATAAGTACCTAACTTTTTGAAAGTAAAAAAAAAAAAAAAAAAAAAACAACAAACAAATTAAAAACAACTACTCAATATTACTGAAAGAATAAACATTATGGAACAAAAAGTACATGTAAAATAGTGTTGAGATTTACGGAAGAACATAAGCAAATTCTTGAAAAGTGAGACCTTTCTATTGTACTGCTCTAACGTAACCAGTGCTTACATTCATTAAAACACAGTCAAAACTACTAACTAAAACCTCAGTTCAATCAAATAATGTTCAAATAATGTTCAATTGAAATTTATATTTCTGTATAGAAAGTGCGTAGAACTGCAGTAAATCCAGAAAAGGTACCAAAACTATGATGGACTATGCTTGGACAATGTTAAAGCCTTTATTGGATTATTTCCTAAGCTGGGATTCATCAAAGGTCTTACTTCTTGTCAGCTTCAATTTACTAAGTCTGTATTGTCTAACCATTTTTCCCGAAGTTACTCAGTTACGCAAGGTATTCAATGAAGTAAGCTTATAGATAATAGACTCAGTAAGTGACTGACACGTCCAAGGTAATGGCACAACCTGGCTTATAAATAGCTCTGTATTCCTTGGTATCATCCCAATTAATCGCTGGTATTACAAAGGTCAAAGTTGGGGTTTTATGTCTTATTCAACAGCCAGGGTCAGACCTTCAGCATTACCACTCGTCAGAGTCAAACCAACGCAGAGGTGACAGCCTGCAATTAGATGCCAAACCCGCTAACCCACTAGGCTACTGATGACCACAATGGTTGTTATTACTTTCTACTTGACCACTGGCCAAGCTTTATGTGCTTGATAAGCTACTGCAGCATAACTGTTGGGTCAAATACAAAGTCCTAATTCTGTGTTCATGTCAGAGTGTCTATGAGGCCAGTTCCAGGGCAGGATCAAGGCCTGAAGTGCAATAAATAATGAATTATGGTTTTAAACAGACATCCAATGATCACAAGCTCCACAGACACATAGACACATACTGAAACCAGTACACAAATACTTGAAACATTTGGTTATAATCAAGCCATAAGAAGCAACAGCCACTCCAAAAAATATTTGGACCATGGCAAATGATAGTCATCCTGTTTGCTCTTTGCTGAACTTTATTAAAGTCTGGCTTAATGTTTGGGAGAAATAAAACAGTGTTGCCAGTCCAATAATTATCAGAAGATTAGTTACTTTCTGATTGTTTGACTTGGTAATTTGGCGCATGTTTCATATTCATACAAAAACAATGTAACAATAAATTGGATACATATTCAATCTAGTTCACTTGTACAAAAATGATTAGGAGAGATAGTTACGGTGATGGGAAGGGAAATCATAGTTTGTGTTTGCTGGGACGATAAGACTTTAGTTTCTTTCTGAAAGAAAGTGTAATTGTTTATGGCCTGACTATAATTGTTTATCTATTTCACTGTGGCTTCGTGGTCAATACACTCATCTAGAAACATAAATGACCTGGATTTCATCACAGGTGCAAACAGATATATAGTGGCTTGAATGATTACTTAAAATGAAAGTCGTGTGTTGTTGGACCCTATCTCAACTGGCAGGCTTATGGATGTTAATAAATGGTTATCCATGAGCATCTACCTTTCAGTTAGGAGCATGTCAGCCACTAGAGCCTTGGCTGTACGGGTGCAGTCAGGATGGGTCAATTAGTGCTTTGAGTCCTTAAGTAAAGGAAATATTGATCTGGGTATAAACATAAACATATTTATGTCACTCAAATGGTACTGGAACTGCAGTTAAAATGACCATTCTACATTAAGTTGTAGAAATTATGAAACCAAGCAGCAACCCCCTTGTCTCAATTATTAGTTCTGGTGTTATGGGACTGTCCACATTTTAAAGGCTTTGCATGAATTGTATAACTAAATTTAATTTGAATCAAATCTGTAAATGATTAGGATTGAACAAAATAACCAATCCCCCAAAAACCCAAAATGAGACAGATTGGGACAGTTACTCCAGCAAGAGTAACAATTTTTAGTATCTTAACAATATTATGTTATTTAGCTGTGAATTACATACTGGCATTTAAATTTTTTTTAAAAAATGCATGGAGTCACTTACCTGCTTATTTAAAGTACCCAATTTGACTAAAACATTTTAGCCATATAACCAAGGGGATATAACCACATAATAACGATAAGAGAGACTTCAATACTATACGTTAACATTGATCCAGATCATAGCAAGATGTGTAATGCTCTGCGGTCCTGTCTTAATATAACCTAGCTGCTGAAAGAGACAGCAAACCCCAGCTTTCACTTTGGCAAAGATTAATTTGGAAGCAGTGATACAAAAAGGGGAAAAAAGTAGAGCAGTTTTGGGTGACCTACTAATATACATATCCTTGAATTATTGACACATTTGGTCGTTGTCTTGGCAACTTTGTCAGATAAATGTCATTCCCTTGTCAGTAAGTAGACAACATACAGGTGTAGAACAAAATTACTTTTGACATGACATTATCATTCCAGATTAGTTCAGTCTTATAATTATTTTCAAAACACTTTTTGGTGCTGTCAATTAAGAGAAAAGTCTTCTGGAAGAAACGTATGATGTCAAACCGTTTTGTTTTTAAGCCAATCAGGAATAAAAAAACAGTGTAATATATAACTTATACACTGAAATAGACAGGTACATCTGAGCACCTGAGCAGTTTATTGGGTCAGCAAGCAATCCCTTATGGTTCTTATGCCCTAAGAATGTTTCCATTCATCTGAAGATGTGTGGTAGCCCCATTATCAATGATTGCCTTACTGATTTATTGATATATTAATAGTATCCTGCGTGTAATACATTTTTGCAATTAACATTTCTTTCTCTATATGATCACTAACCTAAAGTAACTCTCGCGGGAGTTGCCTCTCTGTTTATCCAAAACGAGACCCAGGATATGATAACAATAAGGTAGCAGGGTAGATAGATCTGCAACAAATAAAATCCTATTTCTCTCTGTAGATGGAATTCAACATACAGCACTGACCTCTCTCCTAATAGCAAATAGAAAGACATATATACTTCATTGGAAAGATATTAGCATTACAATATATTGACGACACACAATGTAATGATAAAACACTGTTCCTTGCTGTTAAGTAGATTAAACAAGAATCTTTTTCCCATCTGCAATCATTTAACTGTTTTACCAAAAAGACGTCATCTGACACACAGGGTATAATGTCCCTGTCTGCAGTGACTAATAAATTCTCTGATAAGTAAAAAACCGACATTCCCTACTTTTCTACACCATTTGATTTGACTGTAAGAAGAAAGAGTTAAGTTACTGCAAATATAATTTGCGACTATCTCCAAATTTCAAATTAATGTCAAGACAAATAGCTGCAGATTTTAATGTAAGTTAGATTTTCTGTTGTTTCAGCTTAAACATCATGATAAAATCAATACAACCAACGCTATTTGTTTCCCAATATAATAATTTAAAGTATTTTAATTATGGATGAAACCATAGATAAGTGACTTTTTATCAACCAAGATATTATAGACGTGGGTCGACACAAAAGGAAATACAAAAACAGTTTACTGATTCAGAAACCAATTTAGTTTGCAGTAAAATGATGTCTATAATATATTTTATGACAAATATACATTGTTGGTGAATTATAACAAAATGCTAAATGGTTTAATATCGGAAAATATTGGGAAAGTCAAGACATTATAATAATAAGAAATTTTCCCGAATGACATTGGCAAGTGGTACAACAAAAAGCCTTGATGTATATATCATCAAAGAAACTAATCCATGGCCAAACTCTATTATACACTCTATTAGAATTTTGTAAATATGACACTGAAAGCCAGTTTCAAACTAATAGTTGTGATATTCGTGTTCTCGTGCTGTCAAAAAGCTGTTAGAAACTCCTGTCTTTCAACTCTTGAAATGTACATTTTTCTCCAAAAAAATTTCCCTCAATATTTAGGTCTAAAATAACAATTTCATCAAACTCAGTGTTGTTTGAACCGGTTTGAATGGACCATTAAGAGGCAAGGCCATTTGACGGATTTGTTCCAACGCAAGTAGTCATTTGAAAATGTCAAATTGTTCCCTCTAAGCTGAACATTTATATGGATAAGTGGGGAGATTGACCTCATTATGTCAATCTATGCAGTCTGCGAATTGAAAGTGAGTTTTCTTTGCCGAGGTTAAAATTCACTTTGAGCTCTAGCTTTATGCCATGAAGCAACAGAGTATATATTACATTATTTTACATAATAATACAAACATAGTAGAAATTTCAGCTTGAAGAAAGTTTCAATAATTCTTCATTACTAAAAAATTCACTAGAATTAATTTTCACTTATGGCTAATTTCTTCTTCAGCTATAAATACAGACTTGATATTTCACTGGGAATTAATTATCACTATTCAAGGTCATTAGCTAAAGTAGCTAAACTTAATGCCTTGTGGAATGTTCAACTTATACAGTAGCTATGTAAAGTACGGGAGTACCTCTGAAGTACATTGGTATAATATCACTTTTACTAGAATGATCCACTTGAGTGGATTTCTTATATCTTATGTTGAGCTTGGTTGTATGTAAGTGGCATGCATTTAATGAAACATTGAGTTAGAATGGTCACCATAGCCTAAAGAAAGCACCAACTGCAATTATAGGTGAACAAACAAAATGAACGACTTTGAAGCTAATAAAAATACATTGCCCATACACAAATGGATTAGGTTTCTGGCTATTTCCGCCTGATTTGTTTCTGATTGTCAGTTAGAACACAGTTGAAATGAACATTAACTCAAACAAGTAGTGCCTTAGGCAGCACAAACCCTCGCCCAGGGATCCAGAATAAAATATTGGCAAAAAAAAGTAAAAATAAATAGTGGAATCCCAAAGCTGATCAAGATCATCTATGGGGAAGACTGATCAGCAGTATACCCCAACTTGTGTGAAAATAAGACAAGAATATGATTAGTAGGTTTCGATTTATGGAGCAGATATTGTCAAAAAATCCTTATAAAAATCCGGAATCATTTTCTGATTCCGGATCTGGATCATCTTTGAGGTGGACTGAACCATGGATAGGCACAACTTGTGTGAAAATATGACCCCACCTATATGCTGTATATTTTTCGAGTTATGTATGTGGACAAAGAAAGAAACATGATTACAATGCGTTCACCCCTTTCAGTTAGGAAGAAATGTGCAAAAATATAATAAACAAGGCCAAAAGGTGTTTTGGTCCCCTAGTGCGGGCGCAAAGCCATAAGAGACACGAGTAGTGCACTAGAATTTATGTAAGTCTGGTGACACAAAGAAATTCCAACTCAGACACATCCCACAGCTGGTGTAGGACTCAGACAGTCACCCATCCAAGTACTAATGTAGCCCATTGCTGCTTAACTTCAGTGAGCAGACAAATACTCATAACTCAGCATCAGTGTCATGTAACAAAAGCCATCAGTGACATAGCTGTTAGCAAGTTTGACATCTAATCACAGGCTGTCACCTTTGGATGGGTTCCCACAATTGGCAATGCTGAGGGCACGTCCCAATATGACCTTGAATGATCCATAAAAACATCACTTTGACCTTTGATCATGTCATATAATACAAGGGGCTTTAATAAGTTTGCTTTTATTAATTTCAGTAAGCAACCTCTCTGCTTGGGCTTTAGATGGTGACAGTACATGTGAGCTACTCATGACCTCTCCCAAGGTGACCCAAGATGGCAAAAGGAAGGTTATATACCCTACATTGCCAATCCATGAAATAGTAAAAAATATGTTTAGTCTTACCATGATTTTCTTTTGACATCTTTGTGTCAATGGAGATGTGAGTAAGAGAGAATTGTGCCATAGTGATATCTTCGTGTTCCCTGACTGGTTCTGTGTCATTACTTGGTTGCCACACCAATCTTACATCTCTATCTGAATAACCATCTAAAATAAAGGAAAGAAAATATACAGAACAGATTGCAATATCAATACAGTAGGATAAGCTAGTGAAACAATGAATAAGTAAGTAGTAAGTTTATAGAGTTCCATGATCAAGGAATAGCCTTTATAGTTTATGTCTTAAAATTTACAGATACCCCAATGTTTGTTTCGTTATTCTACCACCACTTAAACAGAAAGGTAATGTTAGAATATTAGGCTACAAAAAGATTTATGGTATAAAAAATTAAAATTACATCACAGAGATTTTCATTTGTGTCCGATATCTTTTACTAATGGGCAATTGTTCCGATCTGTGATTTTGGCCATATATAGAAAGCTTTTTTTATACATTTCCAAAGAAACCCTTCTACATTTATTTCAACTAAATGATCATAAAACAAACAAAAAATACATACCAGAAATATAGGAATGAAAAACAGACCATCAAATTTTAATAAATTGATATGTTACAGTTAATATTGTTATAGCCAAAAGTTAATTACGACTTGATACAAACTATTTGAACTCTGTTATCAGTACTTAGTTTAGAACAATATACCTGATTATTTATCATTTGAGACTCAGAAAATACTTACAGCTTCCTATCATTAGAGGACACATTTGGCTGTCCAGTGGATATTTCTCCAGATTCATCAGACATGAAGATTTCACTGTTAGTCTACAAAGAACACACATGAGATATTGTTATATCTCTGATCAGGTTGACAGATCAATGGCTAATTTTGAATGTTGTTTCACCCTTCAATTTCAGGCGTTAACTTAGCTTCCTCTAACACATTGCATACTGTATACAGTACAGGGTCTGTGTAGTGTCTAGGAAATACAGTACATATGAAATGGTAGAGACTCTACAGTCTGAACCACTTACCATCAGTACACAAAATTTCAGGGCCAATAAATCATGACCTCATAGGGGGATGTGTTACCCAGTACACCACCACTTCTAAGTACACTATAATACAAGTTATTATTGTATTGTTTTGAATATTTATTCTCTGCACAAGACCTCCTTTACTACAGTACTCACAGCATTATTTTACCCATCCTGCCACACAGACCAAACTCTACAGTGACTGACATTACCCTAACCGAAAGACAGAGACTCATGGATGACCAATTATCAACGTTCCAGAGGTTCTTTAGCCTTCCACTGAGGATAGGGCCCAATGGCAGAGGACCACTATTTTACGTGGTCATCAAAGTCACTGTGAATTTTCCTATATCTGGGATTGAACCCAGGTCATCTATTCTCCCAGTCGAGTGTGTTACTCACAATAGGCCATAGTAGCATATCAAAGACAGTTGAACTAGAATGAATTTGCAACCGAGCATTTGACTTATTTTGTGGACATAACATTGCTAGGGTGAGAACTGCCTAAAGTAATTTCAGCTACTTAGACTAACATGTGTCAGTGGCTTTTGTCAGGTCTAGACATATTGCAGATTAACCCGAAAACAGCTATGACATTTACAGACAGGCTACACCTTTGGGTATTAAGTTGCATTACTGGAATCCCAATTACTTCTCACATTGATACAACCCTTTAAATTTGGCTTATGACACCAATGTTTATAAGTTTCATTATAAAGCCAATACATTTAACTGATTCACAATGGTTCACAGGTTTTTGTGGATCTTTTACAGTGAGATGACTTAAAACAATAACATATGATTGGTGTATCTATCAAGTAGAATTTAGTCAGACTTTTCACTGGCACTTAAATTAACTGCAGGCCAAATTGTTTTCGGTTAAATACAGCTTGAATTGTCTATAGCCTTTATATGAAAAGAAACAAGGGAGCAAATGAATGTCCATATATGGTGTCAGCCTTAGTTAACGCGTACAGTGTCCATCATAATAAGGGTGGGTGACCTAGATTGATACTAATTAAAGCAAATAGCAATGATTAAAAGCAGAGGAGCTGGGATCCAACACATCACAAATGAGATCCAATTCCTTTGCAATAGTAGGGATCTATAAACCTCTGTCTCACTGTACCGACCAGGTGCCTTGATGAGCGTCCAATCCCTTCATTAGAAAATAAAGCCTGAATGGAGAGGTCCATTGTAACACACATGGTGTGCTTTTAAACATAGTCTATTCAGATTCATTCTTTATGGAGAAAAATCAATGGGGCACAAAGCAGACTTGGACAGTTTAAGTCAAGTGGTGGTTATGTTTTCTGTCATTTTTCGATAAGGTTGTTCATTTGTGATATTGATGCGTGATGACAAGAAACAAAATATACTAGGTGTATCCGTGACATATATAATCACAGTGTTCTAAGATCCGTACATCTGAAAATGTTTGAAATCCCCAATAGTTGGATTTAATATAATTCCATCTCAGTGTGCAATGGCAACTAAATATATTTATTTTATTTACTGTTTTACATAGTACCTTATTGGCTGTAGTGTGATGGATAGATGTGACGAGTACAAAGAATTGGTCAAGGTTCTGTACTGTAAATTGCTGACTAATAACAAGGTACTGCTAGCTTTCCACATGAGACCAGGCCAGGATTGTAACTTTGATCTCAGAGGTAAGAGGTGAGTGTGTCATCACTGCGGCACCATGGCCCCTCCTAGTAATCTAAAATCCCATGGATTTTATGTGTTCATCATAAACTTATATCTAATATTGATTACCAAACATGGTAATTTATTGCATAGCTAAAATTTAAAATGGTTAACAGTATCAATTTGTAGGCAATGTTAAAGTTATATCATGGACAGTTAGCTGTCATAATTTAAAGAATCCCACACCTAATGGAAAACTGTGCAGTTAGCAGACTATAGAACCCCCTTCATTCCACCCAATGCTGGACTGTATATATAATGTGTCCATCACACTTAAATTCAATATTTATATTTACATTGAATGTTTCTATGAACATGTTATTGTAAAATATACACAGTATTGACCATTTGGTAAAGTTTCTCATTTAAGTAGCTGAAATAACGTTTTAATCAATGTATGAAATTTTATATATATTGGTAAGTTGTTAACGATAGTAAACCAAAACACAGCTTAACAGTTTCAAAACCACCTTTTTGAATATTATCTTTCCGAGAAAACAGCCTCAAAATTCCATCACTGTATCTAGTCAGAGTCATTTTCTTGTTGAAGACAAGTAATTTTAGGTACTTATAAATATCAACTATGCCTTAATAAACTATATATTCAACCATAATTACAGCTACGCAGTGCAGATTAAATGATTTTGTTTATCTTGAGTTAAGACTCTACTGTTGTAAAGGATAGTCACCCTTCCTGTCTATAATAACATGTCTGTGTCATCAAATTGAGTGGGGCTGTCAATCACTGATCTCTCACTTCCTGTATTGATAGGGGGTATTGCCCTAGCGTCCGGATTTAGAGGAAATCCCTAGATGAGCTGTGTATATTTACAGGAAGTTCTATTGAATGCTGTTGGTCTACACCAGAAGCATCTTTCTGCAGTGCCAAAATTACACTGCCCACAGCATAAGCTTACAGAAATATACTAGAAATGACTCTCACCTGAATTAATTGATTTAACATGTAAAGGGCATTTTATTACAGTCCATGTTAAGAGAAATGAATTGTTGATAGTTCTCCACATGATAATTAATTTATGACATGTTTGCGCTTTGTTTATAAATGGTAATATACATGCTGATCTTTTATTGAAATAGCATATAATTCCATAAAATATGGGTGATAATGCATAAAATTATAGTTAATAAATCCATTTGTGTCTTCAACTATTTTAAACTTTTATCTGTAAGAAAGGATTAAGTAAAAAAATCTCATTTATTTTCCCCTAAATTTTCAAGCTGCAAATAAAGTATTTTTGAGATTACTACATAATATGCCTTTGTAAATTTTTACTACTTAATTTAATTTGAAAGCTTACATGCTCTCTAATTATTGTTACTATCAACATCAATGTCTTTTAGGCAAAAGTACGCCTTCCAATTATATTTTTGGTAGTTTGGGTTCCTCTATGAAAACATAATCTCATCGTGTTAACTATAAGAAAACAAGCCTGCTAAAATACTTGCCTTGATAAAGGTTAATTTATTGCCCTGTTTCTCTGAAACCAAAGTTGTGTATAATTTGTCAAAGGGCAGTTGTACTAACTAGGTCAAACATGGTAACAGAAATGTACATACATATACTGAGCCCTGGCATATATCTGCTTTGTGCAAAAAGGACAATTACTTGGGTTGTCTAAAAGCCGCTGTTTGTCATTTTATGGACTTACAACTAATACTTAGTGTGTTACAGTGGGTGAGTCTGAATCACTTAGTCTACCAGATTGTCTCGGATAAGTTTTGCCTTAATTTGAGATCCACTTTATGAATCTTACATTAGATAACATACCTTCTGTCACTACCACTGAATGTAATTTTTATTGTGACAAATGATAACTGTGTTTCCCCCCATAATGCATAAAATGCAATTCTATAAGGGCAAACTAGAATCTTAATTTAAGGTAACCATAAAATATGTCAGCACTGAGGTGGCCCAAAAGTAACAATAAATTAAATTTTGTCTTCAAATAGAAAATAGAATAGTATAGAATTTAAATAAATTATCAGCAAAGCTTCTGAGACAAAAACCCGCTCTGCCTTTATAAGGTCATTAGATCCCAGAGGTCATATTTAGGTCATTGGTACAGGGAGAACTGTTTATAATAATAAAACCTCCGCCAAATGAGCATATATAATTGTGCTAAGTAAGAAATCATCCTTCGAAAACTCTTGTATTAGATCCAAATGAAGTTTATGTAAATGAAAACTGAAATAATAGTTCTAGAGAAATGACGAAGTTAAGAAAAACCATCAGATTTAAGTCTGAGTTTTGACATAAAGATTGTTTTGTCATTTCAACCCCCTAGCGGCTCATTGTGTCAGTCTCTTTCAATTTTATGATATACAGGTGTTCATTATTAGACTAAGTAGTTCAAGGGATTATCTATGAGAGGTCAACTAAGCAACTTGGTACTAAGCTGAATTTAGTAACAAGTTGAAATAACCATAGCTTCCATTTACCGCCAATCATTATCATTGAGACAATAATATTGCTTTGTAAGCTGTATGTTGATTGGTTGTGTGCCAATTTGGACCCGATTTCATGTATTAAAATTACATTATTGCTCCATAATATCTTGTGTAAAGCATATCATTTGGTGGGCTTATATCAGTACATACTTCAATAAAAATAAATTAAAGCCGAATTACACAAAACAAGCAGAGATAAAGCATTTTTGTTCCAGGTGTGGCGATTATTGGCGGAAAGCAAAATAAGGTTGTGATATTTTAAAGCATTACGGTAAGCCCCAATAAAGCTACAACTTGCCTGTTATAACAAAACTGGGTAATCCAGTCAAATTGACGTGACACACATGGGTTGTGACAAAACATTGGTCGTGACAGCAATGCATAATAATGTTTGATTATTTCCAGTAGCCTTCCAAAATGAGGATGAAATGAAACAATTTCTTCTGCCCTGGTATTCAGCAGATTGTTTCATCAATGTTTATAACATTTTATCCCTCATAAACCTGATATTTTCCCGACTTTTATGGGGTGTTGGGAAATTGGCGATTTCCTTGGATAGTTTTGTAAGCATTTCCCATGTAACCTACGCAGAAAAAAATGAAATAACCACAGAATTAGTTATTGGTGGAGTTTCTTTCTTTCACACTTACAGCTCCAGAGGTTACCATAAGTGTGATGCAGTCCTAATAAATGAAGCATAAATCAACTCACTATCTAACTTGAAAACACTCATAGAGTACAGACATCCACCAGGGGGTATTTATGAAACTTTTGTTTGTATTTTGCATGGATGGGTAGGTATCACAAATGTGTACATTGGGCGCCCACCAATGCAAAACCGTACCGATGCTGTGACTTCACATGTTATTACATCCCAATCAAACATAGAAATTGCCTGCCAATGAAATCGCAATTTATGTTCCCAAATCCAGAATATATGGAATAAAAACATGTACTTTCTTCAGATTTCTGGTTTGTGTCCAATATTTTAAGTTTTCCTTTGATTTTATGTGTTGTCAAGCTAGATTGAGGTTATAAAGTGTCATAACCAAAACATGGCAGCTCTGCTCAATGTATGGCAAAAGAGTGAACATTGTGGAATAAAAGCTTATAAGTTTTTTAGACTTTGAGTGTTTTTCTAATATTTTAACTATACCTTCAATTACATGTGTTTGCTAAGGCGCCCAGGAAGGGACATGGAACTGTTTTTCTGTCATTTTTTTATCTTGTTGCCACGAAATAGTAAGTCATTCCCACAAGATAGGAAGTCATTCCCCCAAGTTAGCAAGGCGTTCCCACAAGTTAGAAAGTTGTTACCACAAGATACTAACTAGTTCCCACAAGTTAGCAAAGTCGTTCCCACAAGTTAGAAAGTCATTCCCACAAGATAGAAAGTCGTTCCCACAATATTAAAAGTCATTCCCACAAGTTAGCAAGTTGTTTCCACAAGTTAGTAAGTCGTTACCACAAGATACTAACTCATTCCCACAAGTTAGCAAAGTCATTACCACAAGATACTAACTCATTCCAACAAGTTAGCAAAGTCATTACCACAAGATACTAAGTCGTTCCCACAAGTTAGCAAGTCGTTACCACAAGATACTAACTCGTTCCCACAAGTCAGCAAAGTCATTACCACAAGATACTAACTACTAACTAAGTTCGAAAGTTGTTAAAACAAGATAGAAAGTTGTTCCCACAAGTTAGAAAGTCGTTACCACAAAACCCTAGGTCGTTCCCACCAGTTAGAAAGTTGTTACCACAAGATACTAACTCATTCCCACAAGTTAGCAAGTCGTTACCATAAGATAGCAAGTCATTACCACAAGATATGAAGTCATTCTCACGAGTTTTACTGAGTCATGCTTTAATGCCAATATACAGGCAACTTCTTTGTCTATGATACCTTTCTGATATAGAAGCCACCCATCTACTGGCATGCCATTCAAGTTTACTTGCAGGCACCTTAGTGCATGCGGGTTCATTCCTTTGGGGGGCCTTAAACATTTAAGGTTACTGGGCATTAGTATGCAGACCATGCTGTTTGTTAACTTTAATTTTATTGGTTCACTCCAATTCGAGGCTAATAATCTGCATGCACTCTTCCATTTGCATTCAAGCTTTGGAAGGGGTAACATCTAGAAAAATAAATTTGATTTCTTCCCACCACATGTTTGTCCAATCCCTTGAACACACATTTTAATCAGCTATGTAGTTTCAGATACACCTGGAGGACCTTCCTGGGTCCTAGCTGATGATTCAGGATGTCGGCTCTTCATTTTAGACCATTGGCAAATGGACACAATAATTGTTAGTCTATGTCTTTCCATGCCCCTCATGTGCTGATCATGCTTTTATATTGTGTGCTAAACCTTCTGAATGCAAATGATTCTTATGTTTATTGTGACAAATATTAATTAACATTATTTTTATATTCTACTCATATACACACTACTGTACATATCTATGATTACTTGCTAGTCACAGCGAAAAATGTATCTATTAACAATTACTGTTATACTATTACATTCTATTGTGCTCATAAAGAGCTTGTGGTGTTTTATTCCTGGGGCTTGTTAACCTTTACCTATTGATCTTATCCACAGTTTGTCTGCTGATACTGTGCCGTCATTTGGCCATCTACATACCGACCTTTGTATATCTTGGCTTATTCCAATGCTGACTGCACGTTTTGCAGTGCTATTGCTAGTACAACAAGGCGTGCAGTCACCTGCAGGGGCGTCTGTTCGATTTTGCATATTGGGTATTTGCTTGGTTATCTCAAATACAATTCCAATCACTTTATTTGTTGTGTCCTCTCTGGCGGCCGAGTTGTAAAGTAGGTGAAGCTGCCAGATTCGACATAACCCCTATGGGATATTTTGTCCACCTACGCTGGCAGGTCATCGCATCTTTTATAGTATTGATCTCATCTACCCATTTTGTCTGTACCCCTGGAACCCCTCTCCGGTCTCTGGTTGTACAGCATTTCATACGTCTTATCATTTAGTTTGATCAAAATTTACTTGCTTTACATCTTGAAAAAAATTCCAATCAAAACATTTCTTTCTTCTGTCTTTTTTGTCAGCTGATATGTAAAGTCTGTGAGGCTGTCAGATTTTGTAGAAGCCCTCTTATAGTAGGGGGTAGTCTGTGTCCGATGGCATTGGTTTTTAATTGATGGGTTTTTTACCTCCCACTTCAACCGACTCTATGCATCTTGCCTTACAAATGTGACCTTTCCAGCTCCCATCTTGACCTTGGCCTACAAGGTCAGATGGCTTAACATCCAGAGTCACTGGTGGTTCATTCCCCCACCTAATTAATGCTAGGCATTCCCCTTTTGGTGTTGCTTTATTTAACGAATTGTAATTTGTGGTAGGTTGGGGGGTCTTTTGGCTATGGTTGTGTTATCACCAGTGACCTTGGTTTGTGTGACTGATTGAGGTCAAACCTCATGACACTCTGTAAACTGTCAGATTATCATGATAGCACCTTCTCTAAGCTATATTAGTGACCTTCTTGTTGTAATGTTTCAAGGTCACAATTTATACTAATTTGTAAAGTACCACACTAATGTGTTAGCAATGGTCTGTGTTAAATAATTTAAAGTATTACTGTTAATGTAAATTATTGTCTTACAAGATTTTAGTAGAATTAAACTATATATTAATCCCAATTCTAATGTTATTTCTTGCCTTGTCCCCAGGGGAAATGTACCTATGCCTGTCGGCTTTTAGTGACCTTCAGAGGTTGCATATTTCCTATTACTTTACATGTCAAACTTTTATACCATTATAGCTATCATTTTAGCAATTTTAATGGTTATTCTTCTCAGTTACCTACCTAGTGACCTCCAGAGGTCACTTACCTATTATTACAGGTATATTACATTACTGTCTTTTAGAGGTGCCTGTTTATGGCACTTTACTTTATCTTTCTAAGATATTTTACTATGTTTTATTGGATTGGGTGCTTTTTGTCACAGCATACCTTGCAGGATCTCCATCAGATTCTCTTATAAGCTGTACCTGAACACAGCAAAACATGTGTTGCTGTGCTGCAATTTGCATAGTCTTTTCATATTGTAAATTGCATGGTCTTATCATTCTCAACCCCTTCTTTACATACATTACACTATAACTTACATTTTCTTTCTTCATAGACCTTCATTTTCTTACAAAAAATTTGCCATTTTTGCCCTGGTCTTAACCCCCTGTCTAAATTTCTAAATTCTTCTAGTATGGGTATGGGCAATGTAGAGGTTTACTACTAATTGGGTTATAGTGTCTGCATGTGGCACCTTCCGGGCGAACCACACCATTATGTGCTCATGTGTGTTTTAAATAATTTTTCTGTTTTTTTTTCCAGTAACAATCTTAAATGAATTTATGCATTATTAACTAGATTCTGTAATAATTGCTAACGAGTTAGTAAGTGGGAACGAGTTAGTAAGTGGTGGGAACGACTTGATAAATGGTGGGTATGAAATAAAACAAGGATTTGCTATCTTGTGGTAACCACTTAGTATCTCGTTCCCACAAATTATTATCTCATTCCAACTAATTAACATCTCATTCCCATGACTTAGTAACTCATTATCACTACTTAATATCTCATTACCAAAACTTTCTAACTTGTGGGAATGACTTGCTATCTCTCGGGAACGGCTTTCTATCTTGTGGTTATGACTTTCTAACTTGTGGGAATGACTTACTATCTTATGGGAACGACTTAGCATCTTGTGGAACAACTTTCTATCTTGTGGGAACAACTTACTATCTTATGGAAATGACTTGCTAACTTGTAATAACGACTGCCTAACTTGTGGGAACGATTTGGTATCTTGTGGTAACAAATTTCTATCTTGTAGGAACGACTTTTTAACTTGTGGGAACGATTTGCTATCTTGTGGAAATGACTTGCTAACTTGTAGAAACAACTTAGTAATCTTGTGGGAATGACTTACTAACTTGTGGGAATGACTTAGTATCTTGTGGTAACAACTTGCTATCTTGTGGTAACAACTTGCTAACTTGTGGAACGACTTGATATCTTGTGGTAACGGCTTGGTAACTTGTGGTAACAACTTGCTAACTGCTGGTAACAACTTGCTATCTTGTGGTAATGACTTGCTATCTTGTTTGAATGACTTACTATCTTGTGGTAACGAGATAAAAAATGACAGAAAAACAGTTCTACATCCCTTCCTGGGCTCTGTAGTTTGCAAACAAAGTGGTGGTTTTAAAATCTCATCATGTATTCATCAGGTATTTCAGTAAAATGCTCTCGATGCCGAGACACCAGGCCCACTGATCCATCCCGACTATCCAGAGTATGATCTGTACATTTGCCAAAATGTAATCAATATTTCAAACAACAGAATAGCCAGTCAAATAGAAGGACGAATGCATCCAAAAACATAACCCCTTGCATTTGTATTATTTGTATTTATTTCTATACTCAGTACAATATCTCCATGTACTACACGACTCAAAGCACTATATGACCCATCCGACTGTACAAGTACAGACCAACTCTCAAATAACTGACATTCCCCTAACTGAAAGACAGAGGCTCAAGGATGACCATTTATATATTTCCGTGGGGTTCTTTAACCTGCCACTAGGGATAGGACCCGATGACAGAGGACCGCCATTTTAAGAGGTCATCCGAGCCACTTTGTACCTGCCTGTACCTGAGATTAAACCCACGTCCTCTGTACTTCTAGGCTAGTGTGTTACCCATTAGGCCTTGTGGAGGTTATTGTTGTGTAGGGCTATTTGAAATATTGCATCGTTGTGAATGGTATAAAATAGATCATAAATTGTTTGTGTTCAGATTACTGGGCTAAAGTTTTATAAGTTTAATTTTCAGAAGCCTAAAAGTCATAACTTGCTCTTCTATTAAATGAATTTATACAAACTGTAATTTCTACAATTCGCCTGTACAAGAAATTGTACAAAAAGCATAACTTGTTCACGAGAAATGTGTAGTCTGCATGTCGGAAAATGCTACCATTTAAATCTTTTTTTTTAAAAGACTGTTCTGTTTATTTTTATGGTAAATTTAATATCTTATTAGTTGTTGCACTTTTCTAACACTGTTAGATTCTGGAACTAAAATGAAGTAAACAGGCTGATACTATGAGTTAGTCTGAATTTTAGATTTTGAGTTTAAGATTTTTTTTGCATTCCAACCCAACTCATATTTTGCATAACAAATGAAACCCTACCAAAGTATGTGGTGAAAATCAAATGTGAATTTAAGATTAAATCTTAGACATAAGGCTTAAACTCCCACAGAAAGAATCCTTTTAATAATATTTTGAGCTTTTAAAATTTTATTTGTTATAGTGACATATTTTATACAAGTACACAGTACTCTTGTATTCCTTCAGGCCATTAGCTTATCACCTGGGGTTCTGTGGGGTGTTATAATTTTCACTTCTTTGTTTTCTCGTCACATATGAACATGTCGAGCCTTCTTGACTCTCTTAGAACAATTATGTCTACATTTTCCTATCTGTTACTTGTTAGCAGATTTTAAAAACACAATTCCAACTGAGAAGTAACTTCTTCTTCCTCCATCTTTGCCAAAAAGAAATTAACAGTTTATCAGTTAATCCGACATGATAATTAGTATATCTCAGTGCTAATCTCAGTTCTACACGTTGTATTCTCTAGTTATCACATTGTACTGCACATTGAAGCAATATATTCACTTTTGTTGAAGGAACAGTAGTGACACAGTGTTTACAAATTGCTTTATTATGTTTTTGTGTTTTATTATCACACAAAATAGCTGATAACAGTATGTACTGTATACATGAACAAGCAGGTGAAGACATTTCTGAAAAAAGGCTATTACCAAACATCTCTGTTGCAAATTTACTGTAAAATATGCTCAAAGCATTCAATACATCCCAGTGGTGCCATCTTTAACTGTCAATAGAAATTTTTCTTGGTGGTGGAACCACCTTCAGGTTGTTCCAGGTTGGCAGTTGACTGAAGCTAAATTTTCACACAAAAAGGTGGATGGCCACTGATTGGACACAGGTTTTTAACCGTCTCAATAACAGTCGGATGACAGTACCGCAAACGTTGGTCAACAAGAGACAACCTCCATTAACTTCAAACTCAGCTTCGGTACCCGTCGGACAAACACGTGATGAAACGACTAATACCTTAACTGACCTTATGTCACCGTATTACACCAAAAGACAACCGAATCACAACCTTGTGTACACCGTGACCACACCTTTGGTTACCGTAGAAAGAAATTCATTCGCAAACTGGAAACTTCAAATATGGAAACTTTAAATATTTTAAAACTTCAGTAGGATGCGCAAGGTAATGGAAACTTCACCACTGACTTGCAAGGTCGTCTACAGACATCAGATGGTGATCCAAGGACAGGGACGTTTCACCAAATGTGGGTTACCGCAAGGGATACCGCCTGTAGTGTGAAAGGGGTATTAGTGATTTGTTGATAGTTAACAACTGTGTTTTAGTTGGTAGTTGATTTAATGAGGGTAGGTAGTTGATTACTAAGAGTTTGAAGTTAATTTACTGAGGTCAGCAGTTGATTAACAAAGGGTTGGCAGTTGACTGAGGGTTGGCAGTTGATTGACTGAGGGTTTGTAGTTGATTTACAGACGATTGCCAGTTGATTTATTCATGGTTAGTTGTTAAACTATAAAAAGCTTGTATCATTTTTATCATGTTTCCCTTAACTAGGATATAATCCAGAATAAGAAGATAGGAATAACTATTTTACCTCCAGAAGATAGAGACAGAGAAACTAATATTTCATTTGTGTTGTTAATTGAATCTACTTTACCAACTAAAGGTTAGTATATAAAATCTGTGTAAAGAGTTGAACAAATAAAACAAATGAGGAATCCAAAACAACAGTAGTATAAGCTGAAGAAACAATAAGGCAGGCACAAAGAACCACCACCACACGAAGTTTTTGTTGTTTACATCTGCCAACTTCCACAAATACCATTTGTTGTCCATTCTTTTTATGAAATGAATAGAAGTTGGTAATCTGCATATGCTTATTGTTAGAGACAGAGCTTTGAATGACTCTAAAAAGGGTATGTTTTATATTCTCCACCCAATCATAGAAAAAATGCTATTATTACAAGTGCAATACATGTATTGTTGAAGTCAGGAAGAAATGAGATTATAGTGATTTTCTTCTGAGTAAAAATCACAAGCTACTGATGCCCAATTGGATCTCTTAAGAATAAGCTTTTTCTCACAGTATTTATGTCTGAATTTTTCTTGTTATTTTATGTAGCATTTAATGCTCGTTAGGATAAGAGTAAGAATGTTTTAAAATACTTTTAGAAACTTCATATTATCATAATACCAAAACAGATAATTGTAAATGATACACATGTAGAGTTTCCCATTCTGATGAATCATTCAGTTTAGATAAAAATTAATTGTAATATGTCTACAAATGGCTGAAATGGACCTGAAACAAATGCTTTCTTAGTATAAAGTTTGTGTACTGTTAATAAGCATGATATGTTTTAATACATATATGATAATACTGGTACCTCACTAAATACTGAATTAAACCTGATTTACATACCTTTTGTACATCATTTTAACATTTTGGTGCTGTCTGGTTTGGTAATTTGGGACACGCCCAAAACTGGCCTCAAACATAGAAGTGAAAAATAAGTCATTCAATGGTTATTTACCAATTTAAGGCTCCTGTCATGTAGCAATCATATTATCGGCTCTTAACATCTTAAAGAAAGTTACTTAGCATTCTTATTTATGTGTCCAGTATATTTACATCTTGTTCTTTTATGGATGCATTATTGTAATTAAAAATAACCCCAGTTTTCAATTTCACCACCACAAATAAGGGTAGAGGTTCAAGATGTGAAAATTGATCATGCCAGACAATAAATGAGACCAAATGATTAATAAACCTATCAAAAGATCATATTTCTGTTGAAACTAACATTGTGTCTGATTTTAATCTTACATTTGTCATGAGTAATAAACACAGGTTTTTCATAATAACTCTTAATTGCTATGTTATTATCCGTGTGGGGTCCAGGTTAAAGAAAAGACAGAAGCAATTGTCTAGAGGTACATTTGTGATAATGCACTTACTGTACCCTGGATTTATAGATACCAAAGTGATATTCATGCTGGTTACACTCAGACAGTTCTATCACTTTTATGTGATGTCTATAAAGCGTGAATATAAAAACAAATGGAAAGTGAAACTCACAACAATCAAATTATTTGAATCTATAAAAAAACTAACCAGCGTGTTGTAAAACCTTTAATATTAAATTACATACAGTTTAATATTTGACTGATGGAAAAAAATTACTGAATCTCTTTAAAATCTTAACTAAAGCATAAATTCTGTTTCACTTATAACATTTGGTGTCCCAAAATCATTGCTTACGTTAGGGCTGGCTTTTTCCTAAATCCTCTTGTTCCAAAAGCAATCTCAGTTCAGACAAGAATAACTTCATCCCATAGACTTCCACATAATTACAGTTATATAGCTGAGGTTATTGAGTAACTGGATGAATTATTACTTCAGGGTCACATCACTTCACCCCAGGGTTACAAATCCAGTATCACTCAGTTTTTGCGTGTGTGGTATTTGACTCAAAGGTTGGATTTTCTCATTATAATCTCATTCTTTTGTCTTTGATAAACTTCTGATAACATTTTTTAACATTGCACCAATAAGTGCAGCTGTTTAATATCTGATCTGTTTAATGTTATGATAACATACCAGTTTGTATTGGTTGTCTATCAAAATAGGACTTAATATATATTTCATATTTACAGTACAAACTCTATTTACACAATAACTATGTAAAATAACCATTTATATAAAACCTTTGGCATATTATCCCTTTCCGTTAGGCAGTTATCCCTCTCCTTATGTTTAGTTTACACCCCTCCGTACAGTCCTTCTGTACGTATTTACACTTCATGAGCACATCCTTGTGGCTCTGAGAAGAGACTTTGGCTCTAGCTTGAAGAATGAGCCACCCTGTACATCCATTCCAACCCAACTGCAACCCCCAGCATGTATATTTTAGTATATCTCATGACAGGAAGTAATGGTTAATTCCCAGTGAACATTAAAGACGTTTTAAAAAACATTGTTGATCAAATGTTTCAAAAACATTCTGAAATGAAGGTTATTCTGGAAATATTCATCATGAAGTGTTTTCTTAACAGTACACATAAAATGTTTAAAAAACATTGTTGATCAAATGTTTTAAAAACATTCTGTCAAAAACGTTTTTTAAACCCAAATTTTCAGAATGCTTATTAAACCTTCACCTTCAAAAACAAAGATGGCGGTGAGCAATAATAATAGATTTTAGAGGACTTTGTCAAAACTTGCCTCACATGCAATCCCTAAAAGTAAGAATTGAATGGGGGCACAATTTTTAAGCCACTATCTTACAATTTTAGATATAAAAATAATACTTTCATTAGTGAGCAACCTTAAAAAGATATTGAATTTGACCTCTGACCCCATTGAGGCAGACCATACTACAACAACCCACAACTAAATTTACACTAGCTCGTTCATATGTAGCTCTTAACCGCAGCATGGAAAATATGACTTGGGTACTAGAGTAATAGCATGAAGAATAGAATCCCTCACTAAGCATGGCAGATGAAGTCCACAATAGATTTGGATCTGTTTTGGAAGTTGCTATGTTAACTTTAAATTGGTGAGATCCAATGTATAAACCAAACCAGAAATATGATCCAGCTTTTAATATAGTGAGTTGTCATGATTCACCATTTTTAATGATATCTTTGATACTGTTACAATGCCCCCAATTGTAATTACTTATTATTTACTTTTTTATTTTTACTTATTTACAAAACTTCTGAAGTGCTCAGTTGTGAAATACATCAAATGCTGAAGTTCATTAGAACACAACGGTATAGCAATAACCTAAGTCCCTGGATAGAAAAAACTTATCCACACCAAAAGTATCTGCACAACTGGAAAGAAAGATCCTATGGAGGATAGGCTTCATCGAAGAGCTGATTTTTGAGCCTGCTCATGAAATGATAGCAGTGTGGGAGCAGATCTAACATCCAGTGGAAGGCTGTTCTAAAGTATGGATCCACACGTGGTAAAACATTCACTGAAATGTGTTGTAGACATGTGACTCCAGAGATGTTCTATAAACAGATCCATTCACAAAAAGATTTAACAACATTAATCAAAGTGAAAGTGCATCTGCCAATAATTAAGGAGAACTAAAGAAAATTAAGAGCTTAATCCTCAGATTGAGGCTATTGAGCTTAATGAGTTAGGGCAGGAAAGGAAACTGGTTGTTTAAAAGCTTTAATACAATAAGGTAATATTTAGAAAGTAAACACTACCCAAAAGGTTGGTATTGAAATTTGGTACAAGGCCAAAGCTGCCTCTTAACCTGTTCAAATTTGTCCTCATAGCTATGTTAACATGTTCATATACTGTATCTGACTTTGGTAATAATGTCATGAGATAACAGAGCCATATGAATCTGCCTGGACTTGTACATAATATTAAACAGATTGCTTAATTCATATCACAGTAGAAAGTTTTACAAAGCAGTGAATATTGTTTGAAGACTCTATAATCCACTACCAAGCTACCAAGTGATGCTTGAGAATCATAATTTGAACCAACAATCAGGATGGGGGGCGTTTTTGTCTTGGCAGAATGATCCATTCATTGACGACATTCTTCAAAAACTGAAATAGTAACATATCCCTTAGTAATAACATTAATTGCATGATGCAATGTAAGAGATAAATCGATAAATAAATAATACGATATTTTTTGTGATGCTTTGGCAAACTATTAAACAAACTACTAAAATTAGTTTTTCCAAGGAATAAAAGCAACAAACTTAACCAGGTTTGCTCTTATGGTCAATATTTACTGCGAATTGTAAACAGGCTTTCGTGGTAAACAAAAATACAGCTATAGTTACAAAAATTACAAATATGGTCAAATTGTCACCGCTAGCGGTTACTGTAATATACTTATTAGCTAAGTCTGAAGACTACCAAGGGAATGTACACGGCATGAAAGGTTTAATGTTATGTGACAAAAACCTGTTCGATCTCTGATAAGTAATTTGAGAATGATTATACTTCAAATATAATATCAAAGTAATCTAAATCCCCCTCACAGTAGTGTATTTACATTATGTGATGTAAATCATCTTTCTTGAAACTCGGTTTTACAGCTCTGACCAAAGGAAAGGATAGACACATTGATTTTGCTTTGAGGTAATTTCAACTCATTTTGAAGGGCATATCAGTGCAATAAATGCTTTTGTGTTAAGATTCTAAACTGAAAACAACCGTTCAGTAGCATGCAATTAAAAGTTTTCAATTGCAGGTCAAACCAAGGAGCTGAGACATAGGCAGCAAGTGTGTTACCAACAATGACACTATGCCTCTCATCTGACTACATGAAAGCTTTAATTTAATTTATTTTTGTTTTACATCACGCCTAGTACCTTATTAGTTATATTGTGCCATGTAGTTAGAAGGATAGAGGTTACCAGTACATACAGTCGGTCAAGGTTCTGTGCTGTAAACTCCGACCAACAACAAACACCTACCAATTGTCCCACTTGAGGTCGGGATGGGATTTGGGACCTGATCTCAGAGTTTTGAAGCTACATGAATGATATATGTTCCAGTCTCTTCCAGTAGTTTTTTTGTATTATTTCAAGAATAAATACCGAGTGGGAGTGCATTTTTTGCATAACAATGCATGCCTGCAAAATATTCACTGCTATTATAAAGACCGGTGTGATGTCATTTTACCTTCACCTTGTGGATATAAACTGCACATGACAGGCACCACCATCTTGGCTGTTCCATTAAGTGAACCGCAAAGTTATTTTGAGAAGACTAGCAACAAAAGCTTTCACACTCAGTGTGCATGCTTTGAAGGAGGTAGGCACTCTCTCAGTTCTCTTGTTGTTCATGCAACCAAATCAGCTGTGATTTTATATTTTGTATTGTAATACTTCTCACCCCTCCAACACATCCCTGCTAAGCTGCTTAAAATGCTTCTGTCAAAGCCTGCTAATAGACAGATATCCAGACAGACAACCTCTCATAAAGCATAATATTTAACCTCTGAGTAAGGGAATAAAATAAGTCGTATCACATTCCTATCAATTTCCTGAGCAATGATAAACTCGCTAATTTTCTAGGGCAAACAATTATAATTTTTCATACCTGTTGCGCATCTTAGTTTTTGCGTAAACACGATGAAAACAAGAAATCATTCAAGACCACAGAAAAAGCACCATTTTTGTTGGAAGGATTAACAGTCACACACAGAGTCTAAAGTTACCAAAAATTACAAGCTGAGCTGATGTAAGGTGGGGTTGTATTTCAGGATAAAGGTATGGATTTTACAATCAACCTTACTCCCTTAGCTCTGAAATTCAAAGAAGCTAAATCTATGGTTTGCCAAAAAGCATCAGGCATGTGCAATAGAGACCTTGTTTCGTTGGTATAAAATTATAAAATTGTAATAAATTAGTTTATTTTCTTATATTGGGGTAAAAGTGTTTATAAGTTTGATATTAGATATCGCATATTTTTTTCAAACAACATCCATGGTAGTTTTAAGTATGGTATATGGGTGAAAACAAGATGGCTCTGATGTCTAACACAATACCAATGGGAAGATACATTTTTGCGGGGTGGTAGGACTAATTATTGATGTAACAGCTGTTTTGCAGAGATTGTATGGTGTAAAATAAACCCCCAAGGCCTATAACTGGCACGTACAGCATTTGGTTGATAGATAATGAAGTTGTAAGCAACAATATTGCAACTTATTAAGGTTATCTAAAAGTATTTCTTTTCTCAGAGACTAGAAATAGTATATATATATATATATATATATATATATATTGGAGTGCTGGTAAACTTTGCATAGATTTGTCCAAAGTTGAAACCTATTGATAAAACTTGAAAAGCACCAGCAATCTTTGATAATATTTAAAGCAACAACAACCTTTGCATAAAGCAGATAGGTTATGCTTAGATTTAAGGTCTGGTTAAACATCAGTTGTTACAATTTCTGCAAATGTTTTACTTCACAGTTAAGGTAACATTCAAGAAATGGGGAAACATTCCATCTATGTTGATAAAGTGTTATTTAATCCTGACAAGAAGTTATCAGATATTTAAATATCAATAAACAATCTCTGAAAAGCATCTGTTAGCCATTTATCAACTTCCTTTCAACAGAAAAAAAATCAAAATATAATTTCACAAATACATGTTCAGAGACGGTAGGATTACGAACAAAAAATGTGTATGAGATGTATATGTCTGGTTTATAAAATTTAATCATTAAGAATGATATTGGCGGGAAGTCAAATCATGCATTACAGGATATATATCAAATCATATATTACAGGAGATATATTTATTATATTTAGATGACCACAGATGAAATCTTTCACATAAGCGAAAAGGTTTCATTCTGATGTTGCCATTGTGTGAAAATAAATACGTTTTAACCAAATTTGTATTTAAAAAGCAACCCATGCTTTGTGTATTATTATTCACATACTGCTAATCATGTAGCACAATTGCTTTGAGCTAACAAGCCAGTCATATGTGTATATCTAAATATTCCTCTCTCAAACTATGGAGCAATTGATGCTGATGTTTGTAAGGAGATATTTCAGTTATCAAAGCAATCATCCCATGATTCGAAATTAAAATTCTAAATTGGACTTTTGAGGCACTTAATCTCCCTTTTATCAACCAGACTTCAAGGCATAAGGACACACAGACAACCAATTTCAATATCCAGGGATGGAAAATGGGCCAAGCACCATGGAGAATGCCAGACAGATATTGAGACTAGGTGTGTATGCTTTCGTGTTAAGGTAAGATTAAATCTTGTTTCTGATAAAGGGGGACACACAAATCTCATCAGGAAGAGCATGTTTCTAACACTTATTATAACACCACTCTCTGCCTTCTCCTGTGAAGAACAATGTTATGGTGCTTCAGTTGTTTTGTCTCCAGTAGAACAACAAAAAACAAAAGCACTGGTCTGCCCATGACAGGTCATTAAACCTCCAAGCTGGTGACCGTTTGATGACACGAGTTTCACACGGTGAAGTAGTCATCGTCTGTACGAAGATTTTATTCTCACTGTGTTGAATGTATCAAATATTCCTTTTCATCCCATAGAAATTTCTTTATCCACCTTTCACAGTAGGGCAGGTTATAACGAGGCATTGTGCTGTTACAATAGATAGTTTGTTTTGTCTTTACATGGCAGAACAGTTTGCATTTACGAGAGTCTAGTGTTCATCTTTTGTTTTGTAGCGAGAACTAAAAAAGCTTTACAATGCATAAACAATACCAAAATAATGACACCTGCAATAAAAACAAGCTGTTAATTTGAAGAAAGTATTTTCATGTCAATACGTGTCTTTATGTTGAGGACCTACATGAAATAGCACTGTCAATTTTATCATTTATTTCTGTAACCAAGGGTACAGGTATGTGGTAATTGGTAGGTGTACCATTGTACCATGTTCAGTTTATCAATTTATATTCAAAATTAGTTAAACAAAATTGTTTATACTCAAAGAACCAAAATATGCAAATCAGTATTTTATAGGGCCACATTCATAAAAGGTCTTAACCAAGTCTTAGGCTTAATTTCTGTTTGCAAATATGGTAAACGTAAGTATAAGATTTGGCTAAGAGTTTTCGCGAATGTAGCCCCATGAATCAGTATTTAGAGGCAATATGGTATTTTTTCTTATATAGTAATTCAAAATGGTATATGTCTTAGGGCTATGAAAACATAACTGAAGATCAAAACTATTAAAAGTACCACTATCACAAATACTTTTAAATTTAATTGTTACTTACTTGGTTGTTTGCATAGTTTTTACATTTTTTTCTATGTTGTTTAACCAGACCATTTTACAATGATTTACATTAGGAACCCATCCTTAGCGTAAAGAAAAACCTCGCAAATCAAGACCAAAGCTTGAAGTAATGATGTATCCCTTACCATTTGACATTGGCAATGGGATTCAGTTCAGAGATGGGGCACTATGGGTGAATTTCTCACTCTATCACTTACAGATAAAAGCAACTAACCTCTTTCCAATATACTCCAGTTTTGCTCACCTGTGAAACTCTTTTCTTTAGCCCAGAGATTTGATAGCACAAGAGTAACAAATTGATAGAGAAGGCTGATAAAACAATGAAGACCTGCTGAGCTTCCTGTATATTATGAAGGGAGATTAATACAAGGTCTGTCTTAAGTTTAGTCAAACCAAGAAAAATGTGGAATTTTCTAATTAAATGTTATTTATTAACAAAAGCCGACCCAAATAACACCTGTATATTTGCACATATATCTTTTAAGTCTCGTAGTTATTGCAGTGATTATAAAGTCACAGCAATTAATCAATATATTTCTAGTTATCTATTTCCAAGGTTTAAGTTTATACAGCCCACCAGCACTGTTACCCACCGATCCATTAGGGATCATATATTTCTTAGACTGAAGTGTTGTTACACCCAAGTGATTTCACCTCCTATCAGGACACCTGGGAATCCGGATAATAAATCCACCTCCTGTTTATCTGGGGCGAGATATAGATGGCAATAACATACCTTTTTGTTTACTTCCCTCCGGGCTTAATATCTTGTCATGTACAGTAAATTAGCAAATAATACTGATAAAACAATTACGGTCTCCAGAGGACTACTTTTTGCACAAGAATTTATAGGCCAGAGTTTGTCTATAGGATATTAGTGAAAGAAATGGTCTATACTTATATAATTCAGATAGATTCAGTTCAGTTGACCAATTTGTTCTTGTTGTTTTGTATTGTATCCAAAAATAAAAATCAAAGTAAAATTTATAATGTTAAAAGAAATGTTGTAAATATATACCTCTTTTCACTGGGGATTAATTTTAATAATGCTGGTTAATTAGCTCTTCTCAGTGACATAAATCAACAAAAGCACTCTAAGAGTGCATACCTCCGCCAAGGCCCAACACCTTTAATGTTGCTTATGAGTGCAATGATAACAAATCCTTTAAAATTCCTAAATACAGAGGATTATCCGGATTAATTTGCAAACAGACAGACAAGTGGACAAACAAACATGGCCCACCAAAACATATCCTCCGTGGCAGAGGAAATTAATATGTCATTTCTCTGAATATGAATACTCAAAGATAAAGTCTGAGGGGAAAAGGTTAATTATCCTGTCTGAAACGTGAGATGAAAAATAAACCCTTGTACACCAAATATTCATATGATTTAGCAGACATTAAATCCTATAAATATGAATACCAAATAAGTACAGTAGCATGATACAAGATTTCTATATTAAAAGTTTTATTTGAAAAGGATGTTGAATACAAATTTTAGTAGCTCTTTTGGCCATTTCTGTCTTCTTGAACTGACATTTGCGTTTCATCTGCTCCCTCAGCTTCATAGCTAAGATTTTTACTAATGCCCCGGTCAGACTACAGGTGGTGTGTCCTGCAGTTAGAGGTTTTTTACTTGGTGGCGGAACCGCCTCTAAGGAAGCCTAGTACCTTCCAAGATTTGGTGTATCCATCATACAACAGGTGGTATAATTCGCGGTTACAGGCATTGGACGAAATGCCCCTGTCCTTCAACTACCGTCAGAGATTCATGTGCAAAGTTGTGACATAGTATAGTGAAATGTCCAATACCTCAACTCATCTTATGTCGTCATATCACACCAAAAGACGACTGAGTCACAAAATTATATATATCATGAACCACACCTTCAGATACTGCAGCAAGAAATTCATCTGCCCATGCTTGCATTGGTCTGCGCATGCTCACAGATCCAAATTAAGAGGTGGAAATTTTAAACTATTTTAAAACTTCTGTAGACTGTGCAAGATAATGGATGTTTTGCCACTGTGTCACAAGATCGCATATGAATATCAGATGGTAGATGATAGACGGGGGTGATTGCCCAACACCTATAACTGTGGGCTTTCTGCCTATAGTGAGATGGGATATTACAGAAAAACACTTTAAAAAAAAACAATCATTAAGATCATTGAAATCAGGTAAGATAATGTAAGATATTTTAATATAATGTAGAAATAAACTATGTATGCGCGGACTTTATTGGTGATTCAATCACAAAAATAACCTCAAATAAAGGACAAGGGCCACAAAGTTTTCTGTTTATTGGTAGTTTTAACCCTTTTAAAATTTCTTTTCTAGGTTAGATCCTACAACCATGTTCATAGATTGGAACAGCGGACATTCTCTATTAAGTACTCTCACAAAATGTGCAGAGACGCATATTCGTCGACTGCGCAGGGCTTCGTTTTATAATGTATAAAAGACATAGCTTTGTAAAAACTGTAAATAGCGATCTTTAGTCACCATATCCATTGATATGAAATCCATAAGAACTCATAACAAGAACACAATAAAACATATACTATAAAATGCATTCTAAATGTATGAAAATCACAAAGTATGAGTAAGTTCAAGCTTTACCTTTGAGAAAAGTAAATACTGCCATCACTTTGAATTCTCAGGAAGCGGTTACTGTACGTAATTTTGTGGAGATAAGAGCTCAGGCCATTCAAAAAGAAGGTATCTGTTGAAAGAAAGGATTAAACAATGTTTGTGACTGGTCAATTAGAAATATTCACTGCAAAGCATTTCTTTAAGCACCATTAATGTGTATTATTGATATTATAAAACTTAATTACACATTAATTATTAATACTTTATCAAAGACAAATGAAAAAAAAACTTCATTATTTGTTATTTCGAAGAATACAGCTTAGTTGGTTTATATAAGATAAGAAAACAATTGGATGAATAGTTAGAACTTTAGAATAGTTAGAACAAACATACATCTTCCAACAACAAATGTAACCGGTGAAACTTAATGAGTAAAACAGATTAAAATGAAACTAACAAATCTTTTCAACAAGAAAATAGCCAAGAACAGATGACAACTAACTTTCCATCAATTACATAAATGATGAGGAAAAAGAAAATATCAGTAAATGAAAAAATATTGTGTTTTAAGCAATTTGCACAGTCAAAAAACAAAGCCACCTTTCCAAATGTGTCTTTATTATGCTGTGAACAACCTGAATATCGAATTAATAAGAAAAGGAATTGATTTGAATCATGGACCTTCCGATTGAAAAGATCAATATTATAACTTTTCCTGAAAAATATTCACGGAAGTTAACATTAACATATTTCTTTCTTGAATGTTGGTTTATATAACTTTGTATCTATCTAACTATTTATAACTATTATTTAGATATGAAGATGATATATAGTTAAAGGGCTTAGTCTTTGAAATCAAAGGATGCTATAATCTGGACTGAGGAAAGTTCTAAATATGGTCTCTTCCTGAACTAGTACATGCTGATATGTGGGAAATGCTGTCTGGAGAAACACCACAGCATTGTAAGGTAACGGAAACTTAAGTCTGACTAAGAAAACACATAACACAAGGCGATAATACCGTCTAACCTGGCTTCCAGATTTCCTCCAACATCTTGATGCTGGGTCTGAGCTGAGTGATGTTATTGGTGGCATTGAACCGAAGTCTTGTGTCAGTCCAGGTTTGTCTGAAGTAGCAGTCCATGGAGAATGTCTGACAGAGAAGAAAGTTGATATGTTTTAGAATCTTTGGAAAATAATAAATGAACAATCAAAAACTTTTCTGGAAAAAGAAAGAACATGAACTTGAAATGGACTGTAACAAAACCTTCAGAAAACATAAGGTAGGCAGGCTATCTAGAAAAATCCACAAGGCCATGGGATTAGGAGGTAAGAGAGGAAACCAATGAAAAATTCTCACTAGACATTGAGTGAGGTGATGGACAGAGTGAACCATTAACTGGAGTCTCTGTGTACTTTTGCTAGTGACAAGACTAGGTGGAAGGGCCCTTTATATGCTTGCTCTTATGCTGTAGGCTAGATTCTTTAGCTGTTACGTAATACTTTTTTAAGAATGATCAAGTGCTAAACCCAGTGTGGGAATGTCAAATTACTAAAATATTTGCAGCACATGATTTATCAAGAAAATTTGAAAAGACATGCATGTGTGTAGAGTGGATTTACACACATACAACATATTTGTAGGTTGTCCTTTCCTGTTCTGTATCAAATATCAAGAATTTGGTGTTGTTTTCCCATCAAACACAAGTAATTAAGTGTAATTACACTCATTATTTTTGGGGTGTAATTTTCAAGGAGTAATTTTCCCTTGTAAACAGATAATATTTTAGTTCCTATGGGGGAAAAAGGTGTTGTCAAAAGGAAATTACCTCTCTTCTTTGCGAAACCAGACCCACAGAATGTTTTTCTGCTCCGGAAGGTCATTTACTTGTATATTTACTACACAGAAAATGTCAACGTGTAAATTGCTAGTTATATCTTGGAAAATGTGCTATAATTGAGTGTTGATGCTGTATAGAATGTGTTGAAACCTTATACCTTTGGGCCAGACATTTCATGTCATGTTCCATCAGGCTTGTCTGAAGTTATAAATAAAGTGACAGTTAATAATATAAGACAAGTCCAATTATCCTCAAGGGTCTACCTCAGAAACTCCTGTCAGAAAAAAAAGAATGTCAGTCATTAATTTTTTTTGCAGGGCAGGTGATTAGCTAAAGTGCATCTTCTATGTTGTGTACTGTACATCAATGTTGAAGTTCCAAAGTTTCATTTATAATTTGAAATGTATATATACATGGTGGCACAGTGGTAACACACTAGCCTCCCATCCCTGAAATTGAAAAATAGAATCCTGACTGGACCTCCAAATGGTAAAGCTGTAAGTTGATTGCCACTGGTCCGTGGTTTATTTAAAGTACAGAAACTTGATCCATTGCATGTACTTGTTTCCAACTACCCATCATATAATATACTACCAATACAAAGGTACTAGATGTAACGTAAAACATAAATAAAAAAATATATATATACAGTCCAACCTGCTTGAACAACCACATGCGAAGAGCAACCACCTGCAAGGAGCAACCACCCTGGAGAACCACCAAGGCATTTTACATTAATTGGAACCTGCGAAGAGCAACCACCTTCTACCTGCAACCAGCAACCACCCTTTTTATGTCCCATGGGGGGCTCTGAACCTGCGAAGAGCAACCACCCTTTCCTTCCAAAAAATCCCAATGTACTTTAAATTCATGATATATTTTGCTAACTAACAGCAGCTCATTACATCTAGACACAACATTTATACTATCATTGTAATTAATGTAACTATTCTTTTAAAATACCTTATTTTAATATTGTACATGTGTTTACATATAATCTATGTACATACAATTTTTTCATTTTATACACTGAAGTTTTCAGGGCAGTTTTCTAAGCTAATATGTACATGAGTAGTGGAAAACTTTGCAGAAAAGGTGTGTTTTTAAATGCTCTGTGTATTGTAAACATGTTAGAGAGTCATCATCAGATCATATTCTTTCAAGTTATTATCTTTGCTAACAGGTTTCAATGGAGTGGGGTGTTTTTGTTTGTCTATAGGATTACTCATGAATAGGTGGTGTCAGTAGTAACTGGACAGTGGATTAACACCTCCACCATTGTGCCTCACGTCAATGACAATTAGATCCCCTAAAAGTGACTCTAGGTTGTATGTTATTGTGTACAGCTCACTCCTGAGTTCACTTCATAGCTTTCATCACATACTACATATATTATCAACAGTTAAGTTTAAACAATCAAAGAACATTAAAAACTCTAGTTTTAATGATATTTTTAAATTCAGTTTTAAAAAGTTTTCATTTCATCATTATATAAATAATAAGCAAATTAAAAAATATCATCTTTTGAAATGTAGTCTTCAGTCCAGTTCTGAAAGTTATAATTCTTAACACTTTCACTGTACCTTAGGTACCTAATTTATATATAAATTTGTTAACAACCTGCTTAATGTTTCATATTTTCCTCATACATAATACACCTGCTAGTGAATGTAAAAAACCCTCTAAAGTCATAGATGTTTGGTTTGTAACACATATGGATAGAGTTCACGTAACTCTGACTCATGGCCCAAATAACTGAACCTGCCAAGAGCAACCACCTGCGAAGATCAACCACTTTTGCATTTTCCCTTGGGTGGTTGCTCTTTGCAGGTTGGACTGTACATAATTCTGTATTGTCACGGGCCGGTTTCACAAAGGATCTTAGACTTATCCTGGACTTAGGCTAAGTCAGGGACTGAAATCTGAACCTTTTGTCTTAGCTACATCTGGGAACTTATAATTGTTTTCAGAAAGGGTCACTTAGCTAAGATCAAGCTTATTGCATCACCAAAGTGGTTTTCTATGCCATGTGACCCTTTATTTGTAGTATAATATTTTACTGGTGATATATATCCTTTGTTTAACTCATTTCATCTTTGGTAACATGCTGTTTTTCAATGGAAAGCCTTGTGCCCACATAAAGATGTCCAAAGACTAATTTAGGAAAGTGTCCTATATATATATTATTCTTTCTTTTTAGGCAGTTCAAATTTTGAAGTGATAAAATTTTATAGAAAACTTTTTTAACAAAAAATAAGCCCACTCACTGATAGACTTAGATGTAGTAGCTTTGCCAAACCCTCCAAATCTAAGACCAGAGACATCGCCTGAGTTAAAACAAAAGTCTTTAACTTAAGTTTAAGTCCAGGCTGATTGCCTTTGAGAAACTGGCCCATAGTTTGTGGGCATATATATGATTGTGCTCAATTGAATAGACTATACCAGTGTTAAAACATGTTTAATGAATTTTATGAAGGGGCTCTATGCTGTGTAAATTTCATGTAGAATTAAAAACACATCATAACTGTACCCACGGAACTAATTCATATCAACAAAAGTTATGAAACCATTTCAGTATTAAATACATTAAGCTGAGGATGATGTCATGAAACAAAATTTTGGCCTTTGCAAGCTGCCCGAAGAACTGTGATAAAATACATTACATTATTTAAAAATAATGTAGTGTTAACTCTGCATTATGCAAAGCATAACATAGAGTTGATAGAAAGGTCACCAGTCTGGTTTTTATATTATTAATAAAGCCAGTTTCCAATAATGTAGTTGGAATATTGATGTACAATTGTAAATCCTAAATGCAAAAATAAAAACTTATCAAAAAGTTTGATCTGAAGTCAAGGGTTCAACTCAAGTAAAGCTTACTTTCTCTTCTAAAGCACACAAAACTAAATCATCATATTGTTATCCCCATCGATCAGTATGGGGTCAGTTCATTGCATAACCATAGAGCACAGATCCACACCAGGACAAGTTTTCCAAATTGAGGATTCTATTGTATCTAGAATATGATCCAGATCTTTGCCCAAATTTTTTCCATATGATAACCCCTACTGACGTTTAAAATTTTCAGAAGGACCCATTCATTACTTTTAGATTTATTGTGAACACAGACAAATAAGCAAAAAGATACACACACAAATAAACGCAAGAAAAACATAGCCTGCTGGTTGAGGTAATTACTTATTTACATATCAAACTTTCAGATATTTCTTTCTTTTAACGGACTATTGTAATTTGCTGGATATACCAGAACATGCATTTAACCTAATGTCCCCTTTATTACAACTATAATTTGATTTGGTTTTAACCCTTTTGAGTTCTTACTCAAAAAGACACTATATGCAGACATATTTGAAGAACAGTTTTGACATAGTAGTGGAGGGTGACCCAAATATTTTTAGCACTGAGTAAATAATTTTATCCAAGGAGAGGCATGCTAAATAAGGAAACTGAGGTAGGAAAAATTATGTTACATGAGCATTGTTAAGCCTTCGTCTGAAACATGCCCATCGATTATAATATGGTGGATATCAAGGAGGCAAAATCATAAAAAACTTGGAGTGTCATTGGGTGTGTGTCTGTTGGTGTGTCTTTGTGTGTGGGTCATTATTGTGTAGTGAGAAATACAAAAGCATCCCACCCCTGACGTCTCAAATACTGACAACAACCTTAAGTTTGATAGTATACACTTGGCGACAACTGATGGGTCATGGTGTAAATTTTTGATAGTCTTTTATCTAAAGCATTCATCTATTCACCACAGATATCAATCGTCACATTACTTGGTAACAAACAGTTTGAAATGTCAAATATACTATTATTGAGGAAGAAACTCTTGGGTCATGTGAAAAAAAAACAGTTTTGTATTGTATCTTTCATTATCAACTATAATAAATAAGAAAAAAAAACATCTATCAGCAAGAAAAATGGTCTATTGATGATATACTAGTAGTTGCAGTAAAAACAACACTAATTTTGGTTTATGACTTTATAGCTGCATGAGTTTTTATAAATACAGTTAATTTTTCATTGCAGAAGCTACTCTTACTTTTACAATCAATTCCTTTGAAACAGGGATGTCGTAATTGTCAAATTATATCACAAAAGTCGTCTCAAGAAAGTTTATCATGTACCGAACAGTTTGCAGGCAGGTTTATTAAATCTTGGGCTATCACTTTGCTAAGAAATGCATATGTTAGTGACCATAATATTGTGTTTCTAACTACTGTAAAAACTTAATGCTGAACCTTATTTAAGTGAGAGAGGAAGGGGGGGGGGGGTAAAGGAATTGTTTTACTGATAACAGCCTTAATAGAAAAAAAATCGGAGCCTGAAAAAGTGTGATTAATGATGAGGTTACTTACTCAGAAATACCAACAAGGGCTTCTTGATGACCATTTCAGACAATAAGATGAGTGAAATATGGGATGGTTGCATGCAAAGTTACATGTCAATATGTAGTATTTACAATTCAGTTAATAAAGTCAAGTTTAAGTGCTATTGAAAACTCTATGCTGTCTTTTATATGGTTATAAAGCAAACTTTGACAGTTAAACCACAAGATGCATTTTGGATTTAAAAATTATTGTTAAAGAGGTAATTATCACTGCGAAGGAGTATATGTTTTTACCCCAGTGCATTTGTTTGTTTGTTTACAAAACAACTAGGAAAGTTATGGATGAATTTTTTACAGGAAAAATTGACAATAGCACAGGGTACAGGTGATTATATTTTGGTGCTGATCCAGATCACTGTCTGGATCCAGGATTGTTTTCTATCATTGCACTCAAAAGCAATATAGGAAGTGCCTTGGGCCTTGTGTTCTCTTGTTGTGATATGTAATGAAGGGATATGCATTGTTAAATTCAATGTATACATTTACTTAAATACATTAATGTCATTAAGTGTCACATTTCTGATCTATAATACTGGGAGTACCCGTTTACTAATTTGAACTAAGTTTTTGCATATATATGTTACAGAGTAATATCTCCATGTAGTACATGACTCAAAGTGCTATTTGAACCATCCCAAATGCACAAACACAGCAAAAGCTGTCAAGTTACTGACATTCCCCTTACGAGAAGACACAGGCTCAAGGATGACCTTTTACTAACGTCCTTGAGGTTCTTTGAACCTGCCACTGGGGATAGGATCCAATGACACAGGATCACCATTTGAACCCACGTCCTCTGTGTTCCTAGGCTAGTGTTACCCACTAGGGCAAAGTGGCCAAAGTGGGAGATAAGTTTCTGCACGCAGTTGGCACAGCATTCGAGGGGACAAGTGAAGATAGAGGCGTTTAGTGGCGTTTCGACTGAATGCGCCTCTCTCTTCACTTGATCCCATTCGAGTACATGGCCATCCCATCACAGAACCAGTTAAAAGTTTATTATCTCCACCAGGATGTTATGTTTTGGGGTGTGGTTGTTTGTTTGTCTGTGTTCCGGATAACTCCAAAAGTAATAAACATAATATCTTTCAGGAATGTTTTTTTGTGTTTAATGTTAGACCAAAGGAATAATTGACAAACTCTGGATCATAATTTGGATACAAAGATATTTTAAATTTTCAAAGGTGACATTTCCAGTTACTTTTATATTCTGATTGGCCTTACTCCCAAACTAGTTAGCTGATGATGAGAACTTTAGAAACCCATTGAGGGAGGCCAAACATCAACAAGACCTATTGAAAGACTACTTCAATCACCTTGGAGCCCTGGCTGGGTAGGAGGACGGAGTTTAAGAAGACTGAGGGGAGAATATGCTGTCATCTATCGGTCTTTTGCAGGACTACCCAAATAATCCAAGAACTTTTATTTAGCAAAGCGTTGACCAAAAAATAACCCCAATTTTCCAACAATTTAATGCAAATTCAATTTCACCAAAAATAATCCCCATCACAAACACAAATCCCTCTCAAACTCATTTCACCAAATTACAGATCAACTTATACAGAGTTAAACCCAGGTCCACAATTTACAAAGTTCACATCCCATACCAACATGATCTGGAAAATTATAAAAAAATTATCCCATTTTCATAATGATCTCTGACCCCAAAATATCACAAAAATTTTTTTGATTAGAAATTTTGTCCCCAAAATTAATAAAAAAAACTTTAAAATAATTTTTGGTTATGTTGCACCATCTGTTTGTCTGTTAGTCACTGCACACATTCCAAACAATGTATTTGTGTGGATGTTGGGTTTTATTTCAATTTTTGTTTTTTGTTGGAGGGATGTGGACTGGTGTTTGGATCTTTGTTATTATTTTTTTTGGGGGGGGGTGGGGGTGGGGGGGTGGGGGTGTAGGGGAGAGGTTTTGTTTTCAAATTATCTTTTTTTTTTGCGGGGGGTTGTTTTTAATTCTTAGGGGACATTTTTTAAAGGTTATTTTTTCTGTTTTGTGGTGGAACTTTATTAATATATTAATATTTGTTCAACATTCACTCATTCATTCACACAATATTTTTCGTTAATTTGAGGGAAGTGTAAGTGTTGGACGGTGTGTTTTTTTGTTTTTGGGCAACAACAGCTGAAATATTGATTTTGGAAGATTCAGGTGGCTCTTAGAAGGGCCGTATGGCAAGTGAACATCAGCTGTCTGGAAGTCCCATGCTGTGGATCATCCACAACTAAATAAGATGTTGGCTGCGCTGATGCTGATGCAGGCCCCTGCAGTTACTGTACTTTGGCAATCACTGTAGCAGGCTGTTTTGTGGCTATCTGAGTAGGCTGCACAACTGGAACGGAGACTGGTTGAGTATCCGATATGGTGAGTATGTATTCACGTCCTGCTGTGGCCTGTGTTGCTTCTGGAAGTTGAAATGTGGTGACCCGTTGAGTTGTTGTGACCTGTCTCTTGCGTTGTTTGGCCTTGTACTGTATTTCACTGAGAAGTTTCATTCCTGAAGGTCAAAAAGTCTCGCTATTCCAGGTGTTCAATCTCAGAGTGGAGATAGTGGCAGAACGACTGTCTTAAACTTGGAGTGGGGTCCTGATGTGCACCAGAAATGTGGAAATCATCAACCTCATCTGCTGAAACTGATGTAAAACTGGATCCTCAGGTTGTCGTCATTTAGGACTGGTGCTCGAAGGCTGATGAATAACATCTGATGTCATGCTGATTTCCATCTCAGATTCAGACTCAGAAACTCCCTTCCTTCTGATGTGACCTCATAGAAAATTGAAATTGTCCTTCAACAAAGTCTGTCATTCTGTGCTCTTCTCAGCTGCTTGTCCTGACTTCTTCTGACTGAGCTTGCCATATCTGGTACATTGAGACTCGAACCACTTCTTGACAGTGTTGACAGGTAGCTGGTAGTGTCTCCCAAAGTCTTTCTTTCTTCCGCTTGTCTTTGAACTTGTCGTTGGTCTTGTCATAAAGTTCCTCGTGCTGTTTAATGAACTCCACGATGGCTTCTTCATCTGAATCACCCAGATGAATCACCCCTTCTTCTGTCTGGATTGAGTGGATTCTACATCAGTATCCGTGTCTGTTCGTGGTCTCTTTTCTGTCCTTTCCTGGCTCTTTTCCATCCTCTCTCTCTCTATCTTCTCTCTGACCCTCTCATCCTGTTCCCTCCTCTCTGTCCCTCTTTCTTCTCTCTATATACTCAGCAGTATCTTCTAATACAAACTGTGGATGAGTATCTCTCGGTACTTCAATCTTTCTCCTTCTGCCCCTTGGCATGCTGATCAATTACATGTACAGCTTGTTGTAAAAAACAAAACTTGAAATTAAAAGTGAAACCTCATAGAACAGATTTCACTCCCAGCCAGTCCAGCCTAGTTCAAACTTAAGCTAATTTACAAAAAAATGAAAAACTTAAAATCAAAGCTGCACACCAGTTGTCTCTCGACAAGTCAAAGCCCAAATATATGCAGATTGTCTGCCCACTTGCCTTTTTATAGCCACAGATTTGGAAACCGACAGGCTGTAAGAGGCAAAAATATTGCCGGCCTGTCGGTTACAGTTCCCGGCTTGTCTGTTAGTGTTACAGGCCTGTTGGTATCAGTTCCCGGCTTGCTTGTTTAAGTTTACGGCCTGTCAGTTATCCAAAACTCCCGGCCCTGGGACCTGGTTGTGAAAAGTTACCGACTGGCCTGGAAAGTTTACAGGCCTGTCGGGAACACTTACAGACAGGCTGGCTAAAGTTACCAACGGTACTGTAACATTTCCCGCACAGTCGGTTTGTCATCACGTACAGTCTGAAACACCATATTTGGGACAAGCCGGATACTTGATACAGACAGGCCTGTTTGATTAACCAACAAGCCAGAAAGTTTAACAGACAGGCTGTTAAGTTAACCAACAGGCCTGTTGCTAGGTAGATCAAATTTCACCGACTCTCCCCGGCAGGCCTGGAAACTACAACCGACCCTAACCGACCTTGTAAATATTGGTCCCGACTCTCAGAAAAGACATAGTTACCGACTGGTCGGCTCCAGTGGAACACCTGCATTAAAGATATTGACAATGTGTTTTGTTGATATATGCATCGACATTATATTTTCATGCATAAGATTGCCTTTTTCATGAAACGTTCAAGCCATAATTGAACAAATTGCCTATTTCACATAATAGGCAAAAATTCTTGGATTGGACGTAATATATATATAATTTAAATGTATAAATTATACACAAATATAGTTTATAATTTAGTTGTATATAATATAATTATATATTGGTATATATGGTTATACATGTATTTATATAACATCTAAATATAACGTCTAAATGTCAAAATTATAATTGAACCTACGTAGCATTTGCAGATGCTCAAAAGTGGGTTGAAACTCTCAGATAGCTATTTGTTTAATAACAGATAAGACCAGAAGTGCTTTCAATAGTCTACAGTCAAAAGATCCATTATCCACTACAAAATAGTTGTAGTACCACTCAATGTATGGCAAGAGTTTGCTTTACCACAGGGGTGACCTTTTTGGATTCAATAATTATGATATCCTCAAAAAATCGTTTGAAGATGTAAAGGATTGTCATTTATTGTTAAAACTTTGTAGAATGTTCATTTGTCTATTACTGTGTCATCCCCCAATTTTTTATTTTGGGATCCAATCTTGGTTTTGGCTTCAAGTATGAACATTGCTGTTTATTTAACCATATCTAGTAGTTATTTTAATGCAGAATCAGTAGATGATCCTGGTTTATCCGAGTCTTTTTGGAGATGTCACTAAAGTTGGGGTAGTCTGGAGGTTTGGTTGACTGGAAGTGTGATTTATGTCTTTCCTCCAAACATTTAAACTGTGCGTTTTGATACAATGTTTATATTTCAATATTAAATGTATAAGTATTTAAAATTAAACAAATTTTGGATTACTTGATTCAAGAGTAGCATGCCACTCATGCTCTGATAATTTTGTAGTCCCCATTCTGGCAAAATATTAACCCTCAGTTTAAAAGGTAAATCTGTAATATTATAATATAATCCAGAACACTTTCCACTGTGTTCTAGTTGGTGAGACACTCGGCTAGGAACACAAATGACCTGGGTTGGTTCCCTGATGCAGGCTAATACATAGTAAACACTTAAAATGGTAGACCTCTGTCATTAGGTCCTATCCCCAGTGGCAGGCTAAAGAACATCAGGATTAATGAATGGTTACTCCTGAGACTTTGTCTTTCATTTAGAGGAATTACAATTAATAGAAAGCTTGGGGCTGTACTTTTAGGCGTGGGATGGCTCAAATAGCACTTTAAGTGCTGTAATAAAGGAGACATTGCACTTAGTATGAATATACAATACAATGAAAATGATGCACATTTGTTCCAAGAATGCTTAAAATATATAATTTATTTGATACTTTTAGGTTTTATATCAAGGGGAGTAGTACGAAAGCAATGAATACAAATTCATCAAAATTCTGTAACTGGAGAGCAACATCTCAACATTTGAGATCAGGCCAGCATTGGAACATGCAACCTCAAAGGTAGCTGTTGACTTTGATTACCACTACCACACCACACCCCATAGACACTGAATAAATATATAAACAGAAACGTTAACTTTTAGTAGAACCAAAGCTTAAGATGCCCTAGCAAATAACAAGTGCAAAATTCTGCACATTTCAGGATAATTAGGACTCTTGGACTGTCAAGAGAAAATTGGTCTGATAAAGCAAGACAGCTATTTATGTTCTGCTATTGTGAAACTATATGTAAGTGTGTTATGTAAATATAGCTATTTGTTATCAAACTTTATGTAATTAGCAAGGCCTGGTCTGGTCACTAAAGTAAACAATCTTGTAAAGTACCACTCGTTTCCCACATTCCTTTACAGTATAGTGACACATTCTGTAAAGTACCACAGATTACACTTGAAAATCAGTCTAGTCAGTCGTTCAACCAAGCATTGGTTAAGGTAAGGATCATAATTACATCAGTCAGTCAAAAATATTCAGCTGTTGTCACATGAGTCTGCTTATTATACTCTTCTGTTTTTGATTAGATTCCAAGACTGATCAAGACCTCCTAGTATGAGTAATTGTTTATGAATCTTGGCAGTCATGGGGTAGATCATAAAATTAATCTTCACGAGACCTCCCCCACCAGTTTAAAATGATCTCCAATGTCCATTTGGGATAATAATGTTAACAGAAGCCCAGTTGTTAGCAAGTTTGGCATATGATAACATGACTCAAGCCTCTTTGATCATGAGGGTTTGAAATCAGCTCGTGTGAATACTGATTCTATTAAAACATGACCATCATTATTAAGAAATATAGTTAAAGGTAAGTACAGATCCTTTAGTTTGAAAATTATCTTGGATCTGCTGTCCAAACCTGTGCAGAAACAGTAAAGTTCTATATAACAGTAGCTATTGACACATAGTGCAGAGTAGACTAAAAAAAATCTTAGAGAGGAATACCATTCCCTTGGTAATTATTTGGACCCAGTATCAAGTGACTTGTTATTTCTTTCTTCCATTCATCCCCCCACCCACAATGTCATTATCACGACATTCCCCCCAAATATAAACCCAAGTGTTAATTATTGGGATACAATAGAAAACCAAGACCCCTATTCACTAGCACAGCTGTTTTGCAAGAAAAATTCTAAGAACATTAAAACTTTCTTAGAATGATTTTTTAATGGCGATAGTTGATTTTGAATGACCATAGTTTTAAGATGCTTCGTGTGGCAATTCTGAAAAAAGCTATTATGCTATCCTTATGTATTTGTTCTTATTCTTAAAATATTTTCAGTGTAACAATATTCCAAGAATAGCAATGGTAGTGAATACAACGGCAAATATTCATTTAAATTAACAGTCCATATGACATGTGGAAAAGTCAATTTTGAAATCTTCAATCAAGCCGTACCCTGACGGCATTGCTTCGAAATAGGCACATATGTTAAGCCTGAGGCATATTTCAGATAATTAACAATATTCTGTGATTCCACACAAGAATGCAGACAATTTCCTCATACCTGCTCTTATATTACACTATCCCTTGCTCCCTTGTAATTGAAACCCATCAAGAAGTAATATCTTATCAATAATAAGCCAATTAGCTGAGAAATATTCCACAACCTGAAACCCCTATTACTGTCCCTACACGCTGTTTACAGAGCTAGAGGGAATCTTGGTAATGAATAAATGGAGTAACAAGCAGATTAAGTTTTGACTTAAGCTCAAGAGCAATCATGTACAGCAATAAACTACAATTATTACGTAGGTTAATTTGTATAAATTTACTCCAAACATACCAGTTTTATAAATGCCTGTGATTGTTAAGTAAGGGGCCTATGTTATTTACATTACAATTTTAGGCTAATGTAGAAATGTATTTTAAGATATTAACACAGGTTCAGCAATTACCCAAATCTTGATTTATTTCCCCCCATAAACCTTAAGGTCCAAGCTCCAACACTTGTGAATAATTGAATAGCTACAGTCTGGTGTTGACTTAGGTCAGGTTTCAGTTGAAATCTTGTCAGTCATATTCTCTACCATTATTTTATTGTCAAATGTGAATTCTTGATGTGCTTAAAATTTTGCTTTCTGGGCCAAACAATTAGAAAGTACAAAACACTTTGATAGAATGTGGAACCAAATTCACAATGAATCCTTTTCTTAGTGTACTGTTGTTTTGAAAATATGTCTTTTTGAAAAAAAAGAGTTTCTGAGTATAAAATTCTAAGAGTTGTTTTTGTTTTTAAAATTGCCAGAGTATTTTATATACTTTTTATCACATCCGTTGGAGGAAACAATTGCAGATGTATTGATCTATATGCAATTCCATCATTAAAACCTTTGTCATTTACAAATTTTGTCCAAGAAGTAGACCAGGCCTTCATGACAGCAGAGATTGTTGAGATTTAAGCTGTATGTGTACCCTGATGTATACATTAATTACATCCACCAGGATGTTATGCTTTTGTGTGTGTTAGTTGTGTTTTCTGCCTGTCTGTTTGTTTGTTTTCGTGGTAAATTCAAAAGTAATTAATGGATTTTGAAGAAAGGTTTTATGAGGGGAGGAATTGGCCACAATCTTTGACATTGTGGGATAAAACAGGATCATATTATGGACACACAAAAATCACGAATTTTTGTAAACACCCCCAGTGGAGGTCTGTGCTCTATGGATGCGTTCTAGTTTATTTATATTACACACAATCTGTGAGTTGGCACGTCCATGGCATATTTCATGAACCTGACAATTTGTTAATTTCATAGTTGCTAATATTCATGAAATGTGTTATTTTCTGGCCTATTTCAGGAAGTAAATTTGCAGATAATGTATAACATGTATACAAATTCAAATTTATTCAATAGTTTGTTAGTTTCCTATTTTCACCCAAATTACTATTGTTCTCTTAAGTAGTAAAACAAACGAGTGTACCTATTACATGTATTATGGGTCCCTTCTGCAAAAAGCTTGTTCTCAAATTCTACCAAGGCTATAACTCATCTTGAAAAATAGCTCCACGTTTTGATCGCATGTGAAGCGCCAACAGAGGAATCTAAATCTCAAACATTACACATAATTGACTACTGCTTAAAGAATTAGCTGAGTTCCTTTTAGACCATTCATCATATGTGTCAACTGTAGAAATTGGATTCCATGAGATAAGAAACGACTCCCCTCCCAAGTTAGAAATCAATAGGTTTAAAAAAAGCCTCCCTTGTGATTTCTCAGTTTTCACAGGTTCTCATTTCTTTTTGTTCAAGCCATATTGACAAATTTAACGATATCTTCTGTATTGTCACTAGCTTGTTTGATGGCCGTCAAGAATTTGAGAATATTTCCAACGTGATTTACATATGAAAAGAATCAAAGAAATAGCCAATCATTGTTAAAAGTGATGATTCCTTTTACTGTATTTTTATCTGAATACTTTTCATCACAATTCTATTATCCATATACATTTACATAATGGATTGCCTTATCTGTCACATAAAGTAAAACATCTCTGATGAGAAAATTTTTAGGTAATATTTTTTGACAATTTTCAACACAAGTTTGGACAAGTCTAAAGACTCAGTCTTTTTCCCACAAAATGATAGAAATAAAGGCATAAAGAGACACATTTTTATCTCTCTCCATCGCTCTTGCTCCTGGAAAAACCTCATTTTCATGCAGATGTAATCCATTCAAAAACTAAGTGATCCTGAATTATTTGAGGAAATTGTAATTTCAATGTGTAAAGTGGTACTTAAATGAGTTATTAAAGAGGGTGCTTCTCCCAGCACTTATAAATAAAGGGGGCCATAACAAGGCAATGAAATGGATGGCTGTCTTCCATGGGATAACATTTATCATTTCCAAAAAGCCATTTTTATTACCAAAGGAAAATTTGATGGATGTCACAGCAAGTGCTCTTTAAGTGCAGATGCTTTCAGTTTGGACTGCCATTCTCCAGTAACAGTGTTACTTCAGAAGTGGCATCCTTGTTACATAATACCTCTTTTCCACTGTCATGAATTGGCCTGCCAAAAGCCATGGGTATGCGGTTGAGACAGAAACCTTGGAGGTCACCTCGACTTATCTTTTCACTTATTAAGACCAGGAGCCCAATTGTGATGGTTGTGACCACCCATATAAAATGCTAACCATGTTTAAAAATCTTTCTCTCCTGAGTACTGTCATCATTTTTGGTCATAAGGCAATTGTGAGGGCTTGGTGTTAAATATCTTTCGGGTGTTGCACTTTATTTTGTTGCTAATGATATTTCCCAAGAGAAGGTTAGTCGTAGTAATGGTAGGGGATAAGTGATATCAGTTACCTTTATGAGTCATAGCAGTGTGAAGTAGGTCTTAAGGCTAATTTTTCGACTTATCTCAGTTTTCAAGCCATTTTCATTGTCATTTTCAACAGAACATGTCTTAGTAGTAACCACCAGTATTTACACAGTTTCAGGCGCTCAATTAGACGAAAACAGACTAATCATTAACCAAACTTGGTGACCAGAAGGAGATTTGGTCTGAATATGTATTGTTTTGAGGGTATGTATACTTGCATATAATATTTTTGTAAACCTAACCACACAGGTATCAGTTGCCAATAATCAATATGGGAATTCTGAGCTAGGTAAGCAATTTATCTGTGAATTGCCTCAGTATTTCGCCGATTATTTTGCAAAATTGTGGACTGCAGTCAGAGGTTAATTGCAGCTTATGAGATGCAGATAATTACATCAAATAATTGTTTATCAATGCATAGGTTGGGCTGGCGATTTAGTAATTAATGGAAACAGTTTTTAAGTACTGTACACAACAACTAACTTTTCCGTTTGAAATAATGAATAAGGTTTGAACCAAGTAGATCTGATATTAGTTTATTACCAAGATTGTATAAGCAGCACTTTAAAGGTTATCAACTATATTAATGTTTATTACCAAAGGGAATCTTTTGCTGCATATGTGTGTTTCTTTTTCTGTTCGTTTGTTTCTCCAAACTAATGAAAATATCTTTAAAAAGGCATGATTATACTGTTGCCATCAGTAACTAAAATGTTGTATTGTTCACTAGTGACTGATTTTATACCAGCTAGTAACTCCTCTGACAGAGAAATCTTCCTTGCCTAAGGATAGGCTTAACAGCTATCATGCTGCCTCTGGTCTCTGTTTCTTCTCCAAGCTGGTTGAGTGTGTTGTAGCTGCCAAGCTTATCCAAGACATTGAAATCAACAGATGTGATAACCCCTATCAATCTGCCTATAAACACTCTTCTAGAACTGCATTGCTATCCATAAAAATGAGGTACACTTATCTCTTGCTTGTGGGGAGTCCTGGCGATGCTTGACTTGTCACTAGCATTCGATACTATAGACGTTAAAACACGTGGTACATGCATTTCTTCAAGGTTTAGGTCTGTGGTTTATATCTTACCTAGCTGATAGCTATGATACAATCAATATCAAATCTCCTTTGCCCGACTTGTGCAAGCCATTGTATGGTGTGGCAAAGGTATCTCTACTTGGACCAATCCTTTTCTCCCTGTGCACAACCCCACTTGGCAGAGGCATCGAGCAGCACAATGACATTCCTCTTCTATGTCAGTAACACTCAGCTCTATACAGAACCTACATTTAAGAGTACTGCTGCTGCATTTCAGAAATTGATTCCATGTCTAACCAATGTTAAGCTTTGGATGTTAAATAACAAGCTCAAACTAAATCCTGACAAAACAGAATTTTAGCGTTCCGGTCAAAACAGGAACAAAATAAGCTAAAATGCCATTGTCCAATCTGCATTCTGGGTACTCCTATGTTCCCATAAACAGTGTTAGAAACCTAGACGGTTTGGTTCAGTGTAGGGTTTCCCTTTGGTGTCCATGTTAAGAAGGTCTGCAGTCAGTTGCATGATCTTAGACACCTCAGTAGTACCTCATGCATGAAGCTGCAATACTCATATGTGACACTCTTGTGGGCAGTCGCCTTGACTACTGTAATTTCCTGGTCAGAAATTAGGTCCAAATCCAGTTTTTAAAACTACAGTGTGTCAAAAAATTTCTAAAGTATTTCAGGCTTTACCTTACTCAACCATCATATACCTACTACCCCAGGTGCAACAAACCTGTCAGAAATTACCTGATTGTTCCACAGTTCTCATCTTTAGAAAAAAACGTTTGCCACAGCTTTTCATTTGATGCTCCAAATGTGTGGAAGGAGCTCCCTAACGACATCTGAACAGTGATTCTCTGCCATCTATCCGGTCCTAATTCAAGATATACCTCTTTAGTTAAATCTATCCTCAATAGTTTTCCTGTCTCTATGACGTCTCTGGTGTCAGCCTGCTATGTCCCTGGATTCTGATTTCTTACTTCGTCCTTAATGGTTCTATAACCTTAAAGTCTGTCATATGCGAGAGATTAAGTGTTATAAAAGTACTCATTACATTATATTTCCTTATGTAATTTTAGATGTTGGAAGGCCTGGCCAAAGAAAGAAATAATAATAATAATTATTATTATTATTTTTTTTTTTTTTTGGGGGGGGGGGGGGGGGGGATAATTTTGGATCATATTCTGAATAAAAAAATCCGAAATTTTGACAGTGCCATTGTTATGTTATCCAATTTTAGGTTAAAATAAAATAAGCAGGATTGGGATAAAATTACATTATGGGGATAGCTCTTAGCTCTAGCGGAGGTCTTAGCTCTAGGAGTACTTTCTAGTTATTATTATTGTCATCTCTTACCATTTTCTCTTCCGATACTGGCCCCATACTTCTGATTAGGATGTTGGTTTCCACTTCCAATGGAGGACCTGTGAATTGGGAAACATAGTTTATTAATAGAAGCTAGTATGTATACTGTTTTCCATGCATATATTATTGGTTTATCATTTGCTGACATAGTATATATGTTAAATGTTTAGATGCCAATTTGACTTGAAATGGTATTTCCAGATGAAACATGTTTTACAAATATATGCTGATACTCAAATATTTAGGTTTTAAAATATGGGGTCATGAACAAATTTCTATAAGTATGTAATGATCTTCATATAGTCTACAAACAAAGAAGCTCCGCGCAATGTTTCATCTTAATTATATAAGGGTACTACGATGTGACATTAAACTTTGATATTGTGTGAACTAAACAATTGCAACTTATCCTGAGATAAGAATGATTTTCCACTGATAGCAAAAATTTTTCACCACACAGATCATATTAAATCTGCTAGCATCAGTAAGTGATAAGCCAACGTAAAGTCAGTATATATACGCAATTTGTTAGCAAGCAAGACTGTCAGGTATTGTAACAATGTTCGTCCAATATATCTGTAATCAATCTTGTCAAAGTGGATCAGGCTTTACCAGGTAACAAGTAAGTGGGTGCTGTCTAACTTCCAAGAAATATAATCATGGCTTAGCTAACTCAGGTCATCCTTAGCAATATTGTTGTTTTGAAGTAACACCAGTAACAATCTGAAGTAAAAAAAAAACAAACTGAAACAAGAAAGCACTCACAGAGTGCAGACCTCTGACCGTGGAGTTTACCATAAATTCATGAATTTTCCAGATATCAAGAATATGAACTGGATCTGTCCTAAAATTTAATCATGTCTTGGCTAAGCCTCTACCAAGAGAGAATGTTTCAGAATGATTTGTCCATCAATTTTGGCAGACTAACAAATAAACATATTCAAATAGTCCGGGCTGTTAGGGCACCAAAAGGGGTGAATCACGCAGATTTGTCTACAAGCATGGAATTTGGCATAGATGCAGCTTAGAATATAGTGAATCAATTTTTTTTTTTTGGGGGGGGGGGGGGGGGGGGCGTCGAAGTCATTGGTCATTTGTAATGATATACCGGGCTGTTCAAAATGGCAACTGATCAGTAATGATTATAAAATAAACTTAAGAGACAGGGGATTGCGCAAATTGACCTACAGGCATAAAATTTGGCATAGATGTGTACTAGGACATAGTGAATCCATTTTGTGAGGGCGCCAAAGCCATTGGTCATTTGTAATGGCATACCAGTCAGTTAATTATGACAATTGGTCAGTATTGATTATGGAATAAACTTAAGAGACAGGGGATTAGGAAAATTGTTCTACAGACATAAAATTTGGCACAAATTTATTTTGGGGTACTGTGGTTCCATTTCTTTAGGACCACATAGTTGATAGTCATTGGTGATGGCAGTGGCTTGTCAGTCAAATATGGCCACAGGTCAGTTTGGTACATGCAATAAGCTTAATACAAAAGGAATTTTGCAAATTTATGAACAGGCATGAAATTTGACAGAGATGTGTGACAGAGTATTGTGTTTCAATTTCATTGGAACCCAGAGCAACTGGTCATTTGTGATGGCATACCGGTCAGTCAAATATGGCCAGTGGTGAATACTACAGATAATAAAAAGTTTGTACTAAAAATCATACAAAAGTAACATGTGCAACTTATTTCTGGTTAATATTTTTTTTACCAAATCTAGCATATTAGGACATCAGTGACCGGTTAGTTAGAACATTTTACCACGATAGATCTAAAATAATCTTAATCCTAGACCTTTTAGTTTACATATGAAATGCTAAAGTCTTGTCTTGACATGTGATTATAAGATATCTATATAGTCTACTCTAGTAAACATCTTCATTATTTATGCATCCCCTTTATATTTGTGTTCACTTGTGCAGTGGTGCCTGCTCTACTATTTTTATAGTTGCATGTGCTTGATATCTTTCAACCACATCATACAACAATGGAACAAACTATGCTAGCGTCTTCTTGACATGTCCAGTGTGGTAGCCAGTTTTCTTCCACCAACCCCACTCACTACAGTCTGGGATTTCCTGTTGTATAGTGGTTGCTTATCTTTTAAAATATTTAGTTGTTATAGCTTTACTATCAAACATAAGCTAAAACAGATGTTACCTTTATAATGTGTGGAAATATTGCACCAACCAATCCATAGTTATTTATTTATTACAATGACAATAATGTAAGCAACTATATAGCTATAATATGTAAAGTTGTTTCATCAATTACAATAGCAAAATAATATGAGTATAGCCAACTGTAAAACTTGTATTGCTATTTAACTTTCTGTAACTTAAATACTGACCAAATCCACACTAGAGTTCTATGTTGATGGAAGCAAACATCAATAACCATCCAAAATTTAAAAAAATATTCTTGTCAGTACTGCGGATATTGCTAATGTGTGCGTGCACCATGTCCCTAGTTCCTTGTTATTCTTTACCTTTCATTTTGCACTTTTGTTTTTATTTTGGTTGTATCAGGACGTTTGAGGTTGTGGGATATTGGTAATCTGAGATTTCTTGGATTGGAAGATTGATGTTGATTCATCTTTTGTCTTTTTGAAATGTTCCCTCTCTGCTTTTTTTTCAACTGCATTCAAAATCCTAGGGGAAAATAAGTCTGTAGACATGAAACCTGACCTTCCCAACCTATTGCAGTCATGTTCATGCAAATGTGGTGGCCACATTGCTTCAAATTGTATCCCTTCTGGCCAACTGGAGATTATCAATAGTGGTGTTTAGACATCACGTCTGTTAGTTTTCACCCTATGGGTAAGTATGCAACTAACATAAGTAACATCTTAACTGGTTAACAGTGGAGCCACCATTTAGTAAACCCCTACTTCCTAGCTACCTGTAAACAAAAGTGAACTTATTGATTGACCTTTTGTTTAGACCCCAGTTTTGGACCTTTATACTGGCAGTTTCAAAACTACCAGTATTGAAAATTGTTGAAATATTTCCCTGATATAAGTTATTGAGGTGCCCGAATATATTTTAATCTAGTTTTACACTTTTTCATTTTTACAATGAGGATGGTATTTATGTTTTATTTTAGATATCTACCAGAATTATCTTACTCTTATCTATGCGATGGTATTGTACATGTATACCAACTTAAACTCATAAAATTCTTCAAATTCAGATTGGGTCTCTTTAGCCTACAGGAGGCTTGGCTGTATGGGTCAGAAATTTGACCTTTCACCTCATCTCAGGTCATTTGGGTAGAATCACTTGCTGTGGGATATGGTCACCTCTATCTGCTATTATCTACTTTTGTAGTGCTTGTGTTGTGGTACTCTTAATTTGCCCTAATTTGCTTTACATTGCATTTTGTTACAATGACCTTTAAAAATGATTATAACCTATGTGTAACCTCAATGGTCTATATGTGTTACCAGACATATCTTATAGTAACTGTATTTATTTCATGTATCTGGTTCGTACATAAACATTGTAATTTAGTAAAATTATATTAATTTATGTAAACTAAAACTATGATCTGCCATATGTGTTTACTGTTTCCCGGAAGAGGCTGGACTGCAAGTTTTAGGAATCAGTTTTAGTTCCTAATAATGCCTTGTCTGCTGAGTGAGGTAGAAGTACTGGATATGAAGAAATCTGTGTTCATGAAACTGAGGAAGAATCAATGATGTTATGATGTCACAGTAAGCAATCATCACTAACTTTGGAACCCTACAGAAATGTGATCATAATACCCTTATATTAATCTGCACCAAATTTCATGCCTGTAGACTAATTTGCATAATCTCTTCTCTGTGCCACCATGTTCTGTACTGTCCAGTGTCCACAATGGACTGACCGGTATGCCATTAGAAATGACCATTCGCTTAAGAGCCCTCAAAAACTGGAAGCACTATAATCTACATCTTTGCCAAATTTCATGCCCGTAGGCCAATTTGCACAATCCTTTCTCTATTCCATGTCCAATACTGACCACTTGCCATACTGACCAGTATGCCTTTACAAATGATCACTGGCTTTAGTACCCTCACAAAATGGAATCACAATATCTTTATCTGCATACGTGTCAAGTGTCATGCCTGTAGACCAATTTGCACAATCCTTTCTTGGTGCTGTCCATTTTTAACAATGGACTGACTGGTATGCCATTACAAATGACTGTTGGCTTCAGCACCATCAAAAAGGAATCACAATATCCTAATGTACATCTGTACTCAATATCATACCTGTAGACTAATTTGCACAATGCATTCTAAGTTCTAAGTTCAGTACTGACCACTGACCATATCAAACTGACTGGTATGCCATTACAAATGACCGCTGGTTTCGGTGCCCTAAAAAAATTGATTCACTAAATGTTAATCAACATCTGTGCCAAATTTCATGCTTGTAGACAAATCTGCATGATCAAGTCTCTAACAGCACGGACTAAAACATAATCATCTTGTGGAGGTGATAAATGCTATTATTATTGTTATTATTATTATTATTATTATTGTATGATATATTGATATCTAAGGCATTTCATCTATATAAAAAATGTTGATTTTACAAGAATCAGCAAGAAAATAAATCACTGCAAATACATCGAAAGCAAAGTATGATGTGGTAGAATTTACAACGTCCTTTCAATCGCTCCATCAAATCATGTTCAAAGTCAAATGTTAAAAGTATATAAATTTTACATGGGATATTCGCTATCTCTGTTGTTGTCTATTTATATGCTATAATACTTTATGATGAAATTTTTGAAATAAGTGATTTCTAGACATAATTCAACAGACCTAGAAGGCAACTCAATTAACAATCAGTTCTCTCATGTCATAAATTAAGACACTCCATCCTACAAATATATCATATTTTGTATCTACATCCGCCAGAAGGTTTTTTAGGGCGCATTTTGTCTGTCTGTATGCCAGTTTGCTGGTCTGTGATCGTGTTAACTCAAAAAGTAATGACCAGAGTTTTTTCTGTGGGTAGGGTTCAGAAAAGGAAAAAAAGTGATCACATTTTGAGAAAGATCTAGATTATTTTCTGAAAACCAAAAAGTCCCAAATTTTCAGAAATGCTCTCGCTGGTGGAGGTTTGCACTCTATAAATGAAAGGCATTGTAAATGTTTGATATGGTCCACAATACTAGTCACCTATTTCTGAACTCTGCTCGCCACTAAAATGCCCAGTAACAAGTGTTTCTAGTCAGATAACTATTGTCTTTGTTTGGGAGCTTGAGTCATTCTTCATTATGATCAATTGTTTCAGCAATTGGCCCTTTTGCTGCTGTCGTGAGATATGTCCAAGCTGGCGACTGAAGCAGGAAATATGAACTCTATATATCTTCGTTTTATGTCAGTGTTGTTTCAGATTATTTGTATTTATAAATAAAACCGTCCATTCTGCACCATTTATCACAGGCTTTGCATTTTCTAGAAATGACATATGAACCTCAGACATGGCCAAAAATTACAGTCTCATAAGATAACATTTCAATGGTAAAATTATTTAGTCAGTGCTGAAATGTTTTGGTCAACTCTCCAGTATTATGTTTCTGAAATATGTCTGCTTTTTGGGGGCTTTATGAGTTAGAGTTCTTGGGGAAACCTAAATCAAATTAGTAGTAATAACGGAGAGATAAGGTTAAAAGCATATCCTGGTATATCCAGCAAATTACTGCAGCTTTTTGGGTCTAAATATTTTACAGAATTCTTTCCTGTGGCATTTAGAAGTTACTGTGCACAAGTGTCCACCCACAAGAGATAAATACCTGAAAGTTGATATGAGAACCTTGAGTAATTCGTTCTACTCCAGCATGTTATGATTAGAGTGTGTTTGTTTGTCAGTTTGTTTGCGGTTACTCCATAAGTATTATAATAAGTATTATTTGTTACAATATTCTTTATTTTTAGGGACTTCATAAGTATTATAAGTATTATGTGTTATGATATTCTTTATTTTAGGGACTCCATAAGTATTATAATAAGTATTATTTGTTATGATATTCTTTATTTTTAGAGACTTGCCAAAGGAAGAAGCAATTAACTTCTAAGAGAGCTCCGGAATATATTCTGGACACCATAAAATCTTACATTTTAAGAAATGTCCAGATCATACTCTGCATAAAAATTCCAGAAATGCCCTCCAGTGAAGGTCTTGGATCTGCAAATGCTTTATAGTTCAGCATTTACTTTACCTGGTTTTGTCCTTTGTAACAGTTTTTTTTGTATACGAAATTTGTTAGTGTATGCATACAATATATAGTAGTCTCTTTCCAGAGTTGTATGATTTAGACAACAGTAGGGACTACAGAGGTGTAGTGGTAACACATGTGCATCCAACCCCCTGATATTGGAGTTGGATCCTGACACAACCTCAAGTGGGGAAGCTGGCAGTTGTTGGGTGTTGGCCAATGGTTTACAGAACCTTGACCGACTGTATGTACTGGTTTCTTTCGAACTTCTAGCTTTAAACACCAAATTGATAACAATAGTTAGATTATGCACATTATTGAGAATTCGATTCATCCAGTTATATAGCATTTATCAAAGGCATTATGGTTTAGATTCAACTTTTTTGTCCATATAACAATTCAGGAATCCATATATGTAGATCCGACCATGCAAACATTCACTGATCAGCCAATTCATCCTTTGATATAAAACTATTGTCACAAAGAGAGTTCATGATTTATAAAAGGGCCTTTGAAGTTACCATTATTTTTGTTATCTATTACCTTTTGTGTAGCAAATGCTACTTTTTTAATCTAGTTGATTTAATGCAATAAGGACGTTGAAAGGCATATTGTTGCAATAGTTTATTGCTGCAGTTGTATTCTTTGATAATCCTTTTGAATTATGATAATGATTAACTGAAAAATTTACCTTGAAGAACAAATACATATTTCATTTCCTTTTTTGGTGTTGTTGTCATACATTAACAGGTGAGGCTGTTGTTTGCACGATTGTAATTATGTATTAGCTTGTGGGATGTGGTATATCGGTATAAATAAACCACAAGTAAACATGCATTCACCCGGTCAAAACGACAATGCATAAATTCTTGCAAGTGTTTAGTTGTTGATATTCAGTTTCAAATTATGGAGTGATAAGGTTTAAAGTTTGATCAAAACTGAAAGATTTAAGCTTTAGACTGATGGGGGTTTCTGATAAAACTACTGACAAATTAGTCAGAAAACTTACTAACATTGCACTTAAGGAAAAAAGGGTAGTGGGATATGATCTGCAACGTTAAGCGCTTCGTATTGGCGACATTTAGATCTAATCTACTGCAAATTATTCAGAAATGTTACCCAAGGTTATATGATCACTGACATATGTACAGTACTTGTTGATATTTGAATGTGAAAATTTGTGTTTAGCTTCGGAGCACAGACATATTGTCTGGTGGTGTTCTCTTAGAAGATTGACTTTCCTTTAATGTCACTTTCAACATTGTTTTTTTTATAGTATAGTGGTATATATTTATACTCAGTGCAATATCCACATTACTGCTGGACTAAAGAGGCTATTTGACCCATCCCATTCGAATCTTTAGTGTCTGAAATTCCCTTAACTTAAAGACAGAGGTTCAGGGATGAGAATTTATTAATGCTGCTGAGGTTCTTTAGCCTGCCACTGGGCATATGACCCAATGACAGGGAACTGCCATTTCAAGTGGTCATCCAAGTCAGTATGCATATTGTAACACATGGTTTAGGTCAGTGGAGAGGGTGGAGGAAATGAATGCATACTAGATGGTTAGTATTTTGCACTGAAAATAATTTGGACATCAGCAAACAACTATCAACTTAGAGAGCTTAGTGTGCTACAAATCAAGCAACTGTGACCAGTTTGAATACTTTGTGGGTCCCAGCTTACACAAGTCAGACTTTGTCTTTGTTCAGACACAACATTTTTCACTGAAATATTTAATGTTATAACTGTTATTATATATTAAAAGGATACAGAAATAAAATACAGCAGACAGTGTCAGAATTGTAAGAAGTTCATTTTCTCTAATATCCACTAACTGTGTCAAAAGTGTAACACAGTATGCAGCCATCATGGATTTATTATTTATGATCCATGATATAAAGGTAAATAAAGGATACTCGAGATGGCTCAAGTGAAAAAAGTCTTTTATATTACGGCAGGGGTTTATCATATTAGCCATTAAGATGTGGTAAAACTTGTTTAAGCTACTTGTGGGAATATCTTCAAACCTTGAATCTTCTCCCATAAAACGGCTTCAACATACCTATTAAAACCAGGAAGAATATCAACATGACAATAAACTGTTTTTGAACATAATTTTCAAATATGACTAAACCAGCTCATTGATGACAAATTATGCATAATTTTGAAATCCAAAGGTCAAATTCCTTTTTTTAAACCTGATATGCTTATGCTTCATTAACAATAACCCAGCTTAAGATTGGTTAAAAAATTCCATTGGCCACCAAAGTACTGGTTTCTGGTTTATGAACTTTTGACTTAGCCTATGAATACAGTTTACCACATTAACGCGGCCTTAGCCAGACACAACTTGACAGGGACTTCAGAAGGACTTCAGGCATCAAAATTTTCATGAAAGAAAGGGACTCTTTTGCACCATTCCCACCTTTTAAATCTGTACAGAGCCACAGAGACTTAATTCCAGGAATGTGAATGAAACGTTGCTGATATCTGTCTAGTTTAATTCTTGCTGAGACTTTCAAGTGTTGACATTCAAGTTTTAAACCGATTTTCCAGTGTTATTTATTTATAGATTGACACTAATATTTTATATTTTGGAATATCCGTACATAAATTTGGTTTAAGCAATGTCCAGAAATACTATCATCTGCCAAAAGTGCCAAACGTATCATTGTTAAGTTTTGCATTCAGGAAATAGTGGGACATGTCACCTCCATATTCTATATGGCATCAAAGGCTGGATAAGAATCTATGGACACAGAATCCCAATTCTGAAAGTTTGGTAGCTAAAGCCTCTCTTACATCCCAATGTACGGGTTGGCACACAAACACACATGGGCTATGGAACTTATGAAAAAGTTGCAGGCTGTGGCCAGTTCATAGAGGAAGTTGGGTGAAATAGTGTAGCAAAACAAAATATGTGGCTTTGGGGTATCTAGGAGATTGCAAGTGTGTCACACTTGTTGACCAAGTAAATCTAGCAAACATGCGCTGGCTGTTAGCGCTCGGGATCCTTAGTGCAGCGCAAACAGTGAAAGGCTGTAATCAAGCAAGGTGCACTCACTTCCCATTTACTTCACATGTGAACAGCCCGTAGCAGACTCCTACTCACGGCAGACGAAAGTGTGCTGTCCATGGGCTTGAAAATAAATGCAGACCATTTGCAAGTGACTTGCACTTTGGGACATTTTGGCCTGTAGTCATCGCATATGTACCCATACACAATGGTTGTAAGAAAGGTTTAAGTAATTCTGTCAGACCATCCCGTGTGTAAGTTGATGTGAATGTGATCCATTTGGCTATGCAGAATCGGTTGCTTTTTGTGGTTAGAAAAGGTAATCATATTGTATCATACTGATGGGGTTTAAATAGCAAGTAGTTAACAAGTTTGAGATTCAACTACTTGTATCTCGACTCTAGCTCTGAAGTCGTGGGTTTGAATTTTTTCTCATGGCAATATGTCAGATTTAGGGTCAGTCCTAATATAACCCTATCCATTGAAAGGGACGTAAAACATCAACTCTAGCTTCACTGGTAACACTAAAATACTGAAAGCTCTGCCACTGCTTTTTATCACACAAATAAATTTATCAGCTGGTAAGAAGCTAATCTCACATGACATGTAAAGTCGGTAGCAATTATTAGTAGCACGTGAGGTAAATTCAATTTAGTTGTGTGGATGAATAGTAACAGTGACTCTTAATATCTACATAAGCAATAAAATTTGTCAATGTTGAGACGAGAGCATAAATAGTACATTGTTGCTAACTCTTCACTTCCTGCATATGTTATTTTATTGTTAAAATGTTTACAAAATGGCCTTAAAACTCAAAGTCTACAGCACAGAGGGTATTTAATATCATTCTTGCTCTGTCCATTTTGATGCTAAAGGAAACATCCTATCATTTACAATTGTGGTTACATAATTAATACACATCAAAGCAATAAAACTACTGTGAATATCCAGAGTTTTAAGAGTATTTCACAGCATGCCAAAGCAGCTGGTTGTATTTGTTTATTATTTATTTATTTAGTGTTTTACATTACACATGGTACATTTGTAGCAGTTATATTGTGAGGGCTAGTTGCAAGGGTGGAGGAAGCCAGTACATGCAGTCGGTTACGGTTACATACTGTAAACCACTGTCCAGGGGCAAGTAACTATCAGCTTTCTCACTTGAGGTCGGGCTGGAAATAAAACTCCAATATCAGAGATAGGAGACAAGTGTTTACCACTGGGCCACTATGCCCTCTGACATTTATTCTTCTAAGTAACACCTATGAATATGGCTATAAATATAAAACCTAATGAAAATCATATCTAAATAATGTAAAACCAAAACCTAATAATTCCAATCTCAAAAGGTAACGTCAACTTAACATATTTGTTCAAATTCATTCATACTCTATTTTCCTATATGAGAAGCAGTTCAACATTGTGAGTAAAAACAAATAAACAAATTAAAAAATAACAGAAAAAGAAGATAAAAATGCTTCAGAAAATCTCTTTCGTGGGGGTCTGGGGGTGGGGGTGTGTGTGTGTGTTAAAATATTTGTATGATAGCCTTTGGGCACACTGATATTATTATATTTGTTATTATATATAACAAGGCAAAACAGTACAATATATGCTGTGGACATTTAGCTTTCTCCCTCGATGTCATCGCCAGTATGTTTTAAAAGAACCAAATGTACCATACCACTAAAGGCCAAAATATATTGCTGGTTTTTGTATTGGTAAATAAGCCACATTGACTGGTTGTTGTCAGTGAGGAGGGAGTATAAATTGACTGGCTGCAAGAAAAATTACATTTAATTCCACAGTTGTATTTCATCCCATGACAGGCAACCCGCAGTTTCACTTGTTTGAGCAAACTGTTGACTGTTGCTCGACTAGGTTGCTTTATTATCCATCTTGCCAACATCAGGAGGAAATATCTCTGTTCGAAGAACTTAAACTGAAGCAGCTATTTTTGAAAATATCAAAAGAATAGTGGTCTAACATCATTATTTACCTTTAAGTCATACCTTGACAGATTTGAATAATAAATAAACGATTTAATGGCTGTCATGAGAGGAAAGGATATAGAGAAAATAAATCAGTGTCCCTTGTCTACAAAAGCATTGTGGTTCTTAATTCTGGACTAAATCCCTGAAGGGTAACATCCCACCAGCTTGTGTGCTGAAAATAATGACGCATCATGGTTACATGGAAAGCCCTTAGGGCTACGTGTGATTTCTTTATTGTATAAACATGTAGTTATGTGGTATAAAAATATATTGCTTGCATTGTGATAAATATAAATCCTGGTGAAAAGTTTAAGATTTATTTTTGTAAGCTATAGTTCATTGAAGACTGTGCAGTTTATCTTTTAAAGAATCCCAAAGGAAATCTTAACTTAAAAATATCCAACTAACAACTCCGATTTGGGTGAACAGAGCACAATGATCAAGTGATCAACAATTACTGCAGAGCGGAATCCAAGTGAACCAATGGGATAGGAAGAAATGACTTTGTTGATTATTGGGAGGGGATATTGAGGGTTGGGGGGAGTGTGAAATAAAGCAAAGCATTCCTAGATATTGGGAGCAGCTTGCTTAATTCTATACCAGTTAACGATCCAGTAAACTGGAACTTGTGAAAAAGTAACCAAAGTAAAATATAAAAAGTCAACATCAATACTTGAGCACCCGTTGATAAATAATGTGCATCTTGGCTTTGTTGATGTACACTTGGAACACACAAATGGGGGAAGTTCAAGTTGAGATTTAAACCCAACAGCCACAGTCGGGGGGGATGGGTAACAAAACCACATAACTGTTGGAATTAACACCCCTTTTAGCAGCTAATAAAATACAAGAACAGTCCCCGAGTTAATACCACATGCTGCAATGAGGTCGAGGGGTAATTTGACTTAACCAGTACAGGATCCGCCCTATAATTGCAGGAAATTGTCAAGAAACTATGTAATTAAATTAACAAAGTTATAAATGGGGGCAAGCCCCCAACCCCTATGAATAATATTCCTGTGTATAGCAGTAAAAATAAAAGGATGGAATTGCTAAAACGTGGAATTATATTATTGCCCAAATCTCGCACTGGTAAAGTAAAAACTAGCCTAGTTGTATTTGAGCCCCAGAACATAGAGATATGAGACCAAAATGGTTAAATGCCAAAACTGTAATACCTAGGTCACACCTTTTCTTATGGTGGTACCTGTATATACTTGATTTGCACTTGGCAACCTCGTCCTTGTGGCTTCAAATAGAGATATTCAAATATGTATATTGGTAATACATGATGAAGAATGCCCTCCCTCATTTATCAATCGTGTCCCCTTCAGCCCTTCGGTATGTACAACTGTTGTACAAGTTATAAGATGTTGCAGGGGGGTTTTAAAACTTTTAAAAGGCAGCCCTAAAAGGCAGTCACTTCCTAAATTGTATCCAACCACTCAAAACATGGCATTCCAAATGTGAATCCCACTGAACCACACTGAATGCTTACTAGCCAAATACCAGCAGGCCGAACTATACTGAATGTGTACTACCAAAATACCAGGCAGACCAAACCACACAGAATATGTATGAGCCAAATATCAGGCAGACCGAGCTACCCAAATATCAGGCAGACCGAACCACATTAAATGTGTGCTACTAAAATACCAGGCAGACCGAACCACAACTGAAGGCAGATGAGCCTATTTGAACCCCAGAATGGAAGGGTGTGACCTATGTATTAGCCAACTAGCCACTGAGGCCTGTAAGAATAACGGCAGATGCCAAACATAAGGGTACAGCATAATTCACTGGCATATGGTGGTAAACACCTCAAGTATTTGCTCACTTAACACAGCTATTGATTACCAAGGGATGTGTAATATGCAAAGAAGCTATTGGTTTTATGACAAAATATGAGCAGAGTATTTGGCCCTTTAAACTAGAGATGAGCCAAATCTCATTTTTTCTCCCTCTTCCCTGTTTCTAATTTCCTCTTTTGGTACCATATTCTATTTTGCAGTAGGCCACTTAATTTGTTCGTGAGAAAGAAAATTTTGACAAAAGTTGATTTTCACAAAAGTTTGTGCAGTTATGGAACATGGCCAAGAAAAAAGTAAAAAAGCTTTGCAGAGACAGTGTTGAGGCAAGTATCAATAATCATACAATACAAGAATGCTTTATTCTGATGACATGGTAGAGGGTACGGTGACACAGTGGTAATACACCTACCTCCCACGTATGATATCAGAGTTCGAAACCTGGCCTGATTTCATGTGGGAAAGCTGGTAGTTGCTTGTCATTGGTAGGCAATTTACAGTATTCACAATCTTGAACAAGTGTATGTACTGGTTCTCTCTACAATATAACCCAGAAGATTCCAGGCATGACATAAAACACTAAATAAAATAAAAGATAACACAATTAGAACTAGTATGATATAATGAGCCCATTTGAAATGATTGTTATTTTGCAAAATGTTTATCAGGATAAGTAGGTATCATTACCATATAACATAGATCTATAAATTCTTGTTCTGGTCCCATTGTGAAAAAGTTTTGACAATTTCCTCAATTTTATTTGTTTATTTTTCACATTGATTTCAACATATGGCACAGGTTTTATCACGGTGAGTAGTTTATAAGGACAAAGGAAACTATTGCATACTCTTTGACCAAGATTCTGCACTATAAACTGCAGGACAGCTACCAATTTTCCCCACATTATGTCAGGTCAGGAATTCGCACCAATGACCTCACGGATATGAGGCAAGTGTCTTAACCAACCCCTCCTCCAGTGTAAAGAAAGTTCATATCTAAACATATATTAGATTTGGTGTCCAGGCTTTGGTAGCAAATGGAACGGTGGTCAAGCCAAGTCATCTGGCTTACAACACTTTCATCACTGACCTATTTTGACACATAAAGGGTCAGGTATTGGCACATAAAATAATTCTTCCTTGCAAAGAGACATCCCCTTTTAAAATATCGCTAGTTTACTCGACCTTTTCTCTTTGTACAATTTCACCTTCTAAGACAAAACATTGAGACAGTATGACGTACCACTAAGGGACAAAGTGTTCTGTAACCTCCAACTCAGTCATACAATAATTTCAAAACTCTGTACACCTTTATACAAATCTCATTACTCTGTTTAAGACTGCTAGTAATATTTATAAGTATCCCACGAAATTCATAAAAGTTTGTATTCCATTATAAACGTGTACATTTACTGTCAAAATTCTTGATTTGAAATTCAAATTTTACAGACCAGTAGCACCTACTGAAGGCATTATATTACACCATAATTCAGTGCCTGCATTCAACAGTTGATAAGTCAATACTGCATTGGTTTCTTCAGTTTTCAGTAACAATGAGATTATCAGGAAGCTCCAATTCAATCATAGATGGGTGGATATTGGGACAAAATGAAGTGTTAGTGGGAGCTTGGTTTCTGGAGGACTTTTCATTCAAGGGAAGGTCAGATGGCGGCAGTAATATAGACGTCCTAAAAGGCCATCCATTGGATGCGGTAAACTTGAGGAAAATCTGATTTCAAGGGATTGACAAACACTTGATTAACAGTTTTTGTGTGAACTGATTAGATGATGGCATCTGAAGAAAAGGTGGCCAATTTGGTTACTGTGTTCCCAGACTGAACTTGAAAGAAAAATATGAGTTTTGGATCATACATACATGTGGAAGCGTCAGGTTGCACACCGATCTTGTTAAATTGAACAATCCCAATGGTGTGATGTAATAAGTATATACTATCATAGTGTGTTGTTATAATTGACATTTCTAATCCAGGAGGTATAAATGTTAAGGTGACCTAGTCACATTTCTACTGAGACATAAACGACTTAAAGTGCTTTGAGCAGAATAGCTATTTTAGCAACTAAATGGTTAAGAAGGAAAAGATACATCTTTACATTTTCCTTGTATTCTTGCTATTGTGATATATTTTCCAAGGCCATCTTTTCACAGAGTTGCCACATTTGGTAAATTTGATTACCCAACCAATGCAGCAGTGGTTTTCACCTTGAGTTAGAGATTTTAAGGCTGAGAAATTGGGTAAGAAATGAAATAACCAAGTGGGATGATGCTAGAATTATGTTAGAAAAAGGGGAAGCTAATTTTATATCTTCTTTTGCAATGAGACTGTATGTTTTTGACCTTTAGGGCTATATCCAATAAGGATCCAGGACCCAATATGTCCTGGAGTATATTCAAATAAGTGGTACTTAGCTATTTAAATATTAATATAGGCTACAAGTGGTTTGGATACTTACCAAGTGTATAAACACAAATCACCCAACCTTCCGCAGAAGGTTTAAGAAACCCTCAATACAATTAACCTTTAGTAAACTTGATATTCAAAATCTCTGCAGAGTATGCATACTTTAACTTTAATATTCCATACAATATATTACCCACCATATATAACAGAGTATTCAGGTACATTGGCCAATATCAAAATGAGTCGAAAGCTGGGGCTTACATCCCTGTCATATCTAGGGGGGTCATATAAGGTCAGGCACGCTGTTTTTCTTATGTGGGTGTTCCACCACACGACTAACGCTCCCGATTAAGGTTTTTGGGGGGTCGGTTTGAAATATTTGCTTAGACCCAGACCTTCTGTATGGGTCGGTTGTTGTCGGTTGGGGCCGTGTGAAAAATCAAACATGTTTGATATTTCTCAAAACTCAAACTGATTCATATTTCCCGCCGTCATCAAAATGTCTAGTCCCAGGCTTCCTCAGGCCTCCTCAGACCCAAATTTACATAGTCGTGTGTTGTCCCAGGCCGCCTGCGACCCTTAGTCCTAGACCTCCGTACCTTAGTCCCAGGAGGCCGGTTGTTAATCCCAGACTCAAATATGATGCGGTGTCCTGGGACCCAAAAATCAAGGTCTGGGACTAAGCCCCGACTAAGGGTAACCGACCCTAACCGATCCAACACGGCCTCCCCAGGACGCCTGGGACAGCACAAATTTAGTCTGTGACAGTCTGAGGACGTCCCAGGAGGCCTAGGACTAACAACCAATTAAGAACCGATTGTTTTCCGCGCGTCGGAAATTAAAATGAGGCAATGAGCAGGTCTGGGACTATATAAGCGACCGTACACACTTTGTCATTGTTACTGACTGTTTGGCTACTGAGAGACGTGTGTCACTGCTTTGTAGGGGTTTTCAGTTTTTATTTTATATATATTATACTTGAGCTTAAGGCAAATTTCACAGTTAGGAGACACATTTTACTATTTTTTATTATTTTGTCGACTGGATTATGAGGAAAGAGAAAGGAGGGAAGAGAGGAAGGAAAAAGATGGATGACAGGGAGAAGAAAAGTCAAGCAGAGGAAAGAGTAGAAGTTACAGAGGAGTTGATTGAGAGGAGAGAGGAGGAGGAGATTGAGGAATGTCGAGCTATTGAGGAAGTTGTGGAGCAAGAAGAAGAGAGGTGTGAAGAAGATATAGAATGCCATTCTTCAGCCAAGAGAGCCAGGGTGTGTGCAACTTTTACAGACAGTCAGCAAATTTCTATTGTGGAATTTGTAAAACTGCACCCAGAACTGTATGACAAGGAACATCCACATTTCCATGACAGGAACAGAAGAGAGGCTGTCTGGGCAGAAATATCTGCAGAACTCAAGCTCCAGCCCTTTGATGTGAGACGTTGGTTCGAGTCCCAGCGAACCCATTATGGAAAGCTGTCTAAGCTCCAATCTGGCCAAGCCCCGAGGGAGATGACCAAAAGACAGTCCTGGGTCTACCAACAGATGGGTTTTCTTAAAACCCACACCAGAAGAAAGGGGGCCAACAGAAGTTCAGGTTTTGAGGCCAGTCCAAATACCAGCAGGCAGGACGAATCATGTGGGTCAACTACTGACACAGAACACCTCGAGTCCATTGTCCTGAGGGAGAGGAGTCAGTCCATCATTACATCAACACCCGTTTCAACTACAGACTCCAAGATTCTCGAACACTTTGAGCAGATGAGGACACTTATCTCAGGTTTTCTGCATCAGAAGTCAGACAGGCAGCCCTTCTTTGACTATGTGGCATCAGAGGCCAAAAAGATGACTCAAGAAGAATTTGAAGAATTAAAGGGCAAGATATTTAGAGACATCAAAACTATTAAGAGTAACTGCAGACGTCAGCCATTGCCCAGAAGATCAGCCACTGTTACCACGGAGTCCCAGAGGGTCGGCCTACTGCCAACAACCACTCCACAGGCGTCTAGTTCCACTCAAGCAGCAACTAGCAGCAGTTTTGTGTACTATACACCAAGCCCCATTGGCTTCAGCAACCCGACATCTGTCCTAACTGTACAGGACGAAGGGAGCAGACACAATCTGAGTGGAATCATAAGCCAGCTACCAGATCTGACATCAACACAGATCGTTGAGCAGCCTCAGCAGCAGCAGCAGCCAGAGCAGCAGCTCTTTACTATCACCACTTCAGCACCACCTCAACAGCAGCAGCAGCCTCCTCAGTAGCTATCCAGTCAGGGCGGGTCTTTGACCTGCCAGGCCCTTTTCAGGGCCACCAATTCTTCCAAAAACAATTATTCAGCTGCAAGTTATTCCAATTCCCCTCCCAAAACAAAAAAGTTCAGTGCAAATACTTATAACAAGAAAAAAAAATAAAGCCCAACACCCACACCACCCCAAACATGAAATAAATAACCCATGGTAGCACACATAACAAAAAAGGCCACATAAAAAAATATTTAAAAATAACTCCCAATATGGCCATTAATCAGCCCATTTTTAGATTAAAATCCATGGGATAGTTTAAAATCTGTAATTGAAAAGTCCAACACTTACACCTTCCCTAGAGTTAAAAGGCATTATTACATACTTACCAACCCACAAACAGACAAACCCAATACCAAACATAACAGCCAAATAACAAACCCAAATGAACTGACAAACTATTTTGCGAACACAATCCCCCATTATTGAAAACAAAACTAGTTCCATGGTAATATTTTCCACATTTTTGTAAATAGAAGTGAAGATTTAAAATTGAAGATTTCCATAAAAACATTTCTGCTACAAATAAATTTCCAACCCATGAACAAAAAAAATTGGTGAAATTAGGATGTGGATTTCAAAATATATAAAACAAAATTCAATTTAGGATATTGTGTGTGACTTTGTGTTTGGCTTTTGTTTAACACTGGGTTTGTATGTTTGTTGGGTGAGTAAGTTGTGTTTGTCTTTTTATCCGTCTGAACAAGTTATGTTTGGCATGGGAGTTGTCTGTTTGTCCGTCTGAACAAGTTATGTTTGGCATGGGGTTTGTCCGTCTGTAGCAAGCATAGCTGATTAATTGTTTTTGGAATATTTGGTAATCCTGAAAAGGATTGTTATAGTTAGTCCTGAAAAGGACTGTTTACTGCAACAGGACTTATATTCTGCCATCTTGCCAGGCCACTGCTCCCTCATTATTGAAGTAGTCCTTCAGGTAATCCTTCTGTCTTTTGGCCTCTCTAGCAGGGTTTCTGTCTTGGCCACCACCAGCAGCACCACCAATCAATCCAAAATCACCAGGCAAATCATCATCATCCTCCTCCCCAGGCTGCTGACCAGCAGGTTGACCTTGATACTGGCTTCTGAGTATGTTGTGCAGAACCACACAGGTCATGACCACTTCTCTAACTGTTTCTGGGGGTAGTTCAATGAAAGCGTTCTCCACAACTCTCCTGCCCCTTGATATTCTATAGTTGGCAATCCTTTCCTCTCTTGTTAACAGCCTTCTGCCATAGGGTTTCATGAGCCAGGTCTTCAGGGCAAAGGCATCGTCTGCCAGAATGAAGTAGGGGACATCTCTGCCACCCTGGGTTATAGGAGCTGGGTCAGGGAAGCCTATCCTGCCATCTTCAATCCTCCTCTTCTGCTGAGAGGCATTAAATATCTGGGCATCTGAGCAAGATCCAGCTGTACCCACATCCACCCATCTGAACTTGTACTGTCCATCTACCAGGGCCAACATCACAATAGGAAAGAACCCCTTGTAGTTGTGGTAGAGGGCTCCAGAGTTCTTGGGTTTCTTCAGGGCCACATGCTTGCCATCCAGGGCTCCCAGGGCATGTGGAACATTCCACCTGATCCTGAATTCCCTCTCCAGTTCTTTCCACTCATCTGGAGTAGTAGGACATTTGAGGTACTCTCTGGTGAACTCATCCTGGATGGCCCTGCAGACCTCTGGTAGAAACTTGGAAATGGTGGATCTGCTAACCCTGAACTGACAGGATAATGATGTGTATGACTCTCCAGTGGCCAGATATCTGATGGTGAGGGCTAACTTCTCCCCAACACTGATTGGTGCTCTGTAGTTGGTGGCCTGCCTGGCTAGATGTGGTTCCAGTCTGGTCTTTATTATTTCAGAATTCTGGGGTCATCCTCATGTAGTTGGTGAATGTCTGTGGCATACATATCAGCAATAATGTTGTGGTAGGCCCCCCCCTCTCCTCTCTCTGCAGTAGCCATGGCCTGACCCACATGTTGTGCCTTCTTCTAGGTCTCTGTATGGGTGCTGGTGGTGCTGCTGCTGGTGGTGGTGGTGGTTGCTGTGCTTGACGTAAAAATGGAAATACATGATTATTTGTAACTGAATAAAAACCAAAAAAGCCCTAAGTTGTTGTTGAATCTGTCTTCCATTAAAAGGTGGCATCCTGCTGTGTTCCTAGAAAAGCAATGGTGATTAGATTGCGAATTTTATATATATATATACCCAGAAAATCCAGCAAATTTGCAAAACAAGAATCGGCGATCCTGGTCTGGGGAAGACTGAGGAGGCCTGAGGACGCCGGGACTTAATCGTGGGTTAGTTGGGGCTTAGTCCCAGGAGGCCTGAGGCGTCCTGGGACCCAGTCGGTTTGTGTGCAACAGGATCGTGGTTGAAACCGACCCGAAAACTGGCTTAGTCGGTTCTTAGTCCCAGACCAGTCAGGGACTATCTGCGGCCGCCTGAGGCATCCTGAGGCCGATCTGTACTTAATCCCAGACTTTAATACCGACCCAGTATTCCCGCCCATTTTTGTTTTTTTTCCACTGTCCACGATTAAGGGTCCCAGACAGGATCGGGACTTAATCTTTTGGTGGAACAGGGGCATAAGATGTAATCACCCGTTGGATTTGGACACTCGACCATAGGGATCAACAACTGGGCTTAGTGGGCAACTTGTCTACCTTAAGTGGTCATCAAAGGTACTTTGCAGAAGGTTTTATGTTATTCTATGAATGAGGGTTAAAATTGATGCAGGTTTACTGTGTCCTAGTTGGCCAATCATCTAGTTTAGATATTATAAAGGCCTGTTAATCCAAATTACTTCAGTCTTGTCAACACACAATTTACTTGTAAAAACCACCTGATTCAGCAGACAAAGTAAATTGTAAATAACATATTTTCTGTCTTTCATGCAATATGCCATTACTCAAAAATCTTATTTTAAAAATAAGTTTGGTAATTATGGTTGCAAGCATTTTCCAACTGACACTACAATATAACCCATTACAACAACGGTGAAACTCGTTCCCTAAATTCTGAATGTAGTCTACAAATGTGGATTCAGCTCTGTTTTTGAAGGCCCCTGTGATGGTTTTAATATGGGCAAAATATTGTGCTCTAAATCGAAAACAGCAATTTTGGGGTCCATTGAGGGAAATGTGTCTTTCCTTTTTTCGATCATGGGCTAAAGCCACAGCTGCAATGTTCACATTTTAACTGCATAGTTATACATTCTGTCACATCAGTACTGTCTAAAATGACGACATTAAATTGTTACGTCAGAACATAGACAAAAGTTTGCAACAAACCTAATCAACTGTGTACTGCCATGACTATCTCCATTCAAACATGGAACTTTCACAGTCCATTTACCTAGTGACACCCTTCTCCATGTCTATTGGTATTCAGGATGTGATTTTGTCAGTAAAATGAGACTGGGTATTCGGTTGGGAGAAACCGATATACAAACACAGGTAACCTTGTTAAGTGTGAGCTCGCCCTTCTAGAAATCACCTGTTTTGTCTCTGGATTTTCATCAATTGTGGTGAAGCGTGATGAGTACCTGTCTCATCACTGAAGTTAAGCAGCAATGGGTCACGTTAGTACTTCGATGGGTGACCACCTAAATGACCTACTGGTGTCTCTGATGGCTTTGCAGCTTGCTTTAGTATACCAAAACCCCTTTTGGCATTGTTTTATTTGTAACTAGCTGTAAGTACCAGTGAATCAAACATGGCGGATGATGTCAACAAACGTAATGAAGACAAAATGTTAAATTTTTTTGGAAAATAAGGAACATTAGGCAACAAACTACCAGGTGGTCAAATCTGGCTGAATACTCAGGCTTAACTAGTAGTTCATGGATATAAACACTATGTAAATAATTTTTCAGTTAAGTGCATCACAACTGTGAACTTGCTATCTTGGAACTGTTGGTTAACCAGGTAAACTAGCACAACCCTATTTGATATCACCCCTAATGTCTACTTGATGAGTATCACTGTGTTTGGAGGGAACACAGTATTGTAACACACAACCCATCCACCTGGTGGTAATATCATCATCCAGAGTGATATTGTGATATGCCCTTGAAATCAAGATATTGTGATTGCAGTTGTATTATATTGTATATTTGTACTTAGTTTAAAATCTCCCTTGGTATAGGACTCAAAATGCCTTTTGGGTAGCCACTGTGACACAGTGGTAACATGAAAGGCAGAGTCTTTGGGATGAATATTTTTCGATGTTATTGAAGTTCTTTAGCCTGCCAGTGGGGAAACGACCCAATGTCAGAGAACCACAATTTTAATTGGTCATTCAAGCCTGTATGTACATAGGATGAACCCAGGTTCTCCATGTGTACCCCCTAGGCTACAGTGGCAATGTGTTACACTTCAAAATCGTCATATCATAATTGTACAATTATTATGAATTTAGGTAAATATTATACTCAATTTGTACATCGACACTAGCAGTAAAATGTGTAGAGATCTTGTAGAAATTGGGAAATTTCCTTACTACTTGTATATTCTCTAGAATAAAAAGTTACATAACAAACATTTTAAAGTCATAAAAATTTTGCAATACTATTAAATAACATCAGTTTGACACCATTGTGATACCATCGTCATAATCTGGTGACATTTTAATGAAACGTTTATGTGGTGAGTTCAGTACTGCACATTTGAGGTCATGGGTTTGCTCGCTGCCTTCCTCTTTACTAAAACCATTCTATTGGTTATCCAATAGCCAAGGTTTTACACTAAAATCTTGAGCAGCTAGTGTATATGACTTTTTTCATTGCTAAATATGCCTATTCACTGAAACTTGCAACTGGGTCACCTTCTGTCAGGATGAAGGTGCCATAAACTTAAATTCAACTACAGTTTATCAAGACCAAAATAGTTACAATCTAAAATCTAGTCATGCTGTATTCTTTGCTGGAAGAAATATGATGCCAATTTTTTTCACATCTGTCTGGTTTGCATGCCTTTCAATTCATTGGTATGAAGATTAACTGCGCAGAAAGTGGGGGAGGGATAACTCATTTGATAAAAATGGCTAACAGAGATAGTTGAAGGACAACTAAGGTCAAGGTTTTTTGTGTGAATGATGTCATTGTTACCCTGTTACTTCCAACAATAGTCCATTAACTAATGGATCAGATTGGGAAAAAAGGGAAAAGAAACCTGGACTTATTGAATCTGCTGTGATTAAAGGCAAAAAGTCATTAGTTTAAATACAATTGAAGACAAGACTTGGGATTCAATTTGAAAACTTAAATTGATTAACAAATACTAACATACATAATCAGAAACTGTATTATCTAATTATTCTTACTTTCAAATGAATTTTTGATAATTGCCAAATAGGATTTGAAAAAAAAATCAAGTCTGAATTTACATAAGAAACTGGGACCATACATAAATATTAAAGATAAGTTTACTTCAAGAGAATCAGTTTTCTTACAGAGACTCTGATTTCAATGGGGGCAATTCATCTTTGTCTCCATGTCAAAGGACACAGACCCAGATTAAAATGGCTAATTGATTTTATGGTGTAAGCAAGGATTGCTATTTTAAGTGAAACCAGGGTATATTTCAACGTATTATTTTAACCTTTCACTTTAGTTTTATGCTTTCTCTATAAGGGACTATTTAACCCCTCAATAGAGGTCTCACTTGCTAAGTAAATCGCAAGTGTGTCATTTGATCACTTGTCTCTCAAATCTGGGGTTTGGTGTTCGAGTCCAGTCCATGACAACATGAGGGATTCACTGAAGGGATATCTTGACATGACGTTAGCTTTGAAAGGAACATAAAAGTCCAACTCTGTCCTTTGACCCATCAGTATTCTAAAGTTGATGATGCTCATGCATATATTATTCTTTCATCATTTGTGACTTGTGAAGGTCATTAGAAAGTGTATCAGCCAGCTTAAAAGAAGAAGTTAAACTCATTGATTGATGTTCACTTTTCATCTTAAATTCATGATTTAATTTTTGAGTTACACTTACTATTTTGTAAGGTTCATCTTGAGAAGACAATTTTATCACATGTCTCATGAACAACAACAATGATAATAACAACATCAACAACAACATTTGAATATTACCATCCCCGAACTGAAAACTGTTGAAAACACACACCATAAATGGTGTCATTTTTTTATATAGAAGTAGCCTACCTCCAAAATTTGGTCTAAGATGTCGGTTGTAGCCTCTGAGCAGAGAATCCAGTAATTCAGTAATGGCAGCATTTCTCACATTGTCTGGATTATCTCTTCTGGATTCCACCAGTCTGGAAGTGTTGAGTGAAATTAGACATATTTTCTCTCAAGTAATTGCAAAGACTTTTTTATTATGACAAAATATATATTTTGAGTGTTTATTTAAACCAGGCACCAAATAAAATATACAATGCAAATGTTTATTACCTGCTCACCCCAAAAAGATCTAAGACTACATTTCAATATTTGGAACAGACAAACTCTACGTTTCGTGGTTGGAAAGCAAACCATTGTAATGCTAATTAAAATTTAACAGCACTTGATTTCTATCTCAAAGACAGACTCTAAAGCACCAAATCAAAAGCATAAAACATAAATCAAATATCCAGAGACATAAGCAGAGGTCAGAATAATGGAGAAAATGCTGGATAAGAAAATATATAATCTAGGGTGGGTATGCTTTTGCAAAGAGATAAGATTTCAACCTCTTTCTAAATGAGAAAACAAAAGAGAGGTGGCTGAGCGAACATCATCAGACAAATCATTTCATATCTCTGGAACATCAAAAGCAAAACTAAGATCAAATTGTTTAGTGGACTTCTGTATTGATGGAACAAACTGTGGAACTTCAAGCACAACAGCCTCAGCTTGACTTTTGTGAGTATTATATTAACTGTGTCTGGTTTTAAAAAAAGCTCCTAACTATTTTGGCTATCCACTGTGATAAGAACTTATACACCATTTCTTCTGTCAAGAATTTTGGATCCCGGTTGACCTGATAGTGTATTGATTGATTGATATATTTAACATCATGCCTAGTACCTTGTTTCAGTTGTATTGTAACGGGACCACCATTTAGGTGATCCTCCAAGTCACTATGTTTCTGCCCATACCTGGCCTAAAACTCAGACGGTCAACCATCCAAGTAGCAATGAAGCCCAGTGCTGCCTTAACTTCAGTGATCAGATGGGAACTGGTCAAGCTACAGCACATAGGCAGATGAGCCAATAGTGTAGTTACAAGAATAATGTTATTGGTTGTACAATATATCTTTCCAGTTGTAAATGCCAGGAGCAAAATCTTGGGGATTAAAGATGCCCTTGCCTTTTAAAACCATGTTTGAAAACCTTTGCAAACGAGTATTTATAGTCCAAGTTAACTGATCGTTTTGGTTGTCAGTCACTTACAGGTCTAGTGCTATGACTTATTGGTTTGGCGTTACACAAATCTTGTACACTCTTCTGTGAAACTGGAGTCCAAATAGTCTTGCCAACTGAGAAGATTAATTGCAGGAGCTTACTAATTTATTCATTAGAGTTATTAGGCTTACGACTGGAACTGAACACAAACACTCGGGAGAAGGACAAACTCTTTAGTCACAGTTGTCATTTCACTCGGGACAAATTACATGTTTTGTTAATTTTCCTGCTCTTTAAACAGGGTGAGTCAGAGGCACCTTACAAAATATACATTGGTTCACTCTTTCTGTAGGTCCTCTATATGGAACTGAGAGTATCAGCTGGTATTTATAAATATTCCTACTCAATAAAATAAGAATAAGACAAAATCATATAATTCTGCACAAATCATCAACAGAATAAAGACGTGATGTTACTTCATGTAATAATGCACCATAGCTACCATGTTTCTGACATCATAAACATTGCTTCAAGGAATTGTTTTGTGGTAATTATGTGTTTATTGCAATGTTTACAGGCTACAATAGCAAGGAAAGAGATGTTTATGACAGAGATGTTAACTTTCTGTTTAGATCTATTTTACTACATGTCAGATAATACAGTTGTGTATTACTCTTATCTATTATACATTAGCTAATCTAATAATTGAAGCAAGTATTTCTTTTTATGTAAGATTTATGGGAAGAGGTCAGTTAAAGACTGTGAGAATATTACTCAAAATTTATGAAACATCAAGATCTTTGGAGCAAGTTTTGGTAATAAATTTGCAGTATAAATAGACATATTGGAGCCAGAATGTATATAAATCAGTAGGCAACCCACTCGTGGTATGTAAATTATTAAATATAAAAAAATAGCCAACTATAAAGTAACATGTAACAAAGGCCAATGAATTTAAATGTTTGTTTTTGTTTGGACAAGTATTGCTTTTAAAATAATGTAACTATCATTTACAATAGAATTGTTAAATATTTGTTGTACAACCTCAAATACTTTTTGGTTCTGCTTTGAGTTTTATGTTCTGATGTCATTAATTTGATAAAATTTAATGATTATTTAAAATGAATGAGAGTGATCATTGAACCAGATTTTGAAAACAGAATTTTGAGTAATAAATCAATATTGGTCAAAACAGAGTCATGTTTTTTTCCTCTGTTTAGCTTTGTTTATCTCATCTTTATGTACAACATGTGCTATTAAGTATTATATCAGATTTGTGGAAAATTAGTATTTTTAGTCTTACAGCACTATTCATAGCAATGTTAAAACATGCAAAAATAATCCCGATGGTAAGTAGTACTCTGCATATGAAGCCAGTTTGAGTATTAGGCCAGCTGTACATGAGACCAATGAGACCAGTATGGCCTATACTGCCCCCAATGTTGACAAACTTGAACGGACCTATTTATTCCCTGGAATTCATGAGATCTAGGTTGACAGAATTAGTTTTATTTATAACTCGCAAAGGATATTGCAGAGCAAGGATTGAACCTGGGACCCTAGGGTTGTCCTGTCAGACCCCTTAACGATAAATAAACAGATTCCAAAGTATGTCAGTTATGGATTTATTATGCACTTGTCTGTTAAATGATAGTATAGTACGCACGCAATTGTTTTTTATCCCTATTTTCCATTCCACATTAATTATATTGCACAAATTAAATTCTATTACAATGACAAATGAGTAACTTGTTTACTAAATTACAAACCTAAGGTGAAGCTTCTCAAAAAACCAACTAAATACAATAGTCTTGCCTAAACAATAAACAAGCCAGTGTAACTCATTCATTATCACATAGCTACCATGTTATCTGCCATTGTAGCAATGATATCACAGTGTGTGATCTTATCTAAAGTTGTAATTGATAGCCGAGAAAACATTACATAGATAAGAACATGTCTCTTCAATAGATTTTCGTCAGTTTCGACTTGGAACATAGGCTGGATAAACTCACTGAAAAAAGGGAAAATATTTGTAAAGAAAAAAGTTGGATGCATCTTAAAAATAAAAAATTCCCTTCAGTTATCTCCAGACTTTTAATCGCAGAGAGAAAAAAACTATGCAAAATAAACCTCTAGGTCAAATACAAAGCTTTGGCTTCTACTCTGAGGTTTTAAGGTGCTGGTAGATATTTTTAAAGGAGATGTGTGCTACTCTCTTAATTTCTGACCCTATTTTACAGGTTTGTATGAGATTAAGGTCTGAGATGTACATTACTTAACTAGGGATATCTGTACATTACATACTGTAAAAACGTAAGCAATAACAAATATGATTATTTTTATCTTATATCTTATAAAGTAAGACACTATCTTGGAATAAATTGTTCTTGAAGGAAACTATATCCCTCCAGAAACTTTAGTTTGTATGGCCCATTATACACCTACACGCAACTTCACTTGATGCATTAACTTCCATGTATTTTACAATGATTATAGTTAAATACAAATAGCAATAGGTATTATGTATATAGTGTATTTATCTACTTAAATGTACGACCAATAGATATTAATAACACTAACTGCCTTCACTAAGGGGCATTATCTTCATGACTGTTGATTTGCCTGTTTGTTGTTAGCAGGATTACACAAACCCTAGTTGTCGGATGTTCATGAAAAAAATATGAAGAGATGGGCCTTGGTTCAACTTAGATCCCTTTTATTTTGAGAGTGATCCAAATCACCACCTTGGATACAAAAAATATAAACGATCCATATCTTTCCATTTACTTAATATTGAGCAGCTTTGAAAAAGAAAACGCACTCTTCGGGAGCTCTTGCTGGTTACGCAACTATGTAAGATGAACCAAATACAATTAATATGTGATACAGTTTAACTGAATAGTATGTTTCAAATCTGAGGAACATGAAAGTATAAGATGGATTATTAGGGACCATTTATTCTGCATGATTTCTTGTTTAATTTTGTCGTGTTAGCTGTAATATGATACAGAAGAGTTGTTTGACTTGCATTAACCCTGTTTTACACTTTTGTGGTCTCTGCTGTCTGTTGGTTAGAGTGTTGGAGTTCAGAGTGAAAGGTTTGAGGTTCGATCCTTTACTGGGTCATAGAGATTCTACCCTTGGATAAAGTACATTACACATGTGTCGTTTGATATCACCACTCCAAACAAAACATGAAGATATCTATCCTGGATTTAGTACTTACCTGCCCTGTTTTGGGTCTCCTGCTCAGTCAGAGAACTTTCTAACAATGCATTCGTTCAAGGACATATGTAAACAGGACAATAGGAAGTTATACCTTCTTGATTAATAAAAATCTTCAAGAAGGGTGTTCTTGTGTTTATTATTCAAAAGTACAGTTGTATCTTACTCATTTGGAGAAGTTAGTAAAAGTTCTTTAGGTTTTGTGTCTGAAATAAGTTTCAAAATACTTCAGTAATTACAATTTTACTTTAAAAAAACAAATACTTTCCACTTTATTATACTTCCGATGAAAACAAATTTCCATTACCAGTTAATATCGTACGTTGAAAATATTCAATTCATTATCACATTTGAAGGTTATATACATATTTTAGCTGTATTCTCAATAAAAAGCCACACAAATAAATATACATTACCTGAAATATTCCCCAGTACACATAAGCAACACCATCACTGCAACCAATTTAATGCTTGTAAAACTGAGATTAATTCTAGAATCCATTGGAATTTTATCTACAGCTTCTTGTCTCGTTAGATAAAACATCCTTTCACTCCACCTTCCCTCCTTTTGTTTTTTTTTTCTCTTTTGCCCAAAATGTGTTTCTGTCTAAAAGTTGTGAATCAATGCTTCCATTTTTTGTTGGAATTAATCTAACACAGTGCCAATCAAAATTTCTGTCTGTTAATTGTTTCATCCACAACTTCCATCCTGATAAACTGCACTGAATACATAGATACAGATACACTGAAAGTCTAAATCTATATTTCCTTCATTTTAAGCTGGTTCCAAATGCCTTGAATCTAGTTTCCCTGTTTTGCCAGTGTTAGCACCGCACTAATGGTTGTTAAAGGTTCTTTTCTTGCCCAAATGATGGTGCCTGTAAAACAAGATGAAATAAGTATTATAAATGGGACTCAGTTCACTTGCTGTTCAATTAAATCATACCTCTTAGGAACAGACAAGCTTGTCTGAAAGGGTACCAATGTTAAGCTTGAACTTAAAATGATATCTCGTCAAGACAAATGCACTTCCAGTTGATTAATCAGTTGATTCTTTCAAAGAAAAAAACTTAAGTATTTTTTTTAATTTATTTTTTTATATTTATGTTTAAAAACTGTAATGTAATTTGTACAAATAGGTATACACTTTGATTTGTTTGAAGAATTACATTATGATTGAGCTCAGCAAGACAGCATAACTTTGCACAAATCTGGGGAAGACAGGAATGTTTCAAACAAGAAGTCATTATCCCAATATTAGAGTCATTATTAAAGCAACAACAGTAACCATCAATTAACACCAAAAGTGCAAACACTAACACAGTTTTATACAGTCCACTTCTTTCCTTACAGTACATGGTAAGAATTCTGCCCTTGTAAAAAAATCACATATTATTAACAAATTACATATAGTTGAAAGAATGTAGCATTACTTCTACAAATCTAATCTAATCCAACCCTAGCTTTATGGAGCTCAATCCCTATTCTGGGAGATTCTAAGGGGCACAAAACCATTGTTCCAAAACCATGTTGGTGGCCATTGGGAAATCACAAGTAATTCTCATCAATTTGATATAAAACTTTTAAATTTATTTCTGAAACCTTTCATGAGTTTTGATCAAAATGAATATCTGTTGGTTTCCACACATTAAACACATACTTTGATTCACCTATTAAATTTTATTTTGTTTAACTGTCAACTTCAGTATGTTCCTTTTAAAATGTTGTAGCAAGATCATCCACATTGGTACACAAATCTTGAATACACTAGACAATCGTATACATACATATACAGATAAAGCAAAGTATCATGCAATTAAGAAACAATATGTCTTGCTCATTTTAAACTTTTTGTTAGTCACCCATGAAATTATTGTTTGTTAGTAAACAAAATATGTTTATGGATTATAAAACCACTGACCATGTTTGTCAGCTGATTTTATGTTGGGAATATTTTACCGTCTTTACTGTAGATCCATGTTTTGTGTTCTGTTTGTCCTTGCCACACAAATTTGGGGGGCACGGCCACTTTAGGGGCCTGCCATGGCAGTTGGGGGTACCTTATTTCTGTAGGTTCTCTGTTCCTCCATTTAGTTTGCTATTCTTCAAACCCACCAATCACAGCCGAGCTTTCATTTTTACACAGGTAGCACCCCTCTGAAGGGCCACTTTGAATCTTGCTAGCATAGGAGCCATATTGGCAAAGAAGAACGAATAAAAAATTTTTATAATTTCATGTTCATCAGTTTATCTGGAACCTTCATTTTAGTATTCTAGTATTTTATCAACAAACTACGTGTGATATAATACAAGTGTTAATATGGGAAAGAGAAAGACCCCAACAGTGAAACAAAAGAAGGGTAGTTCTTCCGCGAATTCCAGGAATACAAAGAAGGGGAAGGTGAGCACCGGTCACATTGATCTGAATGAATCATTCATCCAATCCGTTATTCCCACAGAATCGGATCTGACACTGGAAGCTAATACTTCTCAACCTCCCCAGATGCAGGACAAGTCGGACTCGATCCTGGCATTGTTACATAGGTTGGACGAATCTAACCAGGCGTTGCTTAGACGGGTGAGTGATTTAGAGTCTCAGAAATCAGTCCAAACAAATTCCAGTGGAATCCAGTCGCACCCCGACATTCCAACTCTTCATTCACAGCAGAACCCACACTCACTAGCATCCACCACTCAGAACGCCGTCCCACACATAGCATCCAACCCAGCACTTAACAATGCACAGCTTCAGCTTCCAAGGGTTGAGCCAGCTATACACCAGCCTAACGCAGTCAACGGGCACTTACAACCCCTGCGAATGGACGCGAACTCATCCCAGGCGGCTCCGTCCACCCTACTCGCACAACAAGCAGACACCCACTCGACACACTTTCCATCTGATGGCGTCCTACCAGGCATCAATGTGTTAAGGCAGAACCAGAATATATCTCAGTCGGTGGCACAAGTTTTGGCTTCCTACGAAGCCCAAGCCAAGCAGGAAGCCTCCCAAGGTAAGATACCCACTAAAAAGTCAGGGAGATATAATACCACAGAAACGGTAGTTAGTATACCAGAACTCAGATGGCCAAATGAGGGTTTCTATAGCATGCAAGGTAAGAAACGAGCCACGTATGACGAACTCAGCATCCCCGAGTGGGCAGCAGGGCAGCTCACTAATATTTTCCATATGCAAAACCCAGACACAGTCAAGAAAGCATTGCTACAAACCATACTGGCCCTTAAGGACGCAACCTCACTTCCTTGGCCAGCAGTCAGGGCAGCATATGGCACCTCCATGCATGAGGTAGAGTTGGGCAACTTAGCATGGGGGGACCAAATGCAGTGGGCCATCAACAGACTATCCGCATCGCAGATCGCCATGGCAAACACCCATATTGCTACGAATCAACAGAATCACAGGACAAAAATATGCAAATACTTCAATGAAGGTACGTGTACTATCGAATCACACCATGGACAGTACAAGCACATCTGTTCTTTTTGTGCAAAGCTAGGGAAAACACTGAATCACCAAGAAAGTAAGTGTTTCAACAAACAGAGGGGGGGGGGGGACAGACAGCAAACCAAATAGGAAGCCCTACCACCAGCTGGACTTCGGCACTGTGAGGCCAGTACATATATAAGGCGGGAGGGTCCCAAAAGGACGAGTAACTGTTTTAAAAGTGTGAATAGTAATATGTGTCAATATAACGTGTTGTCTGAAAGTGTTAAAATGTGTTCACACCAAGAAAAGGTGTTAATTGAAACTTCTGGCAACAACTGGGCCCCCCACCCTTATGCTTCAACCTCCACTGGCCCGACTGGCACGTCTTTTCACCAAAATGTTATGAATTTAAACAAATTTTCACCAAAATCAAACACATGCCGCGAACAAAATCACCAGGTCAACCACTTGGACCCAGTTGTTGCTAATTTTTCATGTGCATATTATAATTCGGGCCATGATCTGTCAGCAGAGAGTGCTCATGTAAATGATATTAAGAGCAGACCAGTTAGACACCTCCAAGGTGGGGACGAAATACAACTAGTCCCAGACTATGTTAATAACTTTAATTGTGATACTAACACAACTAACACGGTTAATGACTTTAGCAACCAATATTACCATCCTTACTTACTTGACCCTAGCAGGAACAGGGAGCACCTTGGGCTACGTGGTACCAATCATCACCATAATATGATTATACAAGAGGTTAATATCATCTCACAGATGGAAAATGCCGGTTCCACAACCGATGCAAGTTTGGCATTTATTCACCCAAATCCAATCAGCCAATTCCAAGGCTTTTATACCATACTCACAAACCAGGTACCTAACCTTTGGTGCCCCTGCCCTGAACCATTAACTGGCCCAATCCAAGTCACTTATACGTTTAAAATTTGTCATAATTCATTTTCCTATGATCGGATCAGGAAAGTACTCAGCAAAGAGTCAGCTGACGCTAAGCAAACGTACCAGGATATCTTACTGGACCAAAAGTGCCAAAGATTATACAATTGTTCGTACGAACACCACATCACAAGTATAATTGATGAATTATTAGGAAGTGGTTGTACAGCTCAGGCTACTCAAGAGTGTTCTTATAAAGTTGATAAACTTGATGTAAAGGATCACTTGTATGATACTAACACATATACTAACAGCAAGCAGAAGAGCAGTATCCCTCCTAATATTGAGGCCCATGTCCCATATAGCAGTAACCCCATACAAGTAGACCAAGACGTCAGCATCCCTGATAAGAAATTTGGCTTCCTTAATCACCACCACCCCACCTTTCAGTTTATAGGTCCGGATAGGGAAGCAGTTCAAATTGATACCATTGAGCAACATTTGCACATAGCAGAAATTATCAGGCAAACAGGAGTCCCTAACTATGTGCAGGCCCGAATCCCAATAGCATCTGGCCTAAATTTGGAAGCATGGGAACAGGCACTTTCTGACTACCCTGACAAATTCTTGATTCAGTACATCAAATTTGGGTTCCCCTTGTCAATTATATCTCCTGAGTCCCTACATATAACTGATGTCAAAAACCATGCTTCTGCGACCAATTTTCCTGAACAGATTCAGGAATATATTGATAAGGAGCGCTCCTTGGGAGCCATGTTGGGTCCTGTGGACTCAGTTACCTCCCCCCATTTCCATTGCTCACCACTAATGTCTAGACCAAAGGACACTAACAAAAGACGGGTCATATTAAACCTCTCCTACCCCTATGGGGCGTCACTTAATGACGCCGTCTCTAGGCACAAATTTGACGGTCGCCCATTCACCCTTAGGTTCCCATCTATCGATGCCATTGCGGACGCAATACGTCATGACGTCACAGACCCAGTATTGTTTAAAATTGACGTGGCGCGCGCTTTCCGCAACTTGCGAGTGGATCCGGTTGACGCTACCAAATTTGGCATTTCATGGCAGGGCAAGTTCTACTTAGATCAAAGCGTCGCGTTCGGCTGGACGCACGGGAGCGCGGCCTTCCAGATGGTCTCTGACGCCGTCACATACATTCTCAAGGCATCAGGTTGTCGTATTTTCCCGTATATCGATGACTATGTCGGCGTGGCGTCACGGGATGACGCTGAGCGTCAATTTTGGTTACTTCATGACCTCCTCTCAGCACTAGGCCTCCCAATCAACAAGGATAAACTCGACCCCCCTTCTGACGCCCTCACATGCCTAGGTATACGCATCAATATCCCTGCATCATCATTGAGCATAGATCCACACAAACTTATAGCCATCCACCAGGAATGCTTTCAAGTCAGCACCAAAAAATTCCTTTCCAAGAAAAATTTTCAGTCCCTCATGGGGAAGCTAATATACATACACAAATGTGTTCACCCTGCCAGAATTTTTATCAATAGAATCCTGGACCTCTTCAGGACTAACAGCCATAAGAAACGCATACGCCTCACCTCTCAATTCCATCAGGATCTGGAATGGTTCCAAAAATTTTTGCCCCATTTCAATGGGATTACTCTCTTCCATAAACCCATTATTACTGACCTGTCCCCAGTCTATATAGATGCATGTTTGTCAGGCATTGGTGGCATCTGGGGTACCAGGGTTTACTCGGCCCCAGCCCCAGTAGTCCCAGACTTTCACCTTAACATAGTTCACCTTGAGATGATAAACCTGGTAGTAGCATTTAGGTTATGGGCCAAATACTGGAGGCATTCCTCCATCCATATGTACTGTGACAACGAGGCCGTGGTCCAGGTGGTGGCTTCTTCCAAAACAAAAGACCTATTTTTGGCTGCCTGTATCCGTAATATCTGGCTCCTAAAAGCTATTCATGATATTGACCTACATATCTTCCATATTAAGGGTTTCCATAACAATAAAGCAGATCTCCTATCCAGATTGCATTCCTCTAGGTCTGTGGACCAGGACCTGTTACAAGAACTTAGGACCACTTGCACCTGGGACACAGTAGCACCTGGTCATGCTAAATTGGATCTTACTATCTAATTGCAGGTTCCAACCCACAGTCCATCCAGTTGTTCCACTCAGCTTACCACAGGACTACATCTGCCTACAGACCCTCCACAGCATCAGCCCACGACAGGCACTTCAGGACCTTCGTGGCCTTTTTAATATTCATGAACCTCCCCTTACAAACCACAGTTTATAATTTACTAGTTTTTCTGGAATACTTGCATTCCAACAAACTCTCACCCAAAGTAATCCAAAATTACCTTTCCTCCATCCGCACAGCTGCCATCAAATACAACCTGCAGGTCCAACATACCTCCAGCCATCTCCTGACCAGATTTATTAGAAGCATTTCCATCAACTCCCCTTTTGCTCCTACCCCCAGAGGGGTTTTCGACATTAAAACCATGTACCATATATCCAGAGCTTGTGATTCACTCTCGGACCCCCACCTTTTTAGAGCAATTTTTCTTATAGCATACTTTGCCTTCCTTAGAATGTCCAATGTGGCTCCCCATAGCTCCAAGCAATTTGACCCCTCAAAACACTTCCTCAGGCAGGATGCAATTTTCGGTCATCCAGGCATACATTTAATTATCAAATGGACAAAGACCCTTCAAGACCATAGGTCTCACCACATTGTCCAACTCCCAGAATTGCATAACCCCTACCTGTGCCCTGTAAGAGCCCTTAGATCTCTTCTATCTTCTAGACCTCTCCCACCCACTGCCCCCCTGTTTGCCACCATTCGCCCCCCGCACTCACAAATCATAGATACCCACATCAGAAATGCTCTCAAATCAATCCTCCAATCCCTTAACATTCCCTCGGCTTCATTCGGCTTCCACACATTCAGGCGTTCTGGAGCCACTTTCGCATTTGACCATAATGTATCCCTACAAAACATCATGTCCCATGGCCTCTGGCGCAGCTCGGCTGTGTGGATTTACCTCCAGAACGCCTCCCTGGCCCCTTCTACTATCCCCTGTACATTCAGAGCCCACATTCCTCCTTCCTTCTGATTGGGTTTGGTGGCATTTTAAAATTCCATTCCTTTTACATTTTAAAATTCTGCTCTGCTTGTATAGTACTAACATGTAAATAAAATTCCCAAACTAGAGTTTTAATGTCTTTGAAAACACGGGAGATTATTCAATGCTATTCCTACACACTCGGCTTTGACCTTACTCTGACCTTGAACTCATCACATTACCTTGGCCTGGCAGAAACATCCAAGTCATTCACTACCTGCAACCATTCATAGCTTCATACTCAGATCTGACCTTGCTTTGACCTTGCACCACCTCATATGACCTTTGACCTGGTACTCCTGACTGTGGGGGGCACGGCCACTTTAGGGGCCTGCCATGGCAGTTGGGGGTACCTTATTTCTGTAGGTTCTCTGTTCCTCCATTTAGTTTGCTATTCTTCAAACCCACCAATCACAGCCGAGCTTTCATTTTTACACAGGTAGCACCCCTCTGAAGGGCCACTTTGAATCTTGCTAGCATAGGAGCCATATTGGCAAAGAAGAACGAATAAAAAATTTTTACCCACCACCCCCCTCTATTACATATCTTTCCTACCTGGCCGCACCCCTGAGCCAGGCTGTAAGACAAGGGGTTAACAGGCGGGTCAGGACTACATCCTGACACCCCCTACTAAAAGCATCAACTGTAGGGTCTGATCAGCATACAGTTTATTATGATCCCTGGCAGCAAGATTATCCCCTGGGTGGTCTCCATCGGACTTACTACTGCTTTGTATTGACCCCCAATTGTCCGGACCCCTTGGGTGGTCCCCCCCAAGGGAGTTCTTGCGAGATATGGACTCTTGGGTTACTGGGATAGGTAGGACTAGGCCGACCCTAGCTCCCCCTCTGGAATTTGACTTTCGACTTTCTTCAAGCCTTGGTTATCTCCGGACCGGTCCCCTGAGACTTACCTTTGCTTGTACAACTTTGACCTCCCTTGACTCTGACCCCTTAAGGCTGTTCACCTTAAGGGAGTTCTCCCCCTGGATTGATGTGGGTCTTGGGATTTATGAACTTCTTTCGTTTCGCAGGTCCTAGATTATTTTGAGATTGGTCCCCTCGAACCTTACTAGCTCCTGGCTTAGTTTGACCTCCTCGGGCCCGGACCCCTGGAGCCCATCCCACTCCAGGAAGTTCCAGTTCATGGATATAGGCCCCTGTGATCACAGGGATAGGTTGGGCCGGGCGGACCCCGGTTCCCCCTCTCAGATTTTTACAACTCCTCTAGAGATTTACTTTGACCTGAGCGTCACATTTTCCCGAATTTGACACTAACACTATACTAACACTTGTATCTTATATATCACGTTCATGTTGTATGTATTATGTATTCTGCCACGGTTTTAGTTATAGTATGGTGGCATTTTAAAATTCCATTCCTTTTACATTTTAAAATTCTGCTCTGCTTGTATAGTACTAACATGTAAATAAAATTCCCAAACTAGAGTTTTAATGTCTTTGAAAACACGGGAGATTATTCAATGCTATTCCTACACACTCGGCTTTGACCTTACTCTGACCTTGAACTCATCACATTACCTTGGCCTGGCAGAAACATCCAAGTCATTCACTACCTGCAACCATTCATAGCTTCATACTCAGATCTGACCTTGCTTTGACCTTGCACCACCTCATATGACCTTTGACCTGGTACTCCTGACTGCTTCAGATTATAGCAATTTATTTTTGCTATCAGCAATGGTACACATGAAAGCAAGATGTATGACCAGTACTTTTGCAAATTATTGTGTAAAGAATCTCTTTTAAATTCAAGAAAGTAGCTAACATTTGTTTTAATGGTCCTAACTATCTCTGCCAAAGATATATGTGACAAGTAAGTTTATGATAGGTTGTTATATGTCCAAAATAGGCAAATAAACAGTCATCTTTATTTGTGATTATGGCTCATATATAACGCTTTTCATTGGTTGATGATTTTGATGTTGTTTGGTTCCTTGTTGATTATTTTCATGTAATCCAATTAATTTTTTGGTGATTTACATATGATCCAAGACTCCTGTTAATGATTTACATGCGTCCCTGGTACCATGTTGTGACTCCAATATGGTGTGATTCATTTGTTGATGATTTACTTTTGACCCAGATCACATGTTGATGATTTGCATGTAATTCAGTAAACCTGTTAATAATTTCAATGGGTACGCTTTCCATATTGTGGCTTCCACGTAATGTCATTCACTGTCATATCCACTGCAAATTTTCATTATATAGTCTACTTGATTTTTGATTTGTTGATGATTTGTATATGATACAGATTTCTTCTTAATTAATACTGGGTCAGGTTTGTTCTTAATGATTTACCTGTGATTCAAGTTCTTGATGACTTGTAATATTTGCCTTCAGGAGAAAGAAAATTTATAATTTTGAAGTGTTCTTTGTTCACTTGTTAATAGTTTACATCTGCTCCAGTTTAATTGTGGATAACGTACGATTTGGAATCTCAACTTGAATAATCAAGGTAAAATTTTCTTAACAGTTTTAATACCTAAGAAAAAGAAATATGATAAATATTAAAATATTTATAAATCTTGTCACCTCTTGAACAATGAGAAATGTCTTTAATCGAACATACAATGCAAAAGTCTGAATCAGGTGAGTTTAATAATTAATAACAATGAAAAAGGGTGAACTGTTACAGATATAAATACAGTACAAGACACCATTGTCAATGTAACTGATTCCTGATTAAAATGCTTCTAATTAAATATCCATAACTTATTGATTTATGATATTTTGTTGTTTGTCTTATATCCTCTTCTACCATTACCTAGGCATGTGCAAATATAACATCCAAGTTGCAAATCATTACAAGAGGAATTGCTTTATAAAAGGCGTGTGTGTAATGATTTTTTCAGTAGTTTTAAAAGACATAGGGATATCTGACAGTTAAAGGTAAACACATAGATTGATTGAATAGTACTGTTAACAGCGATTTTTAAAACTGTTGGATAACTAGCAAAAATCGCAGTAATGTAATTAGCTAATCTGAAACTTGTTGGTACTAAGCCACATGTTGTAACTGCTGCTGAAAATTCTTTTGGTCTTGTCATTTTAGCACATTTAAGATACTAGACAGTTATTTATAGCATAAATAATTCATGGGAAATATCTTTCCACTGACTCATTTGACGCAAGTTGTAGTTAATGCAATAATATTTTACTGATACATACCATTTATTGATATCCATTCAATATGTAGAACATAAGGTACGGAATGTTAAAGTTAACTTGTTAAAATATGTAAATAGTTATGATATATAGATATATATATTGTCTCAGTTATACATTACATATATATGTATTGCATGTTCTAGTCATTAAGCTGTAGGGTATTACACACTACCTCACAAACACCTGTTTATTTAACAGCATTCCGTTCATATAGTCCAATATGCAAATAATATATTACCAATATTTACCATTGTATCATTTAAGGGAGCATATTACACAGATTTACTGTCGATTCATGTTTAGAAACAGAATGGTATTCTCCCAAATCATATATCAAATCGTGAAAAGGTACTTACAAGTTATGGCTAGAGTAACTCCTTGAGTAAAATAATCACTGTGCTATACATTAAACCTATGATAAAAATTGTTATTACAACTATGACAATACTCAATAAAAGTACAACTATTTGCGATTCTTCACCGCCAAAACACAAACCACTTAATGACATTCTCACATAAAAGCTCGTTGTATAAACAATTCTGATTGGTCAATTCACTGAGTTGGGTTTTTGTGGCTTTAGGTTGAGCTTAAACCCAGTACACATATTTTATAAGATGGGTAAATATTGTGAGATCTCATTTCAACGTGTATTTTGAGGTAAAGCAGAGGAAGATTATTTATAATTAGTTCTGTTATTTGTCTGGCAGATTAACAAGGCCCATTGGACAAACACTAGTGAATAAATATCCAGGTAATTGTTATGGCTCCGCTGTATTTAATAAATATAAAAACCCTTTTTCACACAGTGAAAATGTCTACTTAAATATTAAAAAAAAGAAAACTTCAAATACTTTACAGCTCAATGGAGACCTTGATAAGCTAAACTTAAACTACTATAGTAATATGCTTTTGTAAAAACAAACAAAAATTTCTATTTACATATTATGCATGTATTAAAAGTGTAAATAAAGTACATACACTACTGTATAGTTTTGCTTTAAATATATCTAAGTAGAAATGACAAAAATCAGGTTTTAGTTATAGCTTTTGTTTCCGGGTTTAAGCTAACATAATTCCACACAATAGAAGATGATCTAAAACTAAAACAAATATTATCAGTAAGACAGGAAACAAATGGATTCCAGACAGAGATATAACACAATTAACACTTAATAGTCTGTCTAATGTTTGTTTACGTTTTTTTATCTCCTCTAAAGAGACCTAATGTGTTCCACTGTCCGCAAGGAATAAGGGGATTCTTGGTTTACCTGAGATCATCACTATCTGGAATGTCAGTGTATGCTATACTTAACTTGATTTTCACTCAGTAACATACAGAATCTAACTCCTTCCTACCCAACACAGAAACGGTGATGCAATCATCTGCTTGCACTTGTTGATTTTGAAAGAGAGAACTAAACGACTAATAAAGAAACAATTAAATACTTTTTAAATATTCAACTAAAATTTTGAACTTTCGTTCCAAACTTAAAAATCAGCATTTTTGCTGTGGCTAGCTGAAATACATATATAGATTTATCACTGTTGATGTGTTTATCAATGTAATTGGTACTGCAATTAGTTAATGATACTTGGAATCCATCTATGTAAATATTTACACATTATTAATCTCATGTTATGGTCACCTCAAATATAGAGGTTCTGTAATGTGTTTGATTGGGTTAATTCAAATCCAAGATTAGTTCTGGAATCAATCATTAAAATATAAAACTGTTAATAAATATTCTAGATCTGACATAGGAAAAAGTTTAGTTCATCTCTGAAGGGCAGAGAGAAACTAATTTCAACATATCAGATTGAGTACGACTGTTAAAACTGAAACAATCTACCATCTGGCAGTAATTAATCAAGTCATCCATGCGTGGAATGATAACATGATAAGATTGATTCCAGTTTTATAGTCAGAATACATGTAGGGTATTTCTATGAGGTAGTGGACAGAAGGGCTACTGAACAGATTAGTATGGAAAGTAAAAAAAAATACAGATATCTGTATCCAATACAGGGGAAATACTATACCAAATGGTAGCTAATTGCCAAAAAAGACAGTTTTACACCAAAAGTGCATGTTTTTTTCGTATTTTGTCTTGTCTTCAACCCTGTGGCCCTCGGTGGCATAGTGGGTTAGCATGTTTGACATCTGATCACAGGCTGTCACCTCTATGCCGGTGTAACGCAAGATAATGACTCCCGCTATATTTTGCACCCCCTCCTTTGATCTTTAGGGGAGTAATTATCTTGCAAGCAATATTTTGCACCCCCAAACAATAGAAGGATTAGGGAGGTAAGAATATAGCAGACAGGGCTTGCAAGATAATCACCCCCTGCTAGATATTTACTCCCCTCTCTATTAAAAGAGACAAAGGGACAATACAATAGTGTGTTTATTTAGTCAAGTGGACATTTGCCATTTGCTTTGCCCCACAGCAATATTAAATAGATTACAAGTGTTACACTGCTAGTTAATCCCCAACACAATAGTAATCACCAAGTTGGGGAGGGATTCCAAATCTTGCAAGGGGAGTCAAAATATTTCAACCCCCATTGCAATATTTTACCCCCCTAGTGACAAATATAGGGGAGTCATTATATCGCGCTACACCGGGTCGACTCCCAGAAATGGTAATTCTGTGGACCTGTCCCAATATGACATTGGATGTTGAACAGGATGTAAAACTCTAACTTTGACCTTTGTTGTATTCACCCAGGTGAAAGGAACCATGGTTGAGTAGTTGTAACACTCGCATTCCACGTCTGAGCTCAGAGTTTGAATCATGGCATGACCTCACTTGGTAAGGCTAGTAGTTGCTTGCTTGTTGGCCAGCAGTTTGCAGTACAGAACCCTTGACCAACTTTATCTGCTGGTTTCCTCTGTCCTTGAAAACTCCCCGTCACAGTGTAACTGATAAGGTACTAGGTAGGGCATAAAACACACACACAAAAGTTGAAACAAAGCTGTTTGTGCAAGTAAAGGCCTGTCTAGTTATACTACTCTAAATACTATAACTCTGGCCCGTCCCCAGTGAAGGAATATTGTAATAAGATATGTGTGTTTATCTGTGCGCATAACTTGAAACTATATATCTGATAATTAAAGATGACTTTGATCTGAAATGGTACCCAAACTGACCTAGTTTTGTTTTGTTTGGAGTAATTTGGTGTGAAGTTCTGATGACAACAAACTCAGCATATAAATATACACAATGTGAATTAAATTTTACAGTGCTTTGTAAAGGGCGATAAACCAATTTCTTACTTAAATTTGTTCACCAAATGTTCTCCCCCAAACCAATCAATATACATCTTGCAAGGCTTGGATAACTCATACCAATCAGCATATAAGTCAGGTCACTCAACGGAAACGGCTCTGCTTTCCATAAAAAATGATACCCATTTGTCACTATCTCGGGGTGAAGCTACTGCCTTGGTACTTCTGGATCTCTCGGCCACCTTTGATACTATTGATCATTCCACTCTCCTCAGCTGTCTTCTGGATTGGTTCGGTGTTGGTGGATCCGCTCTCAAATAGTTCTCTTCCTATTTGACGGAACGCTTTTAATCTGTTAAGATTGGTTTTACTTTGTCTGATTTACAAAAAGTGCTGTTTGATGTACCTCAGGGTTCTGTTCTCGGTCCTCTGCTATTCTCTCTTTACATCTCCCCTTTCATTTTTATGCTGACGATTCACAACTTTATGTCCATCTGTCGCACATGAATGCCTCAGCTGCTTTTGATAAGTTGAACAGATGCCTTCACAATGTTAAGGAATGGATATTGGCTAGCAAACTTAAACTTAATCCAGATAAAACTGAGTTCATACTTTTTGGCTCCAAGACACAGAGAGAAAAATTAAATGCATGTTTCCCAATTGACATCTTGGGTAACCCCCTTCACCCCACCAAGTCAGTCAGGAACCTGGATGTGTGGTTTGACTCTGATTTCCCTTTCTCTAAACACATCCAGAATGTTTGTAAAAGCTGCTTTATTCAACTGAGGGATTTTAGAAATACTAGGCAGTTCTTGACTGATGATGCAGCTGTGTCAGTTGCCAATGCTTTTGTTAGCAGTCAGTTAGACTACTGTAACTCACTTTTCAGGAGTCTTTCCAAATTTAATCTTCACAGATTACAGTCTATCCAAAATAGTGCAGCCAGAATTGTTACAAATTCGAGTAAATATACTCGGATAACTCTGGTACTCAGAACACTCCATTGGCTCCCTGTTCAGTTTCGATCAGAGTTCAAACTGGCTACCCTGGTGTACAAGTTTATTCATACTGGCTTCCCTAAATATTTTGCTCCATATCTATCCACATACCACAATACTTACAATACCAGATGTAGTCAGAGTGTTGCCAATTTCCTTAATGTACCAAAATTTCAACCTAATATTCATAAGTCCACTAAGCAATTTGGTTTCAGTTTGGCCTTTGATGCTCCCACTGTTTGGAATTCACTTTCTGAAGACATTTGTGCATCACCCACAATTGCCTCTTTTAGAAAGAAGCTCAAAACCTATCTCTACACAAAGGCTTATCCTCCTTAGCTCATTTTGTCTTATGGCTTCTCTGTGGTGCCGACCTACTTCTGTCCCTGGACTTTGAATTTGCATATTGCTATTTTCTTGTTGCGCCTTAGAGTCCACTACTCAGTGGAGATTAAGTGCTATAAAAGTCAAATTAGAATTAAAATATTTGTTGTATCTGTGATACCAATAGGTTATGGATTGAATTTATTGTTTAATGCAATTAGTGTCAATGTGAGACGTGTGACAATTTATAGCAGTAAGCGGTAACATTTAATTACAGCCATGACTCTGTTGGGTCCGTGTACAGTCATCTCCTTCCCATTATATGAGGGAGCAGACCTATGGTTTCTAATAATGATAAACAAGTAGTAGATTCAGTCTGGCTGCTAATTGTTGAATAGGTTTCAAGTCATATATGATGGTATACCATTATGTAAATCCATAGTAATGAATACAATGTCGGTGTATCTACCAGTAACCAAAGTATCATGCCATTGATTTTGTTGCAAAGTAATCACCATTTCTTTTAATATCAACAATAAAATAGCACAGTGTATAAAAAACATATAACAGAAAATATTTTTGTTAAATATGTTAACACACTGGGCCCTGTCAGAATTCCACTGGGCAAATTCTTAATAATGGATATCTGGCACCAACACATTTGTAGATTGAGGATAAATCCTTTGAAATCCCAATATGATCCATTTATCATCTGGGTTTAAGACGAGAATGGCTGTATAAGGCATTTCCTTGAAATTGGGTTTGAAAAACAACTTTTGAATTCGTTTCTTAGTTGCCTGATGAACAAATGGATTGTGAACACATTTCCTTGGATTAGTAGTGATGTGAACGGATTAATCACTATGTGTTTGATAATATAGCTTAATTTGAACAGTTTGTGAGCAGATTTATGGTTGATTCTCAGTCAGTGTTTGAACAGGTTTAATAGGATTATCATGAAGCACTTCTAAAATATGTATCAAATTATGCAGCACATGTTATTTGCCTTTAAAATCTCTTTTCTATTGGTTGTAAGATGTCTATAAATGGCCAGATTTCTCCCATTCCGTTCCACAGTAAAATGTCACAAAAACTTACAAACAGACAAACACAAGAACAAACTATATCATGGGATAAAACGGGCCTAAAACCAACCAACACGCAAAAAGGTATTTAAGGCGAGACAACCTGGCAAATGTACACACGAATGTTTAATAATTACACCTGTGCCTTTCCCTGACTTCTTCATCTCAAGAATCAAATCTTTCCATTTGTGACCAAAGCACCTTCAAACCTCATACAGCTCACAGGTGATCCTGGTGCCTTGTTTGTGTGGATCCGGAATTCAGATAAAATGATATAGTAACATAAGGTGATGCAAACGGAGAAGTGTGAGCCCCACAAAAAACATGCCAAACATGGAAATCTAATTGAAAGGATGTGTAAACTTATTAACGGCACATTTATCAGGGGAAATATCATTTATGCAAAGTCATGATCTATTTTAAGTAAAATGGAGTGAAAAAAACCAGCAATTTTTTAAATTTAATAATAACATACATGTTTATTCCATTTATTACAAGTAATTCAATCTGGAATATTCATAATTTACGTTAACAGATTAAGTCAAAATCTCATAATCTGACCAAGATAAGAAAACCATTTATAAGAGTGACAGCATTTAAAACGTAGGGTATAAATGATACAGTAATATTAATATCAGTTTACCAGTTACTCATTTTGATTATTTTATATTAATGTTACTTGATAATCAATGACATTAAGCAAACAAACACAAAACACACAACAAAACCAGCTTTTGCATCATTAATGAGTTGCTGGGTATTGTCCAATTTGTGGAGAATGGCCATGTTTCTTTGGTGAGGGATGCAACTGGGAGCTTTCCTACCCCCCAAGTCGCATACCATACCTTATTTAGTCAACATCATATTTTATTTTGATTGTCTCGGTTACTTCATTGTTTTATTCATAAGTGAAATATTTATGATGGGGGATATAAGCTTTCAGCATAATGGTTGTTTTGGTGTATGTTTTAAGGCTAACCATTATGGGAAGATACTTCTGGGCCAGGATGATACAACAATGTTATGGTAGCACAAGGCCAAAAAGTGTTTCAGTCTATATGCGCCAGCTGTAGTGCCATCACAGACATGAGTAGCACACTGGAATTTATGAAAATCTGGCAAGAAAAACAAATTCCGAGTCAGATTTATTCCATACCTGGCCAAGAGGTTACCCATCCAAGAGGTTACCCACCTAAGAGGTCATCTATCCAAAAGGTCACAAATCCAAGTACTAGCACAGCATTTTGCTGCTTAATTTCAGTGATGATACACAGGTACTCATCATGCCACACCAAAGTTCATGAAAGTCTGGTGATAAAAAATGAGGAAAAGTGATCTGTAGAAATGTGAGCCTTGCTGGAGCTTGTGCTATAAAATCTTCCTTGCCCTGCCGGTTAGCCAGTTTAATCACAAGATATCACCTTTGTGCCTTTTTGACCCCCACAGGCAATGCTGAGGGCCTGTCCCTGTATAACTCTGGCTGTTGAATGGGGTGTAAGGACCCCAGAATTGTTAAAGGGATTTTTAAGCTTGATCTCTCTCTTAAGCTTGCATTACTGGACATTGTTTTTTGACATTTTGTGTTTGTTTTGCATCTTGCTCATGTAGAGAAAAACAAATTTGGGTCTTGTTTTCGCCAATATCTGCTTGCCCATTGAGAACCTACAGAATTATTCTAGAAGATATACAAATATTACTTACTTCTTTTTTCAAAAGCACCAGGGTAGCATCACATACAATAAAAGGAAAAACAGCCATTTCACTTATGGGTTAATAAAACCATCAAAAATTGTCTACAAATGTGTATAGTTGAGACAATGGCAGAGAGACAGACTAATGTATTTTTACCCAAACCCCACCAAGATATTGCCCCATTTGCTGCTTTGCTAAATAGATAATAACCCTTTCCTCACATCAAGTAATTGACAGTCATTTGATTATATTGTCATGATATGGCCATTTGGTCTCAGAAAAGATTTCGCAACCATATTGTGAAATCAGTGAATTTATGCAGACAACAAAGGTATCATCGAGGTCAAATATTCATATACATAAATACATCTACTTTTCAAATAGAAAATTTATATGGGAGATCATTTAAAATCCTGTCACATCTCCCCATTTGGGCAGTCCTATTATCTGAACACAGCCAAAGGTTACTGAACTGCATCAACTGCAGTAAAATGAATGCAACATTTGATCAGAAACCCTGAAATATTACAGTTTTTGATTTGAATATATCGTCACTTTCCTTGTACTTTATGGCCACCGTAGCAACCTGAAAAGAAGTGTTCAGTAAATGCATTCAGTGAAAAAGTTGACACAATTTTGCTAAAATATGATCAATTTAGACACGGTCACTTTCCTGTCTGGTTTTGTGTGCTGCATTTCAGCTGGAAATGTTTCCAGAACGGATCTGTTCACCCCAAGAAATGTAAAAGTCTCATTACTATCTTTCTTAGCATCACAATGTTTTTGACAGACCTAGACAACTGCAATAACAGGACCACCTACTGAATGATCCAACATGTCAATAACAGGTTCCAACCAAAGTATATATATTTGTCAAATACAACCTTTTTTTCTATTGGTCTATTGGACTTTGTCCATGTTGCCATTACTATAGTGGGATATACTGTATACGTATTGGCAAGGACTTAGGCGATTACTCTTTCATAAAAGTAGATGTAAAAGGAATTGGAAAATAATTCTATAAAAAAAATAAAATAACAACCTGTAACATGTATTACAGTATAAACCAAAAGTGTGGATTTGAATGAGTCATCATACAGCACAGGAAATCACTGGACAGTAGCATCACTACAAAGAGAAGTTAAACAGTTCAGTCCTGTATCAGCAGTTCAAGCATGTGCTGGTTATTTTGTGATCTCTGTTTTAAATGCTGAAATAATAACATTTGTACAGACTTTGTATTTTATTTCTCATAAAATATCAACAAGTCATACAACTTGTAACACAACCAAACTGTATTCACCCTTTAGAAACCAATGTCTGAAACTTTTCTGTGTCATGTACTTTCATTCAGGTTTGTTGTTTACCATCTTATTGTATGATCATAGGTGTTTATCATGACCAAAATACCATTTCATTAGTACATGCATATCTATGTAAATTGCAGTTTATCTGTTTAGACATTTTATGGATATTGCTGCTATCATGAAATAACTGATGAAGCTCCAGTGAAAAAAGAACCAACTATATCCTGCATATTGAAATAATGATTACTCAGGAATGCAAGCCATGCCTTGGCAGGGAAGAAACCCAGGGGACCCCATGTAGTTTTCTTTACCCGCCTGGCGTCCTTGGTTTAAATTCTTGACATTTTCCAGACATTATCCACAATTCCAAAGGAAAAAAATTTCTTTAACATTGTTTATTTACACAAGGATATTTTTGTCACCAGCAAAGCTCTCCCTGTATTCATCTTTATGAAGATACATTTGGGTCAGTTTCTCTTGAAGTAAGAAAGAAAAGGGGCATGGTTTTCATTTAATTATAATGTACTTTCAATCAAATGAGCACACCCATCAGCATAATCTCCTTGACGGAGGTAATACATTTCAGAATAAGTATTATATCAAAATTAATGCAAAATACATTAAACCGGGTAGAATGTTATTCAGTTTTACTTGTCATTTCATAAAGTTGGCTTCATTTCTAAGTTCTAGAAGATTATGTCATGTGTAGTGCAGTAACAACGCTTAAAATGTTATTAAAGTAACTTAAAAGCCCAGTAGAGGGCTGGATATTTTGTTTGTATTGTCCAGATTTATTGTATTTATGAACTGCATAATACATATCACTGTGACAAGAATAAGTATTAGACTGCTTTATAAGGGACGTGTGAACGAGGTCTGTGCTCTAGTTTGTTGTAATCCTGTACTTTATGGGTGCAATAAGTTCACAATAACAATAGGAAGACCCCCTTAGTTTAAACCTATTTGTTCTGTTTAGATAAATGACTTTTGGAGAACTTGACCAAGTTGAAAATATGCCACAAATGGCTAGTTTCAATTTATCTGCATCGTATTTTTGATCTCCAGTTTCCATCCTTGTCAGAAAGTCAACCCAAATATATTTATCATTATCCTATTAAAGGAATAGTTTTTCATAGATATACTTTTATTTTTTTTCACCCTTCACATAACCAGCTGACCTTTTGAGACACACAAAAAGTAAGTTCCATTTTCGATATTGTTTACTGATTTGCTTTTGTACTAATGGCATGCAGGGAAGACTATCAAGCAGTTCAGCAGCAAGAATCACTACAGACAATTGCCTTTTGCTTATAGGTTTGCTCTAAAGGCTGAATTCTATGTCATTAGCTGTGTTCTAAAAACCCCCAAATGTCAAATAATCATCCAAGACCAAACATGCAAACATTTAGGAAGGTAATGGTATACACCTCAGATTACAGACATGGAGTTATTTTTTCTCAAAGTATGTTAGGATCTTATTCATTTAGATGCGAAAAATACACACCGTCTTTTTACATGCATAGTGAAATGATGGACATCAGTGGCCCAATGATTATCAAGTGAGGACATGATGACACGAATCTCACTAATATGGTATTGGGTTTGATTCCAACTTGTGACACGGTCTGGGCAACACATATACCTGTCCTTACATGACTGAACAGTAGGATTGCTTATTAGATGTAACACATAAAATATGTTCCAAAACATTATTTTCACAATTTTTTTTTTTTTTTTTTTTTGCTATTGGGGTTATATTTGACAGAGACTAACAGTATATTCCCACATCTGGACATGAGCTGAATCCCAAACTACCATCTGAGTGCTAATCTAATCTAATCTAATTTAATCTAGTCTAGTCTAGTCTAGTCTAGTCAGGTCAGTCTAGTCTAGCCTAATCTAGTCTACTGCTTTGCAGGCACAATATCATTCCCTCCTAATTTCATTCCCTCCTGGGGAACCCGGTGCCCTAAACTGAAAAAAGAATTGAAAAAAGGAATATCAAAGGAACATTCTAGGTCGGTACCCCTGGCTTGTGGGTATGAACAAAGAGAAGATACTTTGTGAATGAGGTCATTAAGCCGAAATCAAATACATACAGATAAAATAAACACAACCATATGAAAAGGCTTGATTTAGGCATAAGCAAACTTAAAGAATCAAAATTACTTCTTTGAACTTTTAAATTCCATTCTTAGTTTTCCCATCACAATCAGTGTTACTTTACCGTTGAGGAACTGAACAGTGTTTTAGATTTCATGATGAACATAAAAAGTCATTTTAATTTCCCTTCATGAAGAGTCATATATTATCAGCTTGTGAGTTGCTCTTGAGGCCAGCACGCGTGAAGTAGGTATAAAGGTTAACAAGATATTTAAAAGGGTATTAAAATTTAAGGAGGTGGACATTTATCCTAGTGGACCAACTAGTGACTGAGTAAATATTTCTTTTAGTCTCTATATTCAGAATTAGACAATCCACTCTCCAAAAACATACAAAAACAGCAGATGATAATGTTTAATGCTTTTGCATTATTTAACAAAGGTTTACTTCTTTTGTTTTTATTTTTGGATACTATGGGGGTTGACTTATGTGGATCAAAGAGACATGTGCATAATCAGAACCAGCAATTTTTAAAAGAGGGAAAGAAATTCCTGGCTTTTCTGTTTTACGGTCTCTGTGATTGTCGTTTTTTCCTACTAAGTAGTGTGATCTGTCACATAATAAACAAAATAGGTACAGCTAACCATGAATATTTGATCAGTTATTGTCTTTCTCTTTCAATCCTTGTGGGATTTTTGTGTAACATTTCTTTACCTTTGAAGTGATCTTTTGACGTTACTCTCAAGTCACATTACATTACTTCAATTTTGGATTTAAGTATCCCATTCTGCTTTACTTGCTTTTGAAAAGATTTATCCGATTTTTTTAAAAATCAAATGACATAAAAATCATGTTCCCAAAGATGAGTTTTGTAGATATGAAAATAAGAAATTGTCCAAAATACAATAAAACATTTTTGCCTGTACCATAGGACCACTTTTTGCAGCATTAGTGGTTTCAATAAGTCTATAAATGGTCAATGCAATAGTATAATAGGTACACTAAAAATATAAATAATATATTATTGTCGAAGAAAATAAAGCATATATACCTAATTAAACTTAAATACTTGCCCACACTATCATTAAATTTAATAAAAATGATTATACTTACACCTGTCACTCACTGATTGAAACAACAAATAAGTTTTATGCTTATTTATTCATAGTAAAATTAAAGAATAATGAACTATATTTAATAAAATACTCACACACCAGAATCATTTCCTGTTATTACCAACAGTTGGTTAAAATATGTATTTCAATAAGGAATCACACCTAAAAACATGACCCTATTTTTATTCACATCCACTCTCAGACTAAGAACCACTGTCTCTTACATCCCACCAAATAACTAAACAAGGGGGTAAGAGGAATATAGTTTTCTGATTTACAACAAAATCAATATCTACATGTAGACACCACATCCAGGGACGAATCTAGCTTTTAAGTAAGGTGGGGTTTGACATCAGACATACCATAACTAGGGGGGTCGGGGGGTATTCCCCCCGAGAAAAAAAAATTTTTTGGTAAAAATATAGCGCACTTCCTGTAAATTTAACACCACTCTCAAGAAATAATTTTGTACTTTGGGTTGAACCTCTTTACATTATTCATCATGGGGGGGGGGGGGGGGGGGGGGGGATCCGCTAGTGACATCTGTCTACACTTAGACATACACCGCATCCACTTATCAACATGTAGATATAAAGGTCAATGTTGGGGTTTTCCGTCTCGTTCAACATCCAGGGTCATATTGGACCGGTTTCTTAACCTTGCCACTAGTGGGACTCGAACCCACAGAGGTGACAGCCTATGATTAATTGCCAAATTTTCTAACCACTACGCCACCGAAGACCTAACATGTAGACATAAACTGTCTACCAAATGTATACATGTTGACAACAGGCAGCACCTCTAAGCCAGTGAGAGGCAGGAAACAGTTTTACCTGCAGACAAAATGTAGACAAAAGCTCCAGCAAACCAGCTTTTAGTATAAACTTTGTGCCTCAGGTGACCAGCAGCATTTTGGAAACACGCCTCTGATGAGACCTACATTCACTTAGTGGAAAGGTAAAACTACATTAGTTTATTACATCAGGCATATTCTATTGGGCACAAACATTTAGTGCTAATTACTGTAAGCGTAGAAAATTCACACCTAGTTGACAACCTTACCTTGATATAATATATTATTGTCCACCGGTGTTTTATAAAATACCAAATATCAGAAAATGAAAGTACAAAACTTTCTTTAAACTTGTATGTATACACATAAGGATTTTTTAATGGATGTGTTTAATAGCTTGTCACATTCTGCTGACTTTTCATGAATCACAAATGAAGCATAAAGTTCGTTTTCACATAATTTTAAAAGTAATTTTAAGTTTGTCTTCATAAGACATGTATTAAAAATCTGTAACCAAATAACCATTAATAGGATCTTTTCCAATTACTATCTTCTAGCTATATCTATCTAGGTGCATGGTAGAAGAGGCGAAATCTTGAAAAACCACAATGCTGCAGTGAGAACACCAGCCTTATTGCTTTATGACAATTACTGTTGTACGATGTGTTTTATTATTGTTTGCTACATTTCCCTAGCACAGTCAACCAGTCTTATATGAGCAGACACATAGATTGGTGGTATAGATTGCTTTTAAGGAACAACTGATTCAGACCTATGACTCCTGAACACAATACAATACAAGTATGAACAGGTCACTCTTGTTGTACTGACTTCTAAGGTTTTATCTCTATACTCAGTAAGTTGACAAGGTTCATTCTTCTAAAACAAAAGCTACATGCTACCAGTAGCAATGACGCCCATTAGTGGTACTTAGCTGTACAATGTTCATCCCATCTAGCAATAATTGGAAGTAATCGGGTCAGAAATTATCATTCACAGTTATTGATGGAAATTTCTAGTTTGTATTCGCATGTTTCTAGTTTACCACATATTGATATTCTGAAAACATGTTATGTATATAACCAGTCCTAGCTAGATTATACATTATTATATGCTAGAACGCTTTCTTGTTTTCACTTATACTAAAATTAAAGCTAAGTTTACAGTAACACTTTTTATCTTTTCTAAACTGTATTCATTTACGACAATCGCAACTGACTACTCAACATTTTAAGGTTAACTAAGGCTCAATCTACACTGCCACCTTAAATCTTAATTTTAGGTCGCCTGAGGAATTGTTTGAGTATGTAAATAAATTTTAACAAATTTAACATAAAGTATGACTAGATGTATCTTTTCAGTTATATTTTACTCAATTTTCTTGTCCTCAATGTCAGAGCACTCTATGTCAGACGACCCACATTAGTATGGATAATTTCATTTTGATTTTGATAAATTGTATGGCTAAAGATTTACACTATATAATAAAAGCTGAAACATTTGTAGAATGCTGAGTTGAGGTAGCAACCAACCCCCTAAGTTACTGATGTCTGAAAAGGAAGTGTCTATTGTCCAGGCTAAAGTCATCATCAGAAAAGGAAGCATGTGCTAATTTTAAAATCTTTTTTGAAAAGAACTTTTTTGAAACTATCTCTTGATCATGATTTTTAGCATCTGTTTTCCTTCGTTTGTAACAGTAAGCTTTCTCTGTTGTTAAACAGATCACTGCATAGAAGATCAAGCTACCATACCTTGTGGAATATAAGCTACATTGGAGGTCTGCATGATGATGATGAAAATGGGGACGACGACGATGATGAGGATGATGATGATTATGGAATATAAGCTACATTTGAGGTCTGCATGATGATGATGAACACGATGACAACGACGATGACGACGACAACGATGATGATGATGATGCAAACAGTGTGTCATAAGACATTCTGTAATTTTTGGAGTTTATATATATTTTCTTGATTAATACCTTGGTACAGGGAATTGGATTAATCCACTCTGCAACTGATGAATACATTTGCCACTAAAATTGCAGTGTTAAAATCCAGATGCTTATAAATCCTTCACAATTCCTTGATATGATAGTAGTGGGTTTTGCACGCTGTGAAAAGCACTTGGATCTGAGTGTATTGTACTGCAGCAGAACAGTTCAGTGTGTAAAGGCCTTTTAATACTAGTCTAAGTTAATGTTTCACCTCCCTAGAAAAGAAAAGTTTATAGCAGAGAACCAATCATGTTGCAATGAGATTTGTATAAAATAAACCCTTTCAATCTATTAGTCTTACTTTTTCTTGTCAATTCGGTTTTTCTATTTACAGTCATAGATCATGTTTTGTGAACTACAGTCCTTCATGTAATCATCTATACCTTTTCAAAACTCCCAACAAATAGACTTTTCAATTTTGATAAGAAATTCATGAGTACACTTCTTCAACATCAATGGCTTACATTTCACAAATCTTTAGGTTTTGTCGCAACTCTAGACAATCCATCTTGATGTAGCCTAAACAGTGTTTAGAAATACATGTGAAACTTCAGAGTTTTCAAAAACTTCCCTTTGAATTAAATAAACCATAACTTTGACTTTTTGTCCAGGGCCCTGATATTCCCATGTTTCTATATTCAGTCTATTTAATTATCACAACATACCCTGGGGTATTCACAAACTTCTTTATGCTGATGAGACTCTGCATTACTTTAACACCTGTCAGCTTCAATACATTCTTGCAAGCATTCACACACTCTCTCTTTCATGACAACCAAGCAATTCATTTCCGCAAGCTAATTAAAGTTTAAAAACCTTGAGGAAAAAAGACCTTATTTTATTAAATGCAAGGTATCTCCCTTGCATTTTGACAAATAATGTCAAAACTTGTTGCACCTACCTTAACATAACCAAAATTTTACTCCTTTTTATGTCACCTTTAAAATAATGCCCCGGACTACTTTAGTTCACTGGAGTTTTTTTTGAGCAAGATATGAGTGAAAAAAGGCTTAAATACCACATAAACAGCTGTTTAAAATGTTATATTTTTCATTTCTGCCTTGCAATAAATGAATAAGCAACATGGTCAAAATGGGTTGCTCCTCCAAAACCAGTGCAGAGTCTTTAAAAATGCCTTTTAATTTCATCACTTGGCTCAAACATTTTTGGCAATTGGTTTGAGCCCTTCTCATGGCAACAGGTGAGATTCCCTTGAGGATCTGTTCTGGAATGATTTGGTATTTGTTGACACTGTGCATAAGGTAAACTTTGGCCTTGACTTGTCAGGTGACATGTCGGACATTCCTAAGTACAAGCCATAAGGGTCTAAGCAAGCCAGGGATTAGTTTATTTATTTGGGGCTTTATGTCGTTTTCAACACTGTACAGGTCATATCACGACAAGTAGTTTGAAAGGCAGAGGAAATCAGCACATACAGTTGGTCAAGCTTCTGTACTGTAAACTGCTGACCAACGGCAAGCAACTACCAGCTTCCCCGTTTGAGGCCTTGCCGGGAACCGAACTCCAGCCTCAGAGGTGGGAGGCGAGAATGTTACCACTCTGCCACCTTGGCCTCCTACCAGGGATTAGAGGTTAGAACATTTGATACCACTATACTGTTGATAATGTGTGATTATGTGTTTATATATAAGTAAGAGGGGTAGGTGGTCATACGGTTAATATATTTAGCATTTAATTACTTCACTGTATCCTCGGTGGCCATTGGGTCGAATCTGCAGCATGTCAACATGTGAGTTCAGTAAGGGTCTGCACTGAAATGACCTTACTTGTTAAAACTAAGCTTCAGCGCTGATTTTGGGATAGATGCAAGTTGCTATTGACTATTTCAAATATACAGGAAATGCCATGCAGCAATTGATTTTATAAAGTACTTACACATTAGTGCATATAATCCAGTGGTGCTATTGTGACAGATTTAAATTGTGTATTAATAATAAATCGGCTTTCAAAAAGTACATAGATCTATTAATCTCAAGCAACTGAAAATTGAATCCACCGCCAATCTTCTACTTTATTTCTAGGTAAAATTAAAATACACATAATATGGCAACTTCTTCACTTATCAGAGATAACAAACATACAATGTAAGTATTTTTAGTTATCAGATATTACACACATAATACTGAACACTTCAACAATATTGCACATATAGCAGAAGGGTAACAACACCACAATGACCACATCAATTTTCCATAACATATGCCTCTTAAAGCAGCTTATCTCTTGGTGACATTTTAGAAAAAGAGGACAAATGACTTTTCAACTAAATAATTAAACAGGAACTTACTTGCTTTTTCGGCTTAGGCATCAGTAATCCATCTATCCAGTTAGACAGCTAGTATTTGGAGGACAGCACAGCACCAAGTAAAACCCTCAACTGTACAGCATCACTGTTACTTTAGAAGTTTTTTTGCTTTCACCAATATTTAGACTTTCAACAATTTGATTCAACCATATCTCTTTCGTCCATACACTGAACGGCTTGTTAATTGTGTCTGTATTATCGCTCATATATACAGTTTCCTAAAGCCTTGTGCAAGGCAATCCAGATTCAAAATCCTTATAATCAGTGTGCAAAGGCAAACAGGAGTCCTCAACACACAACAAAAAATATAGATGTATGAAAAAAAAAAACAGTTCACTTGGAACAATCTCTGATGTTTTATATATTTAAGGTCTATTCTTCTAGGAATTCACATAAGAGTATAAAAAACGTAAATAGGCTGACTGACAGAAAAATAGTACATATGGCTGCAAGAACTTTTTTCCTTGTGTACTCATCTCCTCTCTGCAAAATGCCAGCAAATTGGACCCGAGTACAATTCCTTATCCCTGAAATATTGTCTCCCCTTACAAACCATCAAATCGTGGGATAATAAGCTGTCCTCTGGGACAAAGCTTGCTATTCTCTAACCTTGTCTGTCAAAAGGGTCTTTTTTGAAACATAGTTTTTATTTTGCTTTCTATTTTTGTTCTATCCATTCTTCCCCTCTCCAGTTCTATTATTTAGCAGGTTTATCGCGTGGAAATATCTTGGTTTGTTCCTTTTTTTGAGTATTGCAAGTCAAATCTTGGATTCTTCTTTTGAGATATTTTCTCTGTCTTTATGTTTCTGCACTTTTGTCCTCCCACGTTCTATTTGGCTTTTTCTTTAAGCATGAAAAGAAACCTCCAAAAACATGTGAATCGCTGGAAGACACCCCCTCCTCTTCCTTTTCTTTTGAGGGGAGGAATATCTTAAATAATGACACTGTTTTACCAGTACACAACAAAACAAAGATGAGATGGTTTTAAAAGCAGAGAAAGTCACACAACACAACAGTACAAGTCTCACACACTTTGCATCTGAAAAGCAAATTTCCAGCTACGATGGGAAATAGTTTCTAATGGTGCCAACAGAGGGCTTGATTCTCACGCCAACTTAAGTAAAGTTTTCTGAAGTGGTTATTAGAAGATCACCCGACTGGGCGAAATAAGGTAATTATGGAACCATTGATTTCTGGGCCTTGTAATGTCACAGCTGTTAAGACAGGGGAAGGTGTACTTAAACTTGGGATATAAAATAAGGTAGATGCAGAAGGCTCTGTATGGAAGGATATATTATTAGTCCCCTGGCTGTGTGTATTTGCTATATTTTTATATAGGTAAAACATATATAATATATTAATGGCATTTAGTAATATACATGCACTTATAAGGGAGAACTTAATGATGAAAATGTGTTCAGTTTAAGATCCGTTGTCCATGGAAAGAAAGATTCATTTGTAGATGTATTGGGTGTCCCTTTTCATCACTTGATACTAATGATATCCCTCGCTTGTCATTGCTATGTATATGTCATAAAGGGTACAAGTGTTGTTACAGCTACACGGATAGCTGTTAGCGGAATGATTATGTCCTGCGCTGTCCAATTAAGTGGAAACTAGAGGATACGTGCCACTCCAGCTATTTTGATCTCAGATAAAAAAGATATTTTTAGAAATTTTTGGCATTTAATAAAACACACTAAATACTTCCCAGAAAGTCTTTATGGGCAAAGAGTATCATATTGTTTTGGCTTCTATAGGTTTTTGTTATAATGAGTTGTTGGGATGTGTAATGCATTTTTTACAGTTTTACAAAACATTTTTGTACACAGTCATTTTAATTCTAATTACCACGTAAAGTTTCTCTTATCTGTCTTGAAAATGTCTTGCCAATTGAGATAAAAACACAAAAAATACAATTACAATTAAACAACATCACTTGATTTTTCAAAAACATAGAGGGGAAGGGGTGGGTGGGTGGGTTGAAGGTCATTCATTGTTGACCTTTGACCTATTTCACATTAAGTATGTTTTTTTATCTTGGTTTGTTGGCATGGCTGAGAATAAAAACGTAAAACTAAATTTAAGTCACTGAAGTTTGATTCATGTTATTAATAAATTAACAGAATAATTTAGTGGAGTTAACCAAGTAAATAATGTATTGATGAAGTTTGAATGAACATTCATACATTTCGCATGAAACAGTTTTATATGAGCATATTGGGGTAATTGTGCTATATGAAAAGAATGTTAAGGATTTAAATAAAAACATTTGATCCCAGTATGCTCATCTTCTTTTGGTTCCATGTGAATGCTGACTCAATCAGTTGCTACATACATTTTATATAATAAATAGTGACGGATATGTGGTGAATAAAGCTGACCTATAGTCTCTTATATTCAAATAAGACATAATTCCTTAATAAATTTTCAAAGTTTGTATATAATTTAAACCATATCTCATCTCTCAAATCAGAGATATTTAAACAACTACTATTTTGCCGGAAAAAAATGTTTACTTGCTGATTTTGGTAAAGGGATTAACTGAAACATCACTGTAAAATGTAGCAAATAGATGGCGACTTTCTGGATATCACAGAAAACAATTAGGTGTCAGTTTTAAGAGGTGAAAGGCGAGAGAGTTTAAAGCAAGGACTGATACAACAACAACAACAGATCTACCTAAATCATTAAGGGGACTTCAAAAATTCTGGTTGCATGGACACCTTTCTTGACATCCATGTTTGAACAAAACAGATTATAATATAAATATATATCTGGTATATATTTTCAGTATTAACGTCATAGTTCAACATAATTCTATTTTGTGGCATGCTGGACCAAAAGCTGGCAGTTTAAGTTTGTGCCACAACATTTTTTCCCAGTGGTTCTGAAACAGGTATCGATCAAATTTAATGGACTGATTTACCTTTTCATGTTAGGTTTCATAGCAATAACCGAATGGGAAAGTGAAACAGGAGCTTTGCATACATTCGCCAAAAAATACTCTACTATGGAAAATCGGAGAAATGAAGAAGAGTGTTTGAGTGTGTGACAATCATAGCTTATTCAGACAAATACATTGGCATGTAAGGCCTAAGAGATATTTACTAATGAGATGTGTGATTTAAAGCCTAGCAATTTACTGAGAACATGCCACAGTCATTAGTACTGACATGACATTTTTTTCATAGGATCTGTATAAATCTATTGCCCTGTTCACACATCTCCTGTTGAGTGTCAGATTTAATGAGGCAGATGAGCTAGGTAAGGCTGGGATGGTAAGTCTATTAGGGAAAGGGGATGACATAGGAGTAAAAGTATGCATGAGATCTCTGTTGTGGAGCAACGAGTCCAATTTGTTTTATAATTTTTTTCAAAAATGGACATCAAACTGCTAAGAAATCCATTACATACAGGAGACTGTCTAAAGACAGACACCGAAAAATAGCGATAGCAAGCAATGCCTAAGAATACACAAACTGTTGTCCATGAGTATTGCCAAACTATCACAAAAACCATTCCGGATTCTTGATCAAGAATCTGGATCCAGACCATCTTTGAAGAGGACTCAGCAACAGGTAGAACCAGCTTCTATGAAAATATCATCAACTTCTAATGCATTGTTTTCAAGTTATAAAAATGGACAAACAAACATACAAACAAATACAATTACATTACCCTTGCTCTTCCCTTCCGGGGGTGAGGATAATAAAACACTCATTTTTAGGTTTAGCACTATGTTAGTTGTTAGCAGCTAAAAGTGTGTGAGTGATTTTCATTATACATCCGAAATTGAGCTGATTGTGAACTAAATAAAGCCACCTGACATGGTCTCAGACTTGAAAGACACCCTTTTTTCTTAATCTAGGTACACTAGACCACCGTATCATGTACCTATGGTGGGCATATTAAGCCAGAGGTAAAGGAGCCCAAATAAGAAATCTTCTTTGAAGTTTCAATAAGGGCTAAATCTACAACATAAGAGTCCATTTTAGAAGGCTTTAAATTTAAGCTATTTCAATTAATTTGCTTAGTATATATTAAGTTATGTGAAATTTTAAGTTATTGATTATTTATCTCTGAACTTAGCAAAAGTGAAAAATAATACTTGTGAATTTACTAAAAACGAAAATAACTGAAAGTTTCTTTTGACTAAAACTGCCACTTGCACAGTAATTTTAAATGTAACTTTGATCAAAATATATTTTCCACCATACCAGGTTTTACTGAGTGGTTTTGTTCAATTCAAAATCTCTAAGTATGTAAGACAATTTTCTTGACATGAAATTCTCAGCAAAGATCAAGTAACCCCAGAAATCTAATCACAGACCCGAACACAGAAAAAGTAACTTCTTACAAAATTGTCACTTTAAAACAAACAAAAATTTGGTCTGTAAATCAAGGCTACTATTTGAGATCTATTTCTGTTTTTTTTAAAAGAAAATTCTGTACTGGAAACAAATAATGGAAGATTTAAAAGCCTTACAAAAATGTTTTATTTAAAACCAACAGAAATTTAGCTGTAAATTGATGTAACTATTTGAGTGTCATTTATTATTGTTTTATTAGTGTATCTATGGAAACCATTAAAATGGTTCGTCAAAAAACAAAACTTAGTTAATTCTCCCGGAAGTGATTTGATCACAAATATTTTTATTCAATAATTTTTCTCTGCAAAATCTAACACAAGATATTCTAACTTGCAAGTAACAACATCTACACAAGCCATTGGAAGTTAGTTACGTGTAAAAAAACTACAATCACTGCATCCGCTGTGATTTGATTCAGCCAATCCTTAAGGCCTGGATAGTTTCACTGTAAGTAAGTGGATCAAATCTGAAAACCCCATTACCATTTACTCATTTCTTGAAGGATCAGGATGTTTGCGCCTGGTATTCTGTGTAAGTCAATTCTCTAAGTTGGTTCTCCAGTGTTACCCCACCCCCCCACCCCCCTCAAAGTGCCCTTTTGGTTGTTCTTGTGTAGTGTAGCAACTAATCATTCCGGCAGTAAAGATGGAAAGTGTGACTACATTGAGTAAAATATGTTCATAGGTGACTTTTTATATTCCTTTGAACAGATAGGGTTATATTGGGTGAGTATTTCTTAGATGTTATCATGAACTGGCATAACCCACAAACACACTATCATAGAAAGTAAGAGTCAGTTTATAAGTAGGCCACTAAGACCAAACAAAGTATCAAATATTTATTTATTCATTTATTTAAGTTATAAGTATAATATCAGTATTATAAGTAATATACAGTGGACTCTCACTTATTTGCATTCCATATTTCATAATTCCTGCTATCAGCTGACTTAGTGTTCACTGATAAGTTTTGATGATATGTTTATTCTCAGGCGTAAGCTCTGGATTGATTATTTAATCAAGTAAGTTTGCAGTTGACAGTAGGTTTCTCACTTCTGTATCTTTGGGAACAAATTAGGATGAAAGCCGAAATTTGTGGAAGGTACTAAAAGCCTATCATTATCTGACATTATCCATTAAGGAAATGTAACCAATTCTACTACTGTATTTTGTTAATATCAATCTCTTTGTCCAAAGCATGTTATTTCATCACCAGAACCATAGCTTATTGTAAAGAGGTAAAGTAACCGACCATAAAATGTAATACTGGTACTCTGAAAGTAATTACAACAATAATATAAAATCTCCAAAACATAATAAAACTATATTTACTAGCAAACGTAAGGTCAGTAGTCATGTTGAATCACTGAGGTAAAGTTTATTTTTTCTTTTAAATACATCAGGTTTAATTTTACTTTCCCTTGTCCTGTAACAATGCAAACAGAACTTTTTTCTAATAATGATAAAAACAGCCTATTTCTGACTTTATTACAGGAACAGTGAGTATCGTGATAGAAGTATGTTTTGAGGAGCTTTTGATTAATTTGTAACTGCTTTTATACACAGTAATTGGAGAAACTTGATTATTATAACCCATACTGAGTAATAATGCTGGAGATATTTTAACTGAATATGAAGACTTAATCCATCTAAGTCATGTATATCCTATAATCAATACCCCACATATTTCAGTATCAGTGTTTGGGGTTGAGGGTGGCACTGATTACTTATTCTGTGTACTTTGAAATATATTTATTCAAAATCTTCAGATAATGTAATATTAAGCAGCTAGTCGATGTTACACTTTTAGATCACCATAGACTGTCATTTATTAACTTTTAGCTTACCTTTTCTTAACCTTGGATTTGACAAATTTCCACCCAAACTTTTATTTACAGTTAATGCTAAGCCTGAAGTTAAGATAAAAATTGTCTCATTATCATTGATATTGTAGTGTTATAGTGTTATAATGTTTGTATAAATGTAAAAATAAAATAAGGACACATTAAACTATCAAATGATCATTGTATACATCTCCGTTGAACTTGAAGTAGTCAGTGTAATAGTCTTTATTTATTTTCATGTATATTTGCAACAAGCCTATTGGCCACAACTGACCTGTTCACTCGTTTGGTTCTAGAGTTGTTTAATGACTGTTGGCATTTTACTATTGCCTCAAAATATTTCATAGCTCTAACACATGTGTACTAAATAAATGACCGAAATGCAGACTTCAAAAATAAGAGAGAAAAACTTCATTTCCAGAGGATGTTTTTTATTTCATTTTCAGCAGTTTTCTCTGTGTTGCTAACAATTTATGTTTTGATGTAATTTTCAACCCTGCTGAGTGTCATCCTTCCCCCTTTATGAGCTCTGAATGAAGTCTCTCAGTAGAAGTATCACTGACAGACATGAAATGAACCAGTTGTGAAAGTATGCCCCGAAGTCAATAAACCTTACAGTAAATCTGAGGCCCAAACAAACGTCCAGTCAATTGAGTTTAAGTTTGGACCTTAGGCTTGAAAAAACCGATAGTAATGAAATGTACGTTGCTGAGGGTATAGACGTTTTTATATTTCTAACTTGAACAGCGTAGATGTAAAGCATAATGATAAGGGTTACTGAGTTGATTACCAAGAGATGTCAGTAGTTTGCAAATTTTAAATTTACGAGTGAACTTAAAGTCAAATTATTTTATAACTTTGTTTGGCTTACTGCTTTGCACTGCTCTTATTGTAGCACTCGGCAGGGATATTGGTCCGATACCCAGACTTGTAATTATTGCCCTAAAAATGGATAAAAGCCCATCAAAAACTGTTTACAGGTTTATGACTTGATTTCATTGGATACTACAAAGCTGTTTGTATAAGTTTCAGAATGTCTTTTCATATACTGCCTGGCGTAATAAATTGGCACATGTCACAATTTGGCAACACCTTTTTGAATAACATTTTTTTTATTGTTCCTGATAATTTTGAGGCAACATCGCACAATTCTGGTGCAGTCTAAATTCCTCTCTGACTGCATATTACTTCAAATCCTAACACTGTAATGAACACTCAAAGGTAACGAATCCCTCTACCCATGGTAAGGAATAATCTAGGAACTTCTGTCAAAGTAATCTGGTACCTACCGAGGGTAAGAAAGCCATGGGGGTAGAGGTACGGGGGAACATAATGGGTACTTTCTTTTCCTTTGTAATCCTGTGCTAAAACAGGGGGCTCCCATCTTTACTCCCTCCTAAACTGCTACAGGACATGTGGGGTGGCTTCCCGAATGACAAGTATGTTGTGTTACTCTGTGTCAAGGACTTACAAAGGACATAGACCACACCCTTAATTGCACGCCTGTATGTCCACACACAGGTCACAACCCATCACATTCTGCACCTGAACATAACATGAACCTTCCTGGACTGTCTGCATATTACTCACATATTTTGGCGATGTCTCCTTGTCCAGATGAATGCTTCACTTGCAGCACAGGACCTCCAAAGAACAACATCATGACGCCAATTTTTACAGGGAAACATTTTGTTCCAAAAGATGCCAGTTAAGAAGAAAAAGAAAGGTGATCGTTATAAGAATACCATGAGAAGAGACCTGTGCACTATCACACCTGAGAAAGAAGGAACAAAGTGAGAGGAGGACAGAGAAGCACCCCCAACTCAACTGGAGAGTCAGGCTGTGGTCATTCCTGAGACCCGGATGTCACAGACTTTAACAAACCACCCAAGTTCCTGGGGATACCAGTGAGGCTATTGACAAGGAGATTACCCAGGGGGTGAAGAAGAAGAGGAAAAAAACTGCTACTGCAAATCTGATAGCAGCAACAAGTGGTGGACTGGCTGAAGGAAGAGGAAGATTATTTTACTTTAACTTGCACATATTTGCAAGAAATATCCATGAGCATATGTAACAATACATGTGTCACATATTTATTTCCATAAATAGGTGATCAATATATATATGAATATAACAATTATAAAATTGAGGTATTGTTAAATCCATCAAATTCTTTGCAGTTTCTGTTAGGGTTCATTTGGTATGATAAATAAGTCTATGTGAGGATGGTGAAAAGTGGTGTGGATTTCTTTGTTGATTAAAATAAGCGTTAACAAAAAAATTCAACTTAAACTTATAGTTTAATTACATAAACTATTTGTTATATTCCATTCCATTTTAGGTTGGAACAACACAGATTCTACAATTTCTTCAATCAGCACCTCTAATTAGTACACAATCAATTATCGGACACAGCCAACAGTGATCTAAGTTTGGTGTCAGTGAATCTTATTGGTCAGACTGAAATAGGACTGAAATTATTGTTTCAGCCCCCACCCCCAGACAGAAAGACACGGTTGCAGGTGCTCGTTTATTAAAATAACATACATATGTAAATACAACTACATTGTGTACATTTCGTTACAAATATGCAATAATACTAAATTATATGTAATGTAAGCAATCATCTGAATTGTATGTAATATAGGCAATTATTTAACAAACAATTGTACAGGCACTTAGAGTCCATAATATAAAAATGTACAGTTGAATAGATTGACTAGAAATTTAAAATAAAACATATGACAATTAAAACACATAAATTCATTCAGAAGGTAACCGCTGTAAGTTGCGTTGGAGGAGGCAAGGTCAGGAGCCCCCAAGAGAGCTGGCCATTAGCAGGCCTGTCCAAAAACCCCTCTGGCCTAAGGCCAGGTTGACTGTGCTGATAAGGTGTAGGAAGGCAAAGCCACACCAAGGCAACTTTCAGGTTCACAAAAATGGTTGTAGAATTTACATTATTAAATGGTTGTAGAATTTACATTATTAGCATAAAACTCCCTTGTAAGATAAAAGCACTTGTAAAAGTTACCTAGGGATGGAGGGTGGAGAATAAAAAGTTTGTTCATGTCTCTCATTCAATTTCAAGATTAAGGTTATTTCTGTGAACAATGAATATGGCCAATTATATAAGCTTGTTTACTTGTAACCCTAGCAACCGTGTCAAAGTTGAAAGGCGCAATGTGATGACCAGGTAAACTTGATTAAGCCAGATTAGACTGATACCCTACTAACCCAATAAGGAAAATAACAATACACAAAACTGCCTTACTGGCAGGACTGACAGCTATGGCTCCTGAGCGCCCCAAGTGAATTTAACATTTTAGTGATTTGATACTTCTATCAGAATATCAGGGAAAAGGAGCGGGCTTCTATTCATCTGTTTTATGGTGATATTAATTTCCTTCATAAACGAATACTTCACATATTAAAATATAACACGTTCACTTGATCCTTTTGATCTTAACAAAAAGAAGTCATAAAACGGTTGATTAAAAATCTGCCACATTTGTATATAAATGGATTAGTGGGGAGTATGATGGCTTAATAATTATCATGTTTGGCTAGGCACAGATCTTTACGAATATCAAGCCCATTAAACAAGTTGTGATATTTATTATCTGCCCTTAAATGATTTAGGTATTAGTACTGATACTCTGAAAATCATGGTCACAAAATGATTCTATAGATACTAAATTGAAATTTTTTATGATAATTGTTCAAAATGACCATTTCCTTTCATTAACAGTATTACGTGTTGCAAAATAAAAGCAGGATGTCGTATCATATCTGCAGCTGTTGCACTGCCTTTCCTTCTAATTCTGTGGTATTCTGTCCTTCTCTGTGATCATTGGATTCTGTTTATTGAAATGTTATCTTGTTTGCAGTGCAGGACTAAAAGAAAAAATCTACTGCACATACATATATCAAATTAATCCCAGTAGTGAGCCTTGGTCCAACATAGTACCAATTTAATTTTGAGAATGATCAACAACCTATTCTGGAAGCAGGATTTCTTTTATCATTGAACTAAACCATTGCATAAGCAATAATGGGGATTTGGAATCGTGGCTGAAGTATGTGCTCCAAAACCTGGAACACCATTAAATGTTTTCTTATACTTCTAGGCTTTACAATAAATTGTTTCTTGGATTGTTTATAGTGCTACCTCTGTTAAGAGTGTCGGGAAAAGGGTTAAGCCTATTGGCAATTGACAGAGTTTTGGTTAGTGACCCATAAACGTACAATGACTGAATGATCTGCTTGTTTATAGTTAAAGGCCGACAGAGTTATGATCAGAGTAAGATTAGATTCTTGCATGGCAGTAAAAAAGTATGCTACGATTTTATGATTTGCTGTTAAAGGCTTTTAAAAAGTTATGCCAAATTTTAAGGTAATCTACGTAATTAAATTTAATATTTAATAAAAACACAGGCTTATTTAAGCCACAGATTTAAATCACCCAGACAACACTGAATGGGTATAATTTAAATTGAGAATTAAATCCACTTAAGAAGTTTTAGTTCGTACAAATGTTCACCTTTAGTTCAGTATACTTTCTTTAAAATCATCCAACCATGTAATTTAATTCAACATAACAACAGATTAATCCGCCCATGTGTATTAGTCAAGAGGAGTAAATGTCAATAAAAGACGACCAGTACTGATAGCAATAGATTTTCTCAAAGTACCAACTCAAAGTTTAACTCTACAATTCTACGTGTGCAGTTTGCTATCTGCAATGTGGCATGTTGTCCCGTTTGCCATGGCATATGTGTGCTTATAATATGTGAATACAATTTGTGCGTGGAGAAAACTTATACCCCAATTCATTTGTCAAGATTCCTGTAAGAAGTCCCTGACTTACAACTCTTAATACTACTACAACTGCTCCTTCTGAAAGAGGGTAGAGAAACTGACAAAATGTGTGGTTTGTTCCGAGTGAAAAGATAAGTCACATGACCTTAAGCATGATCCTTACTCCTGTTAGTGGTCTGTTCCATTATGTCGAGTGGGCTATAGACCTACCCCCAATTGAAAAGAATAAAACTATTCATGAACCATGGGTGAATTTACAATAGGTTTCTTATAGCTTTTATGGGTTGTTGTGGTTGGTTAACTTTCCTTTTGGCACCTAAAAAAGTTGCAATTGTTTCCCTGATCCATCCCACTGCTTCACAAAAGAATTCTAATCAGTTATCAAGTCCTCTCAAATGGTTTATGAACCTTACAAAGCCCTATACAAAAGCTATGATAGACTTAAGATAGGAAAGATGGTCAAGAAAGATGTAACATAGGTTTATCATTAGGATCCTGAACACAAGATATGATAAGGATCAGCAACATTTTATGATAATTTTAACAGTCTAAAGTAATATTGAAGGCACACAAACCGAACACTCCTGAATTTTCCCAGTCCAAAACTACTGGTTCTGAGTCAGTACTGAATGTTTTAATCATGGTTTTTTGGCATTCTGAATGAAAAGATCGACCTCCAGAATGGACAGGTTTTGGGGTTGTAAACATGTCAAGGAGGATGATCAGCACAGTGGAATATAGCCCATTAATGATTTCTGAGGATAAGTCTTGGTGCTAAGACAAGACCATTTTTTGGAGATAGAGTTGTTTAAACGGTGGACCCATGTAACTAATCTCCTTCTGATAACTTTCAAAGAAGAGCATACAAGATTAGTTGTAGTGGCCAACATATTAGACGTAAGAGCTAACCACAAGACCATTGAGGACCTGTGTTTGTATCTGGCATTTTATTGCAATGCATGGCATTTTATAATTTGTGGCAAATATTAGTTTTGGTAATTGATTTGCGAGAGTGACCTGAAACTTTATTATAATATCAACATTCTACACGTTGATAAAATTTCTATGATTGTTTGAATTTTCAAAATAATAATGACAATTGGAACATTTTGTAAATGCCAAATGGGTGAAAACATCCTATTATATCCTGGTTTCCAGAAATGGAAATTTCAGTTTTCAAGAAAAAGAAGAAATAAACAATTTCATAAGAGCCATTCAAAACAGTATATTACTGTGTCTGTTTTGCAAGATATTTTCTGGCCATAAACAAGTAATTTTACTGTTTACTGAACTATAAATATATATTCGAATATCCTTAGATCTGTTAAAGATTAAGACATAACAGGATATTGACAAACATGTTTTTGTTACTTTTGCTAAAGTTAGTAGAGTGCAAGTGTAATGTATCACAACAAAACACCATCTCTATTGTCTCAGTGTTTTGCAAAGATCAAGACTGATGGTTATTATGACAGTGTCAAAATAGAAAAGATATTTCAGAAACATGTCTTTGAATATAGGCGTGTTTTTGCTGCGCATTTTGTTGAATCTCAGAACATTTTATTGGATATGCCACATTAATTTTCAGAGATATTCTAACATCAACTGTAATGGCAAATGGAAATGAAAATTTTCATGTCTTTAAAGATAAAAAAGTTAAATGTCACAGATGTAAATGTGATGAATTCAAATTTAATGTTAGTTTTGTGTGAATATCACATGGATGTATATGTAACTGTTTAATACTGTAACTGTTTAAAAATTTCACGTCAACAGTTTATTAAGGTATCCAATAATATTATGTCACTAAATGATATTGCACCTACAATATCGCAGGGTATTGTCCGTGACGTGCAATGTGGATGCCACCCAATATGAACATGGCTGCTGGGACTTAAAATCCGAACTTTGATCTATGACCTTTGTACCTACAATATATGATGTCACAAACTGATTCTAGGCATATAGGATGTCATAACTGATGCTGGGCATACAATATGTCACTAAGTAATGCTTGAAACATAGTATATCAAGTCACCGACTGATTCAAGTTTACCATGTCACTATCTGATGTTCTGCACACTGGTTACAATATCACCAATTGCTGTTGGGATATAGTATACCATGTTGCTAGTTGACGCTGGGCACACATTATGCCATGTCACTTACTATTGTTGGGCATACAGTATACCATGCCAATAACTGATACTGGGCTATATTATGTCAGTAACGGATGCTGAGGACACTGTATACCAGGTGACTAACTGATGCTGGACACACAGTATGCCATGTCAAAACTGATGTTGGGCATGCAGTATCCTATGCCAATAACTGATACTGGGCTATATCATGTCACCAACTGAGGCTGGACACACAGTATGCCATGTTAATAACTGATGTTGGGCATACAGTATATCATGCCACTAACTGATACTTTATTATATCATGTCACTAATTGATGCTGGCCACACAGTATGCCAGTTCACTAACTAACGTTGGGTATACAGTATGTCATGTCACTAACTGATAATGGGCTATATTATGTCAGTAACTGATGCTGACTACATGGTATGCCAGGTGACTAACTGATACTGAGCACACAATTTGTCAGGTTACTGGCTGATGCTGGTTACACAGAATGCCACTCATAGTAAAACTAACATTATTGATATTTGTAAATTTGTATGTTTATGATGCTTTTGATAAATAAGCATAATCTACTGGATAAAAATCCTTATAATCAGAGGGAATTTAAGGAGGTCACATTAAAGAGAAAACGTTTCTTTGTAGTTTTAATCTATTATAAGAGGACACTATGTCAGACCAATAATGTAAACAGACCTGTGACAAAGTCCAAACATACATCTGAATTTGATAGAATGTAGGAAACGAATGAAGTCTTTAAATATGGACAACATGTATTTTCGCCAGAGAGACAACTTTTGTAAGTTAACAATGAATATCTATTATCGTCTAGACCTTTAATACCAATGAGAGATGAAAAATATTTTCTGTTGCCCTTTTGATTATGACCATATATACAAGCCCTTTTTATACATTTCCAGAGAACCATACGAACAAGAAATGTAGAAATGAAAAGTAATGATGTTAAACAATATCTTTAAAATTACAAAAAAAAAGAAAGGGGTGATTTAAATAGGGTTGATAGCCTTGTAAGTGTCCAATATTTGAAAATAATGGAGTGTTTACGAGGTATTCATTTTGGGAGTTATTTTGAAATATTGGAGACTTACTTGGCCATTAACCTATACATAAAGGCAATAAAGAAAATACTGAAAGCTCTTTGTGCAATGATGCTGACATGAGCCAGTTTGATAATCATGTTGAAAGTGTTATGACATACTTTGTTTATGCACACCAGAAATCCCCAGAATGATGAGAGTATTGTTATTGGGTATGTTAGCTTGTTTTTTGTTTGCATGCATAACTGAAAACAAACATTGGGTCTGGGTTACAATTTTACACAAAGTGTGGTTCGGTCTTCCCTTAAAGATGGCCTAGATCTGAAGTGCTTATAAATATGTTGCATTTACATAGATGCCAAAACATCAAGAGTTAACCTGAGCTGTTGGCTCATCTATAAGGCAAATTTGAGTTATAAAATGAAACACACAATGAGTCTCAGACTGTTCTCAAGTGTGCTTGGACATGTTTTAACTGATTCAAATTGGTCCAGTTTCAACTAGTACTAACTTTATGACGAATTCAATACATAAAAAGATACAGATATGAAGGCAGATGGAATTGTTCAGTCCCCATACTGTCAAAGTGTAATTCAGGAAAATAACTGAAATCTGCAGAGGGTATATGTTTGTCCTAAAAGACATTTCCCTTGTGTATTATAAGGCTGACTTCGAAGGTTATTACTTTATTACCATGTTAAAATGCAATATATTGCAGTTAATAGTTGTTGCTTTTTATCAAACAGGTTACATTCTAGAAATTATAAAAGAAAAAAAGTATACTGACTTAGACTTTTTCCGTTGCAGAAACCATATGTTTGTTTTCTTGAAGCTTAGTGGGGTTACAGTACAGCAGGGAGTTTCATTGCCTCATCATAGTACAAATGGTTTAACTTTTTGGAAATAGATAAAACACTTTTCGCACTGTTCTGTTTAGGGTGAACCCATCCCTAAATTTAAAGTAATGTCTGAAAATCTGGGGTCAGATTCACCAAAGGTCTGTGCAAATTTTATTTCTTAAGTTGACTGTAACTGTATACAAAAGTCAAGTCTAAGACTTTAAAGGGATGTTATTGTCACAACAAACAAGGGAAAGACAATGACATGCAAGTGAATTTGATCCAGAGAATATCATGTTTCATCACTTTTCTAGTTGTGTAGGCTTCTCGACCACTAAAATGTCCCTGTTTAAAGAATATGTGAATCAAAGTGCATCAATTTAAAAGCACCTCCTTTTCTTTATTTTTGCCACAGGATCTTTATAATATGTTTCTGGATCCTGGAAAATCACAGATCCAAATTGTGCAGTTTGTTTTTTCAAACACACATTGAAACACTATGTTCCTGAAGGTACATGGCCAGGGAAGTGAGTTTGGGCCTGTAACTAATTATATTGCTACTTCTAATTCTAATAGTATTTTTATAGAGCCTAATCTCCATCTACAGACAGATTCTAGGTGCACCATACAGAAAACTATAATCATTAACCCGAGACATAGCAATGGTCAGCACCACAAAGAGAAACTTTGAAAAGGAGAAATTAGGATGAACATGCTTGTGCAAAGAGATTTTGTGCAAAGAGGTTTTGAGCTTCTTTCTGAATGAGTAGAGAGAAGTGGCCAAATGTACATCACCAGGCAAATTATTCCAAATCTTTGGAGCATCATAAGCAAATCTGAGACCAAAATGCTTAGAGGACTTATATATTGAAGGGGCAAAGTGTGGAAAATCAAGGAACACACCATCAGTTTTAATTCATCAGTTTTTTCAGGCTTTAATGTGTATTATAGACACTATGTCTAGGTTGAAGGAAAGATACAAAATATTTTGGATAACCACTATGTAGGAACTTGTACACCAGTGAGGCAGATTCTTCATAACATTAGTGATGTGTGAATACTCAGTGGTGTTGATAACAATTCTAGCCAGACTATTTTAAACACATTGCAGCTTACGAAGGTCAAGAGCCGAGAGACTCCTAAATAAAGAATTACAGTAGTCAAGTTGACTCCCAATCAAAGCATTCGCAGAAATAAGAGCAGCTTGACGTGTTAGATAACCTCTGAGTCGCTTAAGATCCCTGATTTGAGCAAAACAGGACTTGCAGATTTTCTGGAGATGCCTCAAAAAGGAAAAATCAAGAAGAAAGGGGAAATTACCAAGAATATTAACTGGAAAAGATCTGTTGAGTTTTTCATGTTGTAATTCTGAACCAAAAAAAAAAAGATGAATTCAGTTTTGTCTGGATTTAGCTTCAGCTTATTTGTAGACAACCACCTTTTTAACATCATCCAAGCAACTTTTCAATCTGTCAAAGGCGTGATTCACATTCTTATCTGTGAGATGGACATATAGCTGCATATTGTCTGAGTAAAAGTGAAAACCTATGACTGGATAATTTGAATGACTTTGCTGAGGGGAGTAGTATACAGGGAAAAGAGTATTGGACTTAGGACAGAGCCCTTAGGCACACCAAATAAGAGCTTCTTTGCATCAGGCAGGATAGAGCCATTCTTAACACACTGCAAACAATCGAAAGGTAGTACTTGAACCAGTCCAAAACTACACCACCAATGCCAAACCAAGAATTCAGACAATGTAGGAGTGTGGCATGGTAAATGGTATCAAATGCTGCCAATTGGTCAAGCAGTACAATAGGGTGGCCTCACCTCTGGCCAGAGCAAGATGGACATCATTTTTAATTGACAGATGCGCAGTTTAGATCAAGTCACCTAAGTTATAAGCCGACTGTATGACATTTTCAAGTCCATTAGAACAGACATAGTCATTTAATTAGGGGGCAACCACTTGCTCGATAAGTTACGAGATAAAGCACAAGCCTGACACAGGTCGGTAGTTCTTGAAATCGTCAGGTGGTAGTGAGGCTTTTTTGATCAGTGGAATAACAACATTATTTTTGAAATTGGCAGGAACAACACCTTATGCAGTCTAGCTCGATTTTGTGGTGATTTGTCCTTGCGCTATATGCATTTGAACTGGCACCTGACAGTCTTCTCCAGTAGAAAAGAATCTGAGTGTCATTCAGCAGGACGGACTTTTGGTGAAAGTGTGAGACACCTTAGCAGCGTTTTTGTCAAGCAGAGCATTTAGGTCATTTGTATATTGCTCCTAGCGAACACTAGCTGTACTTCCTATCACATTAAAACCATAAAGAGCTTTTTTTAGTTCACACTGTCACTTCTTAATATTTATACAAACAAGATTGTTTTGCTTGGTGTGTAGAATGTATAACATAGCTGGACGGATCAGGCCTTTGCCAAATCAGCCCTAGGCAAATCGACCCCCTAAAACTCTCCGACTGCAAACTCCCAGGTAAAAAATAAAATGCAGTGTAATAAGAGTACTTTTATAGCACTTAATCTCTAAGTTATGACAGGCTCTAAGTCTGATACATATTTATTTATGCTCAGTACATTAGGTAAGCATGCATTAGGTTATTAATGACAAATAATTGGAGGATAATTGTTCAAGAATCTATCTGTATGGAAATGCGTTTAGCAATGTTTGGTCATTCAACAGATTATTGTAGTAAACTATTGCTGGAGAGAATATGACAAAACAGTTATTAATGGATATTAATGTGTGGTTGCAAATAACAGTATTTTGAAATTAAAAATAATTAATAATGAACTTTATTGGTGCTGTTATTTATGTGTTCTGTTCTATTCTATACTGAGACTAGTTATAGTACTTACGCTTATATTGCTTAATCTCTAAGTCAAGGCAGACTCTAAGACACAACATCCAAAGCCATTTTATAAGTTCTTTGGCTCATGGACATAAGGTCATTACCACAAAGGCACCAGCCATGTAAGAAACCATAGTGGGAACGCCTTGGCAAAGTGCTTTTCATTTCAATTCATCTGAATTGATTTGTCTTTCAGCTGTCAAACTTAAGCAGTTGATTGTTTCAGGAAAGGAATGATTTTTAATTTTTTCCCTGGCACAAACAATAGGCAATATGATTTTGATTGTGATCCTGATCTCAGTCTGGATCTAGGAACTTGTAAAGGATTCTTTTATCATTGCAAGTATAAGCAATATTGGACTTTTTTATTTATGGTGGAGGTATGCACTCTCTGAGCACTCTTGTTTTCTTTGGAAATGTGAAATGATATAATAATTTGAAAATTATATATCAAAGAAATTATTTATTAAACCAGATATCTGCTATAAGGTTTTTGGCTCACAGTTTTATGTTTAGATATAAGTTAAATCTCCCACCTCTGAGATCAGAGTTTGGTTCCCAGCCCGACCTCCAGTGGAAAAGCTGGTCGTTGCTTGCTGTTGTTTGGCAGTTTCCAGTACAGAACCTTAACCAACTGTATGTACTGGTTTCTTCTGCTCACAAAATTACCCATCGTGATATGAACTATACAAATGGGTTGAAAGCGACATTAAAACCAAAATAAATAAATAAATATATATAAGTTAAAATATTTCATATACATGTAAATGTGAAATATTAATTGCTACTGTAAATAAAATTATGAAGTGCTTGAGCCGTGAAAAAAGCAATATTTCTAATGGGCTGTTGTTATGACTTTATTGCTGTGTTAGCACTTGCAAAATGTTTTAATGTTCAATACACAAGTGTGTTACTATACTACCACGTATAGCTCCCCATAGGCAACAATTGACCTTTATGTAGGTATTTTTATCTATATATTTTACTGGGGAGTTTTACGATGGTGTATGATTAATAATTTAGTGCAATGTTCTAATGAATTGTTTTAATGCTTTTCCACAAGAACCGTCTAAAGCCATAACATATTAATCCACCACAATGCATGAACGGATAACAATGTTCTATCCCCCAAAACATTCTCTCAAAACGGACAGTTTTTGCACGAAAAAAGCCCAAGAATTACCAACCCTTGTCAATACAGCGAGTTCAATTTTTAATATCTTCCTCCTCAAAAGCTCGCTCCATGTCTCTCAGTTTCAAACTGAACAGCCGGATTTAGTCATATAAAAAGTCATTAAGACATTAATTTCAAAATGAGATTGCCTTCTATGAGAAATATATTGCATACACTGGTTGTTGATTATCATCAGGTAGTACTGATGACTTTTCTTAACTTATCTGATGCCTCTGATACTGTTGACTTTTCTTGACTTATCTGATGCCTCTGATACTGTTGACTTTTCTTGACTTATCTGATGCCTCTGATACTGTTGACTTTTCTTGACTTATCTGATGCCTCTGATACTGTTGACTTTTCTTGACTTAGCTGATGCCTCTGATACTGTTGACTTTTCTTGACTTAGCTGATGCCTCTGATACTGTTGATTGTGTGGTGTCAGTGCAGTTGCAATACACACATTTGGATTACATCCAATTGGTAGGACATAATATGTCAAGACAGGCAGTGTCCCAGTAAACATTTCTAATATTTGCAAATGTTACAATTTAACATTACAATGTCTCAAAAATATTACTTCAACATTGCTTACCAATATTAACCTTAATTGAGGGTCAGAAGTCAAATTAACCCGGTTTCTAGGTTGCTCACAAATGAAAATATTCTGTCTAAATTGTAAAGATAGTGGCTTAAGAATTGTGCTCCCATTCAATTCTTACTGTTTGGCATTACATGAAAGTTAAGTTTTGACAAAGTTCTCTAAAATCCCCTATTATTGCTCACCACCATCTTTGTTTACAAATGATTGAAAGTAAATGTTCGATAGATAGAAGACATTTCAAAAACGTTTCAAAATGATTGGTTTGAAAACCAGCTGCCAACATGTTTCAGAGCAAACATTTTCAAAACAATGTCAATAAATGTCGCTTAAACATTTTATGTATACTGTTTTTCACACATTTAATGGTGAATACTTGAAAAACATTTCTAGCACAACCTTCATTGTTTGAGCTATTTTATAAATGTTTAAAATGTTTCCAGTCAACCTCATTTTCTTGAGTTATTTTGTAAAGATTTAATAAATGTTTTCAGCAAAACATTAATATAGAGAAATATTGTAAGATTTACATGATAGAAAACATGATGAATGTGTCATCAAAGTAATGCAAAAGTGTTGCATAGACAATTTAAAAAGTCTCTGTTTGCCCTTTCTGACACAGGCGTGTGGATTTCGGAGGGACAAGACTAACCATACTTTCTCCGTCACCACAGAGTGATGAACACACAATATAAATATTATGGATAACCACATCACTTAGTAAGCAATAAGTAATACTTTTACTTTATTAAATGTATATGTCAAGGTGGAAACTCCAATCTGGTAGAATTTCAAATTCTACCAGTAGAAACTCCAATTGCACTTTCTACTGGTGGAAAGTCCAATTGGACTTTCTACCAAGTTTAGATTGGTAGAAACCCCAAATGGATTTTCTACCAGTAAAATTTCAAATTCTACCAGATTTGACTTTCTAACACCATAGTATATGAATATAGTCAAAGTGTTATTGAGTGCATAATTATATTGCAGTAATAATTGTTTCAAAGAGCTGGTGAAAAATAGAAAACAATTAGAGAAGTTTTCAAAAAGCTTCACATCAAAATAGACATATATTATCCAGAACCTGACTTTTGCTAAGTACACAATTTTAGTGGTTAAGGTAAACCAAATAATTGCAATTTCAAAAATTGTGTTTGAAAAGACAAATGGGATACAACTCCACATTATGGGTTCTGTTAATCAGCCAGAGTAACGCCTTAAAAAGCAATTAATGTGATGAAAGGACTTATTCATGGTTTAAACTGGGGATCAGAGATCTGAGTTATCAATAGTCTTCCTGTATTCATTATGGATCAGAAATGGATGCGAAAACCTTAAATGTATTTTACAAACTACCTGTGTTAAGATATTTAAATGTGTTACACAATTCTTCCCAATAAAGCTGTTATTTACCACTTGATTTTTATGAATTAATGACTATGTTATTCTTATCTTCTGCAATTTAAATTGAAAGAAGACCCAGGTCATATAACAATAGCATAACAAAATTCAAATCAAAGTTTTCTTCAATTGGGCTCTCAACCAAGTGTAGCGTAATTTCTACCAGATTGGAGTTGATACCATGATATATACATATAATCCACAGAAAGAGTAACATTTAATTTTAACTCAGGTAAATAAAGAACCTTGACACATCAAACATGAGCGTGCAGACAGGACAAAACAATAAAACAGAATAGGGATTCCTATAATTTGATTGTACAAGACAATATATTATTATTTTTACCTATACTACTGCATTTAAAGTGGCAGAGTAAAAAGGTAAAGTAATAACTGTAAAAGTGTTTTTGTCATTGTTTCAACAGCAGTTTTACTTTCATTATTTCATTATGTTGGCAAAATGCAAAATACTACATTGTCAGGAGTAGGTGTTTCTGTCATTAAACAGGCTACACCTAGTAATCAAGGGTAACTTTTCTGTCAATTTTGGGTTGTTTAAGGTTTTCCAAAACACTAATGTATTCTCTACAAGTCCAGAGTATGGTTATAAACAGCATTTATTACCTCACTGTAGGTAATGACTGCAAAAGATTTGACTGGCTACTTTTTAATATTTAATGCAGTTTAACCAAGTATTTGAAATAAATATTTAATCAATATAATATTTATTTAGTGGGTGTTTTGCATAACATCTAATACCTTTGTATCAGTTAGTTTGTGACAGGTAGTTAGGAAGAAACCAGTGCATACAGTTGAGTCAAGGTTCTGTACTGCAAACAGTCGGCCAACAAATAACTATCAGCCTTTTCTCTTGTAGTTGGCCACGTGATGGCATAATCTAATGATAAACTAATATCACAAAATATCACAGACAAAATACCTCTTAGTTATATTCGTCGATAATGACAAGATAAAATGATCCAATACAAAATGACTTTTAATCTGAAGTATTAACCAAGCTTCACCCCATTGCATTATCTGCCACTGTGGCCCTAGCGGGTAACAAACTTGTCTAGGAACTCAGAGGACGTGGGTTCAAACCAGGTACAGGCAGATACATAGTGGCTCGGATGACCACTTAAAATGGTGGTCCTCTGTCATTGGGTCCTATCCCCAGTGGCAGGCTAAACAACCTCAAGGACATTGATAAATGGTCATCCTTGAGCCTCTATCTTCCCATTAGGGGAATGTCAGTTACTTGTGAGTTGGGACTGTACCTGTGCAGTCAGATAGGTTAAATAGCGCTTTGAGTCCTGTAGTATATGGATATATTGCGCTGAGTATAAATACACAATTGCTAGGTATTGTAAGGGTGAAGTCACAGGAACAAAGTTAAAATAAACATCCTTATTTCGGCATCAATCTGTTTTCACCTGTTTTGTTTCAGTTTGAGGAGAGTTCTAATCCTTGATTATTATATATTTTTCCATGTTAAAAATCAGCCCATCAACACCAGCTATTGAACAATATATTTATATTATGTCACACGTAAATGTTAAAGTAATTCTTAATGTTGTTAATGACATGTGGGGAAAGAGAAAAAAAGCTAACTGTCTAAATGCATGCTTGCCAATGTCTTCATTTGTAATCTGTAATGACTTATAAGCCCATGCGAGCTAGGTACTCCTTAAAATGTACTTATGTATTTTTCATATGATTTGTAAGTACATGTCACTATAACAAATAAATAAATAAAATAAATATTGGGTTTCTTTTGGGATATATATGGCTTAAGTAAAGAATTACGTTATGTGTATTGTTGCTTGCGTATATTTCATTGCTTTTTCCCTTCATTTTTGCAGCAAACACATTGACACAGATAATATTATTTCTTTCAATGACCAATGCTTTCACATTTGTGTTCCTACTTTATTACTTGTTTTATTATTGTTTGTTCACTTCAAAAATATATTTTCTACCATAAAACAAGTCCTTCACTACTCGCTGATTGGGTTAATTACATCAGTTAATGTTCGGAAACTTATACAGACCACAAACCTTCTATATAAACTGACCTAACAACCAGTGTCAAATGAAGCATATTTTCTATATCTTTATCATTGGATACTTCAAGAACAAGCCGAACCGGCAACCCATGCACACTGGGACATATTACAATCTACCACACACCTGCAGTAGCTTCTGACATTGCATGAAATAATTATTGAAAATGAAAAGACAAACATATAAAGATTTCGAAGGTTGGTGATTACATGGTTTTAGCAAAAAGTTTTAGACTACAAATCCAATTAAGGAAAAGACACGGCATAGACAGGGCACCTGTAGATGATGATTAAACTTAAGTAAGAAAAAAAGACGATAGCAAGTCAAAATTTTAGCCTCTTTCAAGAAATATTCTGTTGCATAGTTTGTCCTAATTATGAGGAAAGTAAATGATTAACTATTTATGCAGTACCCTAATTACAGCTTTTAATGACTTCCCAGACAATCATTTAGTGTTTTTACTGATCCCCAAGTTGCCTGAAGCTGTTTTAGCAATAAGAGCTACTCTAGTGCAATGCAGGTTTGACAACTTAACATTGCTTATCCACGGCTTATGATCTCTTCAATTAGCACCTTCAAGGAAGTTTTGTTCTTTGATAATAATTGTTTCTGTTCAAGTCCTTCAGCAGAATTATATGATCAATTTTGTGGAGACAATTTGTTTTTAGTTTGTGGCAATTAATCTGTACTAATACGCATTAATTCTGACCTAAGAAGGTTAAGAAAGAAATTCTGTAGAATTCCATATAGCATATGGTTTAGTCACGATGTAACCTTTTCCTGCCTCGAAAAGAAATCCTCACAGTCAATTGAAAGTAGTTTACATAGTAGGCAGAGATACTGTGTTAACAGAGTTGTTGTATGGATGGACACTATCACAAAAAAGACTATCATAAATTTAAAAAAAATTGATTCCTAACTCTGTCTGGACTTAAAGTCATATTGATTTGACCATCATAAATGACCATATTTAGTTCATATATACAGATCTCCCTTCAGAATCAAACGATTCCATGTTATATATCAAGTCATTGCACATTGACACTTGGTGTGCATACTTACGTCGGTTTCAATGTCAGATATTACTGTGTTAATGTTAGTCAACACCTAATCACAGTTAAGCTTTCTGTTTACATACAAAATTTGGTATTTGATCACATATTCTTCCACATACCATCAAACGTTGACCACACCAGGAATTTATGGCATGGGATATCATCTTTGGTCACAATCAGGCTGCCATAATTATTAAATGGTCTAAGACAATACAGGACAGAAACCAAGCATCACTATTCCAGCATTAGGAACTTCTATACTCGTTCCGGTTTAAACAATCAAATCTATATTATATCAAATACCTTATACTTCTGATGACTTACTCTTTCAAATCTATAGGAAGACAGGTTCTGTACCTCTCACAAACTTTGTAGCCAGACATCATCTGAAACAAAACTGTGCCCTGAATAACATCACGTTTCATGATTTCATAAGGGCCATGTCTAGGTGGGATTTTATCATGCAGTTCCACTAGCTACATCTCAAACATCATGACACCTGGTACAGTGACACTGGAGATGTCTGTCAAATGATCCAAACAAGTCTATTGCAGAAACGTTTTGTTTACACTTAGGCACTTAGTTGCATTTCTATGGTCTTTTGGGAGCATGTTTCCAAATACCTTACCTTTAAACTCATCAATTAAAGGTTTATTTGAGAAAAAAAGACCATATTTACTGCTTTCTCTCCTTGTAGCCTCCTTTGCTCTACAGCCTCACAAAAATTTCTAAATTCTTCCAACTCTCAGTCCAGTTGTTCTCCAACTTTGAACTTGCCAGACCATGTATCCCCTTGTGTGGGTTTACTGTTCATCCTCACTGGCATTATGCCAGTTGGTTTCGGTTCTTTGACTGGCTGGTTCATTGCTTGTATTCAATATATATAGGAACACCATCTTCATCTTAGATCACTTAGTAATACTTTAGCAGTTTATATCCTTCTCTGATTTATAAATTTAGAATATCTAAAAGTCACTTTACAAATTTCCACCTCTGACATAGCGCTTGTAACAAGCATTGTATTTTACTCTGTAAATTACTAGACTGTTTACATACACTTATTATTGCCTGCTATTTCATACAATAATAACAATGTTGCAATAAAAATATATTTTACAATAAACACATAACACTCAGTCATGGTTTTTCTTGTAATGGTTGGAGACTCTTGGGTATTGTTAAAACAATTTAGTAAAACACTTGACTAATTTAATTAATTGGCTGAAATGATTAATAGTTTATTAATCTGTTATAATGATTTATTAAATTGAAATTTAATTAAGTGGTTAGATTGGTAGAACAATTTAATTAAATCATTAGAATGGATTAGAAAAACATTTTTGTATGTGGCTTTAGGAGAACTTTGTAACAGGTTAGCCATTTCTGAGGTATTGTAATTTTTTGGCTTAACCAGAAGTCAGAAAGGTGCTGTCCAGTGTATAAGACATTCAAAGTGGAGAAATAAGACACATTTTAAGGAGCAAAGACCAAATACTGTAACAATCTTAAAGTCAGTGTAGAAACGTATATATTATATTTTCAAAATGTCAAAAATATATCATTCAGTCTTGTCAAATTACCAAAAGTGCGAAATAATTATTAAAAATAATGTGTTGATGCATTAAAAGATGTTAGGAAAGGAAATTTTTAATAAGACAGATATATTTTTTTTACGTTTTAACGCAAAGCATTTTCCATTGTTAAACTGAAAACAATCCATTTCACTAATTGACGCATCCCAAACTAAAGAAACGTGCCTGATAATTAAATTTTTCTCTTCAGCTTTCCCAAGTTTTGCTCAGTCAAGATTGATTGAAGTTTGTATTTTGCCGACTACGCAAGATGCCAAAAACTTCAAATAAAAAAGAGCACCACAAATTGGTATTATTTTACAGGGCCTGTTCTGTTTTAACAATTCTGCAGTTTTAAAAATGGGGAAGTCCAAGGGAATAATATAAGGTAGAAGTCATTGAATTACACCCAGGGTTCAATGGGGTCTGTTGAGTTGCAGTAGTGTAATAGCAGTGAGCATGCCCCTGTGGGCTGAAGACCAAGAAACAGATACAAATGGGATGATATTTTTTTTTATCTGCCAATTCTTTTATCACATCAAAAGTTGCAGTGTGATACATTTTAAACATTTTAATGGATAATTGCATTATAGAAAATACATTGCCCGCACAGTTAAACTACAACCAAGCCATGCTATAAAGGATAGAATTTCTAAACATTTAAAACCCGAAGGTCAGTTAGAAGTGAAAATAATGCAGGGAGTAACTTAACCTAAACCTACGACCTTGAACCTGTACAAGGTCAAGCTGCTACAGCACACTCACATTCATCATCCGAACTCCAATTATAAAAAAATTGCTTAACCAAACTTTTGTTACACTTCCCATATTTTTAGTTCCTTATTCACCAATTAGGATAGACAACAATTATTTTTAAAATTTATTTATTTATAATTTTCTTTACTTACTTGACTAGAAATGAGACAAAGTCATTAGGTATTCCTATTTAGATCATGTTCTTTATTTGCCAGATGTTATATATGTTTTATTTACTTGTTGTGGCAAAAGTTCTGTCTACCCTGCAACTAAAATTATTGGTATCTACATAATGACTAACACTACTCTAAAATAACTATCAATAGTTTTGTTTGTGAATTAAATTTGATCGGGGTGAAATTTACCTTTTATTTTGAAGATATGCAAGGAATATAAAATACGTTTCAAATATTTGATTATTAAAATTAGAAATACATATGATATTTATGATCACAGAAACCAGAATATGTCAAGTAAATACTTTTAACAATGATTCCTTGCCTGACATCAAGAATATAATTGGCTCTTTACCTATCAATCAATGAATTCCTTAAAGGAAGTAGGAGATTCCTGTTTTCAATATGACATGTTCACACATTTCCAGATGAAGAGATCCCTTTTGAGAATCCCTCCGATTGAATGGGACAGTATGAATAAAGAGTTGTGTTTATATTGTTCATATGTTAAGTTGTCATATCAAAATGGAAGCAGTTTTTAACATTTTCAAAGTCTTAACTGCATCACCAGGAATCAGGTAAAACCTGGACAAAGTAGAGGTAACGGATTTAACATCAGTGATCAGACAGGAACTGGTCAAACTACACCACATAGGCAGTCTGAAGAGATAAAATAGCACACTTCTAAGATATGTTGTTGTGATGTCATAATCAAAATTTACATTCACATGTAATAACAGTCACTGCATAGCTCTATCATTGAAAGTATATCAGTAAAGTTGCATTACCTGCACAACAGGCTGTAAAACGTGACTTTTGATTCTTCATCCATCCGACAAAGACTTTTTTCTCTAAGACATGTCTGAGTACATAATCTTTGCGGAGATTTACTGACATCCTACCAGGAATTAATGCTTTGGATCATGTGTTTGAAATGTAGTGATAATATAGCACTTACTTGCATCAGAAAGAACTCTCCTGAATCTAATTTAGGATGTAAATAGGGAAACAAGGTGACACCAGATTAAAGATTAGAATGATGGTTTTGCTTGGGTAAAATTTACATTGACTATTCTGCACTGGTTTCTTCTAGCAATCTGGCTGCCCTTAAACCCAAAACATAAGTCTTTGCCACGATGTCACTTTAGCAATGTATTGGAAGTGGATGTTAAAGTTAAAACATATGGCTGTAGGACATGCTATGATGTTACTGTTGCAGTGTACTAAAATACATTTTTAACCAGAAACATACATATGTATGTAGCATGTGTCTTGATGTCACCATTGCAATATAGTAAAAGAAATATCTAACCTTAAATATATGTATATAACATATGACGTGAGGTCACCTTGCATTGTATTAATGAGAATGTTTAACCTGAAACATATGTATGTAGGAAATGCCATTGATGTCACTTTTGCAAAGTATTGAAAAGAAACAACCTGAAACATAAAACTGTAACATGCCCCATGATGCTACTTTTGCTGTGTGTTGAAATAATGTTAAACCTGACTGAAAATATGAGCGTAACATGTGCTCATAATATCACTTGTAGAAATATATTAAAAGGAATGTTTAAAATCATTTTTACATAGATGAAAAGTAATGCAAAGCTCTTGTAAGCATAAAATAATCAAGCAACAGCCCTTTGTGTCATCCCTGTATGCTTTTTCCTGGCATTGTCTGTTAAACATATCAATCCTGCAAATCTGTCCCCCTTTTCTCCTAACATAAGCCCATGGGCTTGACCATCCACTCTGCCCACATAGCCAGTGCCTGTTTTTCCAACACTTTCGCTGTGTTGATTTGAATCCCCCACTATATAGATTTCAACTCCTCCAAACAGTCTAGGGTTTCCTGGGCTGCCAAACACAATGCCCCTTCAAAATCTTAAAGCTCATGTGGATGGGTTCTCCTCTGCTATTCACTGTTATCTGAGACAGTGCACGGAAAAAAGGGGCACAGGAAAAAGGGACTTAGAAAAAAAAGGACACAAAATGGGGGAACAGGAAAAAAAGGGGCACACAGTGTTTGAAAAAGGGGAAAAAGGGACAATATTTTTTTGTAGATTTATTGTCTTTTTGGCTTAAATGTTTCCATTGCCACCAGTTAGTATTTAAGTCATAAAGAAAACCCCTGATGGGGAATTAATATTTTTATTATACACAATAGCTAATACTCTAAATTTTATATACATTTATACACATACAGTAATATCTACTGACTTCACATTATATTTACTTTAAATTTCCATTGACTGGTATTTACATAATATATGTCTATAGAATACTGATAATTCATTAATTCTTCGCAATCTATATAAAGGCACAGCTATGCAGAAGTTTGAGGTCACCTTATGAAAATTGCAGACTTAAGGATCCAAAATTTGTATGTAAATAAGTTAGGGTGGCCTTAGCTCAAGGCGTGAAAAAGAGATAAGGTCAACCTAAAGTTTAGATATAAAATACCAAAATTGGAAAGTTTACTAGATCTAAGGGGGCCTCAAACTTGTGATTTTACATGAGTGAAAACGGGAGTTTAAGTTAAGTTGACATTTATATGGTTTATCTGTACATTTGGCAGATGAGTGATGAAATTTTTATTTCAATGTATGACATTTGGTTAATAATTCCAAATGAAAAAGAAAAAGAAGGAAGTAGTAGAGTTTAGAATGAGAGCCCCAAACTCCAACTAGGAGGTAGGAGAGGTGTAGAGATGGTTTTGAAAATTGTTTGCTACTTCATCAGGGGCGTTGCGATCAAGAGCGATATATCTCCAGATGCATCCCGCCGGCCAGGTGCCATGACTCTGGATATCTTGCAGGGGCACATTCGAATTAAAGGCAAATGAGGCAGCTGAACATCGGAAGGCATGAAAGGTGAGATTGGTGTTTTGCAGCTGAAGCCTAATGAGTAAAGTTTTGAAATGACGCCTACCTTGGGTATCTGTCAGTGGGAGCCATTTGGTTGGTGCTTTGTACTGAAACAGAGGAGAATTGTTGGCACATGGAGTAATTTTGAGACGATTTCTAACTGCAGCTACTAGACAAATAGGGTTCGCCCCCAAGGATGGAATTTTTAGAATTTTGACAGATTTTCTATCCTGAATGGTTTTTGACCATTTGGCCAGAATGTAAAGACCTGGGGGGGGGCGAAAAATACATCTGCTCTGGCCAAGTGATATAAGGGTGAACATGCTTTGATGGAATGGGGAACTAGATTGGATAATCTCAAAAATGAAAAAAGGCAAGGGTGTATACCGCCTTGAACACTTGTCCCATATATGTGGAGTCACAGGTTCTAACTATCATTTGAAGTGTGTCAATGTCTATAATACTCTTAAGAGAGGGTTTAAAAGGTGCATGTAATTTGACTGCTTTATGAAAGTATTTGATTCTGGGGTCTTGGAATAACCGGGTTGAAAGGCCATATAGGGCTAAGTTGGCTTTGATGGCAGCCACGTGGTTGGCTAAGGTGGGGTTTGATGAGCCATTTGATGTTAAAAATTGCAAGTAAGCAATGATAATCATAGGATTCAATTTGAACAGGGAAATTTGCATGAATACTGTGAAGGCTACAAACAGGCTAAACATACTTTGGTAACTGCTTTGAGTCGGGTCTAAATGCCAGCTGTGTCTTCTTGGCACCAATTTTAGCCAATGGTGCCAATCTGGGGGCTGTGACTAACTGTGACCCATTGATGATGGGGAAGCAAATTTGTGAGCTTTACCTGGGTGTCCTCAGTTATGTTCCAACATGAAAGCAAATCAGCAGTTTGATTGGGGGAACAGGAAAAAAGGGGCACACAGTTTTTGGAAAAGGGGAAAAAGGCACAGTATTTTTTTCAGATTTATTGTCTTTTTGGCTTAAATGTTTCTTAATTAAAAGTTTATTTGTATCAATAATATTCCTACAGAGTTAAATGTTTGTTGCATAAAAGTAAATAAAAGTTGAGTTGTATCAATAACGTTTGTTCCATAGTTGAACAAAAAATATTGTGCCATTTTTTCCTCTTTTCAAAAAAACCAAAAAACCCCCCAAAAAACTGTGTGCCCTTTTTTCCTGTGTCCCTTTTTGCTTGTGCCCCTTTTTCTGAGCTCTTTTTTTCCTGGATTCATCTGAGACACACTCCCAAAGCTTTTTCTGCTTATAGCAACAAGCTTTCAAATATACTTTCTGCATAATAGGGTTTGGCTATTCTGCATCCATTTGACTTATTAATATTTTAGCAGTATTCATATGTAGTAGTAATGTTTATTTGTCTGCGTAATTTTATCAATCTAACTGTAAGCGTACCTTATTGCCTCACATGGCGTTCCAGAATAATTATTGACCTTATGAACATGACCTAACTACTTGACTAAAGATATTGGTGAATTGTATAGACACAGGAGTTTTACATTGTACTCTGTTTTACTCAAACAATCAGTTTGATGCAATGGGTCACAACAAGAATATATTTGTTTTAAATTTACACAGTAAATCTGACATTGGAAATGCATTTCACAAGACGTTATGTACACCATTTTACATTGTCGTGATTAAATCCTACATACAATATTAATATAAACTTCAAGAACATCACTAACCATTCTTAAAGCAAGTTTGTCATCAAGAACCCTCAAGGTTCATAAATAATCAAGGGCAAGAACAAACATTGTTTCAACTATCCAAAAAATGACAAACTCTTTAAATAGAAAGTTCCTGGCGCACTAGTAACATAAAACTGAATCTATAAATTATTATTACAAGTGGAAAACAGAATTAACTGACACCATCCACTAAACAGTCCAAACTTTTGACATGACACACCAACTACTAATTAAGGCTACCTTTCTAGTAAAATGTCAGCCCCGGGAAAACAGACGTATCAGATTGACAGGTTTTCATTGTTGTCCTCTGTGTATGACAAATTTTCTGGAAATTAATTGGGGATTCAAATGTCAATCATAGCTGTCTTACGGGAAATGATACAGGAGACATGCCCTTGTGATAGAAGCATCCTCTTTTGGATCAAATATGATTGGCTCTTTGACGGAGCCATGTACTGTGGGAAATTGGAAGGGGGATACAAAGGCAGACAGGAGATGATTTTACACCCTTGGAAATTAAACAGGCAGGGAAACAAACACACATATTGCTTGCTGTGATAAGCAGATTTCAATTTGCTAGCATTACCAACAAGATACATGTATTAATAAACACCTCTGGAAAAGCTATCAGTATAAGCTAGGGTTACCATATCCCTCCCAACCATCAAGTTGAAAGTAGAAATTTGGCAAATGTAGGACTTTCAGCAAGCCTTAGTCTTATTGTCTTCGACTATTTTCATTTCTGTGCGGCATCATAACTTAAAATTCTTCTGGTTTAAAAGTTACATATTTTGACATTATTTTCTTTTATGACTGCATGGTGTCATATAAAAATATTATTTTGAATCTGGCGTAAACATAGATTTCAGTGGGCGTGTACCATTCACCATTGTCAGCAAGTTTTTTTTTCTAATTTTTAGAATAAAAAAACCACTTCTAGCACCTCACCTGTGCTTGTAACTCGACAAATATAGTAATATCCATAGAATGAAATTGAATAAACTTATCACAAAATCACGAACAAATGATTTCGGCCAAGCATGACAGACAAATGTGTGATGATTCCTAATAATAAATAAATATGCATATTACAATTTCACTACCATGTCATCCATAGAATACTTTAATTAAAAACGGTTTGGTATTATAAAAACTTATTGAATAATCTTCAGAATAAGTATGGCGTCATTAATTTATCACAGGATGACAAAAGCAATTTATTCCTCTGCATCTTAACAAAGTACAAGTTAAAAATATGAAATATTACTCTCAATTCCAAATTTTTGTAGTATTTTTAAGTATGGTCGAACACAAATCCAGGCACCAGTTTTACAATGCCAAATTATGTTGTAATTTTGATGTGTCATGAACAATTTAGAGGACAAAAGAATAACTAAAAATTGGAGAAAATTGCAAACGCAATTGCAATTTATGAGAAGGTAGATACTTTTTGGGGTAAACCAAAAACTTCATGGCTAACAAATTTGGAAACATGACATGGCATGTAAATTGCAGCCTTTTTGTGCTTGAGTATTATATGACAGGGTAGACAATTGGTCTTTGGATGTCAAAAACTAATTTGTTACAGGAGTTTTCATTCAAGAAATACAGTCATGAGAAATACTTGACATTTATGCAGCAAGACTTCATAAAATTGTCATCTTTACAATCTTTTGGTCTGCTGTGGGAACTGTCTTCAAATTACATCAAATGACAGACTTATTTGAAAATATACAGTTTCGTGTATTTTAAAGAAGACCAGTACATAAGGTTTGATCTTTTTTTTTAAATTTTGAGATATACTGAGTTCGAATGTATCTAGTAATTGCAAATGTCAGAACCTCCCATATATTTATAATATAGTCTATCAAAAATATTTCTTCATGTACACATGCCCAGATATCATTATTTTATTTGTTAGCACTAAAATATAATTTCTTCATCTGTGAGTTTCTACCCTGTAACATAGCACAAGTCTGTCAATGTGCTGAAGTCAAACATGTTTTCACAGTCTGCTATGTTCTCTTTGAAGTTGGCCTAACTATAGTGGTGTAAATGTGATTGAGGTTGGTCACATTTTATCACTTTTCTAATGTGTTAAAGCTTTCTTCTGACAAATTCCGCCAACTTTAAGCGCACAGCAACACCACATATCCCATCAGAATAACATGGAACTCTAAAGATGTCACACATCACAGCTTAAGAGATAACTAAAAGGAATAAGTTAAATATTGTATCAACCAGAGATTTTCCCTAATCAGGTTTATTCATCTGAAGGTTTGATCAAGTCCTGAAAAGAAGAACTTGATATGCGATCATGCTGTCACACAGGATAAAGTTAGACAATATGTCATTTATTTATAGAGATATTATATGATGAGGCCTAATCACCTTGAGATACTTGAAAAGCTTATTAATAATGAACATACATGTTGCCACACAAGATGCAAAGTTGTATGTTATTTCAACTAGAGATGTTTATGCACAGGTTGTTTCATCCAGAGGAGTGTGAAAGTCCCCCCCACAAGGAACCTTGCATGCCATATGGACTATGGATACATTTTTAAAATAGACGTCCCCAAGGTTATTTTTCTATGATTTTAACCAGATATGTTCGCGATCAAGGATGTTACTCTGGAAATGTCTGAAATGTTGTTTCGAAATGAACGTGGCACAAGTTTTTGTATCAAAACAAGTACATAATCTCTGACATTTAGCATTTAAGATCATCTACAACTACTAGTATTTAACCATGCATAGTTTATTTGTTATTTGAGCCATATCCATGGTAATATGCTTTTTGGGGTTACAGTAATGGTTGACCTTTTTATTCCAGCTTCAATACATTTAATACCTCATCTGTACTAATTTCAACTCATACACACATTATGCCTAGGTCACACCTCTCCGTTTGGTTGCATCTGTATTTGATTTTTACTTGAAGATCCTGCCCTCATCTGGTTAGTGTACATGGCAGAACAAGCTTCCCCATACAACCACCCCTCCCCTTTCATCCTTCCAGTGTGTATACTTTAATACAGCTTTCTAAACATTTCAACACGGCTGTCCCAAATGTAAATAGGTTTCCAAGTTTTGTCCAATCACCCCAAATGCAGCCAGCCCAATGCAAATCCCACTGAATCCACCCCAGTGAACATTTAAAACAGTTTAAAATAGTTTAAATATTTACAAAACGTTTTTCAAAACCTATTATAAATGGGTGTTGTACTCATCTTTTTTAACCTTTAACAAATGTGTCCCTTCAAACGTTTGCAAAATTTCAAAATGTTTACTGGGACTAAATGCATCCTGCACAAATCCAAGGCAGACTGAACCATAACCAAAGGTAGAGAAGTGTGTTTACCTTTAACTTATGACTCAAACAACAGAAAAGTGTGGCCTTGGTATAACCAATAAAGCTTTGGTAGATTACAACCATATCATGTATGATGCCTATACAGGATGTGTACTAAAGCCTGCACAGGTCAAACTTATTTTTGTCCCATCTCGTCATTACCATGGTATTATGTGTAGGTTAATGATCAAGTAAGTGTCCAGTATTTAGAAAAAAATAGACTGTTTACCAGGCCCCAAGGCCCCGAGACAACAATCCATTATTTTATAATATTGGACACTTGTGAGGCTGTTAACCTATTTAAGTTACACCTCTTCCTTAATTTGTAATTTTTAAGATGCTGTTTTTTTCCCAATACTTTAGATTTCTATATTTCTGGAAGAAATGTTTATATTTTTTGGTTCCTATGATCATTTTAGCTGAAATAAAATTAAATGGGTTTCTTTGAAAATGTGTAAAAAGGACTTCCTTATATGGTCATAATCACCGAGTGGAACAACTGTCTAATAATGAAAACTGTTAGACATTTTTAATAAAAGAAAATCTCAAAGGTGTAAAGTAATGCATAATAATTACCACTATTTTTAACCAATTAGTTTTGAGAATTATGGAAGAAATACAAAAACAGACTTGCTATTCCTCTCATTTATTTGACATGGAATTCCCCTGGGGGCCAACACAAGCAAAGATGAGAGATGGGATTAATATATTATTTATTCTATTAAAAGTTTCTTGTAAAATTTCACACTGTTAACATATCATAATACTGTGATAGTTTACAAAGGTTCTTGTAAAATTTAACACTGTTAACATACGATAATACTCTGGTAATTTACAGAATACTGTCATTAATCTGACCTTGATAAGTAACACAAGCCGAGGTCACTGGTAAATGCAATTTATTGCAATAGAATCCCCCCCACAGCTTAATAATGACAAACCAATTATACAAAGCACCATACCAATGCAAATGCATGACAGTAAGCAGCTGGGGGAAGGGATGACCAGTGACCCTGGATGTTAGGCCAATGACCTTTATGACCCAAGGTCATATGGGGACTACAAAGGTCAAAAGTTAGAAGGTGAAATGTGAGCAAAATAGATTGTAATGAGGTGAAAAGTCCACCAAACTGCCAAACTATAACAGTAGGTGTTGTTGAAAGGTCTGTGAAACAGAGGAGGAGGCTGTAGGGATGTTTTTGGATATATGGCCAGATGGAATCGGATTTCTAGGTGCCATGGTACATGATCTGGTGCAAAGGGACGCCATAATAAAATGCCCATATGGCTCAAGATTGCCTGAAGTCATGAGAAGTTAATTTTGGTGAAAGCTGCAGAATATGTGACAATCTAGTCAAAAATTTGCGAGGGACAGAATCGTTCAAAGGAACTAGACCAAGACGCCTGGAAATCCAAAATACTGGTTGATTGGTTGACCATGGTGGTTTTTGAAGATTGATACTCAAAAAAGTTATTGGCCAAAGTGGTGAATTTTTTATGCCATGGAATTGAAATGGTCCTGACAAAGCGGTAAATTTTTAAGCCATGGAATTGGAATGGTCCTGACATCAGATCTATATATGTCTGAGCCTTTGGCTGCGGAGGCCTGTTAATTTTCATTGATTGTGAAAGAACTTTAGCTACTGACGTTGAAAAGGGGAGGTGTCAAGGTTATATACTATAAACTGGGCCCTGGTACCTGCCAGACAATTATGAATGTTAGCTGGAGAAAATTTATTTTGACAGAGATACTCCATGAAAGCTAATAGACAAAAATAATTAACCTGAAGGATGGGCAGCCCAGCTGCCACCAGACATGCAACAAATCTCTGAACATACGTTCATAGGGCTTCTTGGTGGCTGGTCTAAACACAGAACCCAGGCTGACACAGACCCTGGTGGCAAGCTGGGCTGCGGACAATGCCAAATCTGAAAATAGAAATTGTACTCTGGATTAACAGTTGTAACCCACCTGGATAGCAAGTCGGCTATGGGATTATTTTTGCCTGGAACATGGATTATAATGATTTCTATATTAAAAATGGTAGTTAAAAGCCACACATTTCTATCACAAGTGGCCAAGAAAGGGTCTGTGGTTTTGCCAGTGTTTAATACCCGAACTACAGCTTGGTTATCACAAAAATGTTTACTTTTTTGTCTGTCAAAAGTTGAGACCAAACTTTGAGGGCAACAACAACATTGAGCATTTCAGTTGTGTGATGTGGAGGTGCTAAAATTGGTGACCTAAGGGAAGGGCATAAACCAATGGTCCAAATACACCCCCAATCCTGACAGTGAGGCATCTAGGTACACCTGGAAATCAACTGGTTTGTTGTCAAAGAAAGTGACATTATTATATTGGCTCAGGAAAACATTAAACCAGTTCAAATCACAATGAAATTGTTGTGACAGTTTAATGTAAGAAGTAGAAGTATTATGGCTATCTCTACGGACCTGCAACATTCTATTTAAAAAGAATCTTGCAGATCGTACACACTTGGTAATACATAGTAAAGAACCCAACAAGGATTGTAACTGTCTTTTGGTACAAGTGGATTTAAGAGTCCATTGTGTGCACACATTTTGTATATCTTCTAGTTTTTCGGGTGGAATTTATATTGTTCTTGTAATGGTATTGACTAGTATACCTAAGCAATTAGCCTGTGTATCTGGTGGGATTAGTTGCTGTGACTCATCTGCAGACCTAAATCTTCCAGGAGATAACAGAAACTGATAAGAATCATGTATTTTTGAAGGTAATCCTATATAAATCAGATCATCAATGTAGTTCATGAGGGCGTTAGGAGCATGCTGTTTCATGATGTGTCTGATGGCAGCACTGCATCTCTCAAAAATTCCATATCCGAGATGATATCCGAACAGCATAGATCTGTCCAGGTATGTATGTTTGTGATGTAACCCTAGCAGATCTATGTTGCCAATATATATCATGTGATCAATATGTATGTGTCTGAAAGCCCTACTAATATCTACCTTCTACAATAATGCCCCAGGACCAATATTTTTCACTTCTTCAAGGATATGATCAATAGATGGGTATTGCAATGTAAAATAAGAATCTGAATATTTACATTTATGGATAGCATCATTTACAGAAAAGCCCTTGGGCCAACTGAGATCTATTATTGTACGACTGTTAGTCGTACTGTGAGTTCAAACTGTGAGTTTTGCTTCTCCCTGGTCATTAAAGAGGACACATGTATTTTAAAATCTAGGTCCTCAAATGGTCCATAAAGGGCCCCATGTTCGAGTTCTTCCTAAATATATGCATAAACATGAGTTTCATAATTTAATACTGAAGCATAATTAACATCTGAAGAAGAAAGGGGACAAATCAAAATCTAAAGAAAAGCCATAAGTATAAGTTCTGGCAATGGCTTGTCCCAATAATCAGTTAAGTAGTGTCTCCACCTATCTGGATTCAATTGGGTTTGAACTGAGATCCTGCAATTTAAAAAATTTGGGACCCACTTTGTCTGATTAGTTTGTGTGCTTGTAAAATAGAAGGGGTATTCTTACATGTAACTCGGGACCATGACATAACTTGAGATCGTTAAGTGGTATATACCCAAATTGATGGCCATTTTGGTGTATACAAGCCTTATAATCTTTAGAAGTATCTCTATTTGCCGATATATCCAGTGGAACTGTTTCTTCACGACTAAAATTATTTACAACAGTATCTTCCAAATGGACAGAAGAGTTGAAATCAAGTATGCCCTGTTCTGAGGTAGCCAGGTCCTCTTCTACAACCTGCTTATTGTGTGTAACACTTAATATTTTTTGTGTAACCTCATTTTGTTTTTGAGTAAATTGAGCAATCAAGGGGCTCGTGTCATTACAGTCACAGATTTTGAATGGGATGGTCTATGCATGGCCTTTTGATTAAAAGCTTTCTGTGCTATATTTCGAACCCGTGTCTTCCCATTTGTAAGTGCGACTCCTGTTTGTGCAGTTTCAGCATTGGTTGCCCTGGCATTAAGCAAGTTACAGTCCAGACCATTTTCTGAAGTGTGTGTTAAAACTTCATATCTATTCTGCAATTTAAGGAAATCTGCATGAATTTGAGGTTTAATTTGGTTTGAGGTGTAATTTGACTGTTTAACTGTAACCCTATTCTTGATGCCAGGGGAAACATTGCCAGTATTTTTTATACCAACCTTGGAGGGGCTAACAAGTTTAGCATTACATTATGTCGCCAAGTCGAGACGATGTGAGTACTCTTGCTGCTATCAGGTGGGTAAGCATAACACTGAGGATGTGACTGTGCATTGAGAACCTGGGCATACGTCCAGTCATCTCACCTGTGGTCAAAAGCTTTAAAAGAACAAAACCAAGACAAGTAAGTGTCTTTCTTGGCCAAAAATTCTTGCTTCATACATTGTTTGGAAACAATGTTTTCATTTTGAAACATTCTTTGGGATATCTTGACCAGTAGGTGTGCCTCTGTGCATGCGCACGTCTAACCCTATCTGTTTGCTCAGTTTGAGTATAATCTTTAATCTCTCCCTGTTCCATATGACAAAGCAGCACTGCATGGCTGGATTTTTCAGAAGTCCACCAAAAATTATTAGCGTCATCCAGTAATGATATCAAATAATCTAACATTGCTTCTTTAGAATTTTGATTTGTTTCCTCTCTCATAGCTCTGCAAAAGCCAGCCATCCACTGTCCCATAGTAAGCTGGTCGTGTATGACACGTTCTTTATGATTTCCAGCCAAGACATATTTGTGCATAAACTTAGCCCTATGTTTGGCAAAAACTTCAACCTTCCACCACGTTGAGACTTGATTTTTTGTGACATACCTGTCAAATTTAGTTGGTCAAGTTCTGATAATCTATCAGCTACCACCTTCTGTATATTTGTTCTCAAATGGTCGAGTGTGGGTAATGAGACAGTACTAGGTACTGTATGTGTATTTGTGACATTTGCATGCGTTCCTACAGAGTGATTACCTGTATGTGTACTGTCGGATTGTCGCACGACCTTAGTGATTTTTTGTCACAGCACTTCTACTTTTGGATTTGTGAGGCCTTGATGTTTTCTTAACTGTCTTCTGCTCAATTTTGTCTTGTCTTTCACCAATGGTAGTTAATTGCTTAAGAATAGTTTGATTTATGAGGGACTGTGTGTCCGAAGTCACTGTTTTGCTAGTAGAAGTACTGGGACTATACATCACCAGCCTATCAAACGAACGCACTTGAGTACCCGCATTGTCGCTTTCCGACGGGTATTCAGTAAACCACTGCAGTGTAGATGACTACTAGAAGAATTTTGGTCAGAAACTTGCTGGGCATTGAGAGGAGAATTAACTTTCAGCAAGTTTTTCAAAATTTCATTGTCTTCCGAAAGCTGCAGGTATTTGTACACCATCACTCTTTGCAGAACGTAAATTACATTTTTTCCTCTCCATCTATGCACCCAGTTGACTAAATATATAAAAAAACTAAAATATAAAACACGTGCACAAATGAAGATGAAAAAATAGAATCAAATACCTAAACCAAATTGTACAGTGATACCTTAAAATAGTTACATGACAAAGAATTAATAACAACAGCATTACCAATTACTGCTATTTCAACAAAAGGATAAAATTGTTGTGAAGAGAAGACTCACACTTTAAATATAAAATATTTACACGAGTATCAATAAACTTTGATATATTTATGTATTGTTTTAATTATATACAATTGACTTGAGGTAATATTTACCTAAAATATCGATATTACGATTTTGGAAATGCAATCAAAACGTCACAATGTTAAATGGCTTATGATAACATCATGATAAGGTTATTTATGGTGAAGCCCATGTGTCCTATGATACAAGTTGATGTTAAGCTTAAACATTTGTTTTCCTGGTAATTTGGTGTAACTTAGACTAGTTTTAGAGCAAAGTTCTGGGCTCTGTTACAAGTATATCAAAGGCATATCAAAACAAAATATTCGGATCATGCTATATTTTGCAAAGAAATAGCCTTCCGTTGATAAGGCTCTTGGTTGATTTCAGAGCCAAGGACCAAAATACCAAGTGTCATTGGAGAAAATTAATTGGGGAATTCCAATGTCAATCAAGCATATCTTCTGGGAAATTATCAAGGAGACATCCCCGAGTGCCTTCAACATCTTAAGTGATCAGATGAGTCTGACACTTTGACCCCACTCTGTGTGTGAGTGAAACGTTAGAGGACACCCTTCATAAAAGTGAAATATTTCTCACTTTAGTGATCATTTTCATAACATTTCATAGTATTACTATCTGGCACTTTTATATGAAATATCACATGGCTGTGAATGGGTGAAAAAAGGCAATAGTTCAATTACCTGTGTAATCTGCGAGCCAAATAACATAATCAGTTGGAAAATAAAAAGTAGACTTTGTAGAATCCCATGTACTACTCCCCCCCCCCCCCCCCCCCCCCCCCAACCCGATCCTTCAGGTTTTTTGAGCGAGAGCTCTAGTGAGGCTCGCACTTCTAGAGATCACTTTTTTCATTGTTTTTAAGCAGGAGCTCTTGTAGGCTCTCGCTTCTAGAGATCACTTTTTTCCATTATTATGTCTCATCACTGAAGTTAAGCAGCAATGGGCTACATTAGTACTTGGATGGGTGACCATCTCAGTGCACTACTCGTGTCTCTGATGGCTTTGCAGCTCACGCTGGTAGACCGAAACCCTTTTGGCCTTGTTTTTATTTTTGGTCACCAGATTTTCACTAATTGTGGCATAGCATGATGAGTACTTATCTAATCATTGAAGTTAAGGAGCATTGGCCTACATTAATACTTGAATGGGTGTCCGTCTGAGTTCTAGGCCAGTTGTGGGATGTATCTGACTTGGAATTTGCTTTGTCGCCAGTCTTTTATTAGTTTTAGGGCACTACTCATATCTCTGATGGCTTTGCAGTTCATGCATGTAGACTAAAGGACTTCTCAGCCTTGTTGGTTCAAAATGTCTTCCAGAAGTTTTAGGTGTTTGCCAGTCCCTTGAATTTTGACTTACTGTGCTTTGCCTTATTCCATCGCCTCACCTTTCCATTATGATAGGAGCTATGCAATTTAATATTTGACCTATTTGTATGTGTTAAAAGTGATAATAAATTTAACTGAAGACAAAAACCTTTCACTCTTACCTTTACTTTGGTTCTCTTGTGGCTCCATTTTGTCAAATTAATAGGGTTATTTTGCCATTGGCCTGTCACGATGCAGTAAAAGCCCCCCCCCCCCCCCCCCCCCCCCCCCCCCCCTAGTGATTTATATGTGTTGAAAGTGACAATAAATCCAAATCAATCAACCTGTATAAGGTTCTACAATGTACCTTGTTTTTTCTATCTTCTTCTGAAAAACTGGAACCAGCCGATCTTTTCCATGAACAAAATGGCCCCTAGATTACTGCACCAGAGAGTTCAGGTTACCAGCTCTCTTTATGAATTGTAGTAGTTAGGGGTAGGCTGTAAACCTGATATTTTGATTATACAACTTATCTATTCACCAGGAAAAAAACAATTGATTTGTCAGTTTTTCTTGTCATGTTTCAACAAGACCAGTCATAATAGCCACCCGGGTTTGAAATTACTTTGATCATACATTGAGTCACAATGATGAAACAGTGGTATATGTCTTGTTTTACTTAGGAATATACTCGACCATATATGACGTGCCATTAAATACCATCCAAGAACAGATCTATCCATAGGGAGATGTGCGAACAGCAGGTATACAGATGTATGAAATACTCCCCACAGTAAGGGAAATTAGCCAGTGAGGTGAGACACCCTTGAAAAGTGTGACAAAATAATCCTATTTTGTATCAGGGAATATCATTGGCCTAAAGATGACACAAAAATCACAGTCTTCAGAGAATCTTCAACAAGTTAAAGAAATACAAGGCCTTACAAGGGGATTTTCCTACTTATGAATTCAAATACTGTCACAGTGGCGAATTCTCACTTTTTCTATTAGTAATATTTCTCTTGTTTGATGACACAATATTACTCTTTATGTACCCTTGTCATGCCTTTCTGGAGAAAATGGGTATTAATTTTCAAATACACAAACTTCATGAAAAATTGCACCTTGCATTAAGTACCAAAAACATAGTAGAACAAAACAACTCAAGACCAATAAAGTTGCATTGTTAAATGAGGAGCTGTTCATACTGTGGCAGTATCAGGACTTCTCAGTATAAATCAACCAGCTTCAATATACTCTTGATTCACACTCCTCAGATACAACACCCTGGTCTAATCCTGCACTGCATCTTTATAGGCAGGGAATCTGGTACGTCGCCTGCTCCAGTCTGTAAATTGTTTTTGCACATGTGAAAAAACCAATCCAGGGGCCATATTCATAAAAGGTCTTACAAAAATCTATGTAAAAAAAACAATCCAGGGCCATATTCATAAAAGGTCTTACAAAAATCTTTGTAAAAAAACAACCCAGGGTCCATATTCATAAAAGGTCTTCCAAAAATCTTTATAAAAAAACCAATCCAGGGGATATATTCATAAAAGGTCTTACAAAAATCTTAGACATAAATTGGCTATATTTGTGTACAAAAGTAAAGCGTAAGAATTGGTTAAGACCTTTCATGAATATGACATCTGATGTTGAAAACTGTAGTGACACTTGTGTTGCTCTCTGTCATTAATTGGAATGCCTTGATCATAAAATCCTTTCTTACGTTTATTGTATCCACCAACAATGTTATATGATTGACATATTCTGTGTTTGTATGTTGGCATGATTACGAAAGAATTACTAGACTGATTTACATCAAATCTGCACAGTCGTGGGTCTTGGACATAGAACTGATAAACTTAGTTTTGGGAATCTTCTGCCACGCCTCTATTTTGGATCCTAAATATTTTGAATAGTGGCACTGATGACTATGTAAAATGATGGTCTGCTGTAATGGGGTCCTATCCCAAGTGGAAGGCTAAAGAACCTCAGGGACGTTGATAAATTTTCATCCCTGAGCCTCTGTCTTTCAGTTATGAGAAAGTCAGTCACTGGAGAGCTCGGGCTGTACTTGACTAGTCGGAATGGGTTAAATAGCACTAGAGTCTTTTTGTAAAAGAGATATTCCGCTGAGTGTGAATATACAATAATATACATGGACTGCATTTGTTACCATACATCGAAGAAGTGTGAGCAATGTAATATAAAGATACATTGTTTCAGTTCATTTGAAGGTTTATTGAGACTTTTAGCTGACATTAAGTCTCATTATCCATTATTAAGTACATGTCTAATCTAAGTACACGTGACATCATTAACCTTACTTTATCCTAATTACTTCTCTTATATTCTGCTTCTCCGGATATGTTGTACTTTTACATTAGGCTAATAAGGAGATACAGATTATAAGAGGGATTACACTGACTTCTTAAAAGTGTTACTGAGACATCAGCCAATGATTTTAAATGCAAGGATGACAGGTTAATGTCTCCTATGTTGGTCTTAATGAGAATCTGAGTACTTGTCGAATAGTAGAGTAACACCAAGCTATGTACTCTTTTTCGTTTAATTATCAGCAGTTTTGCAATTATCACTATAAAATTAATTTAAATAAATCATTCTTTGCCACCATTAGGCGAGTATAATGCTAATTCTGGCTGCTTTATGCAGACAAGTATTATCTGTCTAAGTATAGTAATGATGAAGGGTAGTCGTGTACCAATATAATTACTTGTTCTATGGCTCATTTCAAGAGTTAGTTGTTACTTTTAGGCCACTTGTGTATGGTTAACTAATTCAAGTACCACTTTTATGATCATACAATGTGTATGTTGTAAAGGTATATTCAGTTATAAAGTTGCTAATTCTAGTTTTAAAATTGAAAACTCGACATGTAACTTGGATTTTACTGACACTAAGGCATTTATGTTTTGGGGTGTGTTTGGTTGTATGTTTGTGTTCACTGTTTCTCCCAAAATAATGAACTGATTGTATTGTATTGTATTGTGTATTTATACTCAGCGCCACATCTCCATACATTACAGGACTCAGAGCGCTATTTAACCCATCCGACTGTACAAGTACAGCCCTAACTCACAAGTAACTGACATTCACCTAACTGAAAGATAGAGGTTCAAGGATGACCATTTATCAATGTCCTTGAGATTCTTTAGCCTGCCACTGGGGATAGGACCCAATGACAGAGGACCGCCATTTTTAAGTGGTCATCCGAGCCACTAATGGACTGATATTTATGATTTTGTTTGTGGGTAGAGCCTAACACACAGTAAGAAGTGTTAAAACTTTTGAAAAGTTCTGGATCATAAAAAAACATATTTTCAAAAGCCCCATTTTCAGTGAGTATTTGGGTGAAATTACAAACTGGAGATACTTGGTTGCCTTGGCGGAGGTGTGAGCTCTGTGAGTGCTTTCTAGCTGAGATATAGAATCGTTTTGTAGAGCTATAAAGAGAAAGGATAAAGAGAGGCCAAACAATTGAGTAATGAACTTTGACAACTAAAAGAAATATCTGACCCCATTGCTCTAGGATTAATCAACGAAGTATTTCATATCAACACTACCGATTGTTGGACTCCAGTTATTTTCATATAAACTAATATTGAGGAAAACTTCAAACATATGGTAGCTACTATTTCTTATATACTGACACAAAAGTTTTTTGAAAAAGTTTTATTGCTTCCATAAAGCTTAGTATTTCAAGCCAATCAATCTCTTTGCCAAATTAAAAACACACTTAGCACGTGTCTCCTTAAAGCAGAAAAAGCCCTAGTCATTTTTTAAAAACCATTCTTTATTGTTTTATAACATAATGTCCATTTTTTACTTATCTGTTCTGTTTCTTGTCAGACAAACCGTCAGGATAAGAGCCATGAAACTCCATCTGTTTTGACTGACTGGTTAATTCAGCATATCTCGTAAACCAGCAAAAACAGGAAGTGAACAATATGTCCAATTTTAGACCAGTTAATCGATTGATTATACAAGGCCTGTGTACTTCTAAACTTTATGCTGATTTATGGTGTTTTAATTTTAGGCCAACTTTACACAAGGATCTTTAAACAAGCAGATCCGACTATTTCGAAAATAATGCAAACATTTTCAAATATTCTTGAAGCTAATGTTAATCTTAGAATTTTTGGAATAGAAAATTGTTAAAAATTTGCAAAATTTCTAAGAATAGTCATTTCTAAATGATGCGGAACTTTTAGATTTCTAAGGCAATTATGACAAATTTGATATAAGGGTTATGTAGAAAACAGGTAGTGTTAGTATTTCGTTGTTGATTAACATGAAGGTATGACTTTTAGAAAAAAAATTGTCTTGTAAATACACTTTTTGTGAAAGTTTTCAGAATCTCAGAATCAGATTTTGCTCTGGGAAAATTATTTTTTTTTCTGTAAGAATCCTTATTCTACGTATACCAATGTTAGAGAATATGGTCCTATGGTCTAATATTTAAATACACACAACCTAATGGAGGTACAGTGGAGCATAAGATTGGAAAAGTCTAAATGTGACAATTGGGTTGGGGATATCAGTTCAAAGGCCCTTAAAATAAAACCACAGTGTTTTACACAAAATAAATAAAGGTAAGGATCTTAAGCTGCACTAAATTATCAAGCCAAGAAGTATTATGTCAAAATGTAAGACAAAGGTCAAAGCTGGGGTTTTACATCCAGTTCTACAGCCAGGGTCATACTGGGACTTGTGGGAGTTGAATCCACACATAGGTGACCACCTGTGATTAAATGCCAAACCTACTAATGAACTAGGCCACCGAGGACATTTCAAAATGTGAGAAACGGCTATAGTAATAATGTGAAATCAAAGTTAGGAATGGATATTCCCATTAATAGCTAAAGTCATATCAGGACAGGCTGTGAGTTTGGTTTGAACCCACGATCAAAGAAGTGTGAACCTTATAATTATATCACAAACCTTGTGGACCGATTGACCATTGAAGCCCAAAAGTAAAATGCAATGATGTATTTTAGTACACTGTAAGTGACCTCAAGACATATTAGTAATATACCAACAATACTCCAATTCCACTTGCACAAGCCACTGTAAAACATCTCTTTTGCATCACAATCACAAAGATAAATTGCATTACTGAAAAGATAGGAAAGGGCCACAGTGTCGACATAGTAACATACTCACCTTCTATTTCTGAGGTCTGCAGTTCAAACCCCGGACCCTATCTGAGAAAGTTGGTAGTTGTTTACCGATAACCAACCGTTTACACAACAGAACCTTGACCAACTGTATGCACTGGTTTCCTCTGCCCATAAAACTACACATCATGATATGACCTATACAGTGTTGAAAGCAACGTTAAAACCCAAATAAACTAAAAAGACAGGACTCAGGGCCTGTTCGAGACAGCTACGGTTAAAAAATGTAACTGGTGGCAACCAAGTCTAAATCTCTCAGTAACGTCAGTGAAGATTAATAGAATAAAGGTTAGAAGACTAACTCATACAGTTTATCTTTTATTGGGACAAGAGTACTAACCTCCTTTATTAATAAACAAGATGGACTGTGATAGCGTTATAGGTGAAACTTAACTATGAGTATTTGACACGGGTGGGCTCATTTGCAAAGATTTTAAATTGTTTTGAAAAAATTGCATGAATGTCCATGATCACCATAGTGTTTTGTAAAATGTTCATATGCTGCATCAAGAGTAAATCTAGCATCAGTATTGGACCATATAATATGATTTAATTGGCTACCATATGTCAGTGGCATAAATATAATGTACATGCAATGACAAATATAATATTAACAATTAGCCACATAATATATGAGGGTATTTCATGTCAGAAGATTGTCACTAATTGATGTTTGTTCAACCAGAACTGCCTGATATAAACCTTTCACTTTGATAGGAAGCACCATCTGTCAGAATATGACGGACGTCATATGTCATGTGATGCATTCCAAGAATATTGATGTCTACAATTACATTGACGATGTCATGTGCGAGAAAAAACTAAGAAAGCCACAACTGAATTTGACACATTATACTCACTTTGCGAGCTTCTGGGTTTGCCAATAAACTCTAAGAAGGTCGTTCCACCTACTCAAGTCATGACGTGTATTGGGATACTCATAGACATTGACACAGGAAAGATGTCCATTCTAGGGGACAAGTGTACACAAATTTTCAAAGCCTGTGTCATCAAAACATTCATCACTAAGAAACAGTTGCAATGTTTGCTTGGCAGATTGATTTACTTGCACCATTGCATCAAGCCTGCTTGTGTTTTCGTTAACAGACTTCTTAACAACCTAATGGACTCAACGTCATACATATGTGTGAATGACCAGATGAAATGCGATCTCCACTGGTTCATACACTTGCTGCATCACTTAATAATCACACATATAAGCTGTTTTGTGTAAACTCTTAATTACTGCTTGCAAACACATCACACAGCTAGAACTCCTCAATGTTCTGGTTATCTTGTGCTGCTTTGCACACCTGTGAGTGGCTAAGGTTATAAAGTTTCACATAGATAACAAGGCTACAGTATACATTCTTAATAAAGGCAAGATCCTTTTATGCAAGCCATTGTTAAAAGCACATGGTTAATAGCAGCCACTAGTGACGTTCAGATTCAAAGTGTTCATATCTCAGAGTGGACATTATTTTTGGCCCCAGGGGCTCATCTTATAAGGCCATGCAATCTTCCAGCAAATACCAAGTGGTCCAAACCCCACCCCTTCATCCCTCCACTATTTGTCCTGTCTCTGCTCTTCACCATCTCCTTTCATCCATTAAAATCCCCTCTTCCTACCCCCTTTTCCTTCTTCCCAAGCCTTTTGGTGTTATTCTCACTTCCTCCATGACAAGTGCCACTCTCTCTAACATTCTCAGGTCCCTTCAGCTCTCCCCGCCCATTATGGATTTCACTGTTTCAGACGTTCAGGGGTGTCCTGGGCCATAGACCACAATGCCCCCCTGCATAACCTCAAAGCCCATGAGAGCTGGGCCTCCAATGGAATCAACTCCTATCCCCATCACACCCCACTAGCCTCTTCCATGGTTGTTACAGCCTTCCAATCAGTACTTTCCAAATAATGAGTTTGGGCTTTTTATATCCATTTTAGTTACATAGATTAACATTTACATGTGTAGCTGTTTTGTTTGTAAATTAAAGGCTCAGAGTTTCCATATTAATATATTTATATTGTTTTAAAAGACTGTATATAAAAAACATCTTAGTCTAGCACACTCATTTATGTAGGTATAGAATTTGATGTACATTAACAATATTAACATACTAATTTTATTTTTAATAAAAATATTATTCCGCATTGCAGAGTTTTTAATGCACACCTTATCTCAGATTGGCCTACTACCTTTAACTCTGGTCACCCTTAGGACTGTTTACCAATTCCCAAATTTCTTGCAATACCTCTGCATTTAAAGTTTTGAATCTGTAGGATTCACCCCCTGGTCACTTTACCTTCTTACAGGTTATGCGTCTTACTTATCACTACACTGCCATTCCAATTATGTGAACTTTTACTTTACTCTTACACCATATTTAATGTTTTAGTATTACACTAGTTTCCAGTTATGTTACCTTTTACTCTACTCCTGTATTATATTTATCAAATTGTTTTAGTATTCTATCAACTGCATCTCTTTGTTGGGCCTTTTACGTCGTGCATGTGTAGATTAACCCCCTGACATTTAGTATTAACTGTTATCGTGGTTTGTCTGTAAAGTAAAAGGCTCTTGCCCAACTCGTGTGCATTACTCATCATATCTTGTATCTTAACTATCTTGGTATTTAGTAGTATAATCAATCACTTTAAATTGTCATTGCTCACTTTACTTTCATGTTTGATGGTAGCAGGTAATAGATGCTTATAAGAAACTGGATTCTTACTCACCTTCTTCATATTTGGCCCTGGCTTCGACTGCATTGAACTTTGTTATAGTATTAATTAAACAGACTTGTATCATACAAAATCAAACAAACAAAACTAGAAAGCTTGCCTAAAGGTCAGACCACTGGCAAAGCATTTGAGTATCCCATGCTGTAATTTCACTCAAATACCGCTTTTTAATTTTACCCCCATAAGCAGATAACATGCCAATGAACATAATTGAGATCTTTAGTGAATATAATGAATATAACAAAAACTTTTCATAGGCATATAATAAATAAAAAGATTCACTTGCTCATTTGTGGTGTTATTTCAATCACAAACCCCAGATAACTGACAATGGGACTCGGGAAAATTCGGGATTTGTTTGTATCCATAGTATGATCCAGATCTCTCCCAAAAGTTAACCACTTCTTCCTTTGGTCAGGTCTTACTCACATAAAAATCATAAAGATGTATTAATTCATAAGCTTTTAGAGTAATGGCATACACAGGCAGACAAACACACCAAAGCGTACACAGACAAACAAACACACCAAAACATAACCTCTTTGATGGAGGTAAGAATATAGAACGTATTCACTCCGCTTCTCTTTTGAATAATATGTCACTTCAGTCATATAGTATCCCATAACTGGAACCCTTAGTTACTTCACTAGTTTTTAAATTTAAAAATATTTACTGGAATAATTTTGTTTCTCACTAAAACGGTGAACTTCTATTGTACAGATAAATGCAGATGGTAAAATGTCACTGGGGATCAATTTTCTCTGTCCAAGACAATGGCTAAAAGGGTAAAACTAGTGCCTAATAAAACTATACACTTATGCAATTCTAAAATGACAAGCAATTAACAACACAAGTACTGGATCTTGAAAATCATATCTATTTTCTACTTTAAAGTTTCTATTTTTCCAAACTTTTTCAGAAAAATTAGGAACACTTCTAACAGGGTTGTGCAACTTTCTATCATGTGCATTTATTTAGCTTTGTACCTTGTACGATGAATATGATGAAACGTAACATATTATAACACATCTGTATATGTAATTGTGCTATTGCAAGATAATAAAAGTCAAGAAACCTTCTATTCCTTTTTGGTCAGTTTCATTCCATCTTAATATGCCTCAAAAGTCATCCCTCTTTTACAAACAATTTATAAATATATTTGTTATTTCATCCTCTGCATACATAGATGTTACCATAAATATAACCGATATAAAACATCACGGAAAAATTGTTTTGGACAATACCCACCGAATGTAACGCCATCTATGGAACAAGTAGCGAACTACAGTGAAGATGCTACAACAGCGCCGCCTATCGAATGTAAAGAAGAGTACTTTGTACCCCCAACACACGCACAAACAACCACACAATAACCAAACCCGTGTATGGCTGGGGGACTACTCAGTTACTCTTTTCTCTCCTTCACAGCCATTCTGCTCTCCGGCAATCGATGACCAAGCTAACTGTTCTCACATACACACACACATACCCCCTCAGAGTGGCACTAAAGAGTGAGAGAAAAGAGGAAAGATAGTAAGAGCAAAAAGGGGGAAAAGTTAGTAGCATTCTGCTCTTCTGTTTAATTCTCATGATTGGAGATTGAACGGAGCAGTCGATGGGAGATCCTCTCTGAGGTTCATAACACACTATCATAGCATTTTACCAGACACAATAAACTCTGTTTCAAACGGGTCTGCAGTTTCAGCTGATATTTATTTATTGTGTTTACTCTTAAACCATTTGTCTAAATTCAATAGGACATGAAAAAACTATATATATGTTACACAGGCAGAGCATACAGTTTATGTAACACTGTTTGGATATCAATGTGGGGTCAAGTCAAATAATTACACAGGTTTTTTTTTATATATACATACAAATGTACAGTGTATCAACTGATTAAATTTGGTGACATTTCCAGGAGGTACACATGGAAATATTTCATTCTGGATTATAAATGTGTCTTGGTTATTCAGACAAATGATCTAGTAGGTTTGTGTAAATTGGAGTATTATTAATCTCTGTGTATATACAGGCATAACAATGTATATGATTAATGGTAAATGTTAAAAGCAAACATCTCTTTGCTGGATTAACTCTTGGTACATGTTGGTAAGTGGTCACAAACTCAACTGGGTGCTTTGTTGTGCGTTGCACCATTTGCTATAAAACTGTAACAAATGCTGAATTTAAAGTAAGCGTGATTCTTCTACTTTTTCCCAGAACTTTTCATATTCAACTGATTGGTATTTATTACATTCTACCCAATTTTATATATCTATAAAACAAATGTTAAGTCCTCGGTATGCGCTATTGCAATTACATACTGTCATTCAATATTATGGATATCTATATTTGAAATATAAAAAACAGGTATAATTTGTTAATGATTTTGTTGCAACGTTTTCTAGTAGTACATGCATTGGTTGATGACGTCATATATCTTTGAGCAAACAGAGTACAGTGTAAATCTATAACTGAAAAAGCACTACCAGTAGTTGTGTTAATTGAAGGGTGTCTCTATTAGTCTATTTGTACTGGTCTGTCAGTGTAGCAGTATTTTATACTTACAGCTGTTCCAGTATATTCCAACTGGCAATTCCATTACTTTATGACTCTGTTCTGGATTTGCATATGGTGGAGAAATGTCTAATCACACTAGTGCCACATGAAATTGCAAACATCCTTAATACAATGTGTCTAATATATTATGTTTGAGTTTTATCAACTAGTGAAAGGTGAAAGTGGTCTTAAACCAAAAGTAAGATCTCCATTCATCTCTTGTAAGAGGATGTAGTCAGTGATCATGCTGTGTCTAATGTGTTCCCAACACAAACTTTGGATTACACTGGATCCACACCTGTGGTTACATGTGCCCTATCATTGTGCACCCTGGCACACCTCACACTTTTTGCCATCTTCGACTAAAGACCCTCCCGATGTCAGCTGTTGTTGCGGAAGCAAAAAAGCATCAACAACATCATCTCTGTGTTCTTCATCATCAACATCAGGGTCTTCTCATTCTATGTGGTCTTTAGCCAGTGGCTTGGTCCTTGCATGGTGTACTGGGACCAAAGATTGTATGTTCGGATTCTACCTCAAACTCTTGTTGTTGCTTGTGCTCATCCCTCAACAAACCTTGCAAGTGCCAACACATGCTGGAAACTTTACTGGAATGCATGACAATGTCTCTCAAATTATAGAGGAGCTATTGGATGGATACGACATACGGCTGAGGCCTCAGTTTGGAGGTAAGTACAAAATAAGACTCATATATTACGTACTTCTAAAAAACGTTATTGGTCGAGGAAAGTCTTAAAACAAAGCTATAAGAGCTAAAATTGTGTAATTGTAGCAGACTTCCTACCAACCATATAATTAGTTTGAATCTTTTCAAGCATGAACTCTCGAAGAAGCTCATGCCTCTAGAGATCACTTTTCTGTTTACTGTTGTTTTGTTTTCCCTTCCCCCTTTTGTCACCAGACTTCCATTAATTGCTTATTGCTGCTGTAGAGTCTTACCAATGGTTTTTCAGCTCTTACTTGTAGGTCCAAAGACTGTTTTGTTGTTTTAATCTATTTTAATCAAAATGGTTTAAGTAATTTATTTTCTGGAAATGTTTCAGCTTTTACAAGAAAACAGACTTTTTTTTTGAAAAGATGTATTTCAGTGAATGATTATGTATAGTATATTTTTGTTAGTTTACTTAAGTAAGCTATTCTTTACTTTGTCTCCTGCTATGTTTTGGTCTTTACCATATTTCTAACTGACATTGATGTTTGCTAGTCTATTCTACCCCAGTTTTTGTTTGTACAATAGTTTTCGATTTAGGTTTGGTCTTATTGGTGCACTTTGTAATGTGTAATACAAATAATCTAGTGTATTAAGTCTAGGATAACACCCCAATGTTCCTAATGATGTATAATTGTTATCTTATCTTATCTCTTTCCAAAACTGAAGCTAAACTATGTTTATTTACCCCCAACGTTGAAAATACATGCCATTATATGGTTTAGCTTTTACACTGGTCAACAGGACAGCCTTGCATTTTTTTACATGCAGATAATGTATAAGCCATGAAATAATCTATTTAAACAGATCCTGTCATACAATAGTCTTAACATTGAGATCCGATGAAGCGAAAATCATTCTAGAAATCAGAAAAAAGCATATAAAATAAACAAATATCTGAAACTAAAAGTATATACAGAGAAAGATAATCAAGAGCTAGTAACATATTTTTTGGGTGCAATGACACAAGGATGGTATTCAGTTACCAGTGCAAAAAATCCTTGAACCAATGCCTCAAACCATTATCTTTCAAAGTCCTCATACCTACCAGGTATTTTCTTTGAGCTGCCTCTTGAATTGAGTAGAATATATTAATGATCTTTTGACCCAGTCTGTAGAAATGTAGGATATTGCTTGATTTAATAACATTAAAAGATCCACTCTCTTCTGTTTGGCTAAGCTAAGCCTTTTGAATAGTTCTATGGTAATACCAGAGCACAGACAATATATCCTGTTTGTTGAAATGAGGAAGTGGGGGGAGTAAAGGGTGATCCAGATTTAGAGATTCAAAGAAGACATAATTGTGAAATAGTATCTGGGATATTGCCATATTTCTATTACAACTAGTATTTCTATTTCATACACTAAAGATAATACTTAATGTCATTTTTGAACCTAAAATGTATCTTCATTATCATGGAAATATTGTCTCATGTGAGGTTCTTTTATTGGCTTAACAAAGTTTAACTTGTAAAAATGTTAGTTGTTCGGCGAAAGACACCATTTCCAAAATAGCATTAGGCTCAGTATGTTTTGTAAATTTTAATATTGGAACTAATAGCTTCTGCTCAAGATAGTGCAATGTATATAGATGTGTGTGTTGGTACAACATAAGCTGTTTAAACAGACGTCTGTCGTAACATTAGTGTAAGGCAAATATTTTGATTTCTACCTTATTTGACATAATTAATTCATATGTAATAAAGATCGAGACTTTTGCCAAGAGGGTGTACTTTGTCCACTGTTGTAGAAATCTAAATTGTAACATTTACTAAGAACAGGACGTAGGAGATGGCAGCTTAGGTTTGAAAAGGTAAATAGTTTTGTAGAAAGAAAATGGTTACATCTAACTAGCCACGAGAAGAATGTATTTAGTAACAAAGAAGCTTTAAAGAAAGACACACATATCACAGCTTACATAAAATTTGTAGATAATTATGTCCTACGCACAAGGTGTTTCTGGTGAATTTATCATTGTATGTAAAATTAAGGTAAACATTGAAGACTGTTCAGTGGTTATCTGTTAGTTTCACATGCAAAAACTGGTAAATCTTGTAACTGATAAATTTTGACCATGAATTTATCATTACCTCTGCCAAGGAGATATTAAATTCACGACTGTCAATTTGTCTGTTTGTTTGTTTGCATGATTATAAGAATACTACTGGTTTGATCTTAAAATGTCATAAAATATTAAAAATCTGGATTTTTCCCATTTACTTATTATTGAGTTATTTAAAATTATCTTTGGAATGTCTCATCCAGATGAAACAATGAAAGTAGTAAATTATATATCATACTCTGTGGTAAAAGTTATATCAATAAACAACGAAGTCTTAATAAAAAACTGGCCTCTTCACAATTTATTTTTAATTTGAAGGAGATCTAACTATAGAAAATATAAATGATGAACACTTTTCAAATCTGTTTGAATCATTAATAGGATAATTGTAAGCTTATATGAAAAATGGCTAGTATTTTAATCTTTGTACTTAGGAAATGCTATTAATCATGACAAATTTATGTCTTGTGTCTATGCTCTGTACCAATTTGTGGTGTACATTGTATCATAAAAAGTGTGTCATGTATTTACTGTGTTATATCTCTGTGTGTTGTTCTCTGTTTTTTTATGTTCCCTCTATTTTATTGTATTGTTTATGAACAATAAAATAGGGGAAAAAAGAGTTATTTTAAAAACATCATACATGAGTTGGCCGAGGTATGCACTCTCTGAGTCCTCTTATTTGCTATTGCTTTGTATAAATCAATGTTTTTTGTGTATTGTATAGCTATATTTGGCACAATAACCCCTTTAGTACAAGACCCAAAGTGCTAATTGACCCATCCTGACTGCACAAGTACAGCCCAAGCTCTAGAGTGACTGACAGTCCCCAGATTGAAAGACAGAGGCTTAGGGATGACCATTTATCAATATCCCTGGGGTTCTTTAGCCTGTCACTGAGGATAGGATCCAGTGACAAAGGACCGCCATTTCAAGTGGTCATCAAAGCCACTATGTATCTGCCTGTACTTTGTGTTGAACCTAGGTCCAGTGTATTATAGATAATACAATTTAATTTTGATGATACAACCTATACTAATAAGTATGAACAACAACTATATGGTGATCTCACGTTTGCAATATTTTCTTCCACCAATGAGGTTAGATGATTGTAGGATTCTGCTTGTTGGCAAGATTGCGAGAAAGATACTATTGGAATTTACATCACATTTTCACAGATGCCGGGTCTTAGTCTGTCATAGAACTGGTTAAATTCTTGGAACAATTCGCAACCAATTCTGGATTAGCATTTAAAAAAAAATGTTTACCATTGCACTTTTTAGCCATAGTAGAGATGTTGGGCCTTGGTGGAAGTATGCGCTCTCTGAATGCTCTTGTTATTTATTTTTTTGTGCATAATCCTGATAATTTTTACAGGTTTATTTCAATACTGGCCATTCGCAAAAATAGAGAATACGTCTGGAAGCAACAAAAGGTCTAAGGCATATAGTGATGATAGAGTTGATTTTGCTGAGAACATTTAATCTATTAACAAATTGACACCAAAATGTAATGTAAAACTTGACAGTAAATGAAAAGGAGACCTCTTAAAGATGCCTAGGTTTACCATTTTGTATCCATAAGCTCTTAACTCCCCCTTTAAAACAGGGACATTTAGGGATCATAAAATATTCAGCTCAAATACTGGATTCTCCCCTAACAAATATAAAGCAGAGGCACTTTCACCGAGTCTTAATATGGCGGTCGTGATATTACTCCTAAAAGCTCTAGCTTTTATGCAATATTATGTGATTTTCAGCAGAAGATGACCTTGTTTTGATTATAAAGGAGCAGTTACTTGGAAATGAAATAAAGAATCCACAGACTTTCCTTGATCAACATTCAAAGAGAAATATAGAAAGATTGTGTTCTTTTTCATTTGCCAAAACTGCCATTTGCATTTATCAACTGCTAGAAAATATTGCTAATAAGAAAAACAGCTGAATTATATATTTAGGTTTATGACTAGGCCATATTCACACCTTTTCCGATAAGGTTCCCAGGTGTATCCACATTTGATGAAGAGTCTTTTAAGTCTGACACTTTGTTACATCATTCTATAAATTGTAAATGCATAGATGTCTATGTCACCTCCACCAGAAAGTTATCTTTATTAGTTGTCTTCGTCTGCCTGTCTGTCTGTCTGAATAACACTAAAAGTAATAACTCGATTTTTCTGAATTTTTTTCCTTTTGTGGTTCAAGCTCTACCAAAAGGGAGACATGATGAAATTTTGGAAAGATCTGGATTATATTCTGGATACAAATAAAATCCTGAATTTTCAAATGTCCCATTTTAACATGTTTGCAATAACTTTGGGGGACCTCCATGAAATGTTTTTATGTGGGTAAGTTCTGGCCAAAAGAAGAAGTCATTATGGATCATAGTTTTGATACAGAAATAATCCCAATTGTTTACCCCCCCCCCCCCCCCCCCCCCCCACTTATGAAGATCTGCACTCTGCAATTGCTTTCTAGCTCAGATCTGTCCAAACTGCTGCTTTATGAATCCTTTATTACAACGGTATCCACATTTCACATCTTATTAGAAGGTCAAAGGTCAAAATTGGGGTTTTACATCATGTTCAACAGCCAGGGTGATATTCGGACAGGTCTACAACATTGCCACTTGTGGAAGTCGAACCCACACAGAGGTGACTACCTATGTTTAGATGCCAATCTCGCTAATCACTAGGCCACAGAGGACCTAAGTATAATAATCTCTATATATTTTCTCTTTCAAGAAGTTTGTGGTTTTTGTGCGCATCCATCAAAATGCTTGTTTTTCTGTATACACAAATTCTTCAAAACTAAGGAATATATTTTTATGACATATTTTATGCAGGTAGGGCCTGACCGAGTGAAGATTAATTAAATTTTGGGAAGGAACCAGATCATACTGTGGATACAAACACATTTTGAATATTCAACAGTCTCAGTTTCATTTCTTTGGGGTTTGTGGTTTGGATTACTTCAGAAACACTAAAAAAGTATATTTTAATGAGTATAATTACAATATGGGTATTCTCGACTATCTCTCGACTATCGACTGGGCTCAAGGAATGCTTTTTAGTATTGCGATGTCATAACATAGAATTAAAATAATCATATCATATTCGTCCACTTACCTGCCTCGTTACCTACACCAGGAATTTATATTTTTGTGTATGTTCATGTGTCTGTCTGTTGGTCTGTCATTACTTCAAAAGTAATGAAACGATTTTCATAAATTTTTTATTCGATAGTGGCCAGGAAAAGGAAGAAGTGATTAACTTCGTTTGTCCCTTTTTAGACATCAGCGTCTTAGAGGATGTTTTTATCAATTTCAACTTACTTACTTACTTAAGTAATGAGCTAAAAGAAGAAGTGATTACATTTAGGGAAAGATCTGGATCATATTCCAGATGAAACCCAAATTTTCGGAAACGCCCTCTGGTGGAGGACTGGACTTTATGAGTGCTTTCAACATTGACATATCTCCACACATTCAAAAAAAATAATTTAAGATTGCAGCTTTTCACCAAGAGAAATGTAAAGCTATTGTTGCATTTTCTCGGGTTCATCATATATCAAACATACTTTGGGTTTCTATTTGATGTACCAAATTATATCAATATTGAATGAATATGGCAATATGTAAAAATATTCCATAAGTTTACTTTAACTGCATATCATCACTTTAATTAGCATTGATATGATACTGTATTAAAACAGAGCCCTGAATTTTTAGGAAGAAATGTAGACTGTCATACATTTGAGTTGGATGTTCTATTTTTTTAAGTCACCACTAAGTTAAACTACATATATTTATTGTTTCTAAAAAAGTTATACAAAAAAGACTGTTATACATTGAGTAAAAGCTTATTTATACTTAGTAAAATAAAAACTAGATGTGCTTATCTTTAAAATCTTAATATACAAGGCTGAAAACTTAGATTTGTCAGCATATTTACCTCTCAAAGTGCTCTTGCTATTTTCTCCTTGCTTCTATTTATTCACACTGCTAGACTGTTTTATATTTGTAGCTAATAGCCTTACTCAATTTACTTCTGATTTTCAAGGGCATTTTGTAATAGCATCAACAGACTTTTTAATAGACTTCTGATAAATGTGCATTTGGACACCAATGTAATGATCCATTACATATGGAAATTGAACTGAAGGAATATTAAGTTTACTGCATCAATGGAGTAACTTTATTGAGTAGATTTAATTATTTTGTAAGTTATCTTCTTATTCCATATTTTTCCCAAATTACTGAGGCTAAAGTTTTGACCATTCACTGTACAATGTAATAACTGATAAAAACTAATGAAGTAACTTAAATAAATCAAAAGCCACGTGCACTTTAGTCCTATGCTAAATTAAAGTTACTGATTAACTTTTCATAGGATTGTATGAAGCTCACCCAGAGGCCAGGATATCTAGCCAATGGAATGGTCAGGAACAAAACATTTTAAGTATAGCTGAGGGGAATTTAAATAACACTTTTGTTTAATGCATATCAATGCCTGGAACTTTTGGTGGTCATTTTTACGGCTTGCTTGGTCTTTCATAAGCAAATTTTGGTAGTTATATTATTTAAAATGAGGGCACTCAGAGAGCTTGAACCTCCGCCAACAGTTCAATAATAAGTAACTTGGAAAATCTGGATCTTTTATCATTTTTGCAACCAGGCAGTTATCTAGATCTCTGTTAAAATTTAATGGGATCTAAGTTGGAGGAAGATCCATCTTTTCATTTTTTCACGAAATTCCGACCAGTCGTATTTGCCTAGTCTTGCTAACAAACAAACAGACAAATAAATGGTCATAAATCTAATATCTCCTTGGTGGAGGTTAAAAAGTTAAGTGTCATGCTTTAAAGGTAAAGCAGCCATAAGATTTTATACTGGTACATATTTATTTTGCCAAAAAGATATTTAAGCTTTAATCTTGAAAACATGACAATAATACCTCATTTAAATTCAATTGCAAGGTTTTATTGGTTGAATAAACAATTTACAGAACAACAAGAGACAAGACGCAATAAGATGCTTTGGTGTGAGCTTACAGTAACAACAAAGCTACTCTTTACATCAGTTGTGGGTGACATGTATAAATAGATTCATGTATTGCAATCAATCAAAATGATTTCTGTATGTCAGGTGATGCAGCTTGTTCCGAATAGACTAGACATTCAAATATAATCCTGCATCTGAACCAAAGTCTTCCTTTATCAACCTTTATCCAGTTTATCGAAATAGAGATAAAAGGAAAAAATAAAACTGATGCCTGGTTTCTCGCATAGAAATCTTTACTGTAACCATGCATTCTGGTGACAGGGCCTGCATCAGTAGCGTAGGAAGCACATGAAAAGTGGGGGGGCCAAAGTTAAACTCGGTCGTTGTGTTAACTTATCACACCGGTAGAAGTGATACCATTCTCAAAGAGTCAAGGGGATGTTAAGTTAAAATGTAAATTTCTTGTAATATTTGGGTTTTTTGAGTCCTAAAGATAATCTTTCAAACAACAAAGGTAAAGTGGGCATACTCTGGAAAATAATTTGAAGAATTTATCTTTTAATCTTAAATGAATCTTCCATGAATCTACAACAAACTTTTACACAAACAGAAGTTACTGTATCAATAAGAAAATACAAAAAAAAATTCAGTGGTTACTTTTGATTAAAACAGTAGCATGATTAAACACTAAATGATTAAACTCCAACTTGCAAGCTACCATTAGCAAAATTTGAGAAGTAGTTGAAGGGTGGAGGTATTCAGAAACTAGAAAATTGCTCAAAGAAGACCTTCATTAAGCCACAGGATCCCTAAACTCATTTCCAATCTGGAGCCACACTAATCTGCAAATAGTCAAACCTAAACTGTATAAAAGTTTGTTACAGTTGTATTCGGCATCTAATCATAAGCAGCCATCTCTGGGGAATGAATTCGAATCCCACATGTGGCAATGCTGAGGGCCTATCCCTGTATGATTCTGGCTATTTCTGGATGTAAAACCCTATACTTTAACCATTGTTGTATTACAAACTTACTATATACAATGGGAATAAAGTGCTTTAAAAATAAGTTGCCAACCTGGGTTTTAAGTCGAGCATTAATAGTGTCAATGGGTTATTGGGTTAAAACTTAATAGGAGGCTTGGACAATGACATGCAATCAATGTGACTGGGCTACAGAATGACTGGATTTGCCATCCCATGAAAACACTCGGACCAGGCACAACATACCCTAACTCACTGCATCAGTGACCATTTTCACCCCTGCAAAAAATGGATGCACTATGGATGTAGAACTGAATAACAAGCAATATGGTTCTTGCCCAAAGCCTTAGAAAGAAACAAGAATAAAGTGGTATATAAATGCATTTATATTTTGATGACCTATAATTTGATCTTTCAATGTTACTTATGTTGCCCACATGCCAAATTTAAAAGTTTTAAGTAAAATATTTTTTCAGTTATTACATGCCGAAACAAATCAATGTGGCGGCGATGGCGACATGATTGGGCTTTATGAATCATATGCTTGTTTCCATCATCATAATACTCAAAGATCTAATTACAATCATCTCCAGAAATTGACACTACATGTAAACAAGGTATGCACACCTCAGTTTGGTTATAGATAATCCCCTCACCAATCCATAGCATCTCTTCAAAAACCTCTTTCATGTAATTAAAATACCATGAACAACTTTCATTTAGTTGTATCCCTCTTTGCAAAAGAAAATGCAGATAGGAAACTGCTCAGGATACAAACCAAAACTACTCTAGTTGAAGTTTAGTGCTGTCTGACAGGGCTGTCAAAACTCAAGTTTTTTTAAAAGTTATATAATAATACTATATTTGGGACACTAACACACTTTTAAGACCACATGCTCTTATCACTCAGTCACCTACTACACACTACAATTACATCATGAAGTCCCTAGTAACAGTCAAAGGTTGTGACATCACTCATAAACTTAGCAACATATTTAAAACATACAGTGGCTACCACATTAGTATCTAATTGTACTTTGAATTACATGGACATGTTTCTTAATATTATATGTTTAAGGTTATATTTTTCATAAATTTAAGTTGTGTTTGATTCATCTGTTTAAAATAGTTTAAATAGTTAATCTCAAAATATATTTAATCCTGATAGAGTCTGAATTTCTTGAAAATATTTCCAAAATTTATCAAATATCATGGGTTTCCAATGTCAAAAAGTGGGGGGGGGCAAAAGATATGATGCCCCCCCCCCCCCTCGCACTTTTAAAAGTGCCATGGCCTCCCCCCCTTTCCACGCTACTGTGCATGCTAAAACAACATTAATGGATTCTACAAAGCAAGGGATACTAGTCATTTCTCTTTGAAGTACCCCTTTGCTGAAATAGCCTATCTGATGATATACATTATATCAAAATATTGAATTCAAAAAAAAAACTTTAACCTTAACAGTTTAGACTAGATTTTGCATTGGGGTTTGAGATAGTCATGCGTTTATTTATATAGCAGAGTCGTCTAAGAGACTGTCTTGTCACTTCATAACAATATGAAATTGTTGAATATGTCATTGGGGGACTTTCAGTTAATCATGACATATGGTTGGCTTGGTCACACATCTCAATAATGTCTTTTAGGTTTTTGATATGAAGGCTGAACTATTATTTCCTGAAATAGCTCAAAATGAAATCATACATCCATATAAGCCATTCCAACATCATTGGGGTACAGCTGAATATCAATATTTTTTTTTACTCCAAACTAAACTGTGGATAACCTCACTCCACATTAGGTGATTACAGAGGTGCTAACTTTTATTTGTAAATCATATTAAAAAGAAGACAAGTAGGTGATCAACACCCTGGCTCACTGAGAAGAAAATTGTACATATATAGGCAACTCTCTCTGAAATAATTAGGTCGCTTACTGATTTACATCAACTATGTTATTTCACGTAGTGTGCAAAGTTCACACTTAGAGTTTTAACTCCCATTCAACAGCCAGGGTTATATTGGGACAGGTTCACATCATTGCCACTAGTGGGGGTAGAACCCACACCGAATTGACAACCATTGACAAGATGCCAAACTTGCTAATGACAAGGCCACTGATGACTTCTACATATAGTATGAAAATGTGATACAGTATATCAGAGGCAGAATCTACATTAACTGATGCAGTCAGTTGGTGCTTAGGGTGAATGTTAGAATGATACATATAGAACCATCTGGAAATTCTGAAAAATAAGAGCTGTTTTTGAACTAAAGACCATCTAAGATTACCATACATATTTTTGTACTTCAGCCAGTTACTGACAATCTCAAAGGACTTATGTTTACTTTACAATCTCAAGTACATAAGAATTCCATAACAAACATGTACTTGTCGCTAAATAATCCTTTACTAAATAATTATTCGTGGGGACAACAGTATCCCTAAGGGTTTTTTCTTGTTTTAATTTTTTTCACTAATATTTCCTCAGCCTAGGAAGCCAGAGTGTATGTATATATTTCATATCTATAGCACCTCTTCAGTTTTATGTAAACCTCCCATCAGGAGAAGCAGGAAGTAGTACTGAAATATATCTCCATAGCAACTCCTCCACCTCTAACAGTGATAAAGGGTGTGTGTATTCAATTAAAGCAATGAAGGTTCTTGGTAGAGAATGATGTTATCAACACAGGACAGCATTAAAGGAGAGCAAAACATTGTTAGAGTGTGAAAGATACAGAAGTAATTGGATCCACTTGGGGCTTTTGTATAAAGGGCCAGCTTCATTGATTTCAGACTGGTATTAATTTTTCTTACTAGAATGGTTTCTGCAATGATTAGGATGGTTTCAGCAGCTCTCTCTAGGAGTTTTACTTTTTTAAAAGAACCTGCTAGCTCAGACATGGAAGGCATTTTTGATGAAGCAGTCCTAGATTGCTTTAGGTCTTACTTACAAAGTTAGCAATAACAAATATTTGTAGATGTTTATGGAATAGGCATCTACAGCAAGCACAACTTCATAAGAAATAAATAAATATCTAAATTTGGTAACTTGAATCTCAAGCCTGCAGACTTCCGATTTTTCTCATGAAGAGTAATATTCTTAGTGACATGTAGAATCTACTACTTAAAGCATGGTTGATTTAATATTGAAGATCTTAAGGAAAATTATGGCTAGATTGCACCAAATGGATTGGAAATTTAAGTAGATTAGGTATTGATTCAGAACAATCATTTCCCTGGAGAGACGAAACTTCTATAGCACCTTTTCTTATGTAAGTGTTCAATTGAGGTTTTTAATAGAACCAAGTCACTTCTGATGATGCATTTTGCATTCGTTTATGTGTCATTTTACCTCCATCTATTTTTTCTATATTTTATTTTGACATGCCTTGCTGTTGAAAACATTTATTGCCTTTCCATTTACAATAGCACCTGTTTGTAATGTAACTTTCATTGCACCAAATCAAAAGTCATATCCTCTTTGAATCCAACATGATCCCATGAGATGGACTCAGTCTGCCACCAGAGAGATGTGAGCCATATGACTAAATTCCAAATTTGTTGTCCACAGAACAGACCTGAGCCACTTCTGATTTCTTTAAGCCACATAACCACTGGGAATTCTAGTTAAATATAAGTCCTGGATTCTGTGGTCGGAAATATTACTGCATTAAAATGTTAATCCTTTAGTTAAGTGACCATACCAATTCTCTTGTGCATGACAAGTATAAAGTCATGTTGGTAGAACAAATTCTATGGAGATATCTAATTATTTATGACATACAAATCTCCTTCAGGTTTAGGAAGTATCCAAGTAAGTTCAGTCTCTTCCAGACTGAACGTATCATCTCAAACAGAAATGATGCACAGAACACATCACTCAACAATGGTACAATTATTACAGAAATTCGTCACAAACCAGTGTTTGATTATTATATATTACATCCTTGGAGCATCTTTCTGCTCTCTTGACTACTACTCTCGCCCCCCCCCCCCCTTCCAAAAAAGGATATGTGGAGGTATTGTAATCATTTCGATTTGTGTGTCTGTCTGTCTGTCTGTGGACATAACTCAAAAACCAGTACTTTTTTACACAAGGGTGGGGAGGGTCTACCTCTTGCTCGGTCCTCTCCAAAGATGATTTTCATCCAATTAAGACTCCATAGTATTTTAAGGTATTTAAAAAACACATCTACTCCAAACATAAAAATGATAAATCACATTGGAGTAGATGGGGCCTAACCCTGGCTCGGTTCCCCTGAAACATGATCTGGATCTACATTAGGGAGTTGATTTAGACCCCACATGTGTCAATAAATCTATTTTTGGGCATAAAAGTATAGAATATGGTGATAATGCTGGAATATGAGCCAATAAATGTCAGTAACGTAACATTTAATGTGGTTTAATGGTTTCATTTTTACTGCTACCTGTCATGTGGTCCTATATCAAAGAATAAAGATTTGATTTGCTTGGGGCTGTAGACGGTGGACAGATGGACAGACTTTCACATTCATGACCTCCACACGTTTGTTTGTCTGCCTGTCTGTTTGTTCAATAACTCGGAATAATGATAGGCGGATTCTGATAAAACTTTTAATAAATGAATCGATTGGTGAATCCAAATCACTCATCTTTTTGAGAGAGATATTTTATGTGATGGAGAAACCATTCTCAGTGTATGTCGTGACAGAACTTAAAATTTGACAGAATTTTAAATTCTGTCGACAGAACTTAAAATTCTAAGTTCTGTCGACAGAACTTAAAATTCCCAGTTCTGTCGACAGGATTTGAAATTCTGTCGACAGAATTTAAAATTCTGTCAAAATATCTTGACAGAACTTAAAATTCTAAGTTCTGTCGACAGAACTTAAAATTCAATATTCTGTAAACAGGATTTTAAATTCTGTCAATAGAATTTAAAATTCTGTCAAAATACCTTGACAGAACTTAAAATTCTAAAATACTGTTGACATAACTTAAAACCATGATAAATATCCTATATTTTGTTAACTTCTTTTACAGTGATTTAGTATTTTATATTTTAAAGGGGGCTCAGTACTTGTGCCAATTTAAAAGTAAAAGCAATGCATAAGACAGATATTAAATAGATCCTTTACTGGCATAGATCCTTTACTAGCATCCACTTTCATTTATAATAATACATTAACATGCAATAATTTCACTAAAAATTTCTATGATCACAGTGCTAAGTCAGTGGTGACTGTAAACAAAATGTACATAATACAGGTGTTTGCTGGTTTTGTTTTTCAATATATGTCTCTTTATGTTTATTTACTGTTTCTTTACTGTAATTGCAGTGCTAAACTCAGTGAATAATATATGTGTTTAATGTTGCATATCACCAATAAAGTTTGAAATACTTATGTTACATTTAATTTCTCTGATTACAGCTATATAAACATGATTTTAAGTTCTGTCAACAGGATTTTAATTTCTGTCGACAGGATTTTAAATTCTGTCGACAGAACTTAAAATCCCTCCAAACCAATGAAATCCAAGGATTTTAAGTTCTGTCGACAGAACTTAGAATTTTAAGTTCTGTCGACAGAATTTAAAATTCTGTCGAATTTTAAGTTCTGTCACAACATATATATACACATGGATATGGATATATATATATATATATGTCGTATCAGAAAGTCCAATTCATCATAATTTGAAATTCTGACAGATGTATCCATCAGAAACTCCAATTGGACTTTCTGATGGATAATTCTGTCAGAATTTCAAATTCTGATAGGAATATCCCTCAGAAACTACAATTTGACTTTCTGACATCAGAACTTCAAATCCTAATTTTAAGATGTTTTATTTTGTTTACTTTGTGAAAAGTACATGTTTTGTTATTTTTCTTTATCTTTTTGTGGGATGGGTGGGGGTGTCTGAATTAGTTACCTTTCATTAAATGATCAGTCTAAGTGTTGTTAATTCTCTTTTGTTGCAAGTAGCTTTCAAAGTTTTAATCTTTTCAGTCATCAGTAATCATTGTTGCTTATGATTTTTATGGTGATGAAGTTTATTTAATAGGATTAAATACCAACTCATTACTCTTTTGATGCAAATAACTTACAAACTCTAAAATGTTCATTTTCTGCAAAGGTAATGTGTTTTTCTCACCTGTATAACCAGTTTGTACTTTGTAGTTTTTATTTTGTAGTTATTTTGCTGTATTAGTGCTGTATTAACTGCTTTCTGTTTGATTATATTGGCATTTTGCACTTTATGTTGTTGTAATTGTATTACTGTTGTATTACCTGATATGTCACATAATGTGTTCAATAAAGTTTATATATTAAGAAACCTTATTTTTGATTTTAAAAAATTCCAACAGGATTAGAGTTTCTGATGGATTGGAGTTTCTGATGGCCAGGAATCAGAAAGTCCAATCCATCAGAATTTGAAATTCTGATGTCAGAACTTCAAATTTCATACCACAGAGCAATCACTCATAGAAAACATACGAGGATTTGAGTTTCTGATGGATTGGAGTTTCTGATAGCTAGGTATCAGAAAGTCCAATCCATCAGGATTTGAAATTCTGATGTCAGAACTTCAAATCCGTACCACAGAGCATTATTTTAGTTAAATATTAAGATTGGACTTTCTGACATCAGAAAGTCCAATTGGACTTTCTGATGGATAGTTCTGTCAGAATTTCAAATTCTGATGGATTGGACTTTCTGATACGACATATATAAATCCATATGCAATTGTTACATTGCTTGAAAAAATACAGAAAATACTAAAGGTCCTAGAAAAATAGGAATGGCGGAGGCCTACACCTTCCAAGAACTTTATTTGCCTGCCTTACAAATATATGTATTCCTTGGTTGATTATTTGTGCTTTGAAGACATGAAACTTTAGGTATAATGATGTCTGAATTAATGGAATTTCCTCAAACTGGACACACAGATGTATAGCTGCAAGGACATGATGCTAAGGTTTTTGCATTGTCCAAGCAGAGAAGCATTTGATACATATGCGAATATGGCAACCGAAGGTATAAAACCAAAATGGACAAAGGGTTTCTGTCCAGTAAAAGACAAAATATCAATACTTCAGATGGAGTAGTGAACACAATTGGGGATTATTTTCAGGGATTGGTGGGGGTGGGTGGGGGTGAATATGGACGTGCTCATATTACCGAGAGAAATCAATTTGTGGCAGACTCACATTGCAGGTCAAGATATGAGACATTGTTTGCTAAAAGACATTTATACGAAATAAACTGTAATGGTGTTGTGAAACAACTGGAATAAGATTTAACAGGTAAAGGGTAAGAGTAAATGGTATCTGGTTTTTAGCTATTGCTTCAAACTATACTCTTATGATGGAAGTATTTATAATAGGTTCAATGAATTCAGATGCACAAACTAAAGGCCAGTTAAACCTGGAGTGAAAACAAAGCATTTTGATTTGTTTATCAACTGTCTATAGTTTCTCAGTACCCTGTTTTGTTATACCTTAGACAATATACTGCTTGACTGTGGAAACATCTTTACACTTAGCTTGTAATATACTTACACAATACAGGTGTACATAATACAAGTGTACATAATACAGGTGGCGAACAAAACAGTACAAAAATGTGAGATTGTATGGGAAGTTTAAATGGCAAAACTATTTTGCGACAAATCCATTTGGTACATGAAATATGTATCAATGACAGTGTTAAAGTTATAAAAATTATGAAATATCCAAAAATTGCTGACCTGTAGCCTTGCAGAAAACAGATACAGCCTTCAAAAATCTTGTTCGCAACCTCTCTATTATTATTATATCCCCTGACGAAAGTCGGGGATATATTGGATTCAGGTCCGTCGCGCCGCCGCCGCCGCCGCCGCCGTAGAAATTTCCTTGTGGACGCGATAACTCAAAAACAAATTAATATTTTTTTTTCAAACTTGGTACACATGTTAAGGGTGCCCAAAGGAAGATCCCTATTTTAAGGTGACCTTAAACTCCCAGTAAAAAAGAACTTATGGCCACCTTAAGGTCAGAAATTGGACTTTTGGCCACTTAGAGCCCTGTAGGTCACAAACTATGATGCTCAGCTGGCTGAAATTTTACCTGACAACACATTAATATGTTCTTAGTACATGTGCCGAAAATCACGACTTTAAGTTGAGGAGAAAATTGTCTTTGAGGCCCATAAATACCCCCACTTAGGGATTTTTTGCTATACTTTTCACATATTTTGCCCTATAATTTGGAAGTGGTAATTCTGATGAGTCTCAAACTGTGCTAGGTATAACTTTGATATGTAATCCTTGTCTGTAGAAAATTTTAGGGCTGTAGGTTTACCCAAAGGGGTCGACTTAAGGTCTCAAAAGTGCCCACAGAGACCCAATTTATGCACTTTTTGCCACTTTCAAGCACTGTAGCTTTAAAACTATGTCTCTCATCTAAGTTAAATATCATCTGGGAATATATCTATGTGTTTTCTTATATGTGCCCCAACATTTAGGCCTTTAATAGACAGTTAACCTGTGTATCAGGACCATAAACACCCACCCGAGTGACCCTTATAAGACATTTTTCACATCTTTTTCCCTGTAACTTGGAAATGGTAAGTCTGAGAAGTTTCAAACTGTATTAGATATATATTCTGTGTGTAATCTTAGTATGTAACAGATTTTAAGTCTGAAGCTTTAATTTTGAAGGTCAAATTGAGGTCTCTAAAAGGCTCCCAAAGACCCAATATTTGGACTTTTTGCTACTTTTAAGCCCTGTGACTGTCAAACTATGTGACTGATAGAGCTCAAATCCTATCTGGGAAGATATTAGTATGTTATTTATATATGTGCCAAAAATTAAGGCTTTAAGAAGACATTTAACCTGTGTATGAGGACCATAAATCCCCACCCGAGTGACCATTTTTAGACATTTTTCACATATTTTGCCCTGTAACTTGGAAATGGTAAGTCTAAGAAGTTTCAAACTGTATTAGATGCATATTCTATGTGTAATCTTAGTATGTGACAAATTTTAAGTCTGAAGCTTTAATTTGAAGGCCACATTTAGGTCTCTAGAAGGCCCCATAAAGACCCAGTATTTGGACTTTTTGCCAATTTTAAGGCCTTTGACTGTTAAACTATGTGACTGATAGAGCTGAAATCTCATCTGGGAATACATTATTATGTTCTTTTTACATGTGCCAAAAATCAAGGCTTCAAGTAGACATTTAACCTGTGTATGAGGACCTTAAACACCCACCTGAGTGACCCTTTTAAGACATTTTTCACATATTTTGCTCTGTAACTTGGAAATGGTAAGTCTGAGAAGTTTCAAACTTTATTAGATACATATTCTATGTGTAATCTTAGTATGTAACAAATTTTAAGTCTGAAGCTTTAATTTGAAAGCCACATCGAGATCTCTAAAAGGCCCACAGAGACCCAATATTTGGACTTTTTGCCACCTTTAAGCCCTGTGACTGTTAAACTATGTGATTGATGGAGCTGAAATCCCATCTGGGAATGCATTATTATGTCCTTTTTACATATGGCGAAAATCAAGGTTTTTAGTAGACATTTAACCTGTGTATGAGGGCCATAGACACTCGCCCAAGTGCCTTTTTGGACATTTTTTCCGTATTTTGCCCTGTTATTTGGAAATGCTTAGTGTGACAAGTCTTAAACTGTATTATATATAATTTTTGTTTGTTATGTATGTCCCCCCAAAAGTTTCAGATCTGTAGTTTAATTGCTAAGGTCTCTTTAACAATTGTAAAATGCCCACAGAAACCCAATTTATGGACATTATGCCACTTTAAAGCCCAGTAACTGTCAAACTATGTGGGTTATAGAGCTGAAATCTTTGAATTTTTAAAAGGAAATGCCTGTCTATTTAAATTTTGAATATTAATAATGTTATGGCTATCTTAGTCTTTTAAGAACTTATTTTTGTGTGTTATACCTCTGCTTGCTGAGTTTTTAACTTTTTAAAATGAAACTGGTTAAACGCCGGTTAAACATATTCAAGTAGACAAAATGGACACTTTAAGTGAGCTTTAAGTCCCAATATTAATGAAATTATATCCGTATGTAGTAAAACTAGGGGATTTTTAACGCTCAACTAGCCCAGTTTTATTCAACTTGCCTCAGTTAATTTTGACACAGCTCCTACAGTTATGAACTCATTTCAGTTGATAATCACATACTTAAAATTCTCAATTCTTTTTGTATTTGAGTACCCCTTTTATATAGATTGTTTGTTTACCATTTTTGCTGTAGCACTCCATCTCTTTGAGAGAACATGTAAACTGTGTAAAAAAGATGTAGAAGATGAGATACATTTTGTTTGTGTTTGTCCAGCTTTAGAGCTGATTCGTATGAAATATTTCAAAATTTTAAATATAGATAAATCTGAATTATTAATAGATCAATTATCAAGGGTATTAACTCATATGAATGTCAATATGGTTATTAATTTTATTTTTGATTTGTGGCAAGAAAGAAAAAGTAAATTATATTGTTAATTTTTATGTATTGAATTGCTGTCTTTATTTACTGTATCTTACCTCAAAATATGTTTGCTCTGTTTGTTATTAACTCTCTATTTAAAGTGACTTATAAGCCCATATAGGGCTGGGTATTACTTCAATAGTTTTTGTATAATCCTTGTCAACATAATACATGTCACTATAATAAACTAATAAACTAAACTAAGTCCCAACCCACATCCCCCACCCGGATTCCCCCCACCCACCTCTGCTTGCTGAGTTTTTCACTTTTTAAAATGAAACTGGTGAAACATATTGAAGTAGACAAAATGGACACTTTAAGTGAGCTTTAAGTCCCAATATTAATGAAATTATATCCTTATGTAGTAAAACTAGGGGATTTTTAACCCTCAACTAGCCCAGTTTTATTCAACTTGCCTCAGTTAATTTTGGCACAGCTCCTACAGTTATGAACTCATTTCAGTTGATAATCACATACTTAAAATTCTCAATTCTTTTTGTATTTGAGTACCCCTTTTATATAGATTGTTTGTTTACCATTTATGCTCAACCCACATCCCCCACCCGGATTCCCCCCACCCACCTCTGGGACCTCCAGCTATATTGAGTGACACTAAATAAACAAAGGTATTTAATGATATCAGATGAGAAACAAAGAACTCAATGGGGTTGCAGATCTTGTGTAATAGTGAGAGAGGTGTGGAGAAGGGGAGAGGGGTGGGGGTGGGAGGTGGTGGGCTTCATTACATATAACACAAAGGGGAGTCAGAACTGAGATTGTGTCACATATTTAGGTTGCATATATATGGACCACATATATAGGTATAGAGGAAATGAATAACTGAAAACAATTTGCAAATTCTAAAAATAATATAATAAAATAATAATATAAATAATTTTTTTTAAAATAATATTTTATTTGTGAACAAATATAGAAACAGATATGCGCTTTTGGGATTATGAATTTTAGAATGGACATTGAATCATCAATCATTTAAATACTTTGAAGGAAGATTGAAAAGTATGATGAGTTGAGTTAAAAATAATATTTTATTTGTCAACAAATATAGAAACAGATATGCTCTTTTGGGATTATTATTTTAGAATGGACATTCAATCATTTAAATACTTTGAAAATAGGTTTAGAGTTATCATTGCAGGAAGATTGAAAATATAATTTGAGTTATGGATTCGGCGTCTGGGGATACACCATCTTCCTTGGAAGATATAAACAGAGTAGATTGATGTGCTGAAGTTCATATAATAATGGGTAATTATGTTTTTAAAAATTCCCGATCAAAACCTGTGGCGTGAGTGATGACCTGTCTGGGGATATGTTGGCGCCGAGTTGGCCCAATCTAGTTAATATTACCTTCGCATGAGAAAATTAGGAATTATGAATGCGTCAAAATCTTATCTGCTTCCAACTTGGACTTATCTTTATGAATTGTAACAGTTGGGATCCAGTCATAACACTGATAATTTTCAGTCTGTTAAATTATTATTTTGACTTGGAACAAATCATGTCTTTTGTCAGTCTTCGTATTCTTTTTCAACAGTATTATTCGTAGCAGCCTTCCGAGTTATAAATCACGGAGGTCTAATGTGACTCTTGATAGTGGAACTGGGGTTTTAGTAAGGGGAGAGTTTTCTATAACATGCTGCCACATGGGCGCTATCATTCAGATATTAACAAGTAACTGTGTGGTGAAAGAGAGGGTGAGTTGTCCAACATAATTGAGAGTCATTGTTTAATTAACATTTTCATTACTAACTTTATGTGAACTATGCTTTATGGAGAAAGTATATTACAATTTTTTTTTCAAGTCAACCTTGGTCATCTTTAGTCAGATTTAGTTATGTAAATGTCCCAAAGAAAAAAAAATTGAAATCAGATATGATAATGGACAGCTTACAACAATCCAATCGTGGCAAACATTGATATTGTTAACCCAGAGCATCATGTGACAATTTGTTTTCGTGTCTAGAAAAGAAAATTGATTGCAACTTAAATGCAAGAACATATTGTACAACTCCATATACACGACAGACTATAGGGAATACACATGTATGCACAGCGTAGATTAGAATAATGAACAAGAACACTCAGAGAGTAAATACATCTGCCAAGACACAGCATCTACAATACTGCTTATGGGTGTAATGATAAAAGCTCCTTTAAAAATACCTGAATCCAGACAGGGATCCAGGCTTATTCCAAAGTCGAATCATCTGTTCCTTGTCCATTGTCAACATTTCCTAAAAAATAATCATAATCTGTCTATAACATTTTGAGTTATTTTGCAAACAGACAAACAGACAAGCACAGGCCACAGAAACATAACCGCATTGGTGGAGGTAATTATCAATACCTGTAAATACGAAAACATTATTTGTGTGTACATTTCCATATACAAGAAGTCAAGGATCTATTGTAGGTAATCTACCTGAAAGGGGATTTTTAATGTGTCAGACTGGAAGCAATATCTAATCACAATGTTAATATACAAATAAATGTATTTTAACAATGTAAAGAGTCCAAAGGTGTCTTAGTACTTGGGTTTTCATTTACACTTTATAGCCATCCTCCATTGAAAGTGTCCAAACAAAGGCAATTTAGTGAAAAGAGTGAAGGAAATCAATCAAGAAAAATGATAAAGAATAAGCAAATTAAAAATTTTCTTTGACAATATTAGTCCAATATTTATCTAAAATTAAGTGGTGGGTATTTGCAGATTTAAATTTGTCCATAATTCTGTTGTCCAGGGGTGGATTACCCTTTGTGGCTTTTGTCAAAAATATGGATTTGTAATTATGTCCAGACTAAATGTAAGCTACATATAAAGCAAAATGTGCTTTATCACTATAAAGCGAAACATCATATTCTACTTTTATATAATGTATGAAATAACTCAGTGGCCTGGGGTAAACATTTAATCAACTGACTGTCAACTCTTGGTGGTGGAACTTAATTCACCTGATGGGAACATGTGGGGTACACTTGGCACCCACCCTGATAAGTCCTTTGCTTTTGAAAACGGAAGTAATATCTGAAATGTGACGTCATGTTTTGCGTGGGAATCAAACCAGGGATTTTGTTCATGTGATGATAAAAATAAGGTTAATGCTAGATTTTAAAATAAATGATTAAATGTTTAGAGATAAATGAGTCATAACAATTAATAATGGATAAGTTTATAGTGCAAAGCTTACAGATATAGAGGTTTATTTGATTTTTGATTTATACTGAAAAATTGTATCTCTTGACGCCAATAAATCATAAAAAAATTATCATTCATTGTTCAGTTAATGGGTTGCTTATTGGACCATGAAGATTGTTGAATATATAGCTATTTATAAGTGACAGAACTAAGATGAAGTACTTGAATAAAAATATTTGCACCTTTTTCAACAGTTAAGTATATTGTGTGGATAGCCAACTGAGTAGTCAATTAAAATGACAGTTGCTTACAATTTTGGATTGATCTATCTGGCAAAAAGATTGAGTCCCTTGATAGATAAAAGAAGATGAGAAATAGAAAAAATAGAAGAAATTGAAAAAAATAATATTCAGCTACTCCAGAACGTCACTCACAGTTGAATATTTCATCATAAATACATTTTTTGCTGTCAAAATCGGTTTTATATGTAGCAACACTTTGATGACTAAAACTCTTTACAAATGTTAACAGAGCACAATAAGTGATAAAATCACAAGTTTTTGGCCCGAGAGAATTCCTCAAATATCTCAACCCATAGAGTGTAGTAGTCAAGAGTAGAAGTTATGTACATCAAAATATTTTTCCAGAAACTGTTTAGTTTTTGGCCCAGATCTTCAGTCAGATCTGTCACCATGAGTGACTGTAAGTCACTAAATTAGATTAGCTTTTACGCAGGTTTGAGTGATGTAAGAAAAAGCTCTAAACATGTTAACTTTCTCACAATATTTTACCTTTTCCCAGTAAGATGCATTTGGTTATGGTAGGTTCACACTTCTGAGAAAGATGGTGCCATATCTTAGAATGAATATGGTTGAATAAGCTCATGGGATGAGGCAGAAAAATGAATAAGAGGGAATAAAAGTTGGTTAAGTTAGAACACTGTTATGATAATAAATCTCAAATTTATGAGGAAAGTGTAGAAACATGACACGTATTGGTTCAAAAGGCATGTTTCAGGTGGATGCCAGAATGGTTTTAAAAAGTTCAAGAATTTGCCAAGTTCCATATGAATAACACACATTTGTACTGTACCTGGGTTCGATCCCAGGTACAGGGAGATACATAGTGGTTTGGATGACCACGTAAATAGCTGTACTTTGTCATTATATCCTATCTCCATAGGCAGGCTAAGGAACCTTAGGGACATTGGATAAATGGTCATCCCCGAGTCTCTGTATTTCAGTTAGGGGAACTGTCAGTCACTAGTGCTTGGACTGTAGTTGTGCAGTTAGGGTGAGTCAAATATTGCCTAGAGTTCAGTAGTAATGGAGATATTGCCTGGAGAACAAATACACAAATTCAATATCCCTGTTGACTTTTGTCCTGGATCAAAAACCAAACTGTTGCTACATTTTGTAAAACATTTAATGTTCACTTTAGACAACAAAACACCAAGGTTTCCTTGAAAATCAAGAAGCTGTTGCCAAGTATTATTTTTTGAAATTTGTACCTTCATTTTCCTTCCTTTGCCTACTGTTGTTATGATACTGTAAATAATTGTAGACATATGGTTCTTTGCAGCAATTAACTTATGCACGTGCACTTTCATTCCAAACCTTCTTGTCTTTTGCCAAGCTCTCTGGCTTACTCTATGATATCTTCAATTCTTCCAGTTTGTTAAAAAATCTTTCTATGGTCTATGACCAGATTCATTTTGACCTGCTTTAATACGTCTAAACTGTTCATGCCCATTTTCTAGAATCCATGTGTATCCTGTTGTTGGTCATTCTGTGTAACATATTAAGCCTCGTACCCTTATACCCCATCCATATTTTTCTAATAAGATAGTCTGGTGTGCCTTCATGCCTTCAACTCTGGCACTGCAAGTGCCAAAATTGGCAGTTTTTGTTTAGAAAGTGTCACGTTTTTACAATGATCTGCTACTTTAAGGACCCAGTACTGCTACAATACCTATGGTTGACCCATGCCTGTCATATATTCTGTTATGTTAGAATTAGGTTGATCTCCAGATTTGTTTTAACTTAAAATCAGGAACAACTGTGAATACGTTTTTCCAGTTTCCTGCCTTGTTGGGCGATGCCTCGTCAGGTTTGGGAAATCTTAAATTATAGAGATTTATCCACCTTCATAAACATTTTATGAAGATTTTATGAAGATGTTTTCATCAGATGATAAACAAACTGAAAAACAAAATCTCCCGGATAGATGTAATAATACACCTTACTACATAGTCCAAATGCATATTACTTTTAAAAATATCTCAAAATGTTTCAGTGGAACCATAGAATCTTAGTCATGGACCATAACACCTTTTAAGGCTGCTTTATAAAAATAATTAACTCTTACATTTTAAACGGACAATAATGTAGTTTCTACATGAAATCTGTGGCCCAAATTGATTGGTTACAGATTGGTTACAGATTCAAAATGACCAGACCAAACAGTACTCTAGTTTGTAACTCCTTTAGGATCAGAGATTTGAAACCTCAGAAGCATATTACTTCATCACAAAACGACAAATACTATGGGCAATTGCAGTAGAAAATGTTGAAACACATGGTGAAATCATGTGTCTACAAATACACTTATGAGACAGTCAAAGGCTGGGTTTATGAGTCTGCTTCTACAGCTAATGTCCTACCATGACAGGCTGGAACTGATGGCCACAGGCATGACAGCTGAGTGATCAAACAAACAAATTGGTACTGAAGCTATAAAATATAATGGCTGCAAACTATGTTGCATCATATTGTTACGCAAAACTGCAACATGAATTAAAAGAATATCTACGTAAAATCCACACCGTTGTGAAAATGACATCATACACAAAATAGCTGATGTGTAATGTAGCATAAAACAGATACTGACTATTAAAACGTTGTTCTTAACCTCTCTATTATCTTAGATATATTGCTTATATTGCTTTTACAGATAAGAGTGTGGTAAGAGTGTGCAACTTGTAACAGTAAAAAATCCAGTTGTATCCATTCAAATGATTATTATGTGTAAGGTCCTTACTATCCAGTCCAATTGACCCACATAACAGGCCTAAATAGCTTAAGCTCTATGGGGTAAGATATATAAGCCTGACAAATGACCCCAGGGTTGAGTTATTAGATGAGTATTCTGCCTATGGAATGATTCTCTACAGATATAATTCCTCATTTATTACACTTTGAGTCTATTACACCATTTGTATGGGGGAGCAAATGTCTAGGTCTAGGCAAAATGGCCCATTGGGGTCTGAAGAATATCCAGTATTTTCTGTCTGCCTGGATGTGTGATATAGGATTATTTTTACATTACAATCAAACATGAATATACAGAACATAGTGCTTTTGTTGAGGTATATATTAATAAAACAAATTGAATTCTATCTATCGATGCTAAACAGAAAGAAGCATTATGTATGTTACAGTTATGCCAATTTATCTGGAAAGAAGTTTGACTTCAGCCCAATTCTCACATTGATATCATTAAACAATTTTGAGCAAAGAAAGATTTATAATGATACACCATTCACTGCACCAGTTCACTTCAATAATTCTTTTATCATTTGTTATATGCTGGTGGGGCCACGGTGGCAGAGTGGTAACACTCTCGCCTCCCACCTCTGAGGCCGGGGTTTGGTTCCTGGCAACAGCCTCAAGTGGGAAAGCTGGAAGTTGCTTGCCGTTGGTGGGCAGTTTACAGTACAGAACCCTGATGAACTGTATGTACTGGTTTCCTCTGCCCTTCCAACTACGCATCGTGATATGACCTGTACAGTGTTGAAAGTGACGTAAAACCCCAAATAAATAAATAAATTGTTATATGCTGGCTTTGCCACAACTGTCCTTTTGATTTACGTTTGCTGATTTTGAACAAAAATGGATACATCAAAAAGGAAATTAAATTTAAAGAGTAATTAGAAACAACTTAGAAACCCCCTTTATCTATGCCAAGGGTACATGTTTAGGAACATTTTTTCAATCTTTTTGAAAAAGAAACAATTTTCTCAGAAAATTCTAAGAAATAGAAAAAGTTTGATACCGTTCAATACTGTTTACTAATTTTGGAGTTATCACCAACACAGACAAAGATACACAGATGGACAAATGAATGCATTCAATAACATAACCTTTTGGTGGATGCCATAATATAGTGACTGTTATCACCATCTATGATGATGTGGTTTTTCTAATATTTCGTGCTCCTGTGATTTGTAAAGCTCTAGTGGTGGTGGACCAATTCACGCCCACCCCTAAATTTATCCAAAACAATCACAGTTAAACAATAAATTACAAATTTAAATGATCCATTTGATGATTATCTATGATGTGGTAAACATCTTCTCTATGAAAAATTATAAATGTTCAAGAAAATTGAGGGTGGGCCTGAATTGGTACCCGGGCGTGAATTGGTCCACCACCACTAGTCATTATAAGGGCCTACAAAACACCAGTTTATTTTGCCAATGTTATTCCTTTCATTTCCAGGTTTGTATAGATTTTTAAGCTTACCCAATCAGTACCATGAAGAAAATGATACAGCCAAGGGGTCACAATAATGTGTTTGAGGAAACGTGATACTAGCTATACCCCAGTTCCATTGTTGTGATTTTGCCAGTGCACCACTCTGATAATATAGTCCACAGCGTAACCTCATTGATTGTGTCATTAATGATACTGTCATACCATTTAAGCCACATTTAAAAAACCTTTATGAGTGAGCCTTGTGGGTTCAAAGTTCTCACGACCAACCTTTTTAGTTGTAAGTGACTTATGATTCATCTTTAAGCTGCTCTGACTATATATCCAGACTGTTACAACTAATCTTCCACTCTCTTCTATAAAAGTGGAGTGGGGAAATCTTATTTTATTACAAGAGGATGAATCTTATAAGTCTGAGGAGTAATGTGCAAGAGTTATCATGACTTGCTGCTATGAGTTATCTTCATGAGTAATAGTAGTCTAGAAAATGTCGAATGATCTATTTGGTCATATGATTTATCTTTTTACTCTGTAAAAGTAACACAGTTTGTCAGTTTTCCTCTCTACTTTCAAAAGGGTCAGTTGTAGCAGCTTTCAGAGTTATAAACCTTAGCTCTTACGATAACTTGTGAAAGTGGAGCTGCTGTATAAGATGCTTTGATTCCATTATATCCCTGCTCACTCTTACATAAGAGAAAAAAATGAAGGGCCAATAAATCAAAAAGATCTAAACCATGGACAAATGTGAAATCCACTTTGAATAATTTGCTGTAGGGGATACCCCATAGGTTGTTAAGAGAATGACATTGCCTGGAGGATTTATTGGAGTTTTTTTTTTGTCTTTTAACTCTATCCTCGAAAAGATCACTTGAAATTTTAGTTTCAATTTTTTTTTCATTTCAGAGTTTTAGGTTGATTTAATAGGATGGATTACCATACAGTTAATCCTTTGACAGGATTTTTAGGAAATCTAGGTTGTTTCTTGTGCAGAATAGTTATACTGTTCAAATTGCAACATGCAGCATAAGGCCTTTACAATGGAGGGTCTTGTGTTCTAAGGCAAGGCATCTTTTATACAACAGATATTTGATATCAATGAATAGTAATATAAGGCATTCGCCCTTATCCAATTTTTGGACTAAAAAGTGAGGAAGAAACTATGCCAAAGAACGCAGAAGAAATCTATTGCAAATGTTATGAAGGAGTTATTTGCCAAAACAAATGAGCGAAATATTTTATGAAACTTTGTTCAGCCAGTAATCCATATATATATATATTACCATAATAAAAAGCTAATCATAGAAATGTTATCAGGATAAATTTATACATTACTTAATTAAACATATACCTTAAAAGCTACAGTAGATCTCAGCCAAGGAATTTTATTCATGTATTCAGCATGTGTTATATATTTGATATATTTGTATACATGTTAGTTATGCTAACATGTGCTTAACCCAATTTGCCTTGACTTTTTGATCTTTCATTCTTGCTTCATTAAAGTTCTATAAGCCATTTTTGTATTTGAGCAATTGTAATACAGTTTTTCGGGTGTAATCAAATATGTCATAATGATTTGTGTTGAATGGTGCTGTCACACTTCTCACGACCAAAAAAATATCTGTTTTAAAGGGCTGTACATACCAATGATGATCCGATTGGATCCGTTACGACATTATCTGATAACTAAATTAGAACTACTATGCAATGCATTGTCTATATGTGCTGAAGTGGTATGACACAAATCAAACCCAGAAACCATTTAATGGGATCTGTAGGTATCACCAGCATGTGCAACACAATACTCCAATCAAAGTGACCACAGTTTTATTTTTAAGGCATGATTTTGAAAAGTGTTTCCTCATTTTCTTCAATAATTTCTCATATCTCACTGTACCAAAATGAGATCATTTTGATTTGGTAAGCACAGACCTTTACAATATATCCGATTTGAACAGGTGTCACCCAACAGGGGACGAAAGTGATAAAACATAACGGAACACATGTCTGTGTTTTACAATGTTATTTTTGGTACTTCATGGTGGAATGGAGCCCAGCAGAGTTGTGTGTAGTTAGAAAGTTTCAGTTTGTATATGTCCCTGGACAAAATGTTGCAATGATGTATTAATAATATAACAGAGAAGTGATGACAGAGGGCCCTTAATGTACCATAAACCGTCCTTTCTTGGTTTGTGGCAACCTTTGTGCGTGCTATTGGAATAACCGTCACCTTGAGGAGCATATGCCATGATAGTTGTGTTCATGTCCAAACCCTTCTTTCAGTACTGAAAACTTATCCAAACTCTCCACCTTGCAGGACGTTTTGTTTATTTAAGTCTGACCAGCCGGTTGATGCCAGAGTTCTGTGGGGCGTGGGATCACTGGAATAAGAAAATTGGACATAGGCTTTAGCCAGCAGATCAGATATTTCTATAAAAACTCGTAAACTAATGAAAAAGCTTATAAGGAGAAACAAGTTATATCCATGTATCTAAGAGATGTTATAAATATTATAGACTGTCAAATTACCACAGCAGTGTCATATTTGTGGTCTTAGTATGTGCTTAACCCAACTTGACTTAACTTTTTGACCTATAATCCTCACTTCATTACAGTTAAAGTTATGCTCGCTAGTTGGGCAGGTGAAATACCAGGGTGTATTTAGCAATTGTTTATTAACATAATAAAACACAAGTATGCATTTATTGGGGATTGAGGTTGAATGATATATTGGTGTCAGTATTATCCTTCTGACTTACTGTGTGGGAGAATCACCCCTGCTAAACATATGACACACTCTTTCACTTTAAAGAGTTTTTTATATGAGGAAGAAAATAAAATATGTGATTTGATTTATTTAATGTGGTTAACACCATCTACCAGATTTTCTTTTGTAAGTAAGAAAAGCAACATAAATCGGCTCCTATATATATGTTTTACCACTTCACACACGAAAAAGTTGTGTATAGTACAATTTCTGTTATTACCTCCGCCAAGAAGGTTATGTTTTTGCCTGGGTTTGTTTGTGGGTTTGTAAGATTGTTTGTGAACAAGATAAATCAAAAACTTATGGACGGATTTTGATGAAATTTTCATGATATGTCTTATAAGGTAAAAGGAAGAAATGATTCAATTTTGGGAGTGATCTGGATCACTATCTAGATCTTCTGGATCCATGAAATGTAATTTTTAAATCAGTGTGAATCCAGTTGCAAACGCTATGTTTTCTTGGTCAAGAAATCTAAAATTAACCCCATCTCCTCCCCCATACACACCAAGCATCCAGTAAAAACATTTCATGCTGTGCTTCAATTGAGCTCCCTTGGCGGAGGTCTGCGCTCTCTGAGTGCTCTTGTTTAATTTGATTAACTTGGGTTTAACAGTAATTTCAACACATGTTGTAAGTTATATCAAAACGGGTTGTTTTAAGGTACATACTAATGGGTCAAAATTCTGCACTGTGTACTTTCGGGCATTGATAAGCAACTACCAGCTTTCCCACATAAGGTTGGGCCTGGGGTTTGAACAGCTGTCATCAGAGGTGGGAGACCAGTTTGTTACCAGCTCCACCAACAAGCCCCTAAATTTCTGTGTAGGAAATTAAGGATAAAGAAGTTTATATTATCGAGGCAATTAAAAGCACCCGTATATCCCACCTGGTAATATAAAAAGTACTAATAAGCGTTATAGTGCAATTATGTAACTTATATATATTTAAACAATGGTTGTGGCTTCAAATCCAAGCTAATTCCATTATGTCACTGAAAGTATTTATGGAATCTTACCCATAAGCTGAGTTTGAACCCACGAACATAGAGCTTTGAGCTAAGTAAATATTTGCCAAACTAGATAACCACTTGGAGCAGTGTGACCTCTTTTTCATTCGTAAATTAATGAAGCAACATAGTCTGGCCTAATTTATCTACGTTGCCATTTCGCATGCTATGACATTCTATGGGCATAGCCGTCATTTCGAGGAGCATTTGTCATGATTCCTCTCTTGTCGATGGGCCCTGCTTTAATCCTCAATGTTGAAGGGTGGGATTTATAGTGGCTTTGACATGTGTAGGGTGTATGGTGTTAACGCATTTTGAGTAGTTTTTTTCCTTGTTTACTTTCCACATTGAAAATGATCAATTAAATATGTATCAGATATAGTAAGAGTTGTAAAGTTGAACGTTGATTTCTGGCTTTATCAAAGACATATAACAGAAGAGGCCAACTTAGATCAAATGTCTATAAAGTATCAAAAGATCATTAGGGGGCTATGGTGACAGAGTGGTAACACTCTCGCTTCCCACCTCTGTGATCGGGGTTCAGTTCCCGGCCCAACCTCAAGTGGGAAAGTTGGTAGTCACTTGTCATTGGTCGGCAGTTTACAGTACAGAACCTTGACCAACTGTATGTACTGGTTTCCTCTGCCCTCCCAACTACCCATCCTGATATGACATGTACAGTGTTGAATGTGATGTAAAACCTCAAATAAATAAATAAATCAAAAGATCATTACTCCATTTGCCAAATAAAATTGAAGAGAATAAAAAACTCCAAGAATACCCCAGATCTGAGGTAATTTAAACATCCACGCAGTTGTAAATGTGTTATAGAAATTTACTTCACACTTTTTATGTTTGTTTCACACTTTTTATTATAGGTATCCCCTTGGATATAGAGATGGAGATTGCTCTTGCCAGCTTTGACAGTATATCAGAAGTTAACATGGTAAGTTACATCATTCATGTTGTACGTAGATGACCCCCTTTTTCATCCAAACTTTTGTTATCTGAAAATTCAAATTTATGAAGTTTTTTTCTTTCTTTTACGATGTATATCAATTTTCTGTTATATTGTATTGTAACATATTTTCTGTTTTGTGAACATTCTATTATCTGAACCAAATGTCTCTCTCCCAAGAAAAAGGGAATAATGTAGGTTCTAGTTTGCTGTTGGTTATATTCTGAAAATTGTTTGATGTTATCCCAACTTCAAAGGAAAAGTGCACAAGGAAAATATCAAGCCTTATTTTTACAAACCAATGTCTACATTTCATTGACCTTAACTGATGTGTCAAGCCTTTACATCTGTAATATATTCCTTATATGGTAGTACTGTGACATATGTTGTTAATATTTATCCTAACAGGGTGGCTATAACACAAATGGAACCATCTATAAAATACTATTGAATACCAAGTTGCAAAAATTGTGATTACATTACAAATTATCAGCAAGTATTTGGCTTGAAGCTCTACCATATTTTCTAATAAAATGTCCCAGCCCCAAATCTGTTATGTCATCCAGATTTGCCCCATTCTGACCCATGGCAAAACCTTGACTGCTAATGACCCTCATTTATGGCCCATTTGATGTCATACATAATTGGAAAATGTCTGTAAAACATGCAAACGAGAGAAACGCCGCCATCTTGTTCTTGTTTTTCAGTGGTCCATTGAGCAATAACATGTAAGAGCTCATTTGAGAAAAATTCTAGAACATAGAAATATATGAGTTACCAGATATACTTCGTGGTCAATATGTCATCCTAAGCATCAACGTTAGGTGTAAACAAGAGCACTCAGAGAGCCCAGACCTCCGCTATGGCACGTAATAATAAGTAAATGGGTGTATCCGTATTTTTGTGTATCCAGACGGTGATCCAGATCACTCAAACTTTCCGAAAACTAATATATTATCCAAAACTAATTTTCCGAAAACTAATATATTATCCAGGTATTTTATTATATTTTAAACAGTCTTTATTAGGGATGGGTCGGTAGGCCTGGCGTCTTAGCATTTTACTAAAACTGCCTTTTCTCTTGCCAACATATATAATGGAAGAAATAGCTAAAATATTAGAAATTATAAGCTTTTTATTCCATATTTTCATTCATTTGCAGAATTTTATAGCAATTACTTTGAGCAGGACTGCCATGTTTTGGCTATGAGACTTTATAACATTTATCTCGTTTGTCAACACATATAATCGAAGGAAAACTTAAAATATTGGAAACAAACCACTAATCTGAAAAAAGTGCCTACTTTTATCTCATATTTTGTGCATTTGATAACTTTTATTGCGACTTCATTGACAGAAAACGTCCATGTTTGATTGGGGTGTACTATAACGCAGAGTCTAGGAATCGATACTGTTTTGCATTGGCGACCTCTGAATCTACATATTTTTTATACCAACCAATCCCTTATCTTTATACATTGAACGTTTAATACTAGATACTAAATAGCTAATAAATGTTGAAAACCTTAAACAACAAGCTAAATTCTTGTTAGTTTATTATATACTTTCCACATCCCAAGAGTTTTATGTTCTAATGACTAACAAAGTAGATAAATAAGGAGAATAAGCAATTCTGTTTTCATCACCACTTGTCAAAATGGATGATTAATTTATGCAGAAAATCGGGAACTAATGTTAAAATAATCGAGTTCCTGTTGAGGAAAAAAAATCATTTTTAGTTACACTTAAAGTGCTAGCATTTAAATAAACTGTGAAGAAATGAGTTGTGTGAAGTAATATTTTGAAGACTTTCATCTTGACCTAAGCTGACTGGGCAAAGATAATATCATAAACAACACTTGATAAGGGGGCAAAACATGGAAGATGGAAATTCGATTTGTTGTCTTTTCTTATACTCATATGAATAAAAACCTATGCATAAAAATGCTCCCTGAGCTATACTTGGTCATAAATAAAGTAAGCCAGCTAAGAGTTTCCTTTCCTTTTTACCAAATCATACTTTATTCGGAGTTGACACTTCTCCAGACAAACGTGACCAAACTTTTTCTGTTTTGATCGTTTGACCTCACAAGGGAAGGGGCGGGAGGCATCAGTCATTATTTATAGTTGCAAAAAAAGACGTTTTTGTATGTTCTACATCATTCAAACCACCAAATATCATAGCTTTTCAAAATTATCTCTTCTATAAAATATAACTGGGTAAAGCAATAATCTGGGAACACAGAAGACCTGGATTGATTCCCAGGAAGATAAATAGTGACTCAGATGATCACTGTGTCCTATCGCTACCGTCAGGCTAAAGAACCTCAGCTAGGACACTAGCGGATCCAAGGGGAGGGGGGTTCAGGGGGTTCGAACACCCCCCCCCCCCCTATTGAAAAATAATGAAAAGGGGTTCAACCCTAAGTACAAAATTATTTCTTGAGAGTGGTGTTCAATTTACAGGAAATGCACTATATTTTACAAAAAGTTTTTGTCCCGGGGCAGCTAGTTATGGTATGTCTGATGTGAACCCCCACGTTACATAAAAGCTGGATCCGCCCCTGTAGGACACTGGTAAATGGTCATGCTGGAACTCTTTCAGTTAGGGATATATCATTCATAGAGAGTTTGTGTTGTACTCAAGCAGTTGTGATACATTTAAATAGTACCTTGAGTCTTGTAATAAAGGTCATATTATGCTCAGTATATAAATATACAATACAAAAAAGGTGAATGCATGTCCATCTAACCTTATCTTTGTATTTCATGTATATATGTATAGATGTCACATGATAGAATGAATTCAATAAGCATGAATGGGGTCTTCAGAATGAAAATAAACTGAAGCTGGTAATGTCTTCTATAGGATATTATACCTCAACTTCGCCAAAAATCTGGGTTTGAATTGATCCTAATTACTCAGCTACCCTCTCCTTTAGATGAGGTTATTTCTGATGTGGAGTGGTAGGTACTGTAAATATGAATATGAATAGTAGAGGTACACAAAATTTGCTAACTATAAAGTGTTATTATCGCCGGATGGCAACTTTTCTGTGAAAGAATTCTTGCATGCAATTCTAGTTCCTTAAGTTTGAAAGTCCAGCATATTTTTTTTGTAAGAATATTTTACCAGGAGGCTTAAAAACTAACCTTTTAACACTACTTCCTTTTTCTGAGTAAATTCTTGCAACTACTGATGTTTTCACAGAAAAAAATAGAAAGCATTAGATAAACATTCTTGTTATTCTTTACTTTTAACCTTGGGTTAATTAAAAACTTTTTTGAAAAGCTTTGGCAATTTCTTGTGAATCCTTCTCTGAAATTGGCAATTTCAGCTTCATTGCCTTAGGATTAGATTGATGTTTGATTTCATATTCTAAAGCAGATCAAACATTTAGTAAACACGGCCTTTTGAAAAGAATTGTAAGCCTTAACTCTTCCCTAGAATGATGACACTTTGCATTTCATCTCCTGTTCTGGAAATAGGTTAAATGATGTATCAGAAAACTTCTGTTAAAAGGTTTTTTAAAATTGATACATTCCGAAACATTTCTCATGAACCCTTCAAACTTAAAGTTACTGTTTTTTCCCATTGAAATTACATAGTTAAGTGCTTTAGTGTGACTCTGAATTTCAAGTGAGATCATCACGTGAAGCTTTACAATATTTTCTTCTCTAGATCCACCAGTATGTGTTCATATATATCAAATGTTCATATACATCAAATGATGATGAATATTGTTTACTGGTAAACAAACAGTGATCTAGTGAGGGTTTGGACAACCATTTATCATTCATGTTTTCAAAAATTAAAAACCAGAAATTCAATAGAAATATCTGCAAGTATCAAGTTCTTTTAGAGCACAAAACCCTGCAAAGGCAGATAAGTATACCAATTTTGTGTCCAAATATTGCTTTGTAATTGTGTTTGGATTAATGTCAATGACAAGCCTAAAATGATTGAAAATTGAACTGTTAAAAATATGGGATTTCTGTATCCAGAGCATGACATGATCTTTCCCAGAATTTAACTACTTCTTCCTATGGTCAGGTCCTACCCCCCAAAGAAAATTATCAAGAACCATTTATTACTTTGGGTGTTATCACAGACATAACATCACAGACAAACATACAAATGAATGTACTCAAAGCATAACCTCCTGGGTGGAGGTAATAATATCTTGGTATATTAGTAGTGCTTAAAACCCAAAGGATGAACTTTGGCCAATGACGTCACATTTGGTGCAGGCATACTTTGTGTGGGGAAGCTTGATATCCTAAATCCCAAGTGATAAATGGACATGTACTGATCAAATGATAAGCGAGGCTATTGCATACTAAACTCCAGCCTGCCACCAAACTCCTCCTTAATAATGACTAAAGCCTTTGTACTGAAAAACCCTGACCGACTCCATTCGCAAAAGCCTGTGATTTAGTGGAAAATGGCCAGAGTTATACCATCTTTTTCTTCTGTTTTTATTGTGTTTACAGTATAAGGAAAATTGTTTCTTAGCATTTGACCCTACACCGTTGATCAAATATGAGTTATTTTAGAACTTAGGCCTAAAATGTCCCAAAAGCTACCAAGATTAATAGGATTGAATGGTGTTTGTGTCTGGTACTAATCTGCATCTATTTATGCTTTAGATTTATGTAAAAAACATGGATTAACACAAAACTAATGCATTAATACCCACTAGCCCCAAGATATAGAAACAAACTTATAAAACACTTCATTGACTTTCTTCAGTAAATCACTCAAAAGAATCATAAAGGATATAATAACACATACACCAGAGATATGGATATTCTAAATACTTAGTCTGGCTATCTTTACAGAGGTCAAGGAGAAGTGGAGGTTTGTTATTGTTTGTGATTATGTTTGTGAAAGATTCAGGGGAACCTACTGAGTAATATAGCCATGTTGATCCTCATAAGTGATATTTAAGCAGTCTGTTAGGATTTTGTCAAGCTTCTAGAGATCACTTCTTACTTCTTTTACAGAAGTTGTGGCGTGGCCACAATGGCTGTGTTTTACTGGAGTTAAATCGCTATGGGCTACGTTAGTACTGGGATAGGTTACTGCTTCAGTGCACTACTCGAGTTTCTGATGGCTTTCCTCTCACGCTAGGGGACCGAAACACCTTTCGGCTGATCACCACTGCCACTACCAGTTTACAGCCTTGCTTGAATAACTTCTTTGGCTTTGGGAATTTTGTTTCTTATTTATCCTTCTTTCGAGTTATGGGGGTGGGAAATATTTTGGGGGATACTTTGACCAAACTTTAAACTTCGATTAAGGTGACCTTTAGCTTGGAAAAAAATGCTTACACCAATGCTATAACATTTTGTAGGTACATACTACAACTGTATCTGCATGTTGGAAAAGATTTTCATATCAATAGGGCCATGGATGATTGATTTTTTTACAAATTGGGTATTATGTCCAAATCTCAAAAATTGTCAGGATTTCAGCAATTTGTTAGAAAAAGTTAATCAGCCACTTTGTGATACTCTTTCACACACCCCAATTTCAGCCATGTATCAACCTTATGGCCACCTTCATGTGAAAAGGGGCTTTTAACCCACACACCCCAGTTCACTTAGTTTTCCACTGGTTTCAACCAAACATATAATAACGGTACATATAATAAGGTTTCCCAATGAAATATCCCGACTTTCTGGTGACCTTAAACTTTAAATATAAATGGGGCTATGGCCTCTTTAAAGTCATTAAATTGGGCTAAAACCTTCTAGTTTATTTATATCCATTTTTTTAAATATAATTTTGTCAGTGATATTGAAGTTGACCAAAAAAGACCCTGGCTACCTTATAATTTAAATATTAAGGATGTTATTGTCACCTTAAACTTATAATATAGGGTTTTAGCCCTGAGCTTGGTTAGAATTTAAAATGAAACTTGACATGTGTATACCAGTATTTATAACAGTTCGAATTTCTCGTAACCTGGTCATATGAGTTCACGAGTGCTATACTCACAAAATTGTTGGGAAGTACCATATTTTCCACACATGATCTGGGTAAGTATGCATAGCTAGTGGCGTAGGCCAATACAAAAGGCTCATGACGGATAATAAAAGGTATATAATGTATGGTAACTGATATGTTCTGTTCATTCCAATGATACTGATGGCAAAGATTGTTCATATTTTGGGATAATTTTGGCTGCTGGTAGACACATTTTGGTTCAGCTTACCGAGAAAGAAGAGTACATCTCAATTTTTTTGTTACTTTGATATTATTTCAACCATGAGTTACCTTTCTACTCCAACTGCTGAACACATAAAGAAAACCTTTTTATTTTAATATCATGTTTCATATCTCAAAAATAATCACACAAATCTGTCCACAATAAATAGACCAAGCCTCTAGCTATGAAACATATTTATCCTAAGCACTTATAAGCTACAGGCCTTCCTTCAGAATGCTGACATATAGGTCTAGCTGGAAATCTTGGCTTGATATCAGTCAGGATATCTGTCAGCATTCATCAGGCTGAGACTTAGTTGTTCTGGACCACATCTACTGAATCTACTGATAACGATGAAATATAGCATCTGTTGCTTTGTTTGTGTTGGTAGAATTGAATGAGAAATCTTCCACCCAAATGTTTTATTGCATATTTTGTTGTTTCTTGTACCTGTGCAAAGTCCAATTATGTGCACATGTGTCAGAAACTATGGATATATGTCCACATTTCTAATGGGACATTTACACATCTTAGTATAAACAGATCCGGTTCTTAGAATGTATACAATTATATGGGGCGCAGTGGATAGGACAGGAAAGTGGCTGTAAACATGAGTAAATGAGAATGTGCCCGGGTCAATCAAAGTTTAAGTTGTCATTACATGAAAATGTAGCTCAACTTAGTTTTAACATGTCAGAATGTGTTACTATGTAGACATAAATGGGTATTTTATCATGTTTCTCTGAAGTATCAGGGAAGTGATAGAATGTCACTTTCTCTGAATCACTGAATATGTGAGGGTTTTCACCCGTTTATATACTTTCATTTTAAGTAATCTTAATGGCCTCTTAAACATATATAATGTTCCATGTTTGCAAACTTTACACTACGGTCGGGACAGTTTCAAACGTCCATTCTATATTTCAAAATACTGGGGGTTATCAAGATTCCATAACAATGAGACAAGAGTTTACAAGAGATTCTCTGTAATCTATTTTTAACACATTTGTCTGTAGCAGATCAAACATATGACGGAAAGTAAGCAGTGTGATTGAGATGAGTTAGTGCATAGATATAGACTAATTGTGCACTGGATTCATCCATAAATAAACTGTTTATCAAAATAGAACTATTAGACTGTGTTTTCCAACCATCTTTACACCTAAGCCATTTGATTTTTAACAATTTGGAATAAGCTTTAAGCACATGCTTGTTTGGTCTGTGGCACTTATGGATTGAAAACTATCCCCAGTGCAAAAAAAAAAAAAAAAATGCCACATGCATCGAATAATTGTGTAGCACCCCAAAACACTGTAAGTATTGCATAAATGAGACATATTACAAGTTGCAGACACAGGGTTTTTGAACCAGGGCACAAACAGATAGAACGTACTTCATGCCCATTGCATAGAAACGGACAAAAGCAATATTGATGGAATATCATCCCAACACAGACAGAAGATAACTAGAAAATACAGGTCTTGTCTGACACAATGTATAATGCAGGACTCTTTCAAATAAGGCAAAGACTGGGTGACGTCATATGGATGCAATATCTCTATGGTTTTCAACATACAAGAAAACATACTCGCTGATGTAAAGAGTATATTTTTTTTCAAACTGAGCCCCATCACCACATCAGGTGTAGAGATGACGTCATCAACTGCCTCTCAGCGTAAAGCTAATCAGAAAGAAGTTTTGTCATGAATATATTTTTCTTCAAAGGCTTTATAATTTCAGTACTGGATATATGGCATCCGTGTCATATAGTCATAAGTATATGTGAAAAAAATTTAGATTTATTTCATTTTAATGAAGTTATACTGTACGTATTGTACCTAAAATGCAGGAAGCAAAATTCTAGCTTGCTTTTAATGATCCAATTATTATGATCATTAAATTATGATAAACTTACATTTTTAATATCTATAACAGATTGTATAGCTGAAGACCAATCCATACTTACAGCCCTTTCGCACGGTTCAGATTTGAAACTGTGTTTTACTGTTCGAGACTATGTCAAAGCCTTTGATATGGTGTGTGACTTGTTTGTTTCTGGAGCCGTAAGAAAAGTTACCTAAATACTTTAAACTGCTAGATATTATTTTATTTGTTTAAAGGTCATGTTTCTCTGACTAAGGATAACATATTATCAAACCAAATATTGATGTTTATTCCTACACCATCCATAGCTTTGCGGAATCTTAAATTTTATCATATAGAAAATGAGAAGAAACAAAACCCCATCTATACATATAACACCATAACCGTTTGCATATATCTGTGATCAAATTAGTAAGGCCAGTTGACAAACTGACAGAAATCCCATAATGCAATAATCTGAAGCAGAAGGTTGTATTACTAATCACGTCCACTGTGCCCATAGAAGTGGCTTCCCACGTGGCTATTTGAGTATAAGCAAAATCAAATCTTAGTCTAAAAGCCAATGTGCTCTATATTTCTGTTAAGACTCCGATAATGTGGATAGACTTTTGATATTCTGTCATTCCTATTTGTAAATACAACAACTATTATTTAGTAATGATGAATATTTATATGTACGAGTAAAGTATATACTTGATAAGCATTTCCCTGTAAAATGTTAAGGCAGGGCAATAACCATGAGATATTGCTGGAATCTAATTAATGAGACTGGTCTGTGGCACATAATGGCAAATAGGTCGATGAAATTGGGTCCAGGGGGCGTACAAGGTTAAGGGTGATCATATGGGTGAGTCTATGGTTAATTTGGATGTGGTTGTTGTTTGGAGAACTCCCACATGAATGAAATGAGAGATATCTGTCATTTAAAGATAAATCCTTGTAGCCTTTTGTGACCATACACATAATGGCTTTTGCTATCCATTTACTTTTTAAGCGTGAGCTCTAGCAAGGCCCACGCTTCTAGGAATCACTTTTCTTTTCGTTCTTTTGTTGTCTCTGGATTTTCATGAATTGTGGCATAGTGTGATGAGTATCTGTCTCTTCATTGAAGTTAAGCGGCAATGGTCTACATTAGTACTGGGATGGGTGACTGCTTAAGTGCACTGCTGCTGTCTCTTATGGCTTTGCGGCTCATGTTAGTAGACCGAAACCCCTTTCAGCCTTGTTAATTTCAAATTTTACCCTGATTGTACACATGAGAGAAAACCGCAACAATAGAAACCAATAAAAAAACTAGGATTATACATATAAAGAATATAAAAGTGACATAGAAAAAACATACACCACACTGTAAACAAAGAGTTCAGTGTGTCATAAATATGTAACCATCTGATATTGTTCGTGGCATATTTCTTGTTTTGGTATTCTCCTTTATAAGTTGGGATTCTCACAGTGTTCGCAGATCGTAGTTAATTTTTTTAATCTGCCACAAGCTCTTACATACTAAACTAAAATGTACAGGCAGAGGGAGTGAAGGGGGGGGGGGGGGCAGTTATGTTATATGACGTGGTTCATGTTTAACTGTGCAGTACCAACATATGAGAACCATTGCCGGGGCAGCTCGTAGACCGAAATTCAAATATGGGTTTATTCTTGCAACCACATAAATGCGTGAATAGGCCCTTAAATAACATAATCTTCCCCTGTACCCATGAGGTAATTTTCTACAACATTAACCTATTGGACACGTTATGAAGTGAGTAGATGAATATACTTTGTTTACAAGGTTTGTATTAATGACGAAAGTGACCAATACATTTACAAATACCAAATACACTAGTCTTTTATACATCAATACATTTAGTTTTTGTCGTGTTTAGACATGATGGCTTTATAGCATGCCACATGAAACAACTTCACATATTGTTTTCATTAAAACTCTGAGCAGCGTTGCATATTTTTATTTGTCAATGCCCCAGATATTACAATTTTTTCATGAAATCAACATTCGAAATTGGCGAATATCAATCAGCATGTGGCTTAATATGATTATATTTTATACCAGAGAACCTGATTGGCTACAGTTGACCTCATTGTTTACTTTACATATTTAGTACCATATTTAAGAGTGTTTATTTAGTACCATATTTAAGAGTTTGTCACAGTACCAAACAAAAGAATGGCAATCAACTTTTAAAGTGAAAGATTCTTTGTTCTTTTTTTCCTTGTGTGTGTTTGTTTTGTCAGTGTGCACAACTCAAAACAACAAACATTGGATTGGGGTCATATTTTCACATAATTTAAGATATACCTGTGATTTGGTCCTCCTCAAAGATATTCCAGATGGAAGTCTCAAAATATTCTTGCTGATTATTCCATATATCTGCTCCATAGGTCAAAGCTATTAGTCACATTGGGGTCTCACTTATTTTCACATAAGGTGGGGTCTACCTCTGGCTCGGGCATCTTCAAAGATGATCCAGATCTGCATTGAGACTCCGAAATTGCGTATGGCATTTTTGTCAATATCTGATGCACTCCATTAAAGCTTTTTATACTAATATAGATTTCAACAGACAGTTTAAGTAGTCTTCTTCAATTGCAACTGGTGAAGCAATAGGTTTGATCTGTTACTTTTAGCAGATTACTTTGGGAAGATCATGGATGCTGATATTGACCAGAGTGTGTACATTGTATTCAAAGTCTCACTGGACTTGATAATTGCGTCCCTGTTACCAAAACTATGTGAATATAAACTTGATCTTGATGACCTTTCTGTTCTCATAAACATGCTACCTGTACAGATATATTACTCATCTAAAGCCACATTAGTAACTGCTTAACATTTTTCATATCGTGGTCTGTTGTTCTAGCCTTTCAGACACTCAATATTGTAAGCTCAGTTATAGTTTGCTTAATTGGTAGTGTAAGGTCTTTAGTCTCGATGAATAATATTGTAGATCAGGGACTGAATTTATGAAATCTTTCAATGTTTATCCAAAATTAGCTTCGTTTTGTCCTGGCCAAATCTTCAGGTTTTAATGAGCGTCACAAAACATACTTCAGTTGAACAAATATTCAGTTGATATTTTCCAACTTAATTAAAAGCTTCGAGGTTTTAATGCAAGTACTATGACAAACATTTTATACAATGTCACTAAAAATAAAACTTTTAGGGTGATTTTAAGGTTAAGGGACGATAATACAATTGTTGTTTGTGTGCTTTGTCAGTGAGCATAACTCAAAATTTAATATAATTTGAGATTTGAGAAACTCCAAAATAGTATTGATGATTTCTCTTTTATATCTGCTCCATAAGTCAAAACTATTAGTCACAGTAGGATTTTACTCTTATTCACACAAAGTTGGGTCTTCCCCTGGCTTGGTCCTGATCAAAGATAACCAAGATCTACATACAAACTCTAAAATAGGTCTTGCGATTTTTCCCATTATCTGATTTCAGCTTAGCTTGGAGGAGGTTTGCACTCCCTCAGTGCACTGCTTGTTGATTATGTTAAAGCCTTGTGGTAAATACTTATTACTGTGTCCACCATTGGAGTGGTAATAGAAAAAGATGTTGTATTTTCTGACAGCTAGTTATGTATGGAATCTGGGTTTGTATTACAGGACACATGCAGCTCAATCTGGTTAAGGAGGTCTTGGTACCAATTGAGTATAACTCTCGGTTAGTTTATTGGTTAGCTTGCTCTTTTGGCAATACTAACCCAGATAAAAACATATTCTTGTCTTACCTTGTTTTGGAAAATTTGGTGTAAGTTTCCTTTGATAGAAGTATACCCCAGTAAACATTAGAAACGTTTTTAAATGGTTTAAACGTTTACAAAACGTTTTTAAAACCTATCTTATGGTTTTCTAAACGTTTCCAAGTAAATGTTTGTGCTGTAATGTTTAAAAAACGTTTTATAAACACTCTCTATACAAACGTTTTTACTGAAAACGTTTATTAAACGTTTATAAAATAACTCAAGAAGCTAGATTTGACTGGAAATGTTTTTAAAACATTTATAAAACAGCTGAAGAAATGAAGGCTTTGCTGGAAATGTTTTTCAAACATTCATCATAAAATGTTTGATAAACAGTACACATAAAATGTTTAAACAACATTGCTTGTCAAATGGTTTAAAACATTCTATCAAAAACGTTTTTTAAAACCATATTTTTAAACCTTCGCCTTCAAACATGTTTCTAACATTTGTCATTAAACATTTTACAAACGGTATACATAAAACGTTTTAAAAACATTCTATTAGAGAGTTTGCGAACAATGTTTTTGATACCCGTATCTACTTTCTGCTACGTTACACGTCATTGATTCTTGTGTGTGATGTCATTTCATAAGGTTTTAACTGCATAAGGTTACGTTTTTTACGTAGCAAATGGCTTTGCCACGTAATCTTTTTCCCTTGTGGATTTATTATTGGAGCAATAAAGTGTGTTTTACATGTCAGTACAGAGTTCTTGAGAGACTGTAGATTATTTTTAGCAACTTTGTCAGTTTTTGAGGAACCCAAGTGTACAACGACCAGCCTTTTTTCATCCCCTTTCCTTAATTTTTTTGAGGTAATGAACAGAATCTTCGAAAGTTTTATTTGCGTGTGTTTTATAAGCTATTAAACTTGTGGGTTTACTGCTTGTTGGGCCAATTAAGTTTGTATTATATATCAGTACCCAGTTCATTCAGTACTGTAGATAAATAAAACCAATGAAAATTATCTTTATTGACTTTTATAATTGCCAATTAATTTAAATGAAATGCATGTAAAAGTCCTGGTTCAAACGCTGTTCGCAAACAAAACTGTCCCCCTCAATGGCTTTCTCCCGTATTGATTAATTATGTTGCGTGTTTTCACAAGGGACGTTTATGAAACGTTGTTCGCAACCTCTCTAATATAAATGGTTTTCGTACCCATCATTTTTTAACCTTTGCCAAACATTTCCTATCAAACATTTGCAAAACCTAAAAATGTTTACTGGGACATATAGACAAACAAAAAAGTTGTTTTAAAAGTCGCAAGCTTATTAACCTTTTACAGTGGTGTTAAAAGTGCGATAATACAGCTTCTGTATGAGATCACAGAATATTCAGCTTAAAATTCTTTATTGTTATGTTGATTGTTACACATAGAATTTATTGATTACTTCAATTTTGTGCCAAGGTTAGGGCTTTTTCCAAATTACCCTACCGGTATCTTGAATAACTAGTATGTAATGTTTCCCTCACCTACATGCAATTATATGATTCATGTAGTGTGTTAAAATTGGCTTTCTAATCCACAACAACCAACAAACTTCATCTTTCCATCATTTAGAATGTCAAATGACCTTTGATTTGACAAACGAGAACATATACACAAAGCCCTAGGCCAGTATTTTGAGTTATACATGTTCTTATTATTTACTACATTTCCACATAACTTTGGAGTTAAGGTTATTGTTGTTACTCTGGCACCATTGTTTATTGGGACCTTGAGATCTGACATTTATACAGCCACTGATGAAGTACTAAAAGCAACAATGTGATAAAGTGAGCGATATTACACTGCAATCCTACTCAGACGTACACTATCTAGCCATTTACCTCTGTGTAGATTCTTGTTTTTTATAATTATCTTCCTCTATGGCATATGGGAAATTAATTATGAAGCATAAGTTCAGAAACCAAATGTCTTCAGTTAGATCTTTAAATCTCACATTAGATCTACCATTAGATTAGATCATTGTTAGCAGTCTGTTCCCAGTTCATGCTAATAGATCCAACTATTCAAAAGGAAATAGTCACAGATGATGTTCTTTGTTTCACCAAGAACATTCACCTGCCTTTTAGATCTCTGCTGATCTTCCTGATGATAGCAAATCACCTCGCAACAGGTATAAAGGGGAAACTATTGCCCTTAAGTCCTACATGGGAGAGCAGTGACACAATGGTTGTGGCCAGTGTACAACGTACGTACAGAGTTTCAAATCACTGACCAATACTGTAGATGGTCCCAAATAAATGATAACTAGTTTATAACGAGTTCAACGCCCCATTTCTTGAATAATGGTGATTTTTCTTAATTTGGTTGCATACCTTTATGGCTGTGAATGTAATATATAAACTTGGAGTGTAACCAAATCTTGATCATCTAAAATCTTTAGATGTTTATGTATCAGAAAAGGAAAGTTGTGTTTCCATAGGTAACAATTTGTCAGATCCGTCAAATATTAAAACGTGTAAGAGGAATATGTATATTTAACCAAGATGAGAAAATCAGCCGTGCCAAGGGTGAAGATCAGGACATGAAGGTAACTACAGAGGTTATATTGTTATCATGAGGAAGTTGGTGAATACATGATTAGATACTAGAGAAGAAGGTAACAAAGGCTTATATGTATCAATACTTTGATGAGTTACTTGGTGTGTAATACATACAGTTTGGGCAAAAGCCTTTTATATTGCAGACAACACACAATGACAATATACAATGACAATACATTTTTAAAATACATTGTTAAAACTACAGTGAAATTTAGTTCTTGAACAAGAAATATATCTTGATGTTATTACCTTGCTTGTAATTGTTCCTTATACACAAAGCATCATAATTTGATAAATTAAGTTTGAAATAACTGTTAATATGAATAGCAGATAACACCCAACTATAAAAGATATAAAGTCTTCATGATGATTTAGTAAATACACGTATTTACTGGACAAAAAAATCAGTATTTACTGAAATTTTCAGGGAATACGCGTATTTATTGATTTCACATATTTACTGTAATATATATACATAAAAATACTAAAGTTAGAATATTAAGCTACACAAGTATGGCGAAAAAAGCCCCAGTACTGCCCTTTGAGGAAACTGTAAAGCTCTTTGAAGACTTTGTGATTCATTTTGATTTTATTATAATATCCAAGCAATAATAGTTCAGAATGTTATGGATGGAGGGGATAATGTTGCATAGTGGGTGTTGCACTCGCCTCAGATTTCAGTACAGAACCATGACCAACTAGAACATACTTTCCTCCATCCAACAAAGTTACACAATCACTCTATGCATTTGTATTTAAAATAACAGTGTAAAAATGGAAATTTGATACATACATGCTATTCTAGCAATAGTATGATTCGGCAGGTATTACCAATGCTTTGCCTCAAATAGTGTTTGCTCTTTCCAATGGCTATTTCCTTCTTGCAATAATTCAAGCTGATGTTTATGTAAATGCGCCATTTATCCCAATGGTATCTACTTTGTCAGATAATTATTTTTTATTGATTATATATTGGTTTGTAATCAAAAACTTAATTTTGAGTAAGAATAATTGTGGTCCAACATATATATTTTCAAATGTTGTTTAAAAGTTTTTATAGGACAATGGAATATTTGTCCATTTTAATGTATTTAAGACAGCTATTGATTATTTAAATTCATTAAGTTATTTGCAGATGTTTTTAAGTAATTAATTCATTGCCATACTCCTTAAGTAAGTCTCTCCTTATGAAGGAGGGATACTGCAGTCACAGTACACAAAGTAACTGGGATACTCCAAAGGGGAAACATTAATCTTCATATAAACTTTTTCACTGATCAGATATGTTACATTACTTAGTTTTCATAATTTACTTATGTAGCACTAGTGTAGACTGCACTGCCTCATATACATGTATTTCTGAGATCTGTTGGTTCTCATAAAGAGGACAGTTACTGTGAATCTCATAACTGCTCCTGTTATACCCATTTTTAGTTGAGGCAGTTATTTATTACAGGACACATATTTAGTTCTGTTGATTTCTCCAAAATTCTGTGTGGCGAAATTGATTATCTCTCACAAAACCAACACGGACACAATAGCATGGAAGAATTATGAAGAAAATGTGGGAGGCAATGATTAGCTTGAAAGGAGCCTGTGCAAAGGTACAATCCCACTAGCTTTTGTATTGCAATGCTATTTCTTCAAAGTGTAACATTTCTATAGAAACATTGGCAAGAAACAAACCCTCTTTTCACCCACAATAGGCACATTGAAAGTGGGAACTGTCTAAACAGTCAAATTGGTTGACAAGTATGAAGCATTTGCTGGGTTAAATATTCTTCATTCTACAGCCAACTAAGCTGACATTGAAAAGCCAATCCTAGTCTACTAGCTTCATTATGCATTTGAAACAATGATACTTAGGAACTTAATGATCTAAAACTGGGACACATCTAAAAGCACAGGCTGTAACAGTTAAAAAGTGGTTCAGCATTTGTTTATTTACATAGGTAATTATATAAGTTAGACTATGTCAAGTTCACACATCTCCGGATAAATGGATCCATTTTGAGATCTTCTTTGCTTGAACAGGACACATCAGCAAAGCAGAAAGGAGTTGATAGCAGCCATTTGTTTCTACTTAAGCGTCCCTGAAAGGGCGCTTATTTGTTTTCGCCTCAGTTTCCTCGCCGCCGCCGCCGCATTATGGTCTCCCTTGAATATCTCCCTTAATATTAGAAGGTTTCAAACCATATTTGGCACTTATATACCTTAGGCGTGGGAAAATTTTCTGCATGCTTAAATTTGACCTTTGACCTTTATGAAGGTCACATGATCAAAAACAATTTTTTTAAGTACACCCCCCCCCCATCATCACAGTTCAGGAAAAACTACTTGCTACACAGCCTTATAATATGACACACCTGTTCATAATATCGAAAACGCGAGCTGATTAGATTTTGGGAGCAATCCCTTGAAAAATGTCTCATTTATGGGTGATTTCCTCACACCTTCCAATCTGAGAGCCTTAAATTTAGGTCAACCCCCTATTATCTTCTTAAGTATTGCATTTAGAGCCATAAAATGTATTGGGAGGTAATAGGAAACCGTATGTGGAGAGTCTAACTAGCCGGTCAGTTTTACCCCACGGCCCCCCCTTATGGGTCAAACTGGGGTCATAAAATAGCTGATTTTGAGTTTTTGCCTTATATCTCCTTTATTGTTGCTTTTATAGCTTCAGAATGTATTAAGAGGTATTGGGAAAGCATATGTGGAGAGTCTAAATAGCCGGTCAGTTTTACCCCACGGCCCCCCTTATGGGTCAAACTGGGGTCATAAAATAGCTGATTTTGAGTTTTTGCCTTATATCTCCTTTATTGTTGCTTTTATAGCTTCAGAATGTATTAAGAGGTATTGGGAAAGCATATGTGGAGAGTCTAACTAGCCGGTCAGTTTTACCCCCCGACCCCCCCTTATGGGTCAAACTGGGGTCATAAAATAGCTGATTTTCAGTTTTTGCCTTATATCTCCTTTATTGTTGCTTTTATAGCTTCAGAATGTATTAAGAGGTATTGGGAAAGCATATGTGGAGAGTCTAAATAGCCGGTCAGTTTTACCCCCCGAACCCCCCTTATGGGTCAAACGGGGGTCATACAATAGCTGATTTTGAGTTTTTGCCTTATATCTTCTTTATTGTTGCTTTTATAGCTTCAGAATGTATTAAGAGGTATTGGGAAAGCATATGTGGAGAGTCTAAATAGCCAGTCAGTTTTACCCCCCGATCCCCCCTTATGGGCCAAACTGGGGTCATAAATAGCTGCTTTGGAGTTTTTGCCTTATATCTCCTTTATTGTTGCTTTTATAGCTTCATAATGTATTAAGAGGTATTGGGAAAGCATATGTGGATAGTCTAAATAGCCGGTCAGTTTTACCCCCGACCCCCCCCTTATGGGTCAAACTGGGGTCATAAAATAGCTGATTTTGAGTTTTTGCCTTATATCTCTTTTATTGTTGCTTTTATAGCTTCAGAATGTATTAAGAGGTATTGGGAAAGCATATGTGGAGAGTCTAAATAGCCGGTCAGTTTTACCCCACGGCCCCCCTTATGGGTCAAACTGGGGTCATAAAATAGCTGATTTTGAGTTTTTGCCTTATATCTCCTTTACTGTTGCTTTTATAGCTTCAGAATGTATTAAGAGGTATTGGGAAAGCATATGTGGAGAGTCTAAATAGCCGGTCAGTTTTACCCCCCGACCCCCCCTTATGGGTCAAACTGGGGTCATAAAATAGCTGATTTTCAGTTTTTGCCTTATATCTCCTTTATTGTTGCTTTTATAGCTTCAGAATGTATTAAGAGGTATTGGGAAAGCATATGTGGAGAGTCTAAATAGCCGGTCAGTTTTACCCCCCGACCCCCCCTTATGGGTCAAACGGGGGTCATACAATAGCTGATTTTGAGTTTTTGCCTTATATCTTCTTTATTGTTGCTTTTATAGCTTCAGAATGTATTAAGAGGTATTGGGAAAGCATATGTGGAGAGTCTAAATAGCCGGTCAGTTTTACCCCCCGACCCCCCCTTATGGGCCAAACTGGGGTCATAAATAGCTGCTTTGGAGTTTTTGCCTTATATCTCCTTTATTGTTGCTTTTATAGCTTCATAATGTATTAAGAGGTATTGGGAAAGCATATGTGGATAGTCTAAATAGCCGGTCAGTTTTACCCCCGACCCCCCCTTATGGGTCAAACTGGGTCATAAAATAGCTGATTTTGAGTTTTTGCCTTATATCTCCTTTATTGTTGCTTTTATAGCTTCAGAATGTATTAAGAGGTATTGGGAAAGCATATGTGGAGAGTCTAAATAGCCAGTCAGTTTTACCCCATGGCCCCCGCTTATAGGCTAAACTGGGGTCATAAATAGCTGCTTTGGAGTTTTTGCCTTATATCTCCTTTATTGTTGCTTTTATAGCTTCAGAATGTATTAAGAGGTATTGGGAAAGCATATGTGGAGAATCTAAATAGCTGGTCACTTTTATCCCCTGATCCCTCCCCCCCCCCCCCCATGGGTCAAACTGGGGTCATAAAATAGCTGATTTCGAGTTTTTGTCTTATATCTCCTTTAATGTTGCTTTTATAGATTGAGAATGTATTAAGAAGTATTGGGAAAGCATATGTGGAGAGTCTAAGTAGCCGCTCAGTTTTACCACCCAACTCCCCCCCTATGGGTCAAGCTGGGGAAAAAATAGCTGTTTTGGAGTTTTTACCTGATAGCTCCTTCATTGTTGCTATTATAGCTTCGGAATGTATTAAGAGGTATTGGGAAACCATATGTGGACAGTCTAAATAGCCGGTTAGTTTTACCTCCTGACCCCCATGTATGGGTCAAACTGGAGTCATGAAATAGCTTTTGCCTTTATTGTTGCTTTTATGCTTTCACAATGTATTAAAACCTATTGCAAAACCCTGTGGATAATCTAAATAGCAATACATAATTGCACACATGATTATATGATTATATTATATGATTATATGAAGTTATCAATACTCGTTACTGAAATGCTTTGTAGCATTTACACAAAATTTACTAAAGTTACATCCAATGTTGTACATCCAATGTACAACACTTTCTCCAGCTGGTCTATGTCTACAACGCTTGTTTATGTTAATTAAAGAAGACCTTTCTAGGATTTTCCCTGTCATGATATCACTAAGGGGGTTGGTTTATGTAACAGTACAGTACAGCTTTGTGCATTCTTAGCTTTACAGCATGCTGATTAAAACCACAAGGCATTTTAAACTCTCAGGGACGCTTCACTTTTGTTAGCAAAAGCATTCATCTAGTTTGAGGTATGACATGACAGTGGACACAAAAATCACCACAGGTTTAACATTGCCAGGCATTACCAGGCAACGCTAATAGATCATGAAAAATACCAGGAAAAATATAGAAAGGCCTGTTTCCACATGGGCAACATTGGGACACCTAGTTAAGATGTGACATCCCCTGCAACAGTCACGTCAATGTATTAGAAATTTATAGTTAATTTAATGTATTTTGGCTTTACGTCTAATCCCATTTCATGTACAGCTTTAAAGCAGGCACAATATTTTCCCCACAAAGGGGAACTCAGGTAACAAATATATTTGTCATAAGGATAGTCGAGGGGTAGTCAAGGTCAGTGATCTGTAGTTATGGGTGTGATCAACTGCAACTACCAACTGCAAGAACCATAAGCTTCAATCCTCTAGACCCTCTTAACACAGACACATTATTTATGGACCTCGGGTAATGACTTGTCATCACAACCTGAATTCTTATTGAGTCATGGGGCAACACATCTTACCTGCTACATTGTGGGTTATTTGCCATTAGAGATATGTAAAGTATTGGAACAGCAATCATAGATAATAACACAGATGGCATAAGTGAAATATTAATCAAAATTTACAGAATTGTGAACTTACCACACAACCTTTACTAGCTTCAAAAGTTTTTTTCCCAGTATGCCCTGAATTACCCCACCCTTTATAAATAACTAGTGAGCTTTCATTGCACATACAAGCATTGTTATTTATAAATTAATTATCATTCAATAACCATATTCAACAAAATTAAACTTACTCTTAACTAAAGAACTAGGAACATGCTATCCAGAAATTAAGTAGGTCACAATTAGGTCATAAAGGTATGTATTTTGCGTTTGCCAATATACCAGAACTTTTCATTCGTGATTAAATGGTGGCTGGGTGGTAATGAGTCCAGTGTCATATAAAAGGTACTAAGTACTTTGCTTAAAACCTTTTGTCTTTTATGTAATTACAATGATTTTTCTCTTTGTGTCCTCATTCAAGTGTTTAGTATTCATAAAGGGATTGCTCTTACTTCAAGATGACTGGTTCCCACACAAGATCACGTCCATTGATCCAGCTGCTCTATAAAATGAAGGTATCCTAATGTGTACCATGTAAAGACCAGTGAATCTTGATGTATTCTTGAAATGTGGTCTTTTTAGCAAAACTACATATCTTACAGGATGTGTAATTATAAGTATTCTCTAATTTACATTTATTACTATCATACAATGCGTTTTGTGCTTGTTAAATGTATATAGTTTATTGTGAACAAACATGCGAATCCCTACCTAACAGATTTTAAGGAGAACTGCAATGCCTAACCTTATGAACTGTGTACTGTGTATTTCCTGCAGTCAAATGTAGAGTATCATTGTATCTGGATTTAGACCAGATATTCTCGTAAAAGTTTTACATGGAACTATTTAGATTGGTAACAAATTAAAATAATAAAAAACTAGGAAATCTTTATACATTCTCAATTGAAGATACAGTATTTCAGTTCAATTTGTGACTTCACATTTTCACTGATTAGATATCTGTGTTCGATAACTCTCAAATCCTAATTTTTCAATAAACATGTTTATTTCAGCTATTGTTTCATAGTTCTCCCAGAAGCTCACAGTATGTGCCTATGGTATTCATATATTTCAAATTCTAAAGTGCCCAATTTTGACTTAAATTTTATAAAATTTCCATTTTTATATCTATATAATCATGCTTTTGGATTAAGGCCGTACTATCTTACTGCAAACCATAGGCCACAGTATCTTAATATAATATTCTCTTAACATTTCCCTCCATCTGACCACCCATCCCCAGCTTAAGCTAAGAATAACAATTCTGAGTAAACCATATTATGTCTTCTCCATATGGACAAAGTTCACTAAATATGTTAGCTCTTCCTAATGATAAGTTTCAATGAATGTGACATATAATATTCATGTCTCTGTATTTATTTATTTGGGGTTTTACGTCGCTTTTAACACTGTACAGATCATATCATGACGGGTAGTTGGAAGGGCAGAGGAAACAAGTACATACAGTTGGTCAAGGTTCTGTAATGTAAACAGCAAAACTAACAAGTAACTACCAGCTTTGCCACTTGAGGTAGGGCCGGGAACCAAACCCCAATCTCAGAGGTGGGAAGCGAGAGTGTTACTCTGCCACTGTGGCCCCCTTCATGTCTCTGTAGTGTGGAAGTGTAGAAATATAGTACTGACATACACAACAAAAATGCAAAACCTTGAAGCAAAGAAAGCCTTTCATCTGCAGAAAGTTTCAATGATCCCTTTCTTCACAGTCTCTGTTGAGTACTTAGGTGCCAGTTTTGTATATTTATGCCACAAGATCTTCCTACTGATGAGATCTATGGAAGAAAAAAGGTTAGCAAAATCCTATATCCTCGAGTATAGACATCTCCTGACATTGGCAGACAGTAGATATGGTTTTGTAACCACCAGTTTTATATCTCTATTGTGTGACATAATACACATTTTGTCTGATGTTGTAGCAAGTTTTTCACTACAAGCCAGAAAAAACCCACAGCTGTAAGAGGCAGACGAACATACATTTTATGTAGAAGATGGAATTTCTGCTGGATGTAAAGTAAGAGATACACAACAAGTTACATAGAAATGGTACATGTTAACAGAAAGATTCATTTAACACTTGTCACTGAAGGCCATAGTTGCAAAACAGAAATTGCTCCAGTGGAATGTTTGATCAAAGCATCTATGGGTTTATTTGCCTGATTTATAAAGTCTACACTTTTGCTGCTTGACCATAAATATTTGAAGACCATTCAGGTTTTTTAGTAGATTTGACATACATATCTTTAATTATAAGTTTTATATGTTAATGGTACAATAGGAAAACTTTTCGAATGGCATATACAAAAGTTTATCATGAATGAAGATAACAACGAGTATAATATTGTTAATCCTTATGAGTGATAAATTTTTCAATGTGCCTAATAAGCGATGTTACTCTTTTATTATCCACCATTTTGTATGATCAATGAGTGAAAGAAATCCACATTTAAAGAAAACTTTTAAAAATAATTTTGAATACAGACAGACAAACAATGCCAATATGGATTATAATAGTGTTTTGACAAGGAGTCTTTTGTGTTAACTTTAGATTTCCATATATGCGAATGTTTAGCAAGAGTTTTACAATGACGAATTGACTGCAGATGTACAGTGTTTTTACCTACATTTTGATTTGTAAGTTGCATTCTGATACATGGAAACATGATCATCCCATAATTTGCATGTACAACATTGGGTACATAAAAAACCAATACAAAGAAACCAGTCCAATCAGATACCAAAACTTCAGGTACACACCTGGGTCAGTGGTCATTTTAACTAGAATTTTTATTCTATATTTTAAGATAGTTTTGTCTCAGATCCACCTTAACCTACCCATCTCCCTAGGTCTCTTCTGGTATGACTTGGATATGTTCATTAACTAAACCTTATTCAGTATGTTTATGTATGGTTGCACCTTAGTGTCAGTCAGATGATAAAAATTATTCACCAAAAAAGTTTTTATTAGATGAGATAGGTTTGCTGACAATACCTAATGATTTGATAAAGGTTTCAGAACTTTTCAAAATGAAAATCGTTTTATATCAGTACTTACTTATGGTGTGTGTATAAACAAGATTTGAAACAGAGGTTCCAAACATCATATCAAGTATCATATCATATTCTATTATTGTCAGTGCATGTAGGCCTTAACGTAGAAATAAAGTCCGAGGGTGGATGCTTTATGTGTGCCATAAAGAATGGCACTTCCGGTTGAATAAAGAACAAGCACAGTGGCGCAGTTCCAGTTCCATTTTATGCTGAAAGTTCCATCCTTTGTAGCACACATTAAAGTACGACCCCTGGGACTTTAGTTTTGAGATTTTTTGCATTTAGGTATACATGTTAGTGCAATAAAGTATAATTTTTTTTCTATATCTTTTTGCAACACTGTATTATTGCTGCAGATAATGTTTCAGCCTTTATGAAGCTTTATTAAATTCAAATCAACAATGCAATTCTGGAAGTGCACCTCAGTTTGTCAGTACCAGTTGCAGATATAATCCAATATTGCTAGTTTTGCCATTTTCTCTGGGAAAACAGGATTTTTCATTCCTGGTACAAAGTGGAAAGTAATTGATTCTGGGCACATACCCTAATTTTATACACATGCTATTTGATTCAATTTTCTGCTTAACATGTAATTTTGGTTGAGAATCCCTTTTTTCATAAAGGTTGGCCTTTTGATCCCAATTTTTAGTGTAATTCTCTGTTTTACAACAGGTGCCAAAAAGGGTTTTCTAACTATGTTTTACATAACAAAATATTTGGAATAAAAATAAATTCAATTGGTACCATACAGCAAGGAGATTGGCAAATAAACAAAATAATCATGTACACTACCAATACCAGACACAGACATATTATTGTTTTCATCAGGAAAACATGAGGCACAGCATTGGGAGTGATTGATTCTGGGTAACCCTCTATTTTGTACTTATTTTCTCCTGTTCGATTTTTTCCCTTAATGACTGTCGTGTAAGAATATTTTTCAGACAAAAGGCCCTTCTGGTTCTACTTATTTTGTATATACTTTGTTAAAGAGCAATGAGTGAATTGCCTGTTGTAGGATTCAGTTCTGCAACTGCCATGCTTGCAAATTGCAGAATGTACTAACTTGGAAACAAATGCTGATAATATGTCCAAGTAACCTTGTTCTGATGTGGTGTTACTGTTCTGTTAACCTGGCAAACCAGGCCTTGCAGTTACATTACACAGTGAAAAGTAATTGATTCTTGTTACAGACTCTTATTCTGTGTATATGTTACACAGTTCAGTTTCCCTCCATACCTGTATATTTGTCACGAATTTTAACCTACTAGGTAGATTCTTATATTCCACAATCAATCAAAGTAATTATATACCACTTAATACTTAAGTATTAATGCCATTGGGGTACAGAAAGTAATATTTCTGACTCCAGTAGCCAATTCCTAAACATATTGGATATTGATTCACTTGCCGTTCACTTTGTTGGTTAAGGGTTCGAATTCTGTCTCATTATAACATGTGAGATTCACTGAATGCTGGTCTCACAAATCCTTAGATGTCTTAGGGATATAAAGCCAGATTTGCAGCTTATAATTGACTTTGGCTTATCTCCAAGGTTCTATGTTCATGTAATTCCTATGACTTATACAGCACTGAATAGTTGTAAGTAAGAGGACAAACACCGAAAACAACATACCCTCTGAGAGAGAATGTTCTGATGCTGGAAAGCAAGTCTGAAAGATACATATGCCAAAGTTTGTTTCTGAAGGAAGCCATAGTGGAATAAATACAAGTGGTTATCCATTCCACCCGGGCAGTGATGCAACTGCAAAACACTGACTACTAGTATGCTTTTGGGTATGGATGCTAGTAAACAACAATCTGTCACTATTACTGAGTGTGCTGGAATTTACTACTGTAGATAGATAAGGAGGTTCATTGAAATTTAAAATAGGTCATGACTACATGATATGTCATTGTTCTGGCCATGGAGTTTGATTGGGTTTGAGATTGATCTTCATCTCCCAGAATTGTTGGAGTAATGTGTTGTAGCACTTTGAATACTATTGCTTATGCTATAGAGCCACTTAAACTTAGCTCGGGTATCTACACAAAATCACCAGTTTAATTGTGTTAGGTACAGAGTGGGCTTTATTGAACAAAAAGAGATGAGAATTGAAATACAAATGACAGAGTAAAAAGTGGTAAATACTGACTTGACTTTTTGCCAATCCAGTTCATGTCAAGATGTGTGAAATGCTGTCGTGTTGTCCCATTACTACCTTGGTTGTTACAGAGAACGCAAAAGAGAATATTACACATGATACGGCAACAGATGAAAAGTGTAGACATGGTACATAACCAACCCATTGCAAAGTCTTTGATTTTCTATTATTCTGGGTTACACCACTGGTTCCACGTGGTGAGAAGCAATAAAACATGAGATATAGCTTGACAGATATTTTTGATCAAATATCCTGTTTGTTGCATCTTAAAACACATGGCATTGGACACTATTCTGCGCTTCTCTTAAGACTGCAGGGCACTCGCCATTAACCACTGCAATCTTGCAATAAAGTACAATCACACAGCACATTTGAGGCTATGATCAAGGTCAGTGTTATGTTATGTAATGGATATGTTACCAGAATTGCAAAAGTAACAAGCTGTTTAAGCTGTGGCTAATTTTCTTAACATATAACAATTGTGTTGATAAATGATAATTTCTGGTGTTGACATTTTGTAACTGGTTGTCTGATGGTATAGTTTATCATTTAAGCTCACTCACTGCTGGTATGGTTTATACTTTATACTCATAACATAGTCTCATAGTATAATTTATAGTTTAAATTCACCAATATGATAAAAGTACGCTAACATTATGGATAGGGATTGGTTCTTTTCAGTGATGAGTGGGAGAGACGAGCATATTGTAATCTGGCCGTTCCTTGGTGTCTCCATGAGCATAATTCGAAAAATATATGTTGTATCACAAGGTATGTTTGAACTGTGTCTCTCTCCTCTCAAGGCTGTGGACCTTGTTCCAGACCATCTAAATCCAGAATTGTAATTTGCATATTTTTGGCAATATCCACATACGCAAGTAAAAAAACTATTCATGGTATCAGGGTTATATGTTCACACAACATGACGCCTAGCCATGGTTTGGTCTTTTTCAAGGTTTATCTGGATCTGAATCAATGTTCTCAGACACTGCTTGCTTTCTATATTGTTGGAATATTATTCTACAAAAATAAATTTCCCATCTTTACCCTGTAATGCTTGACCTATGCAAATATAACTACAAGAAGTAACTTCACAGCTCAGTGGAATATTAACAGAAATTTGTAATAATCAATGTTTTCCCTACAATGTTATGACCTAGATTTGAAGCTGATTCTAATTGGACTTTTATAGGGCTTAATCTTTCCTTTTCAAATAGGACTCTAAGGCACAATGGGACCAAAACAATCAACCAATTTCAGTATCCAGGGATAGAAAAGAGGTCAAGTACCACCGAGAACGCCAGGGGATGATCAGGACTAAGGTGGGTGTGCCCAAGACCTCAAATATGGGAGCCACGCCTTCTTCCCACTGAAATTTATTGGTCTGTACCAATTATCCAATAAAGAATAAGTGTAATTAGAGTTTAGTGTAAAAATAACTAGAAAACAGAGTTACATCAGTTCTTACTTACTACCGTTTAAAGAAACCTGCAAACTTGGGCAGTAACAAATCAGCTAAATAGATAAGTACTAAGTCCCAGTTTTTTTATCTCACTAAAGTGGCCTAAATACAAGACGGATGGAGTCATTTTCTCTGCTTGTCTGATCAAGAGGGATGCTGAGACTTTGGAGCACAGTGTATGTAATCCCAGATGAGCCTGGTTTATTGCTTGCTGTAAAGAAAGTCCAAATGAGGGTTGTAATAGTGGAATTCATGGCCATTCTACTGAGAGGACGAAACTGTATGGACTCAGCTGCAGAAATTGTAAAAAGAACATAATGTCATCTGGCTACCAGATAGATATATAAAAGTCAGATTAAGTATGTGCCATATGGCCTGATATTCATGGTAATATGCTCAAAATTCTAATAATAACTGGAAAGCATGTGTAGAGTACAGACTTCTGCCACGATGGGGACATCTCCAAAATTCGTTGTTATTATATCCAAAATATTATCACATTTTTTCCCAAAAAGAAAAGAAATTCCATTGGTTAGGCCCTACAACAAAAAAAATCAGAAATATCTGACCCAGAATTTTTTGTTATCTGTAGTCTGATCTAGATGTTTCCCTAAATTTAGTCACTCCTTCCTGATGTCAGGACCTATCCATATGATCCATTTCAGAATGATTTCTTGATTTCTCAACACAAGCTGAAAACAAACAGGGAATCAGGCATATGTTTCCCATATAAGAGACGTTCCACATATTTTGGGCATTTTTTAAAGATAAAATAAAATAATACAAATAAAATAAAAAATAATAGTAATACAGTACCCAGCACATATAAATGTAGGAAAAAACCTGTACCACCATGGAACCGGTTCAGAACCTGTTCAAACCGGGGGTTCACCTTAGAAACCCAATTAGTACTTCATGGACTCCAAACCTGGATAATTCATTGCCTCTGATAAGACCTTTCAAAAGAACATTCAGAAAGTCGAGATATAATTAACCAAGTGTAAATTATATCAGGCATACATTTGTATAGCCTAGTCTGACTTAAAAGCAGGAAGTAGATTTTTTGGCATTATTTTTTCAAGATATTGAATGATAATTTATTAAAAAAGAAGCCATCATCCAGGTTATATTGTCATCCAGATTTCCATGCTTTTTCCCACTTGTCACAGAAAGTCTAACATAAGCCCTTCTTCACATCTAAGTGCAGAGTTTATTGTGTGTGATCTGCAATCAAGAAATCAATTTGCATTCTTTGTGTGCCACTACCACTGTGGATGAACTTATGACCTGATATCAACCAAGAAATTCCTAATGCCTCCCATGAACCTATTTTAGATTTCCAATTTCCAATCAGTTTACAACCTTTGAAAATTACACTTTCACATATGAAGTCACTTATAAAATGCCTGTATGTACAAAAACAGATAAATGCATACCATATTTAAGTTTTCTTTGAACTGAAATTGGTCCAGAAAACAAGGAAGCTCTGTTAATTCTAAATGGATTTTATGTTCTATGTTAGTGATATCTCGATCCAGTAAAAGTGAATTCTTAAAAATATTTATGTATTGGTTTGTTTTCTGTAGGCTTTTATTATGTCATCACTGATTAGATCAGTTAAGGAGAATAACACGAGTTTCAACTTCATCACATGATTAGGTCATATAATCTAGTATGGAGTCGTCATCCTTCAAATCATGCCATCACTGATTAGAACAATTAAGGTATATGACAAGAGTTTCAACTTTGTTACATGATCAGGTCATATCCAGTATGGAGTCATCATCCTTTGAATCGTACCATCATTGAATAGAACAGTAAAGGTAAAAAAACACTAGCCTCAACTTTATAACATGATCAGGTCATGCCATTTAGTGTGGAGGTGATGAGAACATTTAAGGTATATAACATGTTATTACATGATCAGGTCATATCATTTAGTATGGAGTCGTCATCCTTCGAATTGTACCATCACTGATTAGAACAGTTAAGGTATATGACACGAGTTTCAACTTTATTACATAGTTAGATTGTGTCGTTTAATATTGATTCATCATTGTTGCATGCTGCCTTTTTTAAATCATAATTTGTGCTTATGGAAACATACATTGAATCATTATTTTCCCAGACACCTTATTCCATTCTGTTATATTGATTATTAAAGAGACTTTCATCCTCTTTATGCTTATTGATTCATCCTCTTTATGCTTATTGATTCATTCTCTTTATGCTTATTGATTCATCCTCTTTTTGCCCAGATTAATCTGAACCATCATTGTATATCGTTTGATGTCCCAAGTCATAGACTTTATGGTGACACATTTGTGCTGACCTTTGTTTCATTGTCAAGGCAAGACGCAATTAGTCCGTTAGTTCTGAGTTAAATATTTATAGTAACTTCTGTTGGTATCTTGCCTATATACACCCAAGAAAGTGTTTGTATACCGACACAAAACAGTGTCATTTAATGTAAAGGTTTACAGCAAAAAGGAGGTTTAGTCTATCAGTGGGTGATATTCAATTACTGGTGTTTGGTGTGGGGCCTTCTTTTCATCTTTTCATTAAAGTTACTGGGAGAGATGGTTCATGATATATGCATTGGTAGAAGTTATAGAACCTGAATAAAGAAAACCGATATTTTCAAGTTAATACAATAACACATTTCATCACAACCTACTGGAATCAAATTTTGTCTATTTAACAAGCAAAGCATTATTATACCTTTTAAAATAATATTTATAAAAACAACTGTCCAAACTATTTAATTCTGTAATATACTTACATTTGCTTCATATTCACAAAAAAATGATATAAAAATATATAAAATATCCCTATGTAGTTGACTCAGTTTATTTTTGTTTCGCACATAAATGACACATTTTGCTTTTGTCTCTGGATTTTCTACCAAATTAACAGCAGTAGGACCTCTTATTATCGCTCAAGTGAAGGCTTCAAGAAGTCATTACCCTTGAAATGAGTGGGTGCCTTCGTCAGCCAGCAGTACAATAACACAACAGACCATAAAGCAAGGGGCCATGACATCTGCAGTTTATTACTGTTGTTACCCATCTCTATCTCTCATTACTCTGAACTCCGGGGTTAGGCTACAGATTTTAAAGGGGTGGTGGGAGAAAGCTTTGTTTCTCTGGCAGTCAGTTGGGTTTATTTTTGTAGCTTGTATAATTCTAAGAGTGCAGTGGTTTAGTGAAAGTTAAGATTGGCCAAGTATCTGCTGCCACCACAGCGATCATTGGTTTGAATCTAGCTGAAGGCATATGTACAGACGTGTAATATTAGTGACCTGTCTAATATGACCCATTCTTTTAAAAAGATCCATTTGTTTGGCTTAGAATCTGCTAGTTTGATTAGATGAGATGAAATCCCAAATTTGATTATATATTATTCTATCTAGTTTCCTTTAAGTGTGGGGAGGGTATCAGTCTTTACTTAGTACATCAATGCTTTTCAAATTTTGAAATTTACCAGATTTATGCCAAATGTGTGACTTTTCATATTAAGGCTACATAAACAAAGATGTGACAGAATCACTTTAATGACCTGTTCTTTAAGAAATTCCAATCACTGTGGACATCAAGGTCATATTACGGACAATGGTACCAGTAGGCATGTTTTCGTGGTCAAAACAATCAACAGAATGCATTATTTTGGGATTTTTTTCTGGAAAAGCATTTATATACTGGATTGCTATGACTGACGAAGACCCTTTCTCAATATTCAAAGCAGGACAGCTTCCATTGTGTTAATTACATATAGCATACTACATAAAATTTTTGCTAAAGGTTCGAAGTGGTCTAACAAACAATTTTACTTTAGGAATAATCTGCGACCAATATTGGATTAGGATTTTTAAAAAGAATTTTTTATCATTGCACTCATAAGGTGTTGGGCGTTGGCAGATATGACAGCGTTGGACGTTGGCAGATGTGGAGGTGTTGGGCGTTGGCAGATTTTAGAGGTGTTGGCAATGGCAGATATACAGGTGTTGGGCCGTGGCAGATGTGGGGGTATTGGGCATTGGCAGATGTGTAGGTGTTGGGCGTTGGCAGATGTACAGGTGTTGCTCATTGGCAGATGTGTAGGTGTTGGGCGTTGGCAGATGTGTAGGTGTTGGGCGTTGGCAGATGTACAGGTGTTGGGCGTTGGCAGATGTGGAGGTGTTGGGCATTGACAGATGTACAGGTGTTGGGCCGTTGCAAATGTGGGGGTATTGGGCATTGGCAGATGTGTAGGTGTTGGGCATTGGCAGATTTGGAGGTGTTGGGCGTTGGCAGATGTACAGGTGTTGGGCCGTGGCAGATGTGGGGGTATTGGGCATTGGCAGATGTGTAGGTGTTGGGCATTGGCAGATTTGGAGGTGTTGGGCGTTGGCAGATGTACAGGTGTTGGGCCGTGGCAGATGTGGAGATATTGGACATTGGCAGATGTGTAGGTGTTGGGCGTTGGCAGATGTGGAGGTGTTTTATGGAGGTGTTGGGCATTGGCAGATGTAGAGGTTTTAGGAGTTGGCAGATGTATGCGTTCTCTGGGTGCTCTTGTTACTTAATGACTTTTGAATTTGTTTGTTGTATACTTTTAGGACTACACAATCACAATGTACTTGAATCAATACTGGAAGGATGAGAGATTAGCCTTTTCAGCCAATGGGAGTGACAGTATGACATTAACCGGAGACTTTGCTGAAAAAATCTGGGTGCCGGATACTTTTTTTGCAAATGACAAACATTCATTTCTTCATGATGTCACAGAAAAGAATAAACGTGTTCGCCTGCAGGGAGATGGAAATATTCAGTATGGAATGAGGTGAGTTAATTTATTATGTATGCCTGAAGCTAGATCTTGCAAGTAATTTAGAAATGAATTATTATTAATATTATTACATAATGGGTATGGAATTAAAATTTTTGTAAGCATTCAATATGGAATGAATAGTTTTGACACTACATTTTTAAGATAAAGTTATATTTCACAGTATGGTGATAATAATAATACTTATAATAGTGAAATGCGTATGGAAAGTTTTGGTATCTGTTGGTCAATTTTATATCTTAAATGTTAACCTACTTTCACTATCAATAAGAAATTGTTACTCCCAAAGAAACAGTAACATAATTAGAAAAAAACTTGACACCAAGAAACTACAGAGGTGTTGTCAATCTTAGAAATTAGCTTTATAACTTAGTGTCCATGTCTTTTGATTAAAGTACATATACGTACAAGCACAACTGACTGACTCAACTGCATGATGTGCCCTGATTAAAGTGTGTGTATCTTATATACTTCCTGCTTTAACTGATTCAGGGCATCTGGACTTGCTCAGCAAATCATTAAAATTAATAACCTGCAAATGTTTCATTGTTTACATCTGATGTCATAGAAGTAACATCTATGTTATCCGTACCAGCATGAATACTTTGATGCCACTGCCTTTATTATGTACCCAGCCATTTAAGTCTGAAACATCAAAAGCCCATTTTATATATAGGCATAGTATCTACATTATTGGCAGACATCAAATAACCCAACAGCTATGTAATCTACCCTCCTGGGTAAATAGGCTTATTAATTAGTCTATTTATGTCCTAAATAGTGTACCTCCAGTTACAGTTTACAACTTTAAATCGAGATATCACTTCCCAGTTGTAATTTAAAAAATCGCCTAGTTTCTTTAAAAGTCTTGTCTTTAAAAGTCATTTTTTTGGCAGTATAGTAATTTAAGTGGTTGTTCCAGCAATATGCTTATGTATTGTAAACAATATTAAGATGCCTTAGCCTGAAATTTGAGTTGCTAATAAGCTACTTCTGAATATGAATCCCACTAATAAACAAATCAATAAGCTGTATCAGGTATTAGGGTTATTACCCTGGGAGGAAACTCTATACTCTTAGTACAATTCCCTACTTACACTCTGAGTTTTATGATCTGTTATAGGCTTATAACCATACCTACTATTCAATCAGCTAACATATTCTGTTAATTAACCAAAATAGACTGCCTTATACATTAAGCTTATTACTATCAGTATTTTTTATAATGAATGAAGCTAGTGTCTCTTAACTGGCAGTTATATTCTTGCCCATATGTGTATATATCCTACATTAAGTCACCACCAACCTGTCTACACCACCCATTGCAGACAAATCTATTATAATTATGGCCTGTTTTGTATGAAAATCCATAAACAGAGAGGAAGGAGGACATTAAGGGATTGTCAAGTCAACATGAAACTGGACCCTGTATAAATATGTATATCACTCTAACTTATTACACTTAATTTATACTCATTCATCTGCTGACAATTGTTTTTATACCAATCATCAATAACTTGCTCCTTTGTGTATCAATCATCGGTTACTTGCGTGCATACAAAGTACTTAATTTCAAAGTAATCTTAAGTTTCACAAAAGGAATATTATCATAGATGGAAAACTATATATCATCCATTATTCAAGGACACATTGGATCCCAATATGATGTGACACAGTCAATAGTCTCATTTGTCACCTCATGAGGACACTGAGGCCATGATGGGGGTATTTATTGGGGTTCTCTCATGTCATTTATTGCTCCCGAGTGTAGAAGAACAAAATTTTGATTTGACATGTTGGTATGGTATATCATTTGTTGTATGGATACTGGATACTCTAATGATAACTCATGTCATTAGCTTAGTTATTCCAATTGTTCCAAAGGTTAAATTAAGAGTCATTGTGTTCTGCCAATGATAAATGGCAGCTTTCAGTTAGCTGTAGGTAAAACTATTTACATTAGAAAAGGGGTGGACAGTAATGTAGTACAAAATATACTCGTCTCTTTCATGTTACTATGCAGATTCAAATCCTTTGCTCACCCAGAGGCAGACAAATTGGTAGTTACTTCTCATACCCTAATGGTTTTCGAATGTAAAAATCTTGACCAACTGATAAGCACTCCTTTACACCATGTCCTCAAGTAGCTGTTGGGAAATGAGCTATACAATGTGCTGTAAAAGTGACTTTAAGCTCCAATTAAACCCACCTATTGACTTTGTTCAATGTCATCCCAATTGTTGAGTGACATTTTGCAATCACGGGCTCTGTGGTTACAATCTACCTCTTATATTATGTATATGACGGGTCTGTAGATAAATGGATACATTCTTTAAAAGTCTCTGAATGAGACACATAATTTATGGAGCCCATGACATCATAATATAGTATTAGTATGTGTTGTTTTTAAGTACCGAAATGTCTCAATAAGCAAATTAACTGAGTGATTGTATTTCACCAGAAGAGACACCAAATATATATAATTTGACTCTAAAAATGAAAATTGTTCGCTTATTTTGTCTTCTGAGATGATAACATTTAAAATAATACGTCAAAAGAGTTATTTCCCTTGACCCTAGAAACGGGTACTGAAGTTATTGCACCACATCCTGTCTGTTTGTCCGTACACAACATTGAAAACTATACGTCAGATTGAGGTCATATTTTCACACAAGGTAGGGTCTCTCCATAGCTCAGTCTTCCTTGAAGATGCACTGGTTTTGCAGACTCCAGAAGTGAAGACACCAGAATATTTTCAGTTAAAATGGATAATTTAAGTGTGTGATGGATAAAATAAGTGGCAGGCCAACAATGAAAAACTGCCCAAACTAAAACTGCCAAAAACTGCCCATTGTAGTTATGAAAATCTTAACCATCCAGGTTAAGGAATAAATAAGGAAAAAAGTCACACGTTCATGGTACATTTCCAAAGAGGGGGCTTATCCGAGAACGTGAATGGAAAATTGAGTCATGAGCGATAATATTGCTAATAAATTTGGCTAAACAAAACCAGTATCCCCACTGGCCAGATCACTGTAAATAGGCTAGCCAATCAAATTCATACAACCAACGAAAACACAGAGGATTGATCATTCTATGTCAAACCAAATGATCAATCTATAAAACCAGGCCAAAAATTTAGGTCCCGAAGCAATAAACCCTGCCCAGCACATATGTGCCAGTTTTTATTGATCAAATAGTTTGGCTCTTCGAAAATTTAAACTTTGACTTTGTTGCAGTCAGTTCTGTCAAAATCTCCTAAACTCCCGGCCCATTTTTGGAAAAAACCACTGGATGGTGTATGACATTATATATTTCTATTACAAGGATATTAACTATATATAGGTTTCGACTAAATATATATTTTTATAGAAAGTAAATGCATTAACATGACCATGGATTTTAAATTCCATCACTGAAAAGAATTGGTATTAATTAAGCATCCCTGAAAGGACGCTTATTTGTTTTCACATCAGTTTCCTCGCCGCCGCCGCCGCATAATGGTCTCCCTTCAATATCTCCTTTATTATTGGAAGCTTTCTAACCATATTTGGCAGTTATATACCTTAGGCGTGAGAAATTTTTCCACATGCTTAAATTTGACCTTTGGCAAGGTCACATGATCAAAAAATAGTTCTTTGGGTACTTCCGCCCGTCATCGCCGCTCAGCAAAATCTACTAACCACAGAGGCTTGTAATTATACACACATGTTTATACTGTCAAAAACGTGAGCTGATTAGATTTTGGGAGCGATCCGATGAAAAATGAATGATTTATGAGCGATTTTCTCACAGGTACCAACCAGAAAGCTTAAAATTCACATGAACCCCCTATTATCTTCTTAAGTATTGCATTTAGAGCCATAAAATGTATTGGGAGGTAGTAGGAAACCGTATGTGGAGAATCTAGAAGGAAGTCAAATTCCCCCGACCCCTCTGTAGGGGTCACACTGGGGTCATAAAATAGCCAATTTGACATTTTCCCTTATATCTCCTTTATTATTGATATTAGAGCTTTAGAATGTGTTAAGAGGTATTAGGAAACCATATGTGAAGAGTCTAGATAGCCAGTCAGATTTACACCCCCCTATGGGTCAAACTGGGGTCATAAAATAGCAGATTTTGTGGTTTGCCTTATATCTCCTTTGTTCTTGCTTTTAGAGCTTTAGAATATATTAAGAGGTATTGGGAAACCATATGTAAAGAGTCTATATAGTCGGTCAGATTTACCCCTGATACCCCCCCCCCCCCCCCCCCCCATGGGTCAAAGTGGGGTCATAAAATAGCAGATTTTGTGTTTTTGCCTTATATCTCCTTCATTCTTGCTTTTAGAGCTTTAAAATGTATTAAGAAGTATTGGGAAACCATATGTGAAGAGTCTAGATATAACCGGCCATGTTTACCCCCCTGCCCTGACCCCTTTATGGGTCAAACTGGGGTCATAAAATAGCCAATTTTGTGTTTTTGTCTCATATGTCCTTTGGATTTTTGCTTTTACAGCTTTAGAATGTATTACAGGAAGTTGGAATTTGTGGAGAGTCTAGGTAGCTGGTCAAATTAAACCTCTGACCCCCTCTTACGAGTCATAAAATATCAATTTTTCTGTTTTTGCCTCATATCTTCTTTATTATTGGTTTTACAGCTTTACAATTTTTTAAGTGGTAGTGGTAGTGGGAAACCATATGTAGAGAGTCTTAATAGCTGGTCACAGTGGGATTATAGATTGAAATGATGTAGATTGAAAATGATGTCATTATCTTAATGTTATTTTCATATCTTATTGCAAAGGGTGCAACTTTTTGAAATTACACTCACGACTTATAAATACTATTAAAGCAGGCAAAATACATTCCTGTCTTGTTGTCATTATCCAAACTGATGATATGCATTGAATTATGCATGTTTTGTTATGAAAAAACAGGGTCCAAAACTGAATAAGCCTTTTACTAAAATGTAAATAGATATATGGCATTTATAAAGCCCTGTTACTCTTTAATTAAGTAGTTTTATGGTATAACTTTCAACCTATTATAAGTATTGATACTTTATGCATTCTGAGCATTTATTCAATTAACTTTTCGCAATTTATGACCATAGAAAACAAAATAAAGCTTAAATTTTTCTTTCAGGTTAATGCATAAACTGTGTACTTATCTTTCACTTCTTCTATCAGTGCTGCATGTTTGTATTTTCAAAAAACTTTTTCTACTTTATATTATATTGCATTTAACCTTTTTGAGACGCTTTGTTTTTGTCAATAAAACATTTGTCTAGTTTGACAAACAGTATGTGTAATTTAAGATAAGATCCAGGAACGTAAAAAATACTAAAGAATAACAAAATAGTACGGAAAACCATCTGACTCACAAGTAATTAATTTGAACTGCTTTCTGTGCTAACACGTCTTAACTATGTACTAGTTAAATGACATTAGTAAAACATTATGTACTTTACTCATTCTTTCTCTGAAATCTGGTTCTTTTGTACCCAATGATTAATTTCAACACTAAGATAAAAAATAACGAAAAAGATTGCTCTGTCCTTATATTTGAAGTGTAATTCCTTGGATTTAACAAATAGTCCAATCCAACATCTGTTATTAAAATAAATATTTTCAAATATATGTGGTTGGCAGAATGTGATTTTTTATAGTAGGGGTAGGTACAAAAATATTTTTGTGACTTAGAAGATATCAAAGCCTTGTATAAAATGAACTTCAGTCTCTGTTTACTGGTTTGCTCATAGACACTCTGGAGGGCAGTAAATCATTGCACAATATTTCTGAGGAAATGTAATCTGAATGAGAACCAATCTATTGGGAATTGTGGGTTCCTCACTAATACAATGGGAAGTGATATGAGCAATGGTAAATACTTCTAAGCATTCTTTCACCAAGTTAGATTAACCTTACTTTATGATTCTTTTTCCATTTGTTGCTGTGATAGGAACATTTGAACTGCAACTGAATAAATATACAATTTTCAAAATTAAACAAAATATTACTTTATTAGTTGATTTGAAGTACTTTTAAAAACCTATTTAAAAATTAGCTCTTGTCAAAAGAAACAACTAAACTAAGATCCAAAGTAACCATAGTATTGCACACTCAGACAAGATAAGACTATTAAGATAAGATAACCCCTCTTATAAATGCAAGTGGTCTTATGTTGTGATAGATAAGTTTGGTTTGATATACTATGGGGCTAGTTTATGAATAAAAAGAAGGATGTAAACAAACGATCTGAACATTATAAATTAGCTTTGGAAGATGAGGTAAAAAAATCAAGGCAACAAAAAACCTGTAGATTACGAAGAGCAGTATACTGCTAACTCTGTAACTGATGGGCTAAAAGTTACTTATGTATGTCATAAGATGCCAACTCACAACCGAAATTCGATTAGCAATCAAAGTTTTTGATTTGTGTGTGAGGTGGGAGTAGTGATGTTGAGGGTCATACACTCAGGTCTGACATGCAGGCCCTAGGTTTGAGTCCCGGTCTTGACCTGAAAGGGGAAAGATAACAATTGCTTCTTGAAGTCCAGTGGCTTTTAGTGCAACAGTGTTCACTGAATTTCTTTATTATCTTAACTACCCATGTTACTTGAGGTATATTATGTTGTGAAAGTGAAGTTTAATCCGAATCAATCGATCTATCTGTGCAAACATACACAGTCAAGGATTGGCTATTGCCAACGTGACTTGGGGCATATATACAAGCATGTACAAGAACTGTTCATAACCTTGCAAATATTACTTTCGTACATTCTCCCTTGGTCTGAATGATATAAGTTCTAGGAAACCTTAAATGGGTCCAACTGCCCGTGCAGCAGCTAATTCTTCAAATCAAAACACCCCCTGTCTTGGATGGAATAACTTGTATGTATTGTACAAATGTGTGACAAAAATAGGTGCAAAAGTAGTGCCCAGTTAAACAGAAATGATCTTGGACTGATTAGTTACTTCTGACCAACATAAAGAAATGTGCACTACCAAGAGATAAAAGCGCAGAAATCTACACAGTGTACATCAAGTACATAACAGGTTACAAATCATCTTAAGGTGGTTATATTTCTTAGATCACCAAAAATATAACCAGATCTGAAGGTGATAATAAACACATTGGTCACGTTTGCAGCAGAGTCAGTTGTCTTAATCATGTTTCCTTATATTTTTGGTAAAAATGATGTTGCTAGTGTGATACTGTATCCGTACTGTTACACAAAAATGTACTGCAATTTTTGTGAATGTATATGAAGTAAATGTACTTTCTGTGTAATTTCTTTCTTGGCAGATTTACCACCACTCTGGCTTGTATGATGGATCTTCATTATTACCCATTAGATGTTCAGAACTGCACAGTGGAAATAGAATCATGTAAGTATCGTTTACAACAACCAACATCAACAACAATAATAATTTTACTATTATAAGTATTATTACTATTACAATCACCATACAATATATACCTAATCTGTTTTAAATGTACTGTTAAAATAATAATAATGTAGTTAGAAAAATTGTTAAAATAAAAAACAGTAGTACAGTCATGGTAATCACAGTTGTATTAATATAAGAATGTTTAAATAAGAGCTGCCTGACTGACCAAAGATGCTGTCACTGCTATCCATTCATCTAGACTTATTTTCATCAACATTATTATTTGTATAGAATACTCTTGTAATTTTAAGAATTTACAATATGTTGGCTTTACATATTGTACTCTAGATGGATATCCTATGCAAGATGTCATCATGAAATGGAAAGGGAAGACAGCCAATGAGTCCGTACATGGAGTGAACTTGGTGGAGATACCACAATTCACCATCAAAAAGTACAAAACAGTATCTAACGTGGAAACATTGGCTACAGGTAAGTGTATGTACTGAGATTTTTAAGTCTGGAGTAATTGTGTAAAATTTCTGCCTCTGCATTTAGTACTCTGGGTTTGTGCAGACGAATAGTAGCATGCACAGTTGAATTTCCATGGTGTATATAAGGTTATGACTCAGTAGTCATCTTTCATTGTAACACGGTGACATAAGGTGAGTGGAGGCAAATGAATGTTTAGCCACCGTGTCACAAGGTCGTATACGACGGTAGTCGAAGGACAGGGGCATTTCACCAATGCCTGTAACCGCGGGTCATACCGCCTTTAGTTTGATAATTTCAATGGGGACCCCATGTTCAAAAGCCCAAGAGGCCCCAGACCTCCTAAAGGTATGGAATGTGAAATTATGATGTTGCAATTGTAATAAAAGCAAAACCCTCTTCAAATGCTCTCTAACTGTACTATTTGTAAGAGGAGACCATTTGTTGGCCTTAAAAATGGCAAACAATGGATCATTACTTGAACCAGGGACCAAACGCAACATGTTAGATGGTGCTGTGACTGGGCACAATTTGGACCCTGGAAGTTTTTGAATGACCACATGAGCAACCTTGTCTCGAGATTGGATGGTTTTAGACCATTTTACTAGGACAATAGTCTCTTTATCAGAAAAAAATGATATCACCTCGAGCTAAATGGCGAGAGGGGTCAAAGCCATTTTTTCGCATGTGGGACCATATTTGACAATCTGAAAAATGACAAGAATGCCAAAAGGTACACTGAAAGAAAAATTTCTGAGAACTCTAATGTCTCTGTTGCGGCAACAATGTCCAGCAGCATTTGTTCAGTGAATATGGAGTTTGGCTTAACCATAAGTGGCCTGTTTATTCTTACAGATTTGACAAACATTTGGATTTTTTCATCCCTGAAGGGGTAAGTGGGAAGGTCATGTATTATGAACATGGTCCTGAGGCCTGTCAGATAATTACAAATATTGGCAACAGATAACGAATTATCTACCAGATATTCAAGAAAAGTCAAAATAATATCTACATTTACCTGGCAGGGGATCAGCCCAGTGACCACAAGAAAAGCCAAAAAATCAGCCAACATCCTGCTATACATTCTCTGAGTTGCAGGTCTGAGTGAATCCCGGAGCCGGGCATACGCTCTGGTGGTCAGCTGGGCTGAGGCAACAGTATATAATCTGAAACTATATACTCATAATTTAAACATGTTAAATCAATATGAGTGTAGACCCATGACACATTAGAGACATATGCTGAAAGCAATTCATAAGACTGTTGATCAAATTTAAACCTAGAAAGTAGATCAGCAATCACATTTGATTTACCAGAAATATGCTCAATATGAATAGAAATATTAAACAGGGCAGATAACATCCGTATATTACGAGCACATGTACCCAGTATGCCATCTTTTGTCTTGTCCAGAGGTAAGAACCTCCACAACTGTCATGTTATCACATTTCTTGGTGGGCCGATTTGGCAAAGGACCGATTTGTCCATGATTCCTGACCTTGCCATGCTGTGCAAAACAAGAACTGCAAATATGCCTATAAAACACCCCTTTTGTTTCATGGTGTTTGGTAAAAGTACAAGAGTTTGTCATTGAAATATACACATGGCATTGATTTGGCACTTTTCTGATAAGTCTGACCTTGGTTTTTGGAATTTTTGGCCACCAATTTTGGCAAGGGGTCCAGATGTATGTCTCTGTGCATTTGCTCTTTGGATCCGATCGATTTTCTCTGTTTCAGCCCAGCTAGCAATTTCACCTTGCTCCATTCGACATAAGAGTACTGTATGACTAGCTTTCACTGCTTGCCACGAAAAATCATTGGAATCATGCAGTAAAGCAATATGATAATCGAGCACATGACCTCTTGTTTGTAAATTTTCCTCATCTCTCATGATCCAACAGAATCCGGCCATCCACTGTGTGATGTTTAGCTGGTTATAATTTAACCTATCTTTGGAAGTTCCAGCTAATACAAATTCACGTGGCCATTTGACTCGTGATTTACGTATACATCAACCGCCTCTCCCCTCTGGGACTTAATTTTTGAATCAATACCTTTTTTTATTGAGGCCAGACAATTCTTTTTGGGCGATTCCCAACTTGCTCTTAAATAAATCTATCATGACACACAGTTTGTAAATTTGGCAATTTTTCTTGTAAGTCAGCCCCCCCCCCTCCCCCCTGGGAGACAGTGAGATTTGAACTCGCAGCTACAGGTTTACACACAGATTTATTAACCTTAGAGTGAGATTTAGGCACAGATTTACTTTCAATGACATTCAAACGCCAGAGACAAGACTGTATTACTTCAAGTTAAATTAATATAAAACTAATAAAAAACTAAATAAATGATAAAAGTAAATTTTTTAAAAATATTTAGTCTTGTCACGTCGACTGCTAGTTCAGATCTGACAATTATCCCCTTGGTCAACCAAAGGGTCAAGCTGCTGACCAATCAGAACTACCCAACCGAGTAATCAGTAACTGTACAATTAAGGTTGACACCTAAATGTCAACCCCGAAAACCACATATGACGAAATTTGTTTTCATTGCTATGTGCCTGTTTGGACTATAAGTTTGACAACTGGTCATTTAACTCTCATATCTGTAGAGGAGGGTTAGCTCCGTCCAAGGGCATGCCTACAGCACTGGTGCTACTCGACCTGTCAGCGGCTTTCGATACTATCGATCTTGACACACTCCTATCCTGTTTGTCAGCTAGGTTTGGCTTTGCTGGATCGGCACTAAAATGGTTTAGATCCTACCTCTAGGATCGTTTTCAGTCAGTCAAGATTGGTTTCAGTCTTTTGAATTTGTTCAAATTTAGGTTTGGAGTCCCCCAAGGTTCTGTCTTAGGTCCTCTTCTGTTTTCCCTCTATACAACACCTCTTGGTCAAGTCATCAGAAAATTTACTGGAGTCAAATATCACTTCTATGCTGACAATACCCAGCTGTTGATTCACTTATCCCCTGGTGATGGTCTCAAGTCTTTTGACCGTCTTAAATCCTGTTTGAATGATATTCAGATCTGGATGTCTGAAAACAAACTCAAGCTAAATCCTGATAAAACAGAATCCATAGTCTTTGGTGCCAAAGACAGATACAAATGGCTCAGTGACTCATTTCCTGTCAATATCCTGGGTAATTGTCCCTCTCCCACAGATGTTGTACGCAATTTGGGTGTTCTGTTTGATGCAAAGTTTTGTTTCACCAATCACATAAATTCTGTCATCAAATCTTGTTTTATTAGCCTCAGGGACCTTTATCGTATCAGGAGGTTTCTTTCCATTGAGACATCAGTGGTGATTGCAAATGCTCTGGTCAGTAGTCGTTTGGATTATTGCAATTCTCTATTTCGCAGTTTGTCATCCCGTAATGCTACAAGGCTCCAATATGTTCAAAATGCTCTTGCACGGTTTGTCACTGGTGCTTCAAAGTACACTCACATCACATCCACCCTGAGGACACTTCATTGGCTACCCATCAGACAACGTATTATCTTCAAAACCCTAGTTTTGGTTTATAAGTACCTCTCCACTGGCCAGCCTAAGTATTTTGCACCATATCTCTCCTTGTACAAATCTGCCATGAATACAAGACGTTGCAACCCCAAAAATTTGTTCCTCCAGGTTCCTCATTATTGTGCTTCCATCAATAAATCAAAGATCCACTTCAACAACAGTTTCTCATATGATTCCCTCAAAGTTATAGAATGATCTTCCACATGATATCCGCAGTGCTCCAAAACTCTTGTGTTTCAAAAGTCAAATAAAAACCTACCTATTTCAGAAATCATTTCCACCATAGCTTCTAACTACTGAACACTGGATCGCCTCCCTGGGTACGACTTGGAACATGTCTAATGTCTTGATGATTTATGCCTTAGGAACTGGATGGTGTGCCTTAGAATCCGTAGATACGGAGATTAAGGACTTAGACAACTGATTGATTGATAATTCAACATAAGCCAACATTTGGAAATACTAATAGTCTCTTCCAATGTGACCAGCACTAAAGAACTCAGCACTAACCATCTTTAATATTTACGTTTGTGACATAGTTTTGTGTGAAGTAAGTTTTGACAAAGACAGATGATGTTTATGTACCACAGTTAGAAAGCAGGTAATTTTCAAAAGCAGTGAAAATAAAGTCAAAAGATGGCAAGTAATTTCAATGTTATTTTAAACTCTTGTTCATTGCACTGTATGGCAACATAACCTGATATTTTGATTTTCTCCTGTGTGCCTGTAACATTATTACAGAGCAGAAGTATTCCCATTTGTTAACAAATATTGAACAAGAGAAAAAGATAATATTTGACTTTTTAAAACCTTTTTAGACTTATATTTTTCAAAATCAAAAAAAAATAATAAAAAGAGATATCTAATAGATATAAATATTAAATAATATAATAAATAGAGCATTTTGATTTAGTTTTGTGCAGAAAAAATGACACCAATAGACGTCAATGTGACACCCACGTTGCAATCACTTAAAAACTTCTCATTCCAACACCCACTTAAAAATTACCCCTCTCAAATAACCTTTCCGTGGCTTATATTTGATATCTACAGTATCACATGCCCTAAGTACTTATTTAGGTATATTCTGTATACTTTCCCGAAAAATTCCACAAACGTGGCTATAAAATCCCAACTGGCTAACTTTTTTGTGGCACATTTTCTGACATTCCACAAAATCAACACACTCCAGTAGCCTTAGCATACAATGACCAAAGTCATCACTCAATTACAGTCTCTCAAGAGCTATCTGTAGAATTTCCTGACACACCAAGACAGACCAGGCGTACTATGAAAAAAGGGCAAGAAACCCTACTTTCACAGGCAAACATTCACAAGGGCCTTGGAGTGTGCCCCATTGAGAACATTTGAGGGGGCGTAAATGATTCCCAAATGATGTATCCTGGGAAATATATCCCCAAGCCTTCTGGATAGTAAATTAATGAACTGAGAGGGTCATCTATAAGATTACAGCTGCTATTGAAAACAGAGGTTTTGTTGTGTATCTGTCAACTTAATGATGCCTGGTATTTTGACAGAGGAAAATATTACATATAATCGGGTTAGCTTATATCTGGAACAGGATTTTTCGTGTGCTAGTATGCACCCTGGAGGAGATTTTAAATGAAAAGGCTAACAAGTTTTGGGGGCGAAATTGGAAACATTACAGGGAATGACATAAAGTGCAGCTCCAAAAGTTAATCATGTTTGCTGCCTCCAATGAAGTCATGTTTTCAGTGGCGTTGTCTGTTTGCTTGCAAAATAACTCAAAAAGTAATTGAAGGATTTTAATGAATTTTTTAGGAAATATTGACAATGGAACAAGGAACAGACTTTTCAAATCTGGTGTTGATCTAGATGACCATCTGGATCCAGGAATTTTTAAATGTTTTTTATCATTGCACTACCATGCAATATTGGAGGTGTTGAACTTTGGCAAAGTTCTACGATATTTGATTGTTTTTGTCTACAATGCAAATAAATATGGACCCATATTTATAAATATTCTCAACATTACTCTCAGAATTACCTGAACGGAAAAAAAATAGAAATAATATAAAAAATATAAATCATGTTAAGATTAAAATGTGTATATTTCTGAGGAATGTTTTAGAAAGCTAAATGTAATTCTTGGAATAAGAATGTTTCTGAACACGGACCATGGGATTTGTCAAACATTCTCGCTATTCAAACACAACTGAATGCAAAACATAGTTAAAGTGCAAATTAAAGGCAGATTCCTGCTATCAGGCAAAACCCATTTTTCTAACAAAATCTAATCATAGTTTTGAAAAAAAATACTGTCCATGAAGTAGTTTTACTGAAAATCAAGAAAAATACAGGCATCCACAAATGTTCACCACCCAATGTGTCTAAACAAGGTACATGATCTCTCAAGAGCTGTTATGGCTTGTTTCTTTTATCAAATAGAATCACAGAAGTATTCCAGTCATAACTTCTTTGAAACTGATAGGAATAACTAACTCTTTGGGAGTTGTCTTTAAACCAGTCACAAAGCTATTGATGCTGTCCTTTTTTCTCAAAGTTTAAATAACAGGGGAGCTGGAAGAAACACATACAAAAAAAAATTCTCTGAGGGGTGTAACATGGTCCTAATCCATTATAAAAATGGCAAAAGATTGACAAATGTTGCCAATAGAAAAGTAAACCCTCTCTTCCTGTATAATGTAACATAGTCTAAATCCATGATAAAATACAAATGGCTCGCAAATTGAGTAAACAAACGTGCAACAGCTTGGTACAGTCACCGAGTAATTTGACTATTTTCCACAAGTTATTTTTTTTCTTAAATCTATAAGTAACCTAAGATACTGACGTGTGCTTGGTATTTTTGTTATCGGTTTTTGAAATCTTGGCAAAAGGTGTTACACAAATGCTGTGAATCAGCAGAATTGAAAGTTTTTTTTTTCTTTTTTTTTTTTTTGGGGGGGGGGGGGGGGGGGTTCAGTTGCCATGACATGCTGTCTGCCTAAGTGATCTTTATAAAAAAGTCTGTGAGTGTTAATCAAGATTTCTTTTCCTGGATTTCAGACTAAGAAAAACATAGGGTCTATCCTGTGTACGACTGAGACAAAAGTTTTTATCCAGAAATTAAGGTTGTTTTATGACCTTGATCATTGCCTATTATCTATTTGACAATAAAATGGTTTACCAGTGTCCAGTGTGACCATGTCATAAAATATAGGGCATTCGAAAGAATATGTAGCTGAGCAAAGTCTGCAAGAAATGGAAGGTTAAAATGGTACTGATAAGACATCACACTGACTTTTGACTGAGAGTTTTCTTTCAATGTGTAAAGCTATTGGTTGATTGTCTACGAATATAATTAATAGTCAAAAGAAAATGACCAACCTATGGTTTAGGTAAAGGTTTTTGTTGACACCTTAATGATAAAACTGCCACAACTTTGTGGAAAACACATCTGTTTCCTTTTACAAAATACACAAGGTAGTTACAAGATATATTTCAATAAAATGTTTAAACATTTGAGAAATGCTAATAATAGTTCATTCTATTTGACTAATTACAGATACAAAAAGTCAATACAAAAATTTATAAATATTTGTAGAAGTTTGGTGAATTTCTCAGCATCTGGTTGTATTTATTGTCTCCAGGATTCTATCCATGCTTGTCATCTATTCTTAACACTATTTAGATCCAAGCAAAAATGTTGAATGCTTGTCTGCACTTCAATCCCGGATTATCAGAGTCAAATATCAGATATTGCATTTTCATCCAGGGACAAACTTAAGTACTTAAATTCTATGACATGAAATATATTCCAGGGCTAGTATTCACAAAAAAAATCCCAAACTCCATCTGAATCTTAAAAAATATACAATATAATTCATGGTTTATACCCTAAATTTGAGATTAAACTAAAAAAATTGATTCTGAGTATATACAAATAGGATATCGTTTGAGAATATACAAAATTATTGTGTTTATACTTATGTAAGATTGAGTTTTCGTTTGAGACTTTGGCTGAGGTTGAGTTTGACATTTGACTTTCATGAATATCAACCCTAGGTAAAGAATGGTTTGCTGTGGAGAAACTAAGATTATTCTAACTTATGTCTTACTCTAACCTAAGTTTAAAGCTTTACAGGTTACTAAAAAGTAAAAACCCATTCATGCAATATGTTACTTCTTTTTATATCCAAGCAATGTTTCCTTTTGTGTCTATTGTAACGTATATGTCAGTCAAGGTATAAGCTTTTTAAGTTTTGTCTTAAGTGAAGAAGTTACAGCTAACTACTGTCTGAGAGGATAAGGGGTTGCTTTTCCTTGTCAAACATAAACAGAGGATTTGTCAATAAATTGCTAAAAATGGCTACGTGCTTTTGTGACAAAACCAAAGTACATAGACAAGTTGACTGAACTGGACTTTATCCTTATGGGGCCTTTACATTTCTCCGGTAAAACATGGATTCCTCAAAATATAGTAGGAAAGTGAATTTTTTGATGAGCATGTACATGTTTTTATAATTATTTGTAAAGAAATTTCACAACACAGCTGTATTGGGGTCATTGTAGCAGTTAGTCTTAAAAGGTACTTCTAATTAACCCTAGTTGCACTGAAAATGGATCCAAATTTACCATCTTTCTGACTTAATGCCAAATGTAGGGACTGAATCACAAATTTCCAAATGATGCTCTATTGAGGCCCTTAAAAGGAAAAGTGAGCCAGGGGTTTTACTTCAAAGGGTGTATTAGCTTCCAATGGATTTAGCAAGGGCATCTAGCCAAAGTCGGCTTTTGTCTTTCAAGTGCAAAGGCCAGGGCAGGCCTTGCTATCAGCTAATTTAGAAATCAACGACCCCATAGATAAAAGGCCCCAAACTAGTTTAGATTCTATTTTTATATGAACCATTTACATCAGTTTAAGTCAGATTTAATTGATCGTATCAATCATTTGCACAACTAGTCCCATTGCCCATTGTAATATTATGTTATGTCACTTATAATTTATACACTATCATTTGTTAATGCTAATGTCATATAACGACAGATCTCAGCAAATTTAACATATTTCCATGAGCAGCATTCTAAGAAATGACCACAGATTTGAGATGTAAGTGATTGAATGTCAATCTGGTTAGACACTGTGTGATGCTGGGGGATGTACACAAGACTAAGTCTACCCTCCCGCCACAAACATAAACACATGCCCATTTGAGTTCTTGTCTTATTTTAAATTATGTTCAAACTTTACAGTAGTCATTCGATCACCCAGGTCTTCCCACAACACCCCTCCCCGCCAACTAATGTGGGTGTTCCACCACACGACTAAGGCTCCCGATTAAGGGTTTTGGGGGGTCGGTTTGAAATATTTGCTTAGTCCCAGACCTTCTGTAAGGGTCGGTTGTGGTCGGTTGAGGCCGTGTGAGAAATCAAACATGTTTGATATTTCTCCCGACCCCAACCGATTATTTTTTCCCGCCATAAACAAAATGTCCAGTCCCAGGCTTCCTCAGGCCTCCTCAGATCAAATTTACACAGTCCTATGTTGTCCCAGGCCGCCTGCGACCCTTAGTCGCCGACCCTTAGTCCCAGACCCTCTATACCTTAGTCCCAGGCTTCCTGCGACCCTTAGTCCCATTGCAAAGCAAAAATCGGCTATCTCGGTCTGGGGACGCCTGGGGACGCCTCAGGACACCTTGTGGGGTCGGGACTTAATCCTGGGTTAGTCGGGGCTTAGTCCCAGGAGGCCTGAGGCGTCCTGGGACCCAGTCGGTTTGTCTAGGACAGGATCGTGGTTCAAACCGACCAGAAAATGGCTTAATCTGTTCTTAGTCCCAGACCAGTTAGGGACTGTCTGGGGCCTCCTGGGGCGTCCTGAGGCCGATCTGTAGTTAATCCCAGACCTTCATACCGATTCTGTCTTCCACCCCATTGGTCAATTTTTTTTCCATTTTTTCCAAGACTACCCACGATTAAGGGTCGCCGACAGGATCGGGGCTTAATCCTTTGGTGGAACAAGGGCATAAAGAAAAGCCCAGTTGCTCCTACTTGAGTGCAGTTTAAAATCAGGCTGATCCTTTACAAGTTCTGAAACATGATCAACTAGTATACCTCAGTAATAAACTTTATTCATACATCACATCTACACATATCAGACACAGTTGTCTAAAATTCAATTTCCTTCAAGCTCCCAATGGTCACAAATTCCAGTCATTACATATTACGTGACTTGTGTTACAGACTGATTGTAACATATGCATATACATGAATGCTTCTGTGCTTTCAGGACAATATCAACGCCTTTCCCTAAGCTTCATACTCCAGAGGAACATTGGTTACTTCATATTCCAGACCTACCTGCCTTCCATACTCATTGTAATGTTGTCCTGGGTATCTTTCTGGATCAACCACGAAGCCACATCTGCCAGGGTGGCTTTAGGTAAGTATCAAGCCTATGTATGGGTTAGCCTATTTATATGGTCAGAGATCAGCAATCTGCTATTTACAAGCATAATTGCTGCCTCCTTCCAGGACAGTATAGACAAGCATGATTTCTTAATAGTGATGGCATGCTCTAACATGACCCGGCAGCTCTGCCTTTGTGATCTAAGCCTCAAATGCATGGTATTGATATGTGTGCATACATTATTAGATCATAGATAACAATGGTATATCCTAAATTGCTCGTTACTAGATTAGCCCATGAAGGAAATGAGACAAGGAAAGATAACCAAGGTACACAATTTGACTGGTGCCAAGCAAGTGGATGATGGGTGTTTTGAATATCTGACTCACAGTTTCTTAGTTTCCACTGAATCAATACGATCCAATACAGTATTACAAAAATAATTCCAGAATTGCGACCCAGATCCAGAGGACTGACTTTATCAAAGTTTACCCCACATGCAATGTCTAAGTAAGAATTGCAAAGGGGTGGGGGGTGTGTGCAATTTTTAAGCCACTATCTCACAATTTTGAACATAAATATAATACTTGCTTTGGTGAGCAAACTAAAACATGTTTAATTTGATCTCTGACCAAAATATAGGTTAATATTGCTAAGCAATGCCAAAGTAATAATTTTGAGACATTGTTATGTTCATTTGTAATGATTTTCTAAAAAAAACTCCTGCAAATTCAGTCGTGATAAGAAATTGTCTGTTTTATACCAAGAACAAGTTGGTAGCCCGAGTTTGGTGGTTGTGGCACCAAATGGAACATATTACCACTTCAATCAGGGCCAAAACAAACATTGCCTATTTTAGAAAATAATTCTAAGAAGACACAGCTGTGTCAGTGAATCTGATTGGTCTTGCGGGAAAAAAACATTGCAGTATCACCCCACATAATATTAGAGAGTTTAAAATACCCGTACACGTGATGACCTGTACGCCAAAACTACAAGTACAGGTATACGTTCCAGTTGAGGGGCTTTTCAGTTAAAATACACGTCTGGTGTTGATGAGAGTGAAGGGACTAACTATTCACTTTTTTATGTTTATAATTTTATTGTTAATTCACAAATGACCAAAACACTGCACTTTCACCACCTTAAAAGTAAAACACATATGGTAATAAAACCCACAGCAAAAATGTCAACACTAACATACAGTTTCATTAAACATGCAAAACACATGAAAACTTTTCCATGCTCACACCCATACCAATATTAAATAGTTTGCACCTTCATAGGCCATAGTTTTATACAGAAATACCAAGGTTTTACAAGATTTTTTAAACATCACTTTTTACCAGGAAAGGTTGTCCTGATTTAATTTTTTATCTAAATAAGGTTTAAACACATATTATACTCCATCTTTTCTGCAATATTCATGTATGTAATCTGTTATAAAAGCTAGAAAACCAGTTTTACTTTATCAGTTTTGAGGAACTTCAAAACACCTCCTCCACGTTGTAAAACTTCAAGCTACAAGTTCTACCTGTGAGCTGATGACGTCATTATTACACTTTGCAGTACCAGTCACAACGGGAACGGGTATTTTAAACTCTCTATAAGTCCACTCTTCCAACAATCATGCATGGCCGTGAAATAATATGAATGTTTCTTTACTTATCGGTGATATGTACAATCTTACATTTTTTGCGAAACTGTAGTGGGAAATTGTTGCATATAATTGAAAATATCTTTGAATTTATTAAAATGGATTGAGTTGATGAAATATATATACTGCGAATAGTTTTATTATTTACAAATAATATGGACACCAAGTTAAATTCATGGAAGAGCCTATTGTTTTTCTTTCTTATATGAGAAAAATGGAATGAATATCACTGTTTGTTGAAGTTAAACATTTATTTGTATATTTATCTATAGTAGAATAGTAATAATCTATCGCTGGTTGGACATTATGCAGAACTATAGTCTGTTTGACAGTTCAAAACCACTCAGTCTTCACCTTCATGGTTCTAAACCGTCAATTGGAGTATACTTCTGCATAATGTCCACCTGGTGATGGATTATTACAAACAAAACTAAAAAACCTTCCTTTAAGATTTGCTTTGCCATCAACATAATTGTCTGTCCCCTAGTGAATGTTGCTTTTGGTGCTGACCTCTTTTTTGGCTATAAGACTACCCTCTTCTTAGAAAGTTAGCACTTTCGCGGATGGTCAGTTTCAAGTTAGCACAATATGAATTATTTAAATCTAATTAATCTCATGTGGCCATTTAAAGCTCTTAATCTCCACCAATTGACAGACTCTAAGGTGCAACTGAAAGAAACCAATGTGCATGATCATAAGCCCAATAACATGGCCAAGTCATTCAAGTAAAAGCAATCTGTGGGACTTAATGATAAGGAATTTATCCTGACTTACAAGGCAATTTTATAATTTTTTTTTCCGAAAGAAAAAATATAAGATAAGCATACCAGCCTCATTGTTAAACACATTTCATGCTTATGTGGCATATACATAAAATACAAGGCAGCACTATCAAACATAGTGTTTATATGACAGTCTAATGCACAGATGCATGTGTGGCAAACCTCTTAATTCCCAGCTGGTGCCTGATAAGGGGAGTAAAATGAAGTATATTGGAATTTAACGACACCTGTGACACCTATGATGCATTTGTTTAAAAGTTCTTGCTTCCTGTTGAATTGAAACACATGGTAAAAAAGTGATTTTTTAAAACTAAAACAGAGAAAGCATAAATGATGAAAACTGTGAGATACATGAATGTTAACCAAGGTGTTAAAAATATTGTGTTTTATTAATTTAGACAGATTTCTTTTTGAAAGAAAAAACTTGATATTTATATAGCCTATACCAGATACAGTGATGTTATATCCAGGTACACCATTTTTCAGGATAACTTATAAGTAATTGTAATATCAGATTTCTTTGTTGCCATAATATTAATTGCAATACTGAAAATACCGGGTTATATTTGTGCCCCCCCCCCCCCCCCCCCCAAAAAAAAAAAAAAAAACCATTGAAAATAGTTACATCACAAACTTCAATTGAACAGCTAAGCTTTGAACAAAATATTACTTGAAATACTACCATTTGACAATGTAGCTTCTATATATGAGATCATGTTTGTCATTTCTTTCAATAGCTGAAGATATTTAAAACAAGAAAACATCAGCAGTTGTTGACTGTTGTGGCACAGTTAATTTACAGAAAGTTGTCTCTGGTTAGTCTTTATTGAGTCAGACATTTTTCTTTGAAGATTTGTTCAATATTTTCTGTCTCTACAATGGCAAAAGGAAATATATAGACGATTGAAGCTTTGTTATTCTTGTAATATCAAAGACAATTCAAATGTTATCTGAGATTGAAAATTACACACTCCAAGTACTTTAAAGTTAAAAGGAAAAATCAGTTGTTACTTTTTTCCTTGGGAATGTTTACTTTCCTTTTAACGAATTCCCTGTTCACACTTAACTGATAAGATGACCTAAAATATCCTTCCTTGGAAACCAATCATAATTTAATATTGGTATATGAAAATAAGACATGCCTTTATAAATGGGGAAGATACCCTAATTTGGAGACATGTTTTCAAAGTATTAAGGTGTTTTATATAACTTATTAACCCATCAGTCACTTACACCCCACCACAGCTTGCAACAATTTGAACACAGAAAAGCTGACTGGTGTTTGGTACCTCGCACAAGGAGATTTTGTTTCTGGTTGCATTCATTTGTTTACTTAAAACTACAGAATACATTTATACAATGTTTTTGTTTGGGTAGAGCCTAACGAAAGGAAGAGGTGATTCTATTTTAGGTAAAAGAATTTTGGACTATGGAATGATGATTTTTTCAAATTGGGTTCTGGTGTTGCCCCTTAGAGTCTTCCTGGCAGAGAATAAGCGATACAAAAGTACAGAATAGAATAGAAAGATCTCAAGTGCCTTTTTTAGTACCTTTCTCTCTAGAATTTCTTTTGGGGGCCACGGTGGCAGAGTGGTAACACTCTCACCTCTCACCTCTGAGGCCGGGGTTCGATCCCCGTCATGGCCTCAAGTGGGAAAGCTGGTAGTTGCTTGCCGTTGGTTGGCAGTTTACAGTACAGAACCCTAGCGAACTTAATGTACTGGTTTCCTCTGCCCTTCCAACTACCCGTCGTGATATGACCTGTACAGTGTTGAAACCGATGTAAAACCCCAAATAAATCAAATAAATCTAGGAATTCTTTCTGGTTGAAATATGATACAAGTGCAAGCTATAAAGGTACATTACCAACATAAAATAAAATTACTGAACGTGGTGAATGCTTTAAAATGCATTTTAATGTGCGATATCATAATTTATACTTGAAATCCGCATCCTAAATTGACATATATCTCAGAACTTGCATATAAACATTGCTGAATGTCTGTTGACACTATTTGACCATTGTGTGCAGTTTATTTGCCATGTTCCATTCCGGAAAATGCACGAGTGTTACCATTGAAAACCAACTGTTGATAAATAATTTCCTTATTGTACAAAAGTTTAATCCATCTACCTCAAACTCTGTCAAACAGTTTGGCTTTAGCTTTGCTTTTGATGCTGTTTGGAACTCAATGGTCTCCCTGATGAGATTCGTACGCCCCCTCTATTGCCTCTTTCAGAAAGAAATTTAAACCCTATCTCTCCACCAACGCCTACCAGCCTTAGTCTTAACAGACCCCTAGTGCTAAAAGTTCACCTAGAGTCTATAAAAGTCTATTTAGAATAACAATTAATTTTGTATAGTCTGTGTTATGCCAAGTTGAGGTGTGTGTCATGCTCTGACAGGGAGTAGTATAGTTTAAACATTAAAAACAACTATTGTAGCAAAAAGTCTGAAACAGATCCCATAACCAAATCCACCCAAAGTGCTATAAATCGTTCAAAGCTAATGACGCTGGAATCCTAAATGTGCATGGCTTTGGCCCAGACAATTTTAGGATTTCTTGGTAATTTAGAAAACTGGTTACTGCTACAGTGTGCATGTTTGATCCTAATTGATATATTAGACCCAGAACTATCACCTGTGTGTGCCTGATTTAACCTCCACAATCTTAGATTCAGAGTCTCTGTTCATCCAGGGAAGTGTGAACTGACTATAACGTTAAGCAGGAATACATACAAAGAAAACATGCCTATACAATGGGATCCAGGTTCCAGTTAATTTCCAATGTAACTGAATTTAAATTGACATCTGAACAGACATGGAGTGTTGAATCAGCTGGTTTACTGTAAACAGACTTTTAAAATACAATAAACCTAACTCATTGGCCACTCCAGACTGGAACTGTTCTGATCTGTAATAGCATTATGTAGAGGGCTGCTGTTGCCACTTATTCTGTGGCTCTTATGTCCCAAGTACAGCTGATCTACTACTGTGTTAAAAGAGAGGCACTGACCTTTGCAGTTGAGAATGGTTGTTTTAAAACCAATTCTATTTGATATGTGGCACGGTAGAAAGTTTAAGTTTAGTGCAATGGAAATTTCATCAGTAAACAGTTGAATTGATTAAATGACATAAACATTAAGACATTAAGATTAGCATTTTTGTCCAGCTAACTGACCCTTAGTTTGGAATAATATATTTTTCCATAAATTTAATAATATATTTTTACAAACTGAAGTATTTTACTCATCTAAAAAGAGGGCACAGCAATTTAAGAGATATTCACACAATTAAGGTTTTTTCGTGTTTCATATCCACAAGGAAAATTAAATGTTTGTGTGAATATATTTAAATAAATACAAGTAATTTTACTCTATTTCACAGAGAGCTGTATGTTACATCACTAAAGCTCTATTATCGCCCAGTTTCACATGCTCATTACCATAAGGACTTTAAATGTAGTCATGAAATGGCCAGTGGGCATGATTTAGGCACTAGAAATTAAATATTAGTTTTAATGCAAAGTTAATTTGGAGCCTCCAAGGGCAGGATTCTGAAACTCTAATTTTTTACCAGGATTAATAACTTGCAAAGATGTTTTGAAAAGTAGATATAGTGATTGCGATCAAAAAGGTCAGGATAAATTAATTGGCACTGTGGGGGTCTTGCTCATCAATACTGCAATTCAATATGCTAATGAACCATCTGTGTTATTCATTATACACTTGACCTACAAAAATATGCATAGTGGATGTATAAAAATGTAAGCTAGCTGGAACTTTATTTCAAAATTTCGGCTAGACTTTGTGTTTTCTATTTTTTGTAATGTCGATCTTAAGTTAATCAGCTAATTGTCAACAGATATGATATAATCTATTAAAATCAGTCGCTTAATTGCACTGATGCTCCATGTTAGTGGACTCTAAGATGCCAAAAGAAACATTAAAAAATAATTAGTAACTAGACAGACATCAGAGTTTATAATACTAAGGGGGAAGCAATTTTGAGCAAGTCATTTTATTACCTCTTTAACAAAATATTAATAGTATAGTTTGCATAAACAAAAGTAGACTTCTTCAGGATCTGGAAATTAGTAGTACAATACTTTGAAATACAAACTACACACCTTTGTACCGATCACTGTCATACAAAGAGTGTCCAGTGTCCGGCAAATATGCGGGATTCGCTGATAAGCTGTATTAATATGACTTCAGCTGTTGAAACATAAAACCCAAAAAAAACACAAGTAAGTAAATTTCTATTTTAAAAGAACAAGGATAGACTTTGGCATTAATAATAAATATTTTGATGTTAAATCTTACATGTGATGCTGTTTTGGAAAAGTAAATTTGGTCAACAGTACACCAAAACAATTAGGCCTAAGCAGGTTGCCTCTGAGTGTAATAAGTTGATATCCAAGATCAGGTCCTAAATTACTGTTCTTAGTTTACAATACCTATCACATTTTATTAATACCTTACCCAATCTCCTCAAATGGTGTCCTGCTGATTACAACGCATTTTCTACCTCTTATATTTTAAGTAATCTTTTGTCTAATATTGATAACATATTGACCACAAACCACAGATGCAAAAAGCATGTTTCAATGCAAGCATGAAGATATTATGTGTGACAAAGATTATGTTGCTTTATTAAATCAAGCATAAAATATCATTAAATTGAGGGTTAGTCAGCTATTATGAAGAGATAAAATGAAACAAAAATCATCCATAACTGCACTCTCTTACAAAAGGTCATAGTGGATTGCTATTTTTTGATCTGAAGTATCAGTTCTACAAAACAAATTGCAAATATCCACTTGCTGTATTTTTAGCATCCATTATTTGTCTTCCTCTATTGTATTTAAGCAGTCAGCTCACTACAAAATGTATGGTATCCAGAAATAAGGGACGGAGGATTAAATAAACAATATCCGTAACACTCAGAGATGCTCAGGAAGTGTGTTCTTTGTCTGGCTTTGGAGAGACCACAGGAATAAAGGCTACTGGCTGAACCAGGAGTAAAGATTTGCTCTCCTGGAAAGTCAGTTCTTATCTAAATTTACTATGTCCTTGCTGGTAACTTTTTGCTAGGAGCTGAAATAACACAAAACAGTTCCTACTATTCACAGCTATTGATCTTGTTGAGATCTGTCGTGACACAGGTGAAGGTTGGAGCCAAATTCCCACTGCAAAGACAAAAAAGTTCAAATGATGTATACTGAAACAGCAAGTGATGAAATCTCTGTATGATGGAATGGTTCACAGTCAATTGAGCCATTCAAAATTCTGGCCCCTTCATTGTATAAACCTGGCTATTGCATAATAAATTCGGCCGAGTTAAAAAAAAACATCTTCTTTTGACCCCTGCCCAAATAACTTGAACCGGTAAAGTAGAGCTATTAATGAAAATAATCTCCCTTCATATGAATGTGAAATGCAAAAAAATATATATTTTTGTATATGCAAATAAATTAAATGAATTTATTGTCAATAATTATTGTCGTATAAATGAATTAAATAAATATGAAGGGTCTAAAGTTGTAAAAGGGGCATGTTTGCAAAAGGCCAAGTTTGTAAAGGGGCCAGGTTTGCCAAGACCAAGTTTGTTAAGGGGCCAGGTTTGCCAAGACCAAGTTTGCAAAGGGGCCAAGTTTGCTAACAGACCACATAAAAATAACTGAGAATGTTAATGGGGAGACTCGTTTTGACTTATTTTGTAATCCAACAATTTCAGTAAGGGACATAATATTTTTACTTTACAAGCATCAAAAAGTATTTACATACATGGAAGTCTTTATCTATATCCCTGCACAAGTACAAATCTAATGTATAAATATATGTCATATATTGCATGAAATAAACACAGGCCATTAGCCATTGATGTATTTATCATATGATTGATTTGGGTTCTGTATGGCTTTCCACCAGATTTTATAAATCATATCAAAATAAGTAATTGAGAGGATTTAGGAAAACAGCTTAAACCAGTATGTAAATATTTTGTACTGAAATAAAACTCGGGCACCAGAAAACATCTACCATTCTTTTTCATCTTACGTCACTGCTGGTATTTGAACCTATGATTTGACATTTGAGATGTGAGTCTGTCATCCATTACGCCACTATTCCTCCATCCTCCTAACCACAGATGTAGCCATCGTTTTAAATATATACATATACTTGTATACTTTTATGTTGTATAACCATTAAGCTCTTCTTACAAAACAAGATATTCTAAGTTACTGCATTCAGAAAAAAATTCCATACCTAATCCCAGTCTAATTGGGAACAACCACAAATGGCAAAGTAAGTAGATTTATGTGCTGCAGTGATGTTGAATTGGAGCTTTTGGGGACTGTTTAATACATATTTCATTGTTTCAGTGCACCCGTAGTCCCAGTTACATAGCTGTTGCTTTAGGACTATAATGTGTAGTCAAGCCAACAGATAGCTGTCCTATAAAGCTTTTGCTAAAACCCCCAATCTATAATTCTCCCATATTTCCACATGTGGCTCTCATATGTAAGATATTTCTTCCAACAATCTATATATTATATAGATTGGTCTGCAGGCCAGTGAGAATCAGGACAAGACTTGATATAGTGAACTTATTGAAGAGATTTGTCTCTGAAATGTACCATTATTTTGTATCTTTGGACTGGAAAACTTGATTTTGTAATAACTGCTCCATAGAGTTAAAGTTAAATATGCTTTTCTATATGTGTAGGTGATAAGCTTTTGTACTTCTGTTTATTGGTGTTCCTGTTTACATAGATGCTATTACAGAACTAATCTATGAGTATTAATTTGGCACTGTTTAAAAATTCTGCGAACAAGGGCACACAGCAATCATGCACTGTGTCTGCACGGTGCCTACCAGATATATTGAGATGTACAAAAAGATCTGAGATGTTCTTATCTGATAAACATTAGATCTTTCACCCAGAAAGAAAAGACCATTTATGTTCATTTAATTATGCTAGAATTACATTTTATATGTTATAGGTCTGTAGCACAGCAAATTAGGTATTTAAAACCACCTCCCCGATATTGTCACAAAGAGGTATTCCGTGCTTTCATATTTTGTGAGTGTATGAGTAAATGTGGAGAAGATGTTCATAATGCTACTAATAAACTGTGTACCGTATTGATGTCAAGTACTTTTCAGCTCCTTTCTGTCAAAAGTATAGACACAGTAATGCACGAGCTCACAGCCCATAGCCCTGCTTTTGTTAAGTGCAAACCCCAGAACAAATCATTAAGTGGGAAAGTTATTAATTCCTTGTTGATGTCTGATGGTTCACAACATGAAAATTACCAGAGTGGCATATTTTTTTAAATCCTTATGTTTGTTTGACAGATTAAATTTTAAAAAAATATATATATATATATATATCATATGGATACTATGGATTATTGTGCATTCATTATCCACCAATTCGTATTCAGTAAATTAAGCAAATATCTGCAAAAAAGTATTAACTGCTCTTGTATATCAACTGTAATGACTTAGAAAATATGTTGAGAGTGACCTTAAATTTTCTTTTATTTTAGGTATAACCACGGTGCTCACCATGACAACCATCAATACAGGTGTTCGCTCATCCTTGCCTAGGATCTCATATGTCAAAGCTATAGGTAAGACCACTGTGTAAACTGTGGCAATATGAAAAAAAGGGTGTGAAGTTTCATAAATTATAAGAATAAACCAAACAGATATCTGAAGATGGTCAGAAATTTAACATTTTTAGAAACTCTAGACATGGTAAAGACTGCCAATGCATGATCAGGATCCATATTGACTAATATTCTTTGGCTTATTATCACCTTGGCAATTATTTACAAATTCAGATATTTGCAGTGATAGATAGAGTTGGCTGGATATACTGATGTGGTTGTACATCTTCCTTTCATGCAAAGGAAACTACTATTTTTGTATTATATCTTAATACTCAGGGTAATATATCCATGTACTACAGGACTCAAAGTGATATTTGACTCATTCGACTGAACAAGTAGTCTAATCACTCAAGTTACTGACACAGGCTCAAAGATAACCATTTATCAACATCGTTGAAGTTCTTTACTCTACAGTCGGGGATAGGACACAATGGCAGATGACTGTCATTTTTTGGTAATCCAATCCACTATGTAACTTCCTGTCCCTGGATTTGAAACAATGCCCTCTGTGTAGGCGAGTGTGTTACAGACTAGGCCATAGTGACAGATAATATATAAAGTTAAAGTCATTGTGTTTGTTTCTTTCAGATATTTACTTAGTGATGTGTTTTGTCTTCGTATTTGCTGCACTACTAGAATATGCAGCTGTGAACTATACTTACTGGGGTGCTCGTGCAAAACGGAAGGCAAAAAGACTCAAAGAGCAAAAACGAAAACAGGAAGAAGAGGAGGCAGAATATCAGGTGAATAGGCAATGAAAAATAGTGGCTGAAAAAAACCTAACCCTTATGTAAAGTATCTCCTCTTGAGAGTAGTCAAAGGAGTTTCATTCTCTTTATAGCCTAAACTTGGCAGTTACAAGAGATTGGTTATTTGCCAAATGGAAGCCAAAGAAAAAAGCAATCCAAAGCAACTGTTATTATTAATAGAATCCCCAGTGGTTACTGCCAAAAATATGTATCACATTTACAGAATCCCCAGAGAATAGCAGAATCTGTAGTTCTTATAATATACTTCTGGTGTGAGGAACCTTCCAATAAATTAGTGGCAACAATTTAGTTTTTTTATGATGTCACTTAAAAAGCAAAAAGTATAATTAATATTTAAAGAATTCACTCAGTTTAATTTAAGTTAATGCTATCTGGTAACCCCCCCCCCCCCCCCCCCCCCCCCAAAAAAAAAAAAAATATTGATTTAAATTTTGAGGGAAGATTTTATTTTGTAAAATAACACATTTTAGAGACCTTAAAGCTGATGATTGACGCTGAAATGAAATTATTACTTTATTAAAACTGTATCTAAACATATATAACAAATATCTACATGAATTATTTTATACTAAAACAAAATGTTTTATTAAAGCAGTTTTGACCATTTTATTATATACAATAGCAATGCACCGTACATAAACTATCAGAAACTATAGCAAGCTTATTTGAGAAACCAATATATAATTATCATTTCTAAATATAAAGTGGTAGTAATGGAAGTGTATATGTATATAGAGGAAGCCACATCCCTCTTCCTTCTTTCTTAATAATACATAATTCAGCTCACACATTACTATCACAAAACTAATCACAAAATAGGTCATCATTTTGAAAGTTCATTCTCTTATCCGACCAAACATATTATGAATATTGCTGTTACAGTTTATATTATAAAGTAATTGAGCATCTCTGAAAAGGGCGCTTATTTGTCTTTGCGTCAGTTTCCTTGCAGCTGCCGCCACATTATGGTCTCCCTTGAATATCTCCCTTATTATTGGAAGCTTTTTAACCTTATTTGGCAGTTATATACCTTAGGCATGGGAAAAAATTTTCCACATGCTTAAAAAATAGTACACCCGCCCGTCATCGCCGCTCAGCAAAAACTACTGACCACAGATGCTTGTAATTATACACACATGCTCATGCTAACAAAAACGTGAGTTGATTAGATTTTGGAAGCGATCTGATGAAAAATGCCTGATTTAGGAGCAATTTTCTCACAGGTACCGACCAGAAAGCTTAAAATTCATGTGACCCCCCCTATTATCTTCTTAAGTATTGCATTTAGAGCCATAAACTGTATTGGGAGGTAGTAGGAAACCGTATGTGAAGAGTCTATATAGCCGGTCAAATTTACCCCCTGACCCCCCTTATGGTCAAAGTGGGATCATAAAATAGCCGATTTTGTGTTTTTGCCTTATATTCCTTTATTCTTGCTTTTAAAGCTTTAGAATGTATGAAGAGGTATTGGGAAACCATATGTGAAGAGTCGAGATAGCCGGTCAGATTTACCCCCTCATCCTCCCGTTATTGGTTAAACTGGGGTCATAAAATAGCCGATTTTCTGTTTTTGCCTTATATCTTCTTTATTCTTGCTTTTAGAGCTTTAGAATTATTAAGAGGTATTGGGAAACCTTATGTGAAGAGTCTAGATAGCCGGCCATGTTTACCCCCTGACCAGTACCCCTTATGGGTCAAACTGGGGTCATAAAATAGCCGATTTTGTGTTTTTGTCTCATATGTCCTTTGGATTTTTACTTTTACAGCTTTAGAATGTATCAACTGATAGTTTGAATTCATGGAGAGTTTATGTAGCTGGTCAAATTAGCCCTCTGACCCCCTCTCATGAGTGAAACTGGGGTCATAAAATATCAATTTTTTTGTTTTGCCTCATATCTTCTTTATTATTGGTTTTACAGCTTTACAATTTTTAAGAGGTAGTGGGAAATCATATATGGAGAGTCTTAATAGCTGGTCACAGTGGGGTCTAGATTGCAATTTCTACTTCAATATTTTAATGTTAATGATGTCATTATCTTAATGTTATTTTCATATCTTAGTGCAAAGGGTGTAACTTTATGAAATTGCACTCACGACTTATACATACTATTAAAGCAGGCAAAATACATTCCTAATTATGATATGCATCAAATTATGCTTGTTTTGTTGTGAAAAAACTGGGTCCAAATAGTTACAAGCTTATTTCAGTGCAGCAGTGTGATAATGACACATTTATAAATTCCCATTTTCAGCTCATTACCACTTTTTCTGACTTCCATTCTTCTGCAGTAAACTAATAACTGAGCAATGCAGACATATTCTTGTTCCTTATTTATACATAAAATCTACATATCACTGACACTTTCAACAGAGCATAGATAAAGATAACACCTTACTCCTTATATGAGCATTTCTTCATGCATAGACTAAAACAGGGGGAGGGGGTGTTGAGGGAGACACACATATTAACTATTGACTTTATCACTTATTAGCATATACCCAGTGGACTAATTCTCTGGGGACTCGTCAAAGACTGGCAATTATATATAAATAGAAATGAGTATTATTCATAAGATTTAAATAGGTTTGTGGGAACATTGACCTTTTATTTACTCATTGGGATAGATGTGTTCAGAGAATTGTGTCATAAACTTCTTGCATTTCTAAAAGCTCAATTTTACTATGCCTTTTTCTAAAATATAAATACATATATGGCATTTAACAGTGACAAGCTGTTTTATGTAAAAACATAAAAAAGGGTGCTAGAATCTGAGAAAGGCGTTTATTGAGTTGCAACTTTAAATGCCTGATATATTAGTGAGACATTGATATTCATACTGGCATAATATTTAGCATCAAGATTGAAAAAGTTCTTTTTAAACCAAGTTGATTCATGAATTGATCTGGTTTGCAAAATTTGATTTGCAAATTGATTCAGTTCACAATTTTATGATTCCTTGCACCCCTAGTAGTAACAACTCCTCTGGAAAAAAATTTGAATTTTCAATATTCTGGCAGGGGTCTTGAATTTTTGTGGAAATGGAAAATGTCATTTATTTAATTGTAAAACATACAGTGATTTTAGCAAATTTTGCATCTGCTGCTCAGTAAAGTTGCTTCAAAGCTGCGTTTATCATATGGAAAAGGTCTTTTATCCCTCTCATTATTGCTTCTTGGGCTTTCAACCCAGTTTTGTGGTCACACTACCCCATATATGGAGAGTTTATCTAGCCAGTCAGGTTTACCCACTGACCCCTTGTTATGGGTCAAACTGGGGTAATAAAATAGCAGATTTTCTTGTTTTGCCTTATATCTACTTTAAAACTACTGTTCTTACAAACTATAGCATTTATTAAATTAACTTTACACAATTTATGACCATAGAAAACAAAATAAAGCTTACATTTTTCTTTCATGTTAATGCATAAACTTCTACACTGTCTGCTTAACTTTAGCTTCTTCTCTCAGCGCTGCATGTTTTTCTTTTCAAAAACCTTTTTCTACTTTATACTATAAAGCATCTGACCATTTGGGACGCTTTGTTTTTGTTAGCAAAAACATTTTTCTAGTTTGTCTAAGAATATGCTATTGCACACATTCACTCTAAATACCAGAAAAGTGCACCTAAAAAAAAATTCAGAAATAACTGAGCTAATTCCCTGCAACGCATAAAGAAAATCCACTGACTATTTTAGTTATTTGGGGGATGGCAAATATTCACCAATGTGTAAAGTTGCTGTAGTACTATCACTCAGCCTATTGGAATGCTCTTTGACACATGCAAACCAGGACAGATTACTAAACCCATCTATTTACAGTGCCCTTTTTTTTCTGTTGAAGTTTACCCCAATTAAGTTTCGGCTCAACCTTAGAGATTTGTACCGATTGTAGCATTGCCCTAAAATCTTTGTTGTCACGTGACCTTTATCGATCCATTCCATACAGGCATTAGTATTCAGGGGCTCTGCTTTTGATATTTGCTCTCAGATTGTAATGGTTTTCAATTTTCACGACTTTCCAATTATTTCATCACACGGTAAAAAGATGGAACTTGAAGTCAGAATGCATATGATTAGTCAAAGACCAAATATTCCCCAAGGGAATCACTGTTACTGGCTCGCTTAAATGATGGATAAGACAGTTACAACCAAGCAATTGTAGGAATCTTGTAGTGCTGTTAGTTTTTGCAACCCTTCTCTGTAGACTATGAATGAATCCAAGCAGGCTTGAGATGGATGCCTTTGAATGATTCAATGCAGAGTCATAGGTTTCAGAGTGTTGGTACAGTTTTTAAATTATCCCAAAGAAAGGGCATCGGTGAGGATTAAATAAAGGGAAATATTTGCTGCAAATATTAGACTCTTTTATGTTGATCCTATAATTTGAAAGACTACACATTTCCAACTGATTTGTGCCACATTTGAGTTTCTAATTTCTTGTTATTCCTTTACCAGAGCCCTACGATCTATTATATGCCTGCTCTACTTGCATCATATTGTGACCAATGAAATTGACATAATTACCTCCGCCAAGGAGGTTATGTTTTCACCTGGGTTTGTTTGTGAGTTTGTTTGTATGTTTGTGAACAAGATAACTCAAAAACTTATGGACAGATTTTGATGAAATTTTCAGGATATGTCCTAAATGTGACAAGGAACGAGTGGTTAGATTTTGGGAGTGATCTGGATCATTATCTGGATCCATGAAAAATATATTGGGAGTGATCCAGATTGAGCTCCCGTGGCGGAGGTCTGTGCTTTCTTTTGTGGTTTCATTAATTGAAGTAACATCTCGCTTGTTATTCCAGCCTTTGATTTTCTGCATTCTCTAGGGTATAGTGGTTAAAGGGTTGGGGTCTTAGTGTCACGGTGTGAGATTGAAGCTTTATATAATTAGATTCTCAAAAAGACAGAAATGTCACTTGCTCATTTACACTAGTTCGAGTCATGATCATAACTTGGTGCCAGTTTTTGCGAGAAATGATCTTACATTATGTAAATGTAGAATACCATGTTAATATTAAACTGATTCAAGTTAAGTTATGAATAATGTAAGTTTTATTTGCAATTCATATCAGACTTACTGGTCTAATAAGAATCGTCCAGTTGTTATCTATTGTTTGGCAATATGATGTACTCCCTCCAGCCTCTGTGACTTCAACTCCTAATCCAGCCCATGTTGTTGGTTAATGGGGCAAATTTGGAAAAAAAAACAATGTTTGTATATTAATAATATCAAATAGGGTGGAACCGATTGCACACAATTTAACACATCTTAAACGTCTGGTGAGTCCAGACTTGTTACTCCTAGCCTAGCAAAGGTTACAAAACTAAATTATTCCATCAGGCTTTGATTTGTGGTCCTGTTTTACTTAGATTAGCAATTGTGGTGACAAAATCAGAGCCAAGGTTCTCTTAATACATGAATTGTCAGGCCATCGTGACCCACAGCCCCCAGTTTTCCAATAAATCTATCCTTTATTTAGGTTAACAATCTGTGAGGATAGTGAGGGTGCTTAAGTGGTGTAGGTCAAATAAGAAAATATTAAAGTGTATGATAGCTTTTAAAATATGATATCTAACATATCCAAAATGTTAAATAACTGACACTTTTTAAGTTTCCAAAACTATGTTGAAACTTCAGAGACATAGAAGCGTTAATCAGTTTATGGGTCTAATTTCGGTGAACTTTGAACCTAAATAACACAAATACTATTTTATATATATTTAATGTTAATAGCTTAAATAATAGGTATGCTATCCCGTTAACACTGTACCAAATATCATTGCCCTAGTATTTATGCAAATACTAAAAATATTACTTTTTCTGTCTCTAATTGATGAAAACCTTTGGATCAGTTTATGGGTCTATTTTGAAAACAGGTGAACAATGAATGGAGACTTCAATTGTTAGAAGTGTACCATATATGGTATTATTGTATATGGTCAGAAATCAAATAATGAGCCTATTTTACCAAGTTCAAGTTGGAAGTAGTGTCTGCATGCCTTTAGTTCTAGAAAATGAAGAGTTCTTTGGTGGAAGTATTATGATCAGTGTGTCTAATTTTGGTGACTGTTTTACTTCAAACCTCAACAACATGTAGAATCTACAGTATTTCATTTATTTTTATTTTGATAGCTCAAATATTATCCCTTTATCATTGTACTAGAAATAAATTTCCAAATATTTGTAGAAATATTAAACACACTGTTTTCTTTGTCTCTTATTGCTAAAAACCCCTAGATCAGTGTATTTTGAAACAAAAAAAATGTCACACTTGACTGATTGCTCCAGAGATTTACCACATATTTACTGTTAACTGTGGTCACTGAGGAGTGACCAAATTATGGTTTCAAATTCTCCAAATGTAGGTACTGTTTTCACCCATGACATCCAGGGCCCGTATTCACGAAAGGTCTTAGACTTAGCCAAGTCTTAGGCTTAAATCCTGTCTTAAAGTTAAGACTTTTGTCTCAGCTAAGTTTTGTCTTAAAACCGTATTCACAAAGGGTGACTTAGCTAAGTCAAAGATTATCAAATAACCACAGTGGTTTTCTGTGTCATGTGACCTTTCTTTTCTATTCAAACTATACTATTGGTGAGATATATCCTTCATTTAATGCATTTTATCTAAGGAGAAGTATTGTTTTGAAATGGAAAACATTGTTACCACATATAAACTTCCGAAGACTGCTTTAGTGAGATGTTCTGTGTAATTATACTTTATTTACAGCCATTTCAAATTTTGAAGTGGAGAAAAGTTTATGACGGCCATATTTGGGGCCATATTTAAGTCATCTTTACAAAATTTAAGCCCACTACTAACCAGTGTTAGTAGTTGAGCCCTTGGCTAAGCCTAAGGCCAGTCTTAAATTCTTTGTGAATACCACTAAGCCTAAGACAAAAGTCTCAACTTTAAGCCTAAGCCCTGGCTAAGACCTTTCGTGAATACGGGTCCAGCTGTGCGAACAGGTGTATGGGTGGGTTGGCAAGTGGCCAGGGGTAAACATCTTGTCTGGCCTGTATCTCTGAATCCGTCATGAAAGAGATGTTGATACTTGGCAGGGATATTGGTTAGTCGTGACTTTAGTCTGACCTTTTACCTTGACTCTGTCTGGGGGGCCACGGTGGCAGAGTGGTAACACTCTCGCCTCCCACCTCTGCGGCCGGGGTTCGATCCCCCGTCATGGCCGTAAGTGGGAAAGCTGGTAGTTGCTTGCCGTTGGTCGGCAGTTTACAGTACAGAACCCTAGCGAACTATATGTACTGGTTTCCTCTGCCCTTCCAACTACCCGTCGTGATATGACCTGTACAGTGTTGAAAGCGACGTAAAACCCCAAATAAACAATAAACAATTGACTCTGTCAGAATGCTTTTTGCAGTAATATTTGAAACAAAATGATATATGGATTGCTGTAACTGATAATCACCTCCACCAAGGAGGTATTATTTCATGACTGTTTGTTTGTGTGTAAGCAGGATTACACAAATACCACTAATTGGATCTTGCTGAAAAAAATCAGAAGATGGATCCTACTTAGATTTTGTTAAGTTTTTAGAGTGATCTGGATCATAATTTGGATACCCCCAAATAACTGAGATTTAACCATTTACTTATTATTACATGCCTTGGCAGAGGCTTGCACTCTCCAGGTGCTCTTGTTATATGAAATTTTACCTAATTTTGTTATTTCCATTCACAGCAATACTTCATTAATAAATTGCACAGACAGCTAATCTTCATTAATAAATTGTACAACTTTTAGTTTACTAATTAATGATTTGACTTTGCTGTTGAATTGTCTTGTTTTGATACTTTGCATACATTTTATCTCTCTCACATGTTATTTGTATTGCATCTTTTGTGTTGCAAATTTAATTAAAAGTGATGAACAAAAAAATAAAAATACTGTAATAAAACATCCCATAAACAAATATGTGTTTACACTTGCAAATACATCAAAAACAAAGTTTTTATAATTGAAATAGTTGACAACACACAACTATACAATTGATTTGGCCAAAATAGGCTAACAATTTGGTCACTGTCCTTGGTTTACAGTCTATATATGGTGAACGTGAAACTGCTGGGGGTTCACTCAAGTGTGACTTTTTCAAGATAGACCCATAAACTGATTTAATGTTTTTTTTGTCAATTAGAAACAGTAAAAGTAATATTTTTAATATTTGCATAAATATAAGGAAATTAATATTTAGCACAGTATTAAAGGGATAACACACCTATTATTTGAGGTATTAACATTAAAAATAAACTAAATACCCTTTATGTTATTGAGGTTCAAAGTAAAAAATTCACCAAAATAAGACCCATAAACTGATTAACGCTTTTATTTTTAACCAATTTAAGGGAAGCTGTTGCCATAGGCAGATTTGCCAGATATAAATGAAATGCAAGTATGATGGAAATAAAATAGCAATAACCAAATTTATTAAGTTTCGAACCCACCTTCAAAGAGAAGTAGGCAGCAGCATAAGGTTCCAATGCCAGGAGTCTTCGTGGTCTTTTTATTGAAACAGTCGACATAGCGAACAATTTTTTTCAACCTTGAAAATTAGAAATGCAAATCTGTTGGTTTTTATGTGTAAAATGTTTTGTGCTTCACTTTCCACTAGTCAGTAGTCTGTATACAGGAGTACACTATAGCCAGTGCCAAGACAATGTGAAACACTCTCACGTGTGGATATTGCCAAAAAATCACACAAAGAATTCTGGATTTTATATCCAGATATCCGAATCCATATCAACTGTGAGGAAGATTGATCCCACCTTTTGTTTACATATATGATCTAGATCTGTCGTATAGTTTTTGAGTTACTCGCACAGGCAGACAGACAGGCAGACAAATGGGAAAGAAACAGAGCTGATTACAATGGGCCTCACCTCTCCCCTTCAGGGATGAGGGTAAGTAGGAAGGGATCTGTGACCTTATTGCCACATACTGTTGTTAAGTTCATTTGGCTCTCATCTCAGTATTTTGGGGGTACAGATATTGCACTGCATAAAGTACTCTCCTCCCCCCCCCTCTGATGTTGGCGGTTCATACCCTGGTCCTGACCCTTTGCAAGAAAGTTGAAGTTGCTTACTGATGCACAACAGTTTACAGTACAAGATCATGACCAACCAGTATGTACCGGTTTCATGTGCCCTTAAAACTGCCCATCTTGTATTGTTACTTATAAAATGCGTTGAAAGTGACATTAAACCCAAATAAATGAAATTAAATCAAACTCATCTCACTGTTTGCATCCAGCTCATGGCATTGGGTAATAGTGATGGTTGTCCCAATATGACACTAGCTGTTACCAGAAAGTACTTGTGGAGCACAAACCTACATCACTGTGATGTTTACGAACATTTTGGATATTTTGTTATACAGAATAAGATCCGGATCTTTCCCAAAATTGAATCACATCTTCCTATGGTCAGGTCCTATATATAATACACATAAAGTAAATTTTGAAGAAAAAAAATGTTCATTACTTTTGTAGTTAATAACAAGACTAAAGAATCAAACAGGAAGACAGACAAAAAACACTCTCAAAAGGAGAAAAGGGACTTCACACTCAGTTTCAGTTTTGTAATATTTATTATTTGCATACTGTGACAGATCAAAATTTAGAAGATTAATATAACAAAGAGTCTAATACCTCAAATTTATTTGCCAAATTTCTAATGTTATTGGCATAAAGCTATTGAGAGAAAACGGAAAACAACTTCACTGTACTTGACCTGAATAGGACGTTTTTAAAGTAGTAATAGAGGGCTGTTTGTTTGATTGTGATCACCAGGTCTTGTGAGCAAAATTTACTAACAAGAATGACTGAAAATGTTTCATATTAATGTCTTGACAGGGCTTCGTAATTTAAATACATGTTATTTATTCTGCATATTGTACCATTCAAAGTTATGATTAAGATATATATTCATAATATTTGAGGATATTTGACCAGGCTAAGGTATACATATATATAACATCTGGTCCTACATTTCATTCATTTCTAACAATAACCTGTGGATGTTGTTGCATCTGTTGTTTGTGACCAATTTTAACTTCAAAACCATTATTTATATAACACCTTCATAGCTCACTCTCATCCATTGATACCATTGGTCAAATTTAGCTTCTGTATTTCTTGGGGAAATTTATAATGTCTTTTTACTTAATGGTATGCCACTTCCCAAACCGTTTTATAATAAATAGAAGTCTCTGGTAATACTTGTGTTTTATTTTTGTTCTACGCTGAAGTTTTTGAAAGTTATAATTTTTTATCTTACAGATGGAGATGCAAGAAAGCAGCATAGGTGCCGGGGCGCCAAGTGCTGCTCGTATGTCACCAATTTTAAGCCTACGAAGCAAGTCAAACTTTACTTCAACAGACTATGATGACAATGGGATAGGCATGCCCACTTTTCGTATGCAGACGACAGTGCCTCGCGCAACATACCCAGTGATGAGGGGTGGACATTCGCAAGTACTAAGACGGCGGCATAATGCCGCCAACCTCCAAAAACGCAAGAAAGTGATAACTAGCATCAAAAACAAAGCACGGGAATTCCGGCATAAAATTCCCGCAGTCAAAGACGTGAACAAGATCGACAAATATGCCAGACTTGTGTTTCCCTCTCTCTTTGTGGTATTCAATATATGTTACTGGTGCTTTTATTTATTACAATCATAATATGATATATGTATATTTATATATGTGTGTCTTTATGTATGTATAAGGTATGTATACACAGTTACAAGTCAGGGTTAAAATTCTCTCAAAAATACATGTAGTTTCAATAAAAATAGTCAAATCTTATATCTCTATCACACTACAGTTTTGATAACATTTGTAGGCATCTTAAATCATGTAAACTGCCAATAAAAATGCCTCAAATCGAAGACACAGCAATTTATAACAGTTCAAACTTCTGTGTGGATGGCCATGGAAAGTACAGTAAACCACAGTAAGCTACGTTTACTGACACAGGTCTGGTAGTACATGGAGGTATTAGGCGTTACACTAAATCTCTATAAACCTAGGCCTGTAGTGTAATTGGGGCATAAGTTCTAGTAACTGAAGTCTACCTGAGTTGAGTAAAAACTATAAATTACAGTTACTAAATACATGAAACGCAGTGAGATTATGGTTATATCCCAACCCGCTGTGTGTCTGAACAGTAAGGTACAGTGGAAACTCTATTCTCTGAACTTTGGTTATCCAAACATTCGATGATATCAAGTCATTTCCAATCTCTCAAAATACAACTTTACAACTGTCTCTTCTAATAAATTAATTACCTTGTCTATTTTAGGAACCTTTGACTATCCGAACAAAATCTCACTCTTGCTACAGTTTTGAATGATAGATGGTCTGCCTTATTTCATAACAGATCCTCTGACTATTTCTAAATCTGTCTATAAAATTGTTTCAATTACTTGTGAGGTAAACTTTTACCTGCTTAGAACTGATATGAAGAATTTAGATGTTTGGCAAATTATGTTTCTATTATTCATTGTTGCAATTCTTGGTTGGTTACAATTATATCTTCATTGTTAAGTCAAATATGTTGGCAAAATATTCTAACATGATACCGCTGTGTCCGCAATTCTGATTGGCTAAGGATTCAGTTAAAATTTTGTGCATACTTACTACCAATAACCATGCTGTTGCCTCTATTACACCAACAAGCAAAGAAAACATGTTCATATGTTTATGGTTGTTTACATATTCGGATGTAAACAAACAAATTTTGAGGCTAAACTTCAAAATTATTTAAATAAAGGGGGAAAGTCTTAAATATATATAAAATAGTATACAAAGTTGCTCCTCTCTCATTTTCTACCATATTAACTTGGCTGCATGGGGGTATGTAAGAATGATGGAATAGCCACATATTTCTGCTTTTTCATTCCAAAAAGGTTGTTTTACTTTTCATAAAATGTAATTTTAACAATTAATCAATTTTGTATCATGTTAGAATTCCTCTCTGTGGGCCTAAACCTCAAATCATTGTATAATTCTGCACGATTACCATGGTTTGATGGGATTACTCCTACATTATACATTGAAGAAAAGTTTGCCAAGTGAAATGAAATAGTATGTTCTTTAACTATTATATCAGCTTATATCAACTCTTTCAATAACATTGATATGAAACCAGTATGCAATAGCTATAAGCCTGAAAATTATATGCAAGATAAGTTCATCAAAACACTATTCAGAAGTGTTCTAATTTCTATTGAGATTTAATCACCACACTATGTAAACATTTGCTTTATAAAACACAATATCTTTGTAATTTTTGGTATGTATAACTAACATTGTTTTGAAGTTTAACATATATCATACACATATTACATTTAGCATTTTCAATAAGATTAATATATCTTGTTTGTATTTTTACTGCACATTAATTTTACTGTACAGACACAAATTTTATAAGGTTAATCGCACTGAACATAGCATGTTTCAGTGAATTAGTATAACATCCCTTACATTTTTGGTTTGTCGATCATGTCTTTAAAATGAAATTACATATTTGACACAGTAAAAAAATAGATCAATATGCAGTTAGCTAAAAATGTCTAAATTAATGCAATAGAAAAAGTACTTTTAAAGAAATCATATATCAAAACAAATGCTATTTTCTTAATTGGTATCGTTTATTTTTAACAGATATGTTCTGAGCCCACTACAGGCATTTACCCCTTCATTTAGTGACATATCATATAATCCCCCTCATTCCACCATATACTGTCAGACATCTGTCTGTAAAGTTTTCACTGTTTTTGTAGCAACTCATACAGAAGTATTGCAATATCTGCCAAACAAAGGTAGTATCATGTTCACCATTCATATAGAAGTATTATAATATCTGCCAAACAAAGGTAGTATCGTGTTCACCATCCATATAGAAGTTTTACAATATCTGCCAAACAAAGGTAATATCGTGTTCACCATCCATATAGAAGTTTTACAATATCTGCCAAACAAAGGTAGTACCATGTTCACCGTCCATATAGAAGTATTACAATATCTGCCAAACAAAGGTAGTATCATGTTCACCATCCATACCCATCCATAACAATAGGGTGTTATATCACATCTGTAGCCATTGTACTGGCTTTCCTCTGAATTCTATGTGTCAAGTGAAGTAAAATATTTGCATTACTCTTTCTTACTCATAACATTACCCTTTCTTAACACTATATTTTCTGCATCCAATCATTATACTCCCAGTTTCTCATTCTCTTCTGAAGCAAAAATGTAGCAACAGTTCTGTCACAGGGCTCCACAGCTGATGCAGCATTCTGTTTCTGCTTTTCCTGTCATCTATAGTCCCTGGAAAAACTAGCTAAACACTTTCTTCAAGAAACCTTGTATATAAAATTCTCTATTAGGGCCCATGTTCACATTCAAGAAAAATATCTAGTAATAAGAACAAAAATCCATGAATTGTTTAAAATTGATATGAAAGAGTATTTTGTGATATCTGTTCGAACCTAAAATAATAATTCTACCTGTTGTCTATATAACCATCCTAATTCTCAAACAAAAAAAAAATCAGGAAATGGTTGTTTTCTTACAAATTTTTATGGATAACAGTGTTGTGAAATATGGATTCAGGTCCTTATCACTTCCTCCTACTACTGGTTACCTAAATGTACTTTTCTTATCTTCAAAATTGAAATTAACAGGATTTAAACTATATTTACTAGTGTAAAGATTACTGAGTTAGTGGTGCCAAATTTGAAGTAGTTTTATGAGCATTTTGCATTGGTAATAAATTTCCCAGGACAAGATTAATTCTTTAGTCTCTGGTGCATGTTAACCATGAAGATAATTGACTCAATGATTCCTTAATGAATTATAATATTTATAAATATGTTATAACAACTCAGACCTTAGCAAATTTGATATAAATTCCAACTTGGGTATTTGCTAACAGAAATTCAAAATCTCTACTGACATTAACAATTTTTTGATCAATGAATGATAAATATCAATCAGTAATGACATTTGCTGAATTTTAGTGTAATTTTGTACTCAACAAAATGTCAAGGTCATATGAGGGACACCACAGGGTCACTAGATATGTAAAAATTGTCATCGGAGCAGTTCAACTATCCTTTAAACTATGCAGTGATACAACTTTTTAAAATATACTTCACACATAAAAAGCCCATTAAATTTGGGTGATAATATCAAATGAAACCAGCACTCCAAATTGGCACAAAGCTTATTTGCATAATAATTGAAAATAATTAAATATCAAAATATTTAAAAAGAATGTGTAATCTGTGTGTATCATGACCATGTTTGAACTTTGTCATTAATATACATGATTTTAATCCAGACGTCCACATATAGGAAGTTCTTGATTTTCAAACAAATATGCCATAGTGGTCAAATTTACAGAAATATATGAATGCTGATTATGCAATTAGTCTATACATTTTATACCTTCTTTGCCAAATCAAGACTTGTGCCAACTTACAGTGCCAAGCGGTATGTATTTATAAAGATTGATTGATTTTATGTCACAAAATATTCTACATTATTTACCAGGATTGTATTTTGACAGTATTTCAAAGTTTGCTGGCAGGATTCATAATTCTGTTGACATAAACTCCAATCTTAATAAATGACATATTCTGTAAACATAAACCATGATAATAGGGTTAGCAATATCAGGGACAGAATGTTACAAGACCGGAAATGCGCAGTGAACAATAACCCGTCAATGCGCATCGTCGCTAGCGTACATTATAATGCGAGGGATCTGATTGTAAAAGTAGTTTCACAGACTGGTTACCTTTAAAGTACGAAACACGTAATTTAAACACATAATAAGATATAGTTCCTATAACAACTACATTTATTGACTGAATTATTAGACGTTTTGTGTTAAAATCATATCAGTCTTTATAATAACAATAAAGGACTTGGTTTGAGTTTTGTATTGGCGAATAAATCACAAACATCCAGCCATAATGGACTCAGCCCTACCGGGCTTCGTCCATTATTCCACATAGAAGTTTGTGATTTATTTGCCAATACAATACTCAAATCTCGTCCTTTATTACTACATAAGATTGTAATTTTTGTGAAGTTATATAAATATAAATATATATACTCTGATGACAGCATTTAGATTGTAGCTCTTGTTATGATGATGCAATTATTAGAAAATATTAGCCGTACAAATCAAGTAAACAAACTTGTTCAGAAATATGAAATATATGTGTATTATAGAAATTACACAATATGAATATGTATCATGTCAATCATTGCTCTATAATTTACTTGTTAATAATTCTTATTATTCTCATGACTTTGTTTTATTTCCTTCCTGTTAAACTGAGTTGACGACGGAGCCCCCAATGTGACATAGGTAAAAGGTACACTTCTTATAGCATCTTATTCTCACAAGATTATAATAGCCATAATTTTGTGTTTATTTCAAGAAATTATAAAATGTTCCCTCAAGGTACCATCCCTTCTCCCCCTTAAGATAACATCGCTCTTCCTCTAGACTTGCTCCAAGTCTTTGTATTTCTCATTCCAGCAAATCTGACATACATGAAATCATTATGAACCCACTTGATGAGTAAAAAAAGCTTCTGTCTAGAGAAATACAAACTTTTGTCAGCCCCTCATTCTCGTAAAAAAGTCATTCAGTCCTCATATAATACCTTAGACAAAAGGACTTGATGAAAGTCTACTCTTCCTCAAGATACAACTTAGTGTCTTAAGAAAGAGACTTATTATCTTCGGGTACCTTGAGATAATGAGATATTATCTTTTGTTCAAGAGATAATGCAAATAAAGACTTCACTTTTTTTTATTTTACTGCTTTCACTTGAAGCAAAGAATTCAAGTTACATAAATTATGTGTACATACTTTTTTAGTCTTCTTATTGCTGATACTCATCAGAGATTGGTGTATTTATCCCATCTTACATTAAGCATTACTGTAACCACCTTTCAAAACAAAGGCTTCAGTTGATGCAAGGTTAACAAGTACTTTATTTAATTTCTTGGCTCTAAACTCTGTGACTGTGGGTTCAAATCTACTCACTATATGATTTTGAGACTCTGAAAATCTCTCCTGAATAACAAATCTACCTTTTTAAAAATAAGACCCCAATCTGATGTATTGTTTTAGAGTTATGGCGCGGACAATCTAATGAAAAAACAAACACGACTAGAATCCAGAGAAGAATAAATGCACCATAAAATATTGCAAAGACATCCAGAAAAGTATGAACACACCATAATATTGCAAAGACTCCAAAAGAAAAGTCTATCATGGTTAATTATCTACAAAGGGTACAGAAATTAGTTCTACATATTTGCAATGATAATCACAAGAATAGTATCAGAGATGCCCCTACCCCACAACCTTAGGGAATAGCTTTGGACAACAAGATTTACAGAAGAGGTGAAACAACACAAACACAAGAGTCTTTCAGAACAGACAATGCAAGTTACGTAAAAGTGTGGGAGAAATGATACTGAGAGAGAGAAATATATATCTAAAGATAAAGTATCCAAACAAGACAGTTCAATAGCAAGATGACAGCATTATCTTTACCATAGAAGAAAGATGTCTCCAATTTGGCATCAGAAAACATTCTGGTAGAGCCAAGGTCAATGGTCACTCCAAGGTCAGACTATGACGTTGCACATCTACATTTCCAACTAATGTACCTTCCAAGTATCAACGTCCAACACCAAGAAGAACAGGAGAATATCGAGGAACGCAACAAAAAGCTAACTATGGTAGAAAGGTCTCTGAAATTCTGTACGTGCTAAAAAGTTTAAAATCAATTCAGCCCCAGATCCAAAATCATGGAAATTAAGCAGTGTTAGGACTTCCCAGATGCAAACAATTATCCCATATACATGGAGAAAGGAGTGGCATTTCATCAGTTCTTGTTTACAAGGTCCAACTCAATGGAGAAGTGCGAATTGGGCCTCCATAGCTTAACAAAACAACAATGAATCCTAATGCATTTGGAAAAATGAAATAAATATGGTGGCATTATAAGAACATATATGAGAACATTATGTAAACAAAATGCAAAATGTTGTGTATTAGGACATATTGATGTGTTAGCAGAAAGCACACTTGAATTCTTTATGAGGAACACTAACTCTATCAAGAATTATATTACAAATGACTTCAATGTCTAGGGGGTTAAACCTTTTGGTAAATTCTATACTAATTGAGTTGCCTAACTTTTATGGGCCTATTCATTGCAAGATCTAGTGTGTTACAATGAGAAAGAGAAATTTAAAAAGAAATGCTGGAGGTAGAGAACAATTGTTAACAAAATGGCGAACCAGCTAACAAGGATGTTTTGCTGAAAAAGTTAAGTCACAGGTAAGTTTTAAGGTGCGAGTGAAATAGGCTGATAGCATGTTGAGGCAAGGCATTTCACAGTGGAACAGTAAAGGGCTGTGGTGGAAGTGAGTGGTAGAAATTTTAAATGATTTTTCATTACTGCTCTCATAAGCATTATTGGAGTGTTTTTGTTGACAATATATACCATTGCAAACATATCAAGAAACACTTTGACAATTGGTGGACTCGTGGAAGTCAGTGAAATCTTTTGTTCTGGGGTGCAAACTTATTATTAGATAAATTACCCAACAAACTTTCCGAGTAATCTCTTATAGTTTTACTATCACTGCCACTAGGGATAGGAGCCAATGAAAGAATAACACCACCCGAAGTACTAATTCAAGCCACTAAATGCCTACGTTTGTCCAGGGTTAAACCCACAGCCTATGTCTTTCTAGGCTAGTATGTTACCCATCGGGCAAACCCTACCTTTCACTGTTTATCCAAGATGGCGCTGCCAGGTGACTCAAAATGATGTCTTGTCCAGGGTTCTACAGTGTCAGGGGTTAGGGAATTAGATATCATTAAACAAATACTTACAGCTATCTTAAGGAATAATTTATGATGTATCCTGTGTTGTTGGGTTACCTCTTCATGGCAAAATGATCCCACTTTATTTACTCCAGAACTACCTTATCAATTATTGATATGAATCCATATTTGTGTTTATAAATGTGGCTCTAGAAACTATTGGTAACTAACAACTGTGGATTACGATCATGTCAAATCTAACATATTTGTCTTTAAACTGGATTTGGGTTTATAGTTATATAGCTAAAAATGGATACAGTTGTTCTACTAATACCTTGTTTGTTATGGCTCTCTGCTGTGGCTACAAATGGGTAAGTTTCAAATCAGTAATTTTATTCTTTCACAATAAACGTTATCCAACTAAATAGTAAAATATTCTGTTGCTATAATTGCTAAATGTCATTGTGACATACTTTTAAGTAGAAACTTTAGCAAGATAAAAACTAAACTAACTCCCAGGTTTTTAGAAATATAATTTGCATTAAATGTTAGTTTTTACTTTTTGGCAGATTTACTTCTGGTGGGTGCCAAGGCCATGTCTTCATGGTTTCTCCATGCTTTCATGTCCCTCACCAGTTTCTGCCTTATTCTGTGATAATTAGAGTTCATTCTGTTCATTCAGTTCTATTATCTATCACCAGGTCTCTTTTGGCCTGACTTGTTCCCTCCCTTTCTTGTGGTGCTAGTTTTACAGAATCCTTTGCAAGTATCTTATTGCTGGTCAGTCAAAATACATGGACTTATCACTTGAGGCGTAGATTCTTTACTTTTCAATTGTGATAGTTCATAAGTTTGCATATTCTTTGAGACAACTGTTTTGAATGGCATATGTTTTGTCCCTTCTTAAACATCCATTTTATATAATATTACAACGAGCATAAACACTTTAGAGTATACATGTACTTGATCAAAATCACAATCAAATATAAAAGTGAGAAAATAGCAAAACATATATGTCATTTAGAAAAATCCCATTGACCCAATAAGAAAAAAATGGCAGAAAAAAAAATACAAAGTTATCCATAAATCTGTATTTTCATTCATTGTGGAAGCATACATAGATAAATGCTTACCAGTCAAGTAATCAAAAGTACAACTGTGTATCTTTCATCCGGAATATTGTCTTTTCATTGTTGATCTATTCTTTATCTGGCTTGATTAAACAAAAGACGTGCCTGTATGTTTTCAAATGATTCATAGTTGTCATATTTATAAATACAGTTAAAGATTTATTGTTACTTTTTGAATGAATCTTCGATCCAGTCTGAATGTATCCATATCTGAACTGATGGATGAACTCACAAACAATGGTTATGACAAAAAATCCAGACCAGGGGAACTGAGTGGTAAGTCATGTCCAATCAAGTTACAGAAAACCAGTATAATTCAGTCGTTATCTTATATCTTATTACCCAGGAAATACTATCTTTCTTGCTACGAAAAACTATGTTTTTTTTCAAATGTAAGATTGTCTAACTAAAGGTGAACTTATGGTGAATTACAAATTTAATGTTGTTCTGAGACATTTCTGATAAAACAAGTATGGTTGTATTTGTATTGGTAAAAGGAGCACTCCAAATGACAAGGAAAAGAGCTGAATGTGGTTGGCTGTGTTTTAATTTTGTAATAATAATTATGAATGGGTCCTACAAATAAATCAAATGTAAAGAACACACAATTATGATCACACACATATATTAACCTTCAATGATCAATAAATACAAAGAATTAGGTGGAATCAAAAGTCTGTTGTTTGATCATATTGTTTCAACATACTTAGCAAGGTGTTTTATACCAAATTTCACAATGGCAGTAATTTTTTTCCATTTAAATTCCAACAATCAAAAGCTGGGTAAATATTTTTATTCTTGTGTAACAAATGTCTAAGTCTGTATTAGATGCTGCATAGCAATCAAAAAAGTGATAGTCGTCTTCTGTTGGTTCTCGGTACCATATATAGACGTTTTTTTCAATGTTTCAATGAGTAAGGTTAATATTACCATCCTAAGCTGTGACAAAAGTGAACGTTGTGACTAAATATTTAACATATTTTGCTTCATTGATATCCTGTTTAAATTGTTTGAAGCAATGCGGCTTTGGGTTTTAGACAACATTATTAGACCGCCCAGAATGCATAAAATGAAGAAAATCATTGTAAGAATTGATTTAATTGATTTTGAACAAGTCTAAGTTAACTAAAATTACAAGTGATTCTATATATTTTGCAGCATGACATACTGTTTAAGTGAGTATTTGTAATAATATGACTTTTATTTATTGCAGGTGATCAAACAGAAGTAACTGTTAGCATGTACATACAGAGTATTACGTCTATAGATGCTATCAAAATGGTAATATTTTTCCAATTGTATAAAATACTCATAGGTGTAGGAACTGGGGGGGGGGGGGGGGGGTTGGGCAGCGGGGGTGGCTGCCCCCCACCCCAACCACAAAGTTGGGGGGGGGGGGCGGGATATCTTTTCGCCCCACCCCCCAACTTTTTGCAATAGAACTAAATTCCAATTTTGAAGTTTATGTAAATTTTTACAGGTAACTCAATAAAATGTGGTCAAATTACACTTTTACCCTGTTCACTGCTCACATGTACCATTGTGTAAGCTACCATTTGAACCATAATTTTTTTATGATTTGTAAAACCGTTTCAGTTAACCTGTTAAAGGATTTGTAAAATTCTGTGAAACATTTCACTTATGCATACCAAAATCATACATATGGTAATATTCTACATTTAATTTACCATGATGCTTATTATTTCGAACTTAGACATGTAGCTTGAAATTCACACAGAGCAATGGTTTTTGTACAGCAATTTGTCAGCTGATAAGATTTTTCCCAGAAAACTCTTCTTTCTTTACTGAGTGTTTATTGGACTAGCCAGTCCAACGATTATACATCCCCGTCAATTTGGGGATGAACCTTGCTAAAAATAGATATTGTATCAGCTCGGCACTTCAAGGAAAGGTCACAAGTTCTGGAAACATATAGTCAAGATATTAGAAATACCTTTCAAATGCAGAGGTGACTGTATGTATTTCTATACCTGGACAAGGTCGGGGAAACTTAGGATTCATGTCAGTCACACTTTCCTCCCAAAGATTTCCTTTGGTAAAAGAACTTGTGTGAATTCGTGTATTACCTATATGCAATACATTCTGTGAAATTAACCAAAATTGTTGGTGTTGAGTCGAGTCGGTGCAATCTAGTTCCTCGCCCCTCCAACCAAAAATTGCTTCCTACGCCCATGTAATACATATAATAATGATATGAATAAAATTGCAAATTTAATAAGTAAATTAAATTTTTATAAGTTAATACCCTTTCCAATGGACAATTGCTTTACCGGTCGGTGCGACCGGTCCTGCCAAACGTCAGAAAAAGATGCCCTGTATATAATACCGGCAGGACCGGCCAGGAGAGTGCATTCGTCAGGTGGCACATCGTACTTCCTCTTCCTGTCTAGACATCGTGACGTCATAGCATCTTTTTCGTGTCTAGTCCTAGTAAGACCCCTAGTAAGCTGATAGCGGGGCCGGTTGGGTGGGACTTGCCTGTCCATTGTATACGGTATTAACTTATAAAAATTTAATTTACTTATTAATTTTGCAATTTTATTGCGTTAATACATCCTATCCAATGGACAATTGCTGAATAACAACCGCTTGGTAGGCGGGTAAGCAGCTAGGGACTTAAGTGAAGTCATAACAAAACAAAATGTGCAGGCCCCTTTGACCTAGGGTCAGAGAACCCTGAGAGGTCAAGGTCGGCTACCAACTCACCGGTTAACTGGGAGTCTACCGTTGTTGCCCCCCCCTTTTCTTTCCCTCCCAGAGTTGATCTGAGTAGGGGAAGATAGAGAGAGAGGGGGCTGAGTTCAGTCCCAGAAGAAATAAACTTCCCAAAGGAAGCAAGTCACAGTTTTTTTGTTTTTTTTATATAGTATGTACATTGAAACTATTTACAATATGTACATATCTGGCATATTTACAATATGTACATTTTTACATATATACAACATCTCCTCACTTCTGGGCCTGGTGGTGCACCTGCTGGGCAGTCACTACAGGTCCCAGGTGGAAAAGTTCTGAGTCAGCCCAGGCAACATCCTTCAAATAAAACTGAGTGAAGGTGTTGTGAGATTTCCAGTGGCAGGCTGACAATATCTGATCTAAGGAGATCCCTGATTGGAAAGCCTTAGAGGCAGCAAAGGCCCTAACATCATGGGCTTTAACCTGATGTAAGGTGAGGGACTCCTGGTCAGAGAGCTCATAGCACAGAATCACAGTCTGTTTGATCCATGAGGAGATGGTGGCAGGTGAGATGTCTTTGTCAAAACCCTTCTTGAAGGAGACAAAGACTAACTCCTTATTCTGCCTGAGATCTGCAGTCCTGTCCAAGTAGTAGCGCAGGGCTCAAACTGGACATAGGGACCTGTCACCCTTGAGTGACCTATCCAGAGATGGTGCCAGGGCTGGAATGACCACTGGAGCCACACTATCTGGACCTTCCTTGGCCAGCTAGTTCTTGGATAGGAAGCTAGGTGAAGGGTACAAAGACACCTTAGACCAGTCTGACTGGTGTCTGATGTTCTTATGTAACCAAGCATGGATCTCACTCCTGCGTTTACCTGAACCTAAGGCCAGCAAGAAAACAGTCTTGAAAGTTAAATGTTTCAAGGAGGCCTCTTTTAGGAGTTCAAAGGGAGCCTTTGTGAGCTGGTGTAAAACTAGGAAAAGATTCTAGGAGGGGATGCCCCTCCTGCCCTTAGGTCTGTCTCTATGGAAACTATCCAGGAGACGAGTGAGATTCTCATCTTTGCTGACATTAATGGTTGAATTGCCCAGTTTGTCAGCAATGGCTGATCTGTAGCCATCAATAGTGCCTGGTTGTAACTTCTTGTCCCGAAACAAGTGCAGGAGGAAGTCAGCAATGGCTTTCAGAGGTGGTGCCCTGAAGTCCACCTGATTACTGAGGCACCACTTTGTAAAAATGGACCACTTTGCCTCATAGACAGATCTGGTTGATCCTCTTTGAGGAGCCTCAATTCGTGCTGCCACTGCCTCAGAGAAGCCTTGTTCCTTGATTGCTGAGGCTCTAGGAGCCAGGCATGTAGATTCAGATTCGACAGGTTCCTGTTAAGGACCTGGTTGAATGGCTGAGACACTAGGTTGGGTATGCTGGGCAGACACAGTGGGATCTGGCTTGACATTGCTACCAGGTCCCAAAACCAGGGCATGTTGGGCCACCCTGGAGCAATCAGAATTATTCTGTTGCACGGGTAGTCCTGGAGCTTCTCCACCACTTTGCCCAAGATGGCTGCCGGTGGGAAGGCGTATGGGTCCAGGTCCTCCCAGGAGAGACTGAGTGCATCCACTGCCCAAGCCTGGGGGTCTGGTACCGGTGATACAAACTGTGGCAGTTTGTTGTTGAACCTGGTGGCAAACAGGTCCACTTTTGGCTGATGCCACCTTAAGCATACAGCTTGGAACACTTCTGGATGAAGTGACCACTCTGTTTGAATGGTCTGGCCAAGCCTGGATAGCTTGTCTGCTATCACGTTCAGCCGGCCGGGGATGTGACGTGCCCTCAGTGTTACTTGCGGCCTGGTACACCAGGACAGTATTCTCCACAGTAGGGCACACAGGGAACCCGATTTCATCCCCCCCTCTTTGTTGATATAAGCAACCACTGTTGTGTTGTCTGTAGCTATCAACACTGTTTTGTTGGAGACCAGGGTTCGAAACTCCTTTAGAGCTAGAAATACTGCTTTCAGCTCCAAGTAGTTTATGTGCAACTTGCTCTCTGGTAGGGACCAAGTTCCCCTTGCAGTGTGTTCGTCTAAGAGAGCGCCCTACCCTTCTTTTGATGCGTCTGTAAATATTTGCAGAGCATGTTTTAGAGGGTGTAATGCTTGACCTATTAGCACATTGCTTTCCTCCAGCCACCACCTTAGATGGAGGTGGAGGGACTTGGGGACCGGGATCACCTTTTCCAGTGATTTTGGGACCCTCCAGTTGTTTTTCAAGTGCCACTGTATGGGTCTCATGTGTAGTCGCCCTAAGTGGACTTGCTTTTCTGTTGCTGTGAGTAGACCTATGAGGGACATGAATTGTTGGACCGGGCAAACCGGATCCGACAGTATGGATCTGATCTTGTCTGTCAAGGTCTGCCAACGTTTTCCTGTTGGTCTGACCTTGCCCTCTTTCAGGTCGAACTGGTAACCTACAAAGTTGAAGACCTGTTTGGGGACCAGTTCTGATTTTTCCTTGTTCACCAGCCACCCTAGTTCCTGACAAAGTGTGACCAGGATTTGAGTATGCTGGAGACAAGTGTCGTGGGTAGAGGCTCTCACCAGCCAGTCGTCTAGGTACTGGTGGGTCCTTATACCCTTCTGAAGTGCCATGAGTTTGACCTCTTTGGCCACCACTGTGAACTCCATGGGGGCTGTGGATAGACCAAAGGGTAAGGCTTTGAACTTGTAAGACCGACCCTGGAGATGAAAACGCATGTACTTCCTGGACTGACTGTGAATTGGTATGTGGAAGTATGCGTCTTTGAAATCTATGGATGTGACCCACTCCCCTGCCTGTAGGGAGGTTCTTATTGTCTCTGGGGTCTCCATCTTGAACGACTCTGTGTTTAGAAAGGTGTTCAAGATGCTCAGGTCCAGGATGGGTCTCCACCGGTTGTTGGGTTTGGGTACCAAAAATAGCCGGTTGTAAAAACCCAGTTAATTTTGGTTTTCTACCGGTTCGACTGCATTTTTGTTTATCAGCTGATACAGTGCCTCCACAAGGAAGGACTGTTTGCTTGGATTGTGGTAGTTGTGTATTACAGTCGGTGACCTTGTCAAGTGGGGTCGGTACCGGAACGGGAGAGTATAACCCTCCCTTAGTGTGGTGACTACTTTTGGACTCGAACCCAAGGACTCCCATTTTTTCCAACACTGGTTTAACCTCGCCCCTACAGGAGGATCTATAACAGCATGTTGGGCATTGGTGACAAGATCTACAGAACACAAGTGACATACACAAGAAACATTTTTCACATATTTTATTTCTGTGTACATTTGACAAAAGGTGGGATTTACGCCTTTCCTTTGTGGCAACGCGGTGACAATATGAGCATTTGCAACATGTGAGTCTACATTGAAATTTAAAGTCACTTTGCTGTTCTTGGACACCACTGGTGCTGGGTTCAAGTCTCCCTGACCGGTGACATGTACAGAGTTCTTCTGACCGGTCACAGAATTTACACAGTGATTGTCATTTATGAGACTTGAACCCCTTGGCAGGCTTCTGGGAGAACGTTGAGGCCTTGCCACGACCTTTCCTGGCTTGTTGCTTGTCTTTAATCTGCTTCCAAGCCGGAAGAGTAGGTTTCCTGTCGTGGTGAGTCGTAGATCTATCACTTGCAGGGTAAGGCCGGAAACGATTTTGCTGTTGGTGTGATGTACCCGATGAATGCCTCTCTTCATTCCTACTGATTTCCTCTTCAGCCTTGGTGATCAGCTGATCTGGGAACAGTGCGTTTAGATGTACTGGAGACGTTCTTAGGGCGTTCACAGTATCTTGCTTCACCCCTGCGTGTAGGTAGTCCAGGTAACTATCCCTGCGAGCTAAGGTGAAGTTGGCCATGTTGATAAAAATACCCTCGAATAGATCTTGCATGGTTCTGGCCATGGCCTGTGAGATTGACCGGTTAAATGTGGTCAGATACTCCAGTTCACTGACAGCTTGCTTCATCTTCTCTGATGACTTGCCCTTACTGTCGAGATGTAGAGTTTTGAGTTGAGTGGCCATAGAGTCTTGAACTCTAGTCAAACACCTTGAGAAACCAGCAGCCTGGTTACACATGATTATCTGTTCTCTTGCTGCTCTCTCCCACCTCCTGAGTAACTCTTGACTGAAGGCTCGGGAGGGTGTGGCAGTAGGTAAGTTTCTTCTAGCCACCCTGCTGAATGAATGGTTGAGCTTGGCAGGATCCGGTGACCAGGTGCGTACTGTTGTGCTTTCAGAGTCCTTCTCAGCATGCATCCCGTACCACTGAGGAGACCGGTATTGTCCGTATTTCTAGTTGGGTAGCCCTCTGTGAATGTGAGGTTAAGACTGGACATCTTACGACACAACCAGTCATCCACCGGAAGCTTCACCGACACTTTACCGGTTGGTCTAACACGTGCACCGGCAAAGGGGTTGTCATCAGCAGTGGAGGACACAGTTTCGAACTCAGGAACCTTGTGCCAGTTCATGAAACTTCTCACACCCTTCATGGTCTCCCTGTAGTTTGCCTCCTCAGTAGGTTCACTTTCAGGATAATCTCTGGAGACATCCCTGTCTGCTGACCGGTCCCGGTGGATCTCCTCATCCAGGGAACTGGTATCACTGAGCTGGTCAGCTTCACTATCAGAACCTGCACTCACATCTCCCTCACCGGTTGGCTGAACTTCAGGGCACGAACCGGGGGCCTGAACAGGCTGGGTAGCTATCCCTGCACCAGGAGCCCCAAGGGGCTGGGTGGCAGTCTCCATCTCCTCTACAGCCTCACCGGTGACCTGATCAAGGCCGGGACCAGATTTCTCTGCAGCCAGCTTGCTGGTGGTGGCACCAGGATAAAAAATGGCTTCTGGCTGGGAGTCACATCTGAAGCTGGTTTCACAACCGGTTCAAGCGGTACTGTGAAAGTCTTGGCCAATAACATTGCCTCAAGACGGGAGAATCTTTCTGCCCACTTCTCATAAAGTTGTTTCAAATCTTCAGCTGATGGTTTACTGCTGGAAGATTTCTTCTTATTGAAAGAAGGCTTGGGGGATTCACTACGCTTCGTCTTCTTGGTCGTAGGGGTAGAATTAACAGCCTTGACCTTCTCCACTTTACCCAGCACACTAACGTGAGAAGGGTCCATGAGAGTGGGAGTGGAGGAGGACGCAGTCGCCTTCTTGTCTTTCCTGTCTTTATAAGTAGGGGTAGACAATTGCTGGATCTGTTCAGAGTTAAACCCTCTACAGATAACACATTCCTTCTTCTGGATGCAAGGGTCGTTGCCTAGCCCTTTGTCCCTACAACGTGCACACTTGGAGTGGATGTCGAACCCAGCCATAGCATGTCTGCAGGAACCTCGTCTTTGTCCTGGAGATGACATAGTTGTAGATAATACTTCTAAATAACTTTAAAAGTAAAATAAAATGGTTGCGTTCGGTGTAGAACAAAAAATTTGCTTGTCGAGAAAACACGTCTTCACTCCCCACGCGCCAAACAAAAAAGATGCTATGACGTCACGATGTCTAGACAGGAAGAGGAAGTACGATGCGCCACCTGGCGAATGCACTCTCCTGGCCGGTCCTGCCGGTATTATATACAGGATGTCTTTTTCTTATGTTTGGTGGGACCGGTCGCGCCGACCGGTAAAGCAATTGTCCATTGGATAGGATGTATTAACGCAATAAAATGCTAATATTCCCATATTTAGACTTAAAAGATCTCCAATATAATAGCATGCATTTGTTATTTATTTTGAGAATACACATTGGCCGATGATTTGTATTCTGGTTTTCACCAAAGATCCTCTTTGTCTTCATATATTTACTTCACAATATCACATAATTTTCAATGTATATATTTTAGTTTACACCATGTTATTGGTAAAATAAATGTATACGATTTTACATTTCTGAACTGGATTGCTGGATAAATAGTGTTTCCTCAGTTTTACACTCCAAAAATTGATGTTGCATATCCAACAACTATTTTGTTTACCTTTCTGTGTTGGCAAATTTCGATAGATTTATTTTAAATCTAAAGCATGCATTTAAAACATAGACAAGCCATACATACACACATACAGAAAAAAAGACAAACTAAATCCTGTTAATTAATCTTTCAGGTTGTTTTAAGGAGCCATAATGAGATTTCTGCTTGAAATTAGTGCATAAAGTTGGCACCTGACCAAACAAGATACAGCATACAAATCATATATTTTGTATCAACGATCCCCAGTAGTTAGTAGTTATAGTTTTAATTAATTGGATTGATCATATTTGTGCCAACTTTGAGACTTGTGCCAAATTACCAACCCAAAGTAGTCAATGTGTCTCCTTTGTTCTTGAGACTTCTATGATCAAGTAGTGATCAAGTCTGACACTGATCACATGGATCTGTCTTCTACACCCCTGACTTTGTGTATCTGTTGGATCTCGATGTATTTATAGGAAATTACTCTGACCTGCCTGATTTACGAGTCTTGGAAAGATGACCGACTGGCATCTGACAGATTCAATGGATCCCTCAATCTGGATTACAGTGAGCATGACAGGCTCTGGCTGCCTGATCTCTACTTCCCCAATGAAAGGGACGCTGATGTCCACACCTCTCCTCTACCAAACAGACTCTTCCAGTTATCAAATGATGGGAGTTTACGATATACCCAAAGGTATAACTTTACTGGTTGAATGCCAACGTCACTTTGCCAAATCCTTGTAAACATTAGTTGTATTTTGTCTTAATTACAACATATTATAATGCAACCACAAATTAAGATATTCAGATGCCCGAAAAGCCACAATATACTTAACTTCATAAAGCAGATATCCAGGATTCCAGGTATCTGTATGAAATACAAAATCAAACATATTTCCACCTGGTTACACAATCCTGTCATTCAAATCATATTCATATTAAAACTCTCTCACTTGTCCAAGAAGGGCGTGTTGTATAAAAACTTGATTTCTTAGATTTACAATTAAGTTTTATGGCCAGGACGGTAAGTGACTTTGAATTTCATGTAGTAGAAAATGTATTTCTTGAAAGTGTTAAGTTGGATTAAAGGCAATAAAAGTATCATTGAAAGATCTATAACTAAAACAACATATTAACCATTGCCAACTTTTTGTGTTAAGCTTCGGGTATTTAAAGAACACCTTTCTTTTATAAATTATCATGATCAGCACTTTATTACCTGATGTATGATAAAACTCTACTATATGTGTTTTGTTTCAGAATCACACTGAAGCTTGGATGTGACATGGATCTGTTCCTATATCCACTGGATAACCAAACCTGTAAAATATTTATTGAAAGCTGTGAGTCGTATTACTTTGACATATATATTTACCTGATTACGTTTGGTCTGTCCCTTCTCTTGCTGGTTTCAGGGAAAATGCTAAAATGTTATCCCTTCAAAAAGGCTTTAACTCTTAGCCATAAACTAACCAGTATCTCTGTGGTATGTCTATGGTATAATGATTATTGAATTGGTTTTTGGTATAGAACCTTAGAATCTGCCTTAGGCAGAGATTAAGCACTATAAGGTCTTGACCAGACTAGAATAGAATAAGCTAGAAATCCCCCAAAGTGTGTTTTGCTAGGTGTTACCTAAACATGCAAAATGCCCCCGCGGACCATTTTAGACTTAATGCACCAGCTCCTCATAGTCCTTGAACACTGATGCTGCATGATTTTGTATTTAGGTATTCACCAATATAGAAGATAATGTGACTGTATGGATGTTGAAATTCTTCTCAATCTGTACATGACTTAAAGAAGGCACTGGTCAAATGGAAAATAAATGACTTTGTTAAATATTCATCACCAGTCCAAAGACTGGGGAATGGCAGTTATTGGAAAGGTTTTATATTATGAAAAAGTTTTTTATAATGTGTGTTAGAATATTTTGATTAAAAATTACTGTTGTATGTTATTATTATGTTGTATCTTATTATTATGTTGTATGTGTGTTTGCACGTGCTGTTGAACAGCAATTTCATCGGCACTGTTCAATATTTCCATTTTATATCTATTCATTTAAAATGCTGTTAAGTTCTACCTGTTAGTTCTTACATTGTATGCTTGGTAGCCAATGTGATTAATTAAAAGGTGAATTTGTGTTTGGTTAGTTTGTTTCATTACCATGAATATACAGTATAAAAATACATAAAAAACTAGTTTCACTGCTTTGACCATATACCTAATTCACATTTATCAACGGTGTATCAGAAATACTGCAACATTTACTAAAGCTGCACCATAAGGAACATATAGTGATTCGTTTGTACCATTATTTATTTCAGTCACATACAATACAGATCAAATGGTTCTAAAGTGGAATGGAGACTCTCAACTCACCATAGCCCCAGACGCCAGGTTACCTGAGTTTGACATCACTGGCCTGTCCTCGGGAGAATGCGAGGATGACAATCCCTTCACAGGTGGGACAAAAATATGTCTATCATGCAACTAGTGCTTCATAGAGCTGTCTTGAAACTATAAAGACCATGTCATAAGAGGCAGTTACAATCCAAAGCTAATGTCTGAAAAGGTTTTATAAATATTTACCTTTACCAGAGTGTCTTATAAGCATACAAACGAGGCTGGGTTTATTCAAAACTGGCTGTAAACATTTCTGTATAAAAACAGAGCACTAAAATACACTATATTCTATTTATATGCTATTCTATATTCCAGGTTCCTTCCCCTGCATCTATGGGGAGATCCAAATCCAAAGAGACCGTATGTACTACATCTTCCACATCTACATACCCAGTATGCTAGTGGTGATGCTGTCCTGGGTGAACTTTTGGATCGATGCAGGTGCAGTTCCTGCAAGAGTGTCACTGGCTATCTTAACTGTGGTTACTATCAACTCACAGAACTCAGGTACAAGATTAATACTATTTTACAATAAGTAGGTTTGGTGATCTAGTAGTAACTCACCTTTTACTTCTGAAGCTGTAGATTCCTGCAGCTCCCGCAAATTCGGATGTGCGGTGATGTAGTGACAAAACACTTATCTTTCACACCTAAGGTCGTGGGTTCTTCCGGTTCCTGCTATAGTGTACATGTGTATCATGGCTTTATTGGTCCACTGACAAAAACTGAGCTAACATAATGATCCTAACGCCCATTGCATTTGGGTGCATAGTTTTGTAATGGTTAGACAATCATAGTCCATACCTTTGCATTCTTAGTTTCTACCATCCTTGGTCACACTAGCTGTGTACTATGAACTCTCCGAATTCAAAAGGTACAAGGCACCAAATTCAGATAAACAATTTAAGGTAGTCATTCAGGGCCGTGGTGTGTTACAACACTAGTCTCTAATGATGAGTTATGAACCATGGCTCCAAACTTTAGATGTGAAAGTTGGAAGTTGTTTGCCAATACCTGGTAGTTTGGTTTCTGATTTAATGCTCCAAAATGATATGAGCTGATTCTGGTTATGCGATATGTGGCATCTCTCATTTGTTTTAGACAAGATATTAAAGCCTATATATATAATATATATATACATATATAACAGAACTTTTTCACCTTACGATACGATTTTTTTCAACTTTTCACCTTACCTTACTCTTTCACCTTATGGTATATTTATAGCTACATAATATATACAAACTATTGTCACTTCTTTGTGCATTTGTAACGCTGATGATCAATAGTAAGAAAATATGAAAAACATTCACTGGTATGTATTTCCTGATGTTATGGTCAAATATGTGATGGAAGAGGCAATATAACACTGGACCACTCAAACATCTGTTGTAATATAGATCAAATAACTTATACCATTTATATGTTATATTTTCCAGGTATTACCTCTAAAATACCCCGTGAATCCTACACTAAGGCTATAGATGTCTGGATGGGTACCTGTATGGCATTCGTGTTTGCTGGTCTGATAGAGTACTGCCTGGTGAATGTGTACAACAGAAAGGAGAGGACCGATAAGGACTTCCACAACAGTGACATCCCTGACAGTGACAATGAAGACCCTCTGAATGATTCAGAGGTGGATATCCACAGAGGTGATCCCCTGGCCAACAACATGGGAGCACACGTCAAAACAATCAAAACCTGGACAAAGTCTGTCAAGGTAAATGTTCAATAAACAGATTTGAATCATTTATACAACGCCAAATTGATGTAAACAGTCTCTCAGGCACTGGCAATTGTCCAAAAGGTTCAATAGCAAAGAAGTCAATATTCTATGCTCTTAGTAATTGAGGTGAGAAGACTAGCCTGCAAAGATGAGTTAGTAGTTCTTAAATATAAAGATACAGGTGCTTGTGGCATGACTACAAGTCGTAATCTATTCCACTCGAACTGCAAAACAAAGGCTACCAACTTGTTTCTAGATATGGAAAATAGACACCAACAATCTGTTTCCAAGAACAAATTTGCTGGGATTTGCCATTGCTCTCAGATAAGGAGCTTTGTCAGAATTGAGAGATATAAACACTGAAGTTCACAAGCAGTCATGGCTTCTTGGAGAAACAAACTAAAGGTTAATCTTTTCTTCCCAGGTTTGGGTGACAATTTAATGAAAATGTTCTCAGCCTTAATACGTTCTCTTAGCAAGGCCTCTATATAGAAGGTTTATCAGTTGGGTTTTTCACTTGAAATATATATTCATTACTTATTCTGGCAGTAATGAATATACTTCGAAGGAGATCAAAAGAGAGTCACCCTAATTGACCTATATGAACCACAATCTATTACCAAGTCCAACATTATGCCACCCATCAGCCTTTTTCTGTCATGGTATTTTACAAGTAAAATAAATTGATTACACGGTTTTCAATTGGTTCAATCCACATAAAAAAGTGTTTGTTGTGTTGCTGACGATGTTAGCACTTCTCTTTTATATTTTTATACAAACAGCTGGTCAAGATGCAGAAGAAGAGTTTGAAAAAGAGGGCCAGACGTTTTGCCAAACTAAAATGGCTGCGCTGGAGCACTAGCAGAGGCATGTTGATTGACGTCATATCCAGGGTCCTATTTCCGGTGGCTTTCATAATTTTCAACTTTGTCTACTGGCTTGTGTATTTAGTATTCCCCATGGAGCTTGGGTTGTTCAATTAGTAATATTTAATAATGTTACAATAGAGATGATTAAACATCGTATACATTGTGATGAAAAATTTATTTGTTCAATGTAATAAATCAAGGCTTCAGATTTTATTCTGTAATTATTGCATGAAATTTTCGCTAGTAGGGAAAAACTAAGTCTCAGCATTTTAAATTTTGTACAATTAAACTAATTTGTTCCAATGTAGTGGATAAATATAGGATACAGACTTTGCATCAGGCGTTGTCAGTATCACTGATATCTTGGAATCTAGAGAGTACTTTCGTGATTTGTTTGAGCTGAATTCTATGTTTTGCTTTCATGTCTATGTTCCCCTTTGTGCGGGGCTATTTGATTGGGCAATTCAAAAACACAACATTTTTAATATCCCGGAATTGGAATAGTTTGACACTGGCAGGATGGTTTACGGAATATATCCTACCAACCATAGCCTACTTTCAATGTACTTAAATTGCATGTAATGTTTATGGGTTCAATAAAATAAATATAATAGTGCTTAAAATGGATGAAAAGGGCATTACAGGAAATTTTGAAGTAAAACTTAGATGTTCAATAACATACAGATCAATGATTTGTGTGCCTAGTTGTTTTTTTTGCAGTAAATATTCATTATCCGTTAGAACCTGTCTCTGTAATGCATAATTTGTGTAACAAAAGAGACTTAGTTAATTTATGTTTTTTCGTTAGCTGTATTCATATGAAAAAAATGTTATGCTATATACTTACCATGCATCGCAAACTTTGACAAGCATTAATAAATTCATTATTTTAAATATTCTAAATTGAAACTCCTGTACAAATGCAAATTAAAGTTAGAACCACATTGATCTGCAAAAAAAAGAGAAGCTTTTAACCTGCTAATACAAGCATCGTTCCATCCTACAACCAAATAACATTGTTCTAAGTTTCCAATTCTTTGGATTTCATCCTGGTTTTGAAAGTTTATCTGGGGTTTAGCACAATACTTTCATTGCTTATTGCCAGGTAGACTCGACAGTTTGTGCCTTCACAAACTAAATCAAATAAAAAATAATTTATTTTCAAATTTCAGCATATATTCTGTATGTGCTTGGTCATACCATGCAGTTTAAATAAACTTATATATCCCATGTGCCATTTTTACTAATTGAATTGTTCATAAAACTGCTGGGGAACTGCTGTGAGTTTCCAAATCAATTCTTTGTCACACTCTTCTGCACGCCAACATGGAAAATGACTCTTTGGACTATCACTCGTAGTTCCACCCCATTTACAAATATTATCACTATTATTATTATTCTGGCGTTATGAAAGTTCCTCTCTTTCAAAATACATGGTGCTTGACACATACAAATTATACATTCAACTAACTATAAGCAATGTTCACATCTGGCAGCTCTCTCGAACATGTTTAAGATATACATAAAAATAATTAAATTCCAAAATTATAAAAGTAGGGAATGTTTTATGTGGGCGTTCCACCACACAACTAAGCTTCCCGATTAAGCGTTTTTGGGAGTCGGTTTCAAATATTTGCTTAGTCCCAGACGTTCTGTAAGGGTCGGTAGTTGTCGGTTGTGGCCGTGAGAGAAATCAAACATGTTTGATATTTTTCACGACTCAAACCGATTCTCATTTCCCGCCGACAACAAAATGTCCAGTCCCAGGCTTCCTCAGGCCTCCTCAGACCCAAATTTACACAGTCCTATGTTGTCCCAGGCGTCCCCTATGTTGTTCCAGTTGTCCCCTGCGACCCTTAGTCCCAGGCCTCCGTAGCTTAGTCCCAGGAAGCCTGTTTGGCAGTCCCCGACTCATAACAGATCTTTGAAGTTTCATGCGTGTGAAAGTGATTCGGTTTCATTAGTCCCAGGAAGCCTCAGACCGTCTCAGGTGTCCTGGGACTAAGAAATCTGGGTCTGGGACTAAGCCCCGACTAAGAGAAGCCGACCCTAACTGATCCAAGCCGGCGCCCTCAGGCTGCCTGGGACAACACAAATTTAGTCCACGACGGTCTGAGGACGCCCCAGGAGGCCTGGGACTAAGAACTGATTAACAGCTGACTGTTTTCCGCTCGTCGGAAATTAAAACGAGGCAATGAGGGGGTCTGGGACTATATTATGCCCCTGTTCCACCAAAGGATTAAGCCCCGATCCTGTCTGGGACCCTTAATCGTGGACAGTTGGTGGAAAAAAAGGTAAAATGGGCGGGAATAGTGAATCGGTATTGAAGTCTGGGATTAAGTACAGATCATCCTCAGGAAGCCTCAGGACGCCTCAGGCAGCCCCAGATAGTCCCTGACTGGTCTGAGACTAAGAACCGACTAAGCCAGTTTTCTGGTCAGTTTCAACCACGATCTTGCCATACATATACCGACTGGGTCCCAGGACGCCTCAGGCCTTCTGGGACTAAGAGCCGACTAACCCACGATTAACTCCCGGCGTCCTCAGGCCTCCTCAGTATTCCCCAGACCAGGATCGCCGATTCTTGTTTTTGTAGGAAAGCTGGATTTTCTGGGTATATATATAAATTCCGCAATCTAATCATCATTACTTTTATGGGAACACAGCAGGATGCCACCTTTTAATGGAAGACAGATTCAACAACAACTTAGGGCTTTTTTGGTTTTTATTCAGTTACAAATAATCATGTATTTCCTATTTCTACGTCGACCACGGTAACCACCACAAGCACCACCACCAGCCATACAGAGACCTAGAAGAAGGCACAACAGGTGGGTCAGGCCATGGCTACTACAGAGAGAGGAGAGAGGGGCCTACCACAACATTATGGCTGATCTGTATGCCACAGACATTCCAGGATTCACCAATTACATGAGGATGACCCCAGAATTCTTTGAAATGATAAAGACCAGACTGGAACCACGTCTAGCCAGGCAGGCCACCAACTACACAGCTCCTATCAGTGTTGGGGAGAAGTTAGCCCTCACCATCAGATATCTGGCCACTGGAGAGTCGTACACATCACTATCCTGTCAGTTCAGGGTTGGAAGATCCACCATTTCCAAGTTTCTACCAGAGGTCTGCAGGGCCATCCAGGATGAGTTCACCAGAGAGTACCTCAAATGTCCTACTACTCCAGATGAGTGGAAAGAACTGGATAGGGAATTCAGGATCAGGTGGAATGTTCCTCATGCCCTGGGAGCCCTGGATGGGAAGCATGTGGCCCTGAAGAAACCCAAGAACACTGGAGCCCTGTACCACAACTACAAGGAGTTCTTTTCCATTGTGATGTTGGCCCTGGTAGATGGGCAGTACAAGTTTAGATGGGTGGATGCTGGTACAGCTGGATCTTGCTCAGATGCCCAGATATTTAATGCCTCTCAGCTGAAGAGGAGGATTGAGGATGGCAGGATAGGCTTCCCTGACAAAGCTCCTATAACCCAGGGTGGTAGAGATGTCCCCTACTTCATCCTGGCAGATGATGCGTTTGCCCTGAAGACCTGGCTCATGAAACCCTATGGCAGAAGGATGTTAACAAGAGAGGAAAGGATCACCAACTACAGAATATCAAGGAGCAGGAGAGTTGTTGAGAACGCTTTTGGCATCCTGGTTTCAAGATTCAGAGTGATGAGGACCACCATTGAACTACCCCCAGAAACAGTCAGAGAAGTGGTATTCACCTGTGTGGTTCTGCACAACATACTGAGAAGCCAGTATCAAGGTCAACATGGTGGTCAGCAGCCTGGGGAGGATGATGATGATGATGTGCCTGGTGATTGTGGATTGGTTGGTGGTGCTGCTGGTGGAGGCCAAGACAGAAACCCTGCTAGAGAAGCCAAAAGACAGAGGGATTACCTCAAGGACTACTTCAATAATGAGGGAGCCGTGGCCTGGCAAGATGGCAGAATAGAACTCCTGCTGCAGTAACCAGTCCTTTTCAGGACTAACTATAACAGTCCTTTTCAGGACTAACAAACAGTCCTTTTCAGGACTACCAATTATTCCAAAAACAATTAATGAGCTATGCTTGCTTCAGACAAACCCCATGCAAACATAACTTGTACAGACGGACAAACAGACAAACCCCATGCCAAACATAACTTGTACAGACGGACAAACAGACAAACCCCATGCCAAACATAACTTTTACAGACAGACAAACAGACAAACCCCATGCCAAACATAACTTGTACAGACGGACAAACAGATGAACCCCATGCCAAACATAACTTGTACAGACGGACAAACAGACAAACCCCATGCCAAACATAACTTGTACAGACGGACAAACAGACAAACCCCATGCCAAACATAACTTGTAAAGACGGACAAACAGACAAACCCCATGCCAAACATAACTTGTACAGACGGACAAACAGACAAACCCCATGCCAAACATAACTTGTACAGACGGACAAACAGACAAACCCCATGCTAAACATAACTTGTACAGATAGGCAAACAGACAAACCCCATGCTAAACATAACTCTCAAATCTTTAAAAACTACACCCAAAATTTGCCTTAAACTTAGAATCAATTATAGACAAATAACTGAGAGTAAGAGAGAATTTTTGTGATATCTTTTAAAATATTACAAATGTCCCAATAAAATCTGTTTCCTTGCTTAAAAAATATTATAAAATATCATCACCCAAATGGATGTGTTGAGGGTGCAGTTCATGTGTTTGTGGAATTTTTTTTTTGGGGGGTGGGATAATTCTGTTTCCAAATTTGTGTGTCAGTTTCTTGGTTGGTGGTTATGTTTACTAGTGGGTTTGTCTGTTTTTGGGTTGGTGGCTATGTGATAACCAAAAATCTTTAACTCTAGGGATTGTGTGAGTGTTGGACTTTTTTTTTACAAAGTTAAAACAATCCCATGGCTTTTAAGTTGCAAATGGGCATATTATTGGCCATAATTGGAGTTCATTTATCAATATTTTTTTATATGTGGCCTTATTTTTGTTAAGTGTATTACCACGGATTATTTTATGTTTGGGGTGGTGTAAGTGTTGGGCTTTTTTTTCTTGTGATAAGTATTTGTACTGTTTTTTTTGTTTTGGGAGGGGAATTGGAATAACTTGCAGCTGAATAATTGTTTTTGGAAGATTTGGTGGCCCTAAAAAGGGCCTGGCAGGTCAAAGACCTGCCCTGACTGGATGGCTACTGAGGAGGCTGCTGCTGTTGAGGCAGTGCTGAAGTGGTGATAGTAAAGAGCTGCTGCTGCGGTTGCTGCTGCTGAGGCTGCTCGACGATCTGTGTTGATGTTAGATCTGGGAGCTGGCTTAATATTCCACTTAGGTTGTGTCTGCTCCCTTCGTCCTGTACAGTTAGGACTGATGTAGGGTTACCGAAGCCAATGGGACTTGGTGTATAGTACACAAAACTGCTGCCAGCTGCTGCTTGAGTGGAACTAGACGCCTGTGGTTGTTGGCAGTAGCCCGACCCTCTGGGACTCCGTGGTAATAGTGGCTGATCTTCTGGGCAGTGACTGACGTCTACGGTTGCTCTTAATACTTTCAATGTCTCTAAATATCCTGCCCTTTAGGTCTTCAAATTCTTCTTGGCTTATCTTTTCGGCCTCTGATGCCACGTAGTCAAAGAAGGGCTGCCTGTCTGACTTCTGCTGCAGAAAACCTGAGATCAATGTCCTCATCTGGTCAAAGTGCTCGAGAATCTTGGAGTCTGTTGAAATGGGTGTAGATGTAAGGATGGACTGACTCCTCTCCCTCAGGACACTGGACTCAAGTAGACCCACGAGATTTGTCCTGCTTGCTGGTATTTGGACTGGCCTCGAACCCTGAACTTCTGTTGGCCCCCTTTCATCTGATGTGGGTTTTAAGGAAACCCATCTGTTGGTAGACCCAGGACTGTCTATTGGTCATCTCCCTCGGGGCTTGGCCAGATTGGAGCTTGGACAGCTTGCCATAACGCGTTCACTGGGATTCGAACCAACGTCTGACATCAAAGGGCTGGAGCTTCAGTTCTGCAGATATTTCTGCCCAGAGAGCCTCTCTTCTGTTCCTGTCGTGGAACCGTGGATGTTCCTTGTCATACAGTTCTGGGTGCTGCTTTGCAAATTCTACAATGGAAATTTCCTGACTGTCAGTAAAAGTTGCAAACACCCTGGCTCTCTTGGCTGATGAATGGCACTCTATATCTTCTTCACACCTCTCTTCTTCTTCTACAGCTTCCTCAATAGCTTCTGGACGTTCCTCAATCTCCTCCTCCTCTCTCCTCTCAATCCCTTCCTCTGCAACTTCAATCCTTTCCTGTTCTTCACTTTCCTTCTCCCTCTCATCCATCTTTTTCCCTCCTCTCTTCCCTCCTTTCTCTTTCCTCATAATCCAGTCGACAAAATAATAAAAAAATAGTAAAATGTGTCTCCTAACTGTAAAATTTGCCTTAAGCTCAAGTATTATATAATATTTAAAAAAACTGAAAACCCCTACAAAACAGTGACACACATCTCTCAGTAGCCAAACAGTCAGTAACAACAAGAATATGTGCGCGGTCGCTTATATAGTCCCAGACCCCCTCATTGCCTCGTTTTAATTTCTGGAGCGCGGAAAACAGTCGGCTCTTAATCGGTTCTCAGTCCCAGGCCTCCTGGGGCGTCCTCAGACCGTCGCAGACAAAATTTGTGTTGTCCCAGGCGGCCTTAGGACGCCAGCTTGGATCGGTTAGGGTCGTTACCCTTAGTCGGGGCTTAGTCCCAGACCTTGATTTTTGGGTCCCAGGACACCGCAGACAGTCTGAGGCTTTCGGGGACTAATGGACCTGATTCACTTTCACACGCATGAAATTCATACGCATCATATATGAGTCGGGGACTAACAACCGGCCTCGTGGGACTAAGCTACGGAGGCCTGGGACTAAGGGTCGCAGGCGGCCTGGGACAACACACGACTGTGTAAAATTGGGTCTGAGGAGGCCTGAGGTAGCCTGGGACTGGACATTTTGTTGAGGGCAGGAAATATGAATCGGTTGGAGTCATGAGAAATATCAAACATGTTTGATTTTCCTCACGGCCTCAACCAACCACAACCGACCCTTACAGAAGGTCTGCGACTAAGCAAATATTTCAAACCGACCCTCAAAAACCCTTAATCGGGAGCCTTAGTCGTGTGGTGGAACACCCACATAAGCGACCGCGCACACATTCTCATTGTTATTGACTGGTTGGCTACTGAGAGACGTGTGTCTCTGTTTTGTAGCGGTTTTTATTTTTTTAAATATCATATAATACTTGAGCTTAAGGCAAATTTTACAGTTAGGGGACACATTTTACTTTTTTACTTTTTTTTGCTATTGACTGGAGGTACAGAGGAGGGTACACAAGAGACTGAGGAGCGATTGGAACTTACTGAGGAAGCTTGCGAGGAAGAAGAGAGGTGTGAGGAGGATTTAGAGAGTCACTCGGCAGCCAAGAGAGCCAGGGTCTGTTCAACTTTCACTGACAGCCAAGAAACTGCAATTGTGGAGTTTGTGAAGGAGCATCCAGAGCTCTATGACAAGGAGCATGCACGTTTCCATGACAGACAGAAGAAGGAGGCTCTCTGGGCAGAAATCTCTGCAGAACTGAAGCTCCAGCCATTTAATGTCAGAAGATGGTTCGAATCTTATGGCAAGCTGTCAAAACTACAATCTGGCCAAGTCCCAAGGGAGATGACCAAGAGACAGTCCTGGGTCTACCAGCAGATGGGTTTCCTTAAGACCCATATCAGACGAAAGGGGGCCAGCAGAAGTTCAGGGTTCGAGGCCAGTCCAAATACCAGCAAGCAGGACGAATCTCGTGGGTCTACTACTGATACAGAACACCTTGAGTCCAGTGTCCTCAGAGAGAGTAGAAGTCAACCGATGTTCACATCTACATCAGTTTCAACAGACTCCAAGATACTCGAGCACTTTGACCAGATGAGGACATTGATCTCAGGTTTCCTGCAGCAGAAGTCAGACAGGCAGCCCTTCTTTGACTATGTGGCATCAAAGGCTGAAAAGATGACCCAAGAGGAATTTGAGGACCTTAAGGGCAGAATTGTTAGAGATATTGAAAGCATTAAGAGCAACCGTAGACATCAACCACTAGCCAGAAGATCAGCCACTATTACCACGGAGTCCCAGAGGGTCGGCATACTGCCAACAACCACTCAACAGGCGTCTACTTCCACCCAAGCAGCAGCTAGCAGCAGTTACATCTACTACACACCAAGTCCCCTTGGCTTTGGCAACCCTCCATCAGTTCTAACAGTACAGGACGAGGGCAGTAGACACAACTTATCATTGAGCAGCCTCAGCAGCAGCAGCAGCCGCAACTCTTCACTATCACCACTACAGCACCGCCTCAACAGCAGCAGTCTCCTCAGTAGCCATCCAGTCAGGGCGGGTCTTTGACCTGCCAGGCCCTTTTCAGGGCCACCCAAATATTCCAAAAACTATTATTTAGCTGCAAGTTATTCCAATTCCCCTCCCAAAACATAACAGTTCAGTACAAATACTTATCACAAGAAGAAAAAAAAAGTCCAACACCTACACCACCCCAAACATGAAACAAATAACCCATGGTACCACACATAACCAAAAAAGGCCACATAGAAAAAAAATAAATAAATAAACTCCCAATATGGCCAGTAATCAGCCCATTTTAGCTTAAAATCCATGGGATTGGTTAAAATCTTTAATAAAAAAGTCCAACACCTACATCATCCCTAGAGTTAAAAGGCATTATAACATACTTACCAACCCACAAACACACAAACCCAATACCAAACCTAACCACCAACCCACAAACACACAAACCAAATACCAAACAGAACCCAAACCAAAGAACTGACAAACTATTTTACAAACATAACCCCCATCATTGTAAAGAAAACCAGTTTGGTGGTTATATTTCCTAAATATTTGTGAAGTGGAGTAAAAGATTTTAATTTTAAGATTTCCAAGAAAACATTTCTGTTTCAAATATTTTTCCCCCCAAAAAAACAAATGTAAGTAAAATTAGGCTGTATCTTTCAAAATATATACAATATTTATGCAATTTAGGAACTTATGTTTGGCTTTGTGTGTTTCTTTTTATAATTATGTTTAGCACTGGGTTTGTCTGTTTGTTAGTTGGATGACTGGCATTTATTTCTGTCTGTTTGTTGGGTGGGTGAATTATGTTGGCCATGGGGTTTGTCTGTTTGTTGGTGGCGTGACTTATGTTCGGTAATGTTTGGGTTATTTTGAACAAGCATAGCTGATTAATTGTTTTTGGAATATTTGGTAGTCCTGAAAAGGACTGGTTACTGCAGCAGGAGTTATATTCTGCCATCTTGCCAGGCCACTGCTCCCTCATTATTGAAGTAGTCCTTGAGGTAATCCCTCTGTCTTTTGGCTTCTCTAGCAGGGTTTCTGTCTGGACCACCACCAGCAGCACCACCAATCAGTCGACAATCACCAGGCACATCATCATCTTCATCATCTCCAGGCTCTTGTCCACCATGTTGACCTTGATACTGGCTTCTCAGTATGTTGTGCAGAACCACACAAGCCATGACCACATCCCTGACTGTTTCTGGGGGTAATTCAATAGTAGTCAACATCACTCTGAATCTTGAGACCAGGATGCCAAAAGCATTCTCAAAACTCTCCAGCCCCTTGATATTCTGTAGTTGGCAATCTTTTCCTCTCTGGTTAACATCCTTCTGCCATTGGGTTTCATGAGCCAGGTCTTCAGGGCAAAGGCATCATCTGCCAAAATGAAGTAGGGGACATCTCTACCACCCTGGGTTATAGGAGCTGGGTCAGGGAAGCCTATCCTGCCATCCTCAATCCTCCTCTTCAGTTGACAGGCATTAAATATCTGGGCATCTGAGCAAGATCCAGCTGTACCAGCATCCACCCATCTGAATCTGTACTGCCCATCTAGCAAGGCCAACATTACTATGGAAAAGAACCCCTTGTAGTTGTGGTACAGGGCTCCAGAGTTCTTGGGCTTCTTCAGGGCCACATGCTTTCCATCAAGGGCTCCCTTGGAACATTCCACCTGATCCTGAATTCTCTTTCCAGTTCGTTCCACTCATCTGGAGTAGTAGGACATCTTAGGTACTCTCTGGTGAACTCATCCTGGATGGCCCTGCAGACCTCTGGTAGAAACTTGGAAATGGTGGATCTTCCAACCCTGAACTGATAGGATAATGATGTGTAGGACTCTCCAGTGGCCAGATACCTGATGGTGAGGGCTAACTTCTCCCCAACACTGATAGGAACTCTGTAGTTGGTGGCCTGCCTGGCTAGACGTGGTTCCAGTCTGGTCTTTATCATTTCAAAGAATTCTGGGGTCATCCTCATGTAGTTGGTGAATCCTGGAATGTCTGTGGCATACAGTTCAGCCATAATGTTGTGGTAGGCCCCCTTCTCCTCTCTCTGCAGTAGCCATGGCCTGACCCACATGTTGTGCCTTCTTCTAGGTCTCTGTCTGGCTGGTGGTGATGGTGGTGGTGCTGCTGCTTGTGGTGGTTGCTGTGGTCGACGTACAGATAGCAAATACATGATTATTTGTAACTGAATAAAAACCAAAAAAGCCCTAAGTTGTTGCTGAAGCTGTCTTCCATGAAAAGGTGGCATCCTGCTGTGTTCCAATAAAAGTAATGATAATTAGATCGCGGAATTTATATATATGCCCAGAAAATCCAGTTACTTTGCAAAACAAGAATTGGCCATCTTGGTCTGGGGAAGACTGAGGAGGCCTGAGGACGCCGGGACTTAATCGGGGGTTATTCGGGGTTTAGTCCCAGGAGGCCTGAGGCGTCTTGGGACCCAGTCGGTATGTGTACGACAGGATCGTGGTTGAAACCGACCAGAAAACTGGCTTAATCGGTTCTTAGTCGCAGACTAGTCGGGGACTGTCTGGGGCCGCCTGGGGCCTCACCAGGCTTCCTGAGGCCGATCTTTACTTAATCCCAGGCTTTGATAACAGTATTTCCGCCCATTTTACCTTTTTTTCACCGACTGTCCATGATTAAGGGTCGCCGACAGGATCGGGCCTTAGTCCTTTGGTAGAACAGGGGCATAAGAATTACAAGGTCTGAAATATACGACAAATTAATCAAGAGATAGTTGAACAAAAAGTCACATTTTGATACATTTTTGGGGGCATATTTTGTCAACATACAAGAGTTTTTCGAATGTAAAAACACTGTATTTAATAATAAAAATTACTGACTTATCAGCTTTGTAATTAATAAAATGTGTCATTTAGAATGTTGATCAGTTGATAGAAATCGATAGCCATGAATTATTGCGTTGAATATACACTCAAATAACAGTGGTTAATGTTTGAAATCCAACTCATATCTTTTTCATAAGCTTGTCAAATAGATTTCTTAGGTAGATCATATTCATATGTCTTGGTTGTGTCATAAATTAATGAAATATATTTGCAGCACAAAATTAGTTACATAAAAATAGCATCGGAGATGCTCATACCCCACAGTCTAGAAAATATAAATTTCAACTCTATGAGATATAGAAGTAGTTAAACTGTACAAAGATCGGGATACTTTCAGAGCAGTATCAGTTATATAAAGGTCCAAATAATGTTTAGGAAGAGAAAATAATGTCAAAGAGAAAGAAAATGTATATAAAGTTAAAGTATTAAAACAGGATAATTCAATAGCAAGATGACAGCATTAATCAATAAACTAAAAATTATGAAGCTGTAAAATTTATTAATTGGAGAATAGCTGTCAGTGGAAATAGCACAATTATGTAAAAGAACAAATAATAATCAGCTGCAACAATCCATATATCTTTGTCATAAGAGAAAGATGTCTCAAAAATGGCAGATGAACACACTTTGGCAGAGCCAAAGTTAAAGGTCACACCATAACGCACATCTACACCCCCTAGCCGATGTCCCTACCAAGTGTCAACCTTCAATACCTTACAGAATCCAAGAAACAGTCCGGACAAGATTTTCAAAATTATGGTCACTGTGACAAGGTCAAAGGTCAAATCAAGGTCACAACATGGTGTTGCACACCTATACCCCCTGTCCAATGTCCCTACCAAGTATCAACTTCCTACACCTTACAGTCTCTGAGATACTGCCAGGACAAACTTTTTCCACCTCCCCGACTGCCTAGCCGCTCCAAACACCCAAACAGACACCATATGTGAAAACAATAACGTGACTGCCTCAAGGGCTGTGGGGTAAAAAGTAATTATCAATTTTAGTGCACATAATGTCATTTTCTCTATAAAAAATACAAGGAAAGTGGATAGTATATGACACTTGTGTTTGGTGAGTTAAAAATTATCATAATCTAATCTAATGTGGACTTTTATAGCGCTTAATCTCCATCACTGATGGACTCTAAGGCGCAACTGAATATAAAGCAAAGGCAGTTAACATTATTCCGAGGACATAGCCAGGTCATACCAAGGAGACACAGTGTGACAGGGGAGGCTATCATAATAGATCCCTAAGTTGAATTAAGCCAGAACACCTTCACAACCTACCTATCATTATGATCTTTGCTTGATATACATAAGGGCATAATTGTGTTTTCATACACACGGACACATTTGTGTAGTCATACGGACATTTAAGATCGGCACTAGCCCAACTTAATATACATGGGGACAGAATTATGGTGTAATACTGATATATCTGCGGTTATAATTGTGTATGTTTGGCGAGATAGATGTTGATAGCCTAATTGGAGGCTTGGCTTACTTTTACATTTGACAAAAATTTCAGTTTAGATGTGTTTGCATACACTGTAGTCTAGTGGCTAACACACTCCCCTAGGAACGCAGAGGACATGGGTTCAAATCCAAGTACAGACAGGAGTGGCTCGGATGTCCACTTAAATGGTGGTCATCTGTCATTGGGTCCTTTCCCGAGTGGAAGCATAATGAACCTCAACAACGTTGATAAATGGTAATACTTGAGTCTCTTTCCTTCAGTTAAGGGAATGTCAGTAACTTGAGAGTTGGGCTGTACTTAGTCCTGTAGTACATGGAGATATTGCACTGAATATAAATACAATACTTGCCTTTAGGGCACATGCTCCTAATACAGTCACAGTTTGGTGCACTTATATCTTTTAACATGTACGAATGGTTTATGAATACCAAATATTTATGTACATGTTTGAAGATGATATGGTAAAATTTGGCTAACGTGAGGGCATCATGGGGTATCCAACTGTTAACTGGCATACATGTGGGCATAATCATTTATTCATATTTATAGATATAAAGGTATGTCAATTTGTATGTTAATATACATGTGGACATAATTCGTTACTCGTGTTGATATATATGTGGACATAGTAATTCCTTTATGTTGAAATTTGTGTTGAGATAATTTTGCATTTTTCTTGATATATATGTTGACATAATTATGCCTTGTATTAACTTTGATGCGTCATCAAAGAAGAAAAATCGAAATGTAAATAAATAAAGACATTATAAAGTTGTCTGAAATTTATAACTCTCTGGATCTTGTTTTCATGTACTTGCATAATGGTAACACACTCACCTCCTACCTTTGAGGTCTGCAGTTCAAACCCTGGACCCTATGTGGGAAAGTTGGTGTTTGCTTAACCGTTGACTGCAGATTATAGTACAGAACCTCTACGAACTCTATGTACTGGTTTCCTCTAGCTATAAAACTGGATTAACACCTGCTTTGGTCCACGGATCAGTTTAGAGAGGAGAAAATGTCTGAATTTTTAAAAATGATCCCGGCAGTTTGGGGTGCATCTCGGACATACAGGACCTTGCTTTTATCTTCTTCTCGGGTCATAAGAATGGGAGTCACGCGATCTAGGGTACCCACAATCCTCCCTTGGGTACCTGTATCTGAGCTCACAGGTCTAAAGGTCACCCATAGAGACCTTAAAATCACTTTGGATGACCCACTACCCCACTGGATGCCTGTTGGGCATAAGGTGGTCAATCTTAACACATTGCTCTTCTCCTTTTGTTCCACACTTCTGACAACACTATAAAACAGCTTTTTGGGATGAATCCAGATGGGTGATATTTATTTCATAGGGAACACATGATAGAGGAATCAGAATCTCAGTAGCCATGCCTATAAAATTTTAGCTGCCCATATGACGATAACCTTCATGTCTACTATTTGAGAGATGTTGCAAATCATGAGGGAGGCATAGGCCAGGGCTCATAATCTCGGTCACAGGAGACTTAAGTCCAGGACCATAGTATGCTTGAAACTTTGTGGCTTAGTCTGCAGAGGAGCAGAACTGGTACTGAGCCCGCCTGGATGCTGGACTGCAGCTGGCACTGGTCTTAAGGTTTTGTGGCGCTGAGGGCTCAACCAGCAGTTTGGCAGATAATTTTAGGGTAGGACGTCACTGTGTGTAGATTTGATGAATATGAAGAAGAATGGTTAAACTCCCCTGACACTGAAAAGTGATGAAAGGCGTCTACTGCAGCAGATGGAATGTACTAGATACAGTTGAGGCACTTAATGGGAATCATGTGGCCATTAGATGTCCCCAAACAGTAGTGTGTGATCCAAGTACAAGAGCTATCACTCATTAACCTTTGCAGATACCCGCTACCTGTCCTCTGGATAGATGTGGGCATGATAGGCCTGATCCAGATCTTCCAGCAGTGCAACCTGAGAGAGAAGATCAAATTCGACTCAATTCCCACCATCTGAAAGAATTAGTCCCATCAGACCCTCCATGCAATTCTTCATCTTAACGGATGATGCTTCCACCCTCAATCCAAAAGACACTATTCACCCGTCTTACTCTAGATATATAACTATAGAATCAGTAGAGGGAGAAGGATGGTTGACAATGACTTTTGGATTCTCCCCAATTGGTGGTTGGTGTTCCTGTCCAACATAAAACAAGAAAGCTGGTGGCCACCATCACCAAGGCATGTTGTGTCTTTCAGAATATCCGGGCAAGATATGGCAAGTACACCGGGGAGCCGCAACTACTACAAGATGACCATGCATTGACCCAGTTGGAACCTAACAAGAGCTCCAAGCTGCTCCAGTATTTTATCAATGAGGAGACAATGACATTGCAACTAAAATACGCACAGCACCATGTACAAACTGCCCCACATGAAACAAATCTCATTCATACAGAGCACTACATAAATCCAACAAGGTCCCAATAAGCATAACTTGTCAACTTGATTGAGGGATCAGGATTCAAACCTTTTAACTTATATTTGAAAATATTTTTGGGTTAAGGGTTCAAGCCCTTTGATTTTTGTTTAAAAAATTGGGGGGGGAGGAGTTGTAACCCTTTGGCGCTAATGTTAAATTCTTAGGGTAAATGGTTCTAACCTTCTTTAAGTTAAGCTTTTTAAAATTTGGGGTCTATTAAGTTAAACTCTGAAACACTAAGGTCTATCAACTGTAAATCTTAAAACTTCAGTATATTAGCTTGACCAGATTGTTTACGTATTTTTTTATTTGTGCATTGTACAAGTTGTAGGATTTGTAACAATGTGTGATTGTGTGAGAGGTTAGTTGTGTCTAGTAAGTGTTTTGTTTTGCATTTGAAACCATTTAGTATTTTTGGAAGAAATGAGTGGACTTGAAAAGGGTTAATATATTTAATGTCCTTTTCAGGAAAAGAGGAACAGGAGGAGTTCACTGGAGCAGATCATGGAGGTGTGTCTGCTGGAGGTCTCAGGAAGTGAGTCGGAGCTGGTTGTTGCTGTTGTGGCTGATAAGCATTCTTCTGTGTCGATGAGAAGGTGTGATGTGTTAATCCTGCCAGTGTCTGGTTTTGCAAAAGAGTAGGCTGACAGAGGTGACTGATGTGCAAAAACCTGTTATGGTCACAGGCAAGCACGGTAGCAGTTACAGGCTGCTTTAAGTTGCAACAGGAAAAGACAAAAAGTTTAACTGAACAAATTTACTTAACAATTAAAATAATGATTACAGTCAACTGGTATGCTCTCAACAGTACACAGAATGATATAATAATGAAACCAATCTGACCTGACCACTGTAACTGATAGCTAAGTTTGTCCACTGTATACAGCAATCTGTCCTGTGATCTGTCCTGTGGTCTGTCCTGTGATCTATCCAGTGTTAACTAACACACAGATATCTGTATCCTGTGATCTGTTAAATGCTAAATAGCACGAAATGTCCTTATCCTGTTATCCTTTTGATTTATTTATTTATTTACTTGGGGTTTTTAAGTTGCTTTCAACACTGTACAGGTCATATCACAACGGGTAGTTAGAAGGGCAGAGGAAACCAGTACATACAGTTCATCAGGGTTTTGTACTGTAAACTGCTGACCAACGGCAAGCCACTGCCAGCTTTATATCCTAAAGTCTAACAGACCTCTAAGGTCACCTTAATCTCAATTTCCTCCCCACTGAATCAGTCAGGTCTTCAGTCCCTCCATCAGTTTCCCTTTATCTGTAAAGTGTAACAGTATGGCATAGTAATCACCACTTTAAGGTCACCTTACATTGTGGTGTATAGGGCTTAACCCTAGGTGGCCAGTTGGTTGGTTAGGAGCAAGTTGCTTCCATAATTTAAGGCCACCTTATTGTGTTTCAAGTTTTAATATATTATTAGTGTTGTTGTATGTAAATACATCTAGTAATCAAATTATAAATAAAATATTAAACCCCACTGTGTCGATTATCTGAGAGTAATGCAGTCCAGGACACTGTGTACTTGAGGGGGCTTGCTGTTTCTGATCCCTTTCTGATAAAATTGTCAGTGGGAAAACAGTTTGTGGACAAGTTTTACAGTATACATCAACATATTTCAACAATGAACTTTTTGCCATGTCAGAGACTTGGATTAGACCTGATACCATAAGTGCCAATCTTTCCGAAATCACCCCTCCAGGTTACAATCTGTATTAACAGTCATGAGAGGTCTGCTGTGGTGGAGGACTGGGGGTTTTCGTTAAAGATGGATTGGATTCTTCCGTTGTTCCTACAAAGACCTACACCACCTTTGAAAATTTCCTCATCAAGATATCCCTAAACAAAGAATCTTTTTTGACCAGTTTCAGTCACTGTTGGAGGATATTCATCACACCACTGAAAATTTGGTTATTTGGTTATCATAGGTGACTTCAACTTTCACCTTAAAACAACACTTTCAAATTCAAAAACTTTTCACCAACTGATCGATTCATTTGATTTAATTCAGAAAGTTAACTTCCCAACTCATATTCATGGACATACTCTTGATCTGGTTTTAACCAAATCCAACAATGACAATATTTCCAATGTCCATATCACTGATGCTTTATCCATCCATTTTTCATCTAGTTTCACCCTTAATTTCTTAACCCCTAGATCTCAGACTAATGCTACTGTTACCTTTCGTAAATACCATAAAATTGATAAAGAGAAAATGAAAATAGATCTCCTTGTTTCTGAACTGATTAATAATCCATCCAAGGAACCTGATATATTTACAAACAACATCACCCCACCTTGTCCACCCTTATCAACATCAAACACACCAAGGTAAAGTACATCCCGGGATGAGTTAACAAAACCATAATTGTGGCAAAAGAGACCAAACGTTTGTTTGAACGAATTTGGCGAAGAAATAAATCCACCTTCAATAGATCCCAGTACATGCAGAAAGTCCACCAGTACAATAGAATCTGCATGTACGCCAAGTCTCAATTCCTTAGAGCAAAAATTCAGGACAATCATCACAACCCACAAAAATTATGGCGTGTCCTGGATGATGTGTTACACAGACTAATATCCAAGATGCTCCCATCGATAAAACCCCCTCAGCTTCTGGCTGACAGATTTGTGGAGTTCTTCACAGAAAAAATTGGAAAAATATGCTCAACATTCTCTACATCCCTCAATTCACAACACATTATCCCAGACTCTCCCCCCTATGTTTTCCACTTTCTTTACTGTAACTGAGGATCAAGTTACCAAAATTGTTATCAACTCAACGCCTCTCTTGAACAAGGTAAGTGTCTGAATTTTTGAAGCAGGCCCATGTTTCCCCAATCCTTAAAAAATCATCCTTACACAAGAAGTTTTCAAAAACTATAGGCCTGCCTCTAATCTACTGAAAGTTCCCTCCTTAATATTCATAACAATATTCTTCTCAATATGGCCAAACATCAGTTACTGCTCTTACCCTTCTGGATCTCTTCGCCGCATTCAATACCATTGACCACACCATTCTCCTGGACAGACTTAATGTTTACTATGGAATCAGTGAACTAGTACTTGGCAGGTTCAAATCATACCGGTCAGAAGGACACACTTGGTCGAGGTAGGTAGCACACTCTCACATCCTGCTGCGCTCCAGTATGGGGTCCCTCAGGGCTCCGTCCTTGGTCCAGTTCTTTTCTCTCTCTACACTTACCCAATCAGCTCAATCATTCATTCCCACAGTAGTATTAACTACCACTTTTATGCCAATGACACCAAGTTATACATAACACTCTCACCAGCGAATTTCTCTCACTCTATACAAAAACTAAAGAACTGTCTAAATGACATTCAAAATTTCATGTTTACAAATAAAACTTAACCCCGACATAACTGAGCTTATTTTCATAGGCTCCCCCCCAAAAAAAACGTAAGCAACTCCTTCCTCCCTTCATTATCAATATTCTAGGAAATCAGCTCTCACCTCGGAGTGGTGTTTGACTCCAATTTCAATTTCTCAGACCAAGTGTCACAGGTCATAAAGTCCAATAGAGTTCATGTGAGAGACCTCTACAGAATTTGTCCCATTCTAGACCTTAAAACATCAGTTCTGTTAGCAAATGCTTTGGTGAGCATCAGATTGGGCTATTGAAATTCACTGTTCTTATCACCCAATGATTTTGAGTTAAGGAGATTGCAGTTAGTCCAAAACTCACTCTGCAGGGTTGTCTCCACTCCTCTAAATCCTCTCATATTACCCCTCAACTAAAAAAACTCCACTGGCTCCCAGTCAGGTACAGGGTACAATTTAAAATAGGCCTCATTACATACAAAATTCTGAATCAAGGTAAACCTGTTTACCTAAGAGAATTAATTCACCCTTACACCTCTTCCAGAAATACAAGGCAAAGCATCCCCAAAGTTAAGTTCTTTCATACTTCCACTTTTGACAGTAGAGTTCACAATCAACACTTCTCTAATTCCTTTAGTCACTATGCCCCTGTTCTTTGGAACTCTTTCCCATTCCAAGTAAGAAACAGTCCATCTGTCGCATCTTTTAGGAAACACCTCAAAGCCCACCTCTTCAATTCTAGTTTCCACAATTCTGGATTACTGACCCTGAACGCCTCAACTCTCCCTGTGATAAATGATTTTTGTTTAACTAGCGCACTGAGTTCCCCTTTGTGGGGAAGATATTGTGCTTGCAAAGCAGTAGATTAGATTAGATATATCCACTGAAACAAATTTTCATATCTGTGTCTGTTGTAGTTTGTTGTGTCTGGAAGTAATGTGGGCCCAGGCGCCATTGTTATGTAGGTGTTAACATAGATGTGTTTAATAAAATAAAATTTTAGCTCCAATGCTGGTCTTGTCATTGGGGTGTGTTGGGGTGCCTTCTCCTGGACTGATCCACTGAAACAAATTTTCATATCTCTTGTGAATTCTTTTAACAGTATCCACTATGTATAGTTATACACAAACACATTTAACTATAAATATTCTGATGTGAAAGTACAATTTCCCTTTTATAGAATGTTTCTGATCCAGTTAGTGTAACTACATTATTTCATAAAACTACACACTTATCTTTCAAAGACTTAAAAAATGAAAAAAAAACCCTGAAAAAATCACATTCAAAAATGAACTAGATATACATATAGTAGATATGACATGTTTTGTTTTCCTTGTAAAATATGTGTGTGCTTACTGTTCTTTGCACTGTTAGAATCACAACTACTCAGTGCACTTATTTTTGTCATAGTTACACATGTAGGGTCAAACCAACGGGATACTTGTGTCTACATTCCTTGATACAACCAATCATATTTCTTAATTCACAAACTCAATCTAGGACAACATGCCAATATCAGATTATTATCTTTTAAAATTTATTTCAAGACAATGTGGATATTGTGTCAGGAACATTACATGATTCTAAAGTACAGTTGTCGAAACAATGGATATTTAAACAATTTTCTTACAAAACAACAGAACAAAAAACATGTTGCACAGAATTGGGAAACAATATTTCAGTGGTTTTAATTGCTTAAACACTGCAGCTATGGTACTGTAGCATTTCATTTGGAATGTAAGTTTAAAGTTTAATATAAATACTTTAATATGTACTGTGTTGTAAAGGACTGTACTGAGAATGGATAATGCATCACTCACGTGTGTAATGAAAAAAATATTATGTGAGAACTAATACTTTCAATAGTTTATTGCACTTGGAACCTCCTTTATCTGAACAAGTTGGGAGAGTGAGATTCCAAACAGAACAGAAAGTTCATAATGTATAATGGGAATTATAATATACACGATGGGGAACTACAAATGTAGAGGTGTAGAAATAGTTCATAAAATTGAATATTCAGATAATAGAAGGTCAGAAAACAGGTTTTAGTGTACAAAAATTATTTCAAAGACATTTTCCTTAAATCTAAGGTAGGTCCTTGGCTTCTTTAAAATTCAAGTAAGTTTACTTGAAATTACAAGGTTTCCTGTAAGGAAGGAGGCTTGGTGAAACTGTGATTTTTTAAAAGAAGGAGCAATTCAATAAAATCCTTAAATTTAAGGTGACCTTTATCTCAAAGAGGCTTTATGAAACCAGCTGTTGGTCTTGCTGGATTTGATACCAGTAAACATTTTGAGGTTTTGAAAATGTTTGCAAGGAAACGTTTGGCAAAGATTTAAAAATGATGGGTACAATAACCATTTATAATAGAATGTGTTTAAAATATTTTATGCATACCATTTATTAAGCATTTAATGACAAGGGGCTAGAAAAATGGTATAAATGAACTTAATAATGTCTGAATAATAATGGGGACAGAGGTCAAATTCAATATCTTTTTAAGGTTGCTCATTAATGAAAATATTTTTATGTCTAAAATTGTAAGATAGTGGCTTAGAAATTGGGCCCCATTCAAGTCTTACTTCTAGGCATTCCATGTAGGTCAATTTTTATACAATGTCCTCTAAAATCCCCTGCTATTGCTTACCATCATCTTTGTTTGGACATGTTTGAAGGGGGAGGTGTAATAAACATTCTGAAAATAGGGTTTAAAACGTTTTTGATAGAAGGTTTTCAAACATTTGATCAACAACGTTGTTTAAACATTTTATGCGCAATGTTTGTCAAACATATCATGATGAATGTTTCAAAAACATTTCCAGCATAACCTGCATTTCTTCGGCTATTTTATAAATGCTTAAAACAGTTTCCAGTCAAACCTATCTTCTTGAGTTATTTCATAAACGTTAAATAAAGATGGGGGGGATCAAACATCTACCCAAAAATGTTTACTGGAAGAGATGAAGGACCCCTCCAACAAAAAATTAGCAACTCTGTAGACCTACTGAATGACCCAAACTCATGAAAATTAATTAGTCTATTTCCTTAGTTTTGATATCCCGTTCAGTGTGCATTATTCTTCCTTCATTCACGTCCAAAGCCAGGCGATACTTGGCAGATTATTGTTGATCTTAGTCACTCAAGTTAATCCTTTGTAAGACCCCAGTTACACATAGCCAGATGTACTGCCGGATCTCGGCAGGTTACCTAATATGGAAAATTGTTAAAAAAGTGTCTGACTTTTGGATAATCTTTTTCATCCGTGAAGAAGTCTTTACCATCCTGAATGTCCTTGTGACATTTTTCACGGATGTGGACTGTCCGTGGGACCTCCACGGAAAAATAAAACTGCTTGATTTTTCTGTAAAAGGTTTGTGGATGTCAGGGCCAATAAAGGCTCGGGGAATTTGTACAGATATTCCCAGAGGGTGTTCGGAGGCTGTAAGGATGCCAAGAAGTTAACGGAAATTCCCGGAAACTGCAAGGACCAATAGGGATGGTCCCTCAAGAAGGTCACGGATATGTAATTAGTCTACGGATATTCCCGGAAGTGTATAAGGACAATAGGGATGGGGTTAGACTTGCTCCAAGCCTTGGTATTTGTATCCATCAGTAACCTGAATATTTAAATTTAAATTGGAAACTTACAGAGATTCATTATACCACTAGCATTCTGGAGTTAGGGGGATAGTCTCTGACAAAGACTTGTGCTACCCATTTAGCCTCCACTGTAATGAGGGACACATTTATGCAGATTGTATGCACAACAGTATGGAGAAATCCCTAACATATTAACATACTGTTACTTTATGATGGGGGTTTTCCCTCTTGAAATAATGCTAGGTTTCTAACTGTGGATCTAGTAGAACAAATGGGCTTCTATGCATAAGATCAATACTAGAATTTCAACAGCATCAGAGAAAATATATCAGATCATACTGACATGGGATGAACTTCGCAAACTTTATTATTCTACACCTTGTTACATTTTCACAACCTAAATATGTTCATTTCAGATCACAGAAAATGTTCCGCTTACGTTGTGGGAAGATTTTTTAATTGCCTTTTGGGGGTAAACATACCATGACTAGAATAACTTCTTGGTATAATATTGATACCAGTCAAGTGCTCATGTAACTGTGAAATCAACAAATCCCCCAAACCTTAATATCCAGTTCCAGATACAACCATTTCTAATTTTCACATCTTTGTACATTCATATTATGTTCTCCAAAATCATGATATAAAAACAAAATATGTGCTATGTGTGCTTGTTCACTGTGGATGTATAACGGCTTTAGCAGGCAACATCATATAAAGCATAGACTTGCTCCAAGTCTTTGCATTTGTATCCATCAGTAACCAGAACAGTTAAATTTTAAATTGGAAACTTACAGGAGTTTATTATACCACAAGCAATCTGGAATATGGGGGATAGTCTGAAAAAACAAACTTTTGTCAGGGATGGTTGTTTCTCCAAAAGTCATACAGTACCCATATATTACACAAAAGTACTTGGTGAGAGTCTATATAAAGCACAAGATGAACGAAATTTAAAAGAGCCAGGGAGAAAAGTGTGAAAACTATTTTCAATTTATTTATTTATTTAATTTTATTACTTTTGTATAAAGTGACTCCACATTAGAATAATTAATGGTAGACTTATATATATATTTTTTTCAAATAAAAGTAACCTAATTCGAGCTCAAATATGTATTATATCTTTTTCAAAAATGCACACAATTTTTTAATGATGTGGATATAAGCTCATAAAACACTCTGTCTTAGCAGCATGCTCGTATAAAAGACACCATGTGTAAGAGTAAATTAGAAACTTAATTATATAAACTGAAAGTTTTCCCTAATTACAAAGAAACTTAAGTCTTAAGCAAGGCTAAATATAAACCTTCAGAGAGAGTTTTTTACAAACAAAAATAAGTATTGACACTTTGTTTTAGAAAATGAAAATACACACCATATAATGGTGTAGTTTCTGTATGATATTACTCCTGTCTATCGTCACAAAAGAGGGAAATTGGACCAATAGAAAGTGTAAGTGGAAATTGAGCTTTTTAAGACACTTTTTGGGGGTTTTATCAATGAATTTCTGAAAATAAATTGACCAATTGTTTTAGTACATAATATAAAACACTTTCATTAAAAGTTAAATATGTGATTGGTGACCTTTAAATATCAATATATAAATGGTCAACTGTATTAAGTCCAATATTTGTGAATAAACATATCATGCACATTAGAAAACTATTAAAATGTTATGTTCTATTATTCAATTTCATTCATCTACATCAAATCAGGGATGTTTTACTTTTATTAACAATAAAGACAAAACTTCAAATTTTTAAAACAGTCTTCAGTAGATAACAATTTAGACAACTACATCACCTGGGCAACATTTGTACTCAGTTGAAAGCTCTACTGCATAATGGCTCAAATGAAATTGGCATAAAAGAAAAAAACATGACCAGCCGAAGGCAGATAACACAGAAGGAAGGTTCATGATGTCCCATCTCTGATGTTAAATGAATAATAAACTGTGTTATAGATTGCTACTAAAATAATTTTTTTAAAAACTTCAATAGTTGGTAATGCATGAATTTTAAATCCTCAATTCAGATGCTTGATTATGGAATACCAATAAGGAAGCCAGAAAATATGTTGGCCTCTACATAGCTATAAATCTTGACGTTGTCATGTTGACTCTGAATAGAAATATTTTCCCCTTTATTGCATTGAACCACTAATGACTGACTCACAGTTATGTAAATCCCTTGTTGATTGTTACTGAAAACATATGAATCACCTATTATATTATCACCTTTACATAAGGCAGCATGACCAATGGCAGTAAAGCCATTTGCGACATTATTGGCGTAAACACTGAATGAGAAGAAGTACCATCCAGTCTGAGGACAAGTGTATTCCCCAGTGTTACTGTTGTAGTGACCACCAGGGTTTGTCAAAATGCTGTTGTATTTGATCTTGTCCCCTTTGTTATAGGTAACAGGAATGATCCTTGAATTCACACTCCGTGCCAAAAAGACTGACTTTCCTATGAAATGTGAAAAAATAATACAGGCAAAATAATATATATACATATATATATTACAATCATGGTTCCTTTTCATCAAGAAACATAAACAATTTGTTGTCCTAAATGTAATAATTTTCTAACTTATAACTAATTACAACTTTTAAAAGAACATGTCCCAAACGTGAGAGCCAATGAAACTGCTTGCAGCAATCAAGAATCTAATCTACCGCTTTACAGATGCAATGTGTCTTCTTCATGGGGGAACTCTATCCACTAAACTGACTTTTAAGGACGTCAAGGGATTTTAGGAAGCCCTTTCAAGTTAGATTGACACTGCTGAGAAACCTGACAACAGGAGAAACGTATATTGGCCATATGTAAATTCGTCCCTGTTGTTTGCTGGGCTATCTTGCTGAATTTCAGAAAGGTACTTGACCTGCCCTACCGATCCTGAAGACTGGAAAAAGATCAAGGAGAAGTTCATAACTAGATGGAATGTCCCCCACACTCTTGGGCACTAGTCAGGAAACATATTGCCACAAGGAAGACCAAGAAATGTGGCAGTGAATGCTACAATTATTAGGGATTTTTCCCTGCTGCTGATAGCTTTTGTCAACATATACTACAGATTACTCTGGGAAGGCGTTCAATCAAGTGGGTCTTCATCATATCCACAAATATTTAACCGAAGCAAGTTGAGAAAAAAGATCGAGGATGTCACCTTGGAGCTTCTCAAACTAGGAGAGGGAGGACTATATTTGCATTACTTCTTGCTGGTGACAGTGCCTTTACTTGATGCCATGGATAGTGAAATCCGGCAGAATACAACTCACAAGAGAAGAGAGAATAGCAAATTACAGGATTTCCAGAAGCAGGAGGGTTATGGAGAATATTTTTGCAATCCTTGTAGGCAGATTCAGGGTCTTACTGGGCACAATGGTGTCAGGTAGCGGTAGGAGGAAATTTCTCAATTAAAACAACATTTCATCCTGGGTTCTTTTATTAGAAACTACTTTCAGTCCTGACAATAAGTGTATTTCACAACAAGTATATTTCCTTCTTTTCCTGTAGGTTACTACATTCTCCAGCCCTGCTGTTGCTCTCTCTCTCTGACTTTCTGACTCTGACCCTGAAGGCTCAAAACTGCCTTCTTATATACTGTAAAACTGCTTATCCTGCGAATTCCTAACATTACATTTCTATGACATCATTGATTGCACAACTTCCTTCCACCTAGGCAATTTCCTAGGTAGTTTTCCAGGATGTCTAAATATAGACATCCTATGACTAAATAAGTACATGGAACATTAATCAGGCTACCCATAATTCATCATAATCCCAATACTTGGAATTTGGGGGGCAGGTGCTAATCCCAATTCCACCAGTATCTAAGGCTGTAACTAGGGGGCTGTTCACGAATTAGGAGTAGTTATTTTTAGATGTTTATTACTGCATTTTAGGTTAACTAAAAGTTCTGAAATATTGAATCGATATTCAAATTTGTCCAATGATATATATATATATTTTTTGTCATGATTTAGTCAGTTAATATATACCCTAGTTCAGTGCATCTTTTAATTAAATTCAAATAACTAAATTATTCATTTACACATTTCTAAAAACAATCTTAATTCACTGTTATAACTAGGTCACCAATAGCCACAGCAGGTACTTATATTAAAGGTTTGTTGGTAACAGCTAGAATTTTTAGTTCTCTCACTCCAAGGCCATTCTGGAGAAAGTTTGGTATCTACTCAAGTCTGCTTCTCGCAGTCTTAAATAACACTGCACTATGAACCTTTTTGCTTCAATGTTAAATGGACATGTGTTCTACCATGAGAATAATATAACACTTCAATATAATAAAATATAATACAGCAGTTTATATGCAACACAATAATTTTGTTTCTTTTTCACATTCACCAAGGTATTACTACAGATGTACTATGTGTAGCCAGGATGCTTAAGTTTAAAACACTGCAAACTAAATCCTTGTTGCGGAAGCAAGAATAGCAATTTGTAACCTGAAACTCCTAATGAGATCCTCCTGGAATCTCACTATAAGTATTGGATCTAACATGAAAGTTGTAAAGACAATTAATTACATCACTTTAATAGTATTGATGACTAAGCTACTATGAGACCACGGTGTTAATTGTTGGAAATAGTAATTAAAGATGTTCTTAATTACTTAATGATAATTTCTTTGATTTTGAGCATTATTCTCCATTACAATGGAACAAAGGGGAAAGGTTGTCAGAGATATTGTTTTGACATCATGGGCACCCCTCCCAGCAGATGACAGAGCAGCCCTACAAAATGAGCAAGTGGTGTATGTGCCTAAATGAAAACTTCAGGTATCACTTGAGGGAGGCCAAACATAAGCAATACCTACTGCAAGATTACTTCATAGTGCATTGGCTGGGTAGGAGGACAGGATCTGAGATGTAACAAGAAACTATCCTGGGTGTTGTGTGTGCACTATATTTCATTGGTGCGTATGTATATGAACAAACATAAGTATGCAGTTTCTCTCACAGAATAAAAGTAGGTAGATGTGCTTGTTGTGTTGTAACTTATAATCCAGATTTATATGCATAAGAATACCAGCAAACATTACATGGTGGCAGCGGTGAAAACATGTCATATCATACATTCATTTGATTGATTCACTTCATATGATTGAAATTGATTGTGTATATTTTATGTACAATATTAAACAACACTGTGGAATAAAGAACAAAGAAGTTACAGGAATCACAACAGTCTTCCAGACAATTATCACATGCACAGCACATGCTCCTACTTAGTACATCAGGATATGCTAATTTAAACAAATGCAGAGAAATTCACTGCCTGCATGGAATATCCTTGAAAGTGTTTTGTACTAGTTTGTGGTTTAAAATACATCAGTGATATAAGTGCACAGAGGATTGGGAATTAATGTAAACAGAGTACTGTCACTGTCTGTTATATAAACTGTGCTTTGATTGGCAAAAGAAGTACATGTATGGTGGACTTGAGGATACATACTGGATATTTCTTGAATATTAAATTCACACCACAATGGCTGACAGTATGCCATGCATGGACTGGTTGTCACCAAACATTGGTGAAACTTTCCAACTCTTCAAGCAGAAAGTAGACCTTTATTTCAGTGTAAAAAAGATTACTGGAGAAAATCAAGTAAATCATATCCTACTGGCTGTTGGGGATGAAGGGTTAAAGAGATTCAACTCCTGGAATCTTTCAGCAGATGACAAAAAAAATCCCAAAGCAATATGGGAGAAATTCAAAACTCAACTGGAGCCAAGTGAAAACTTCTGAGTGAGCAGACTCAAACCACGCTATTACAGACAAGGTGAAAATGAATCACTTGACGATTTTGTAAACCGTTGCAAATTGCTGACAATGAAATGCAAATTCACCGGGAAGGAAATGGAGGAAAGACTTATAGAACAAATTATAGCAAGTACTCCCTTGGCTGATTACCAGAAGGAACTTCTATCCAAAAATGAAGAATACTCCCTGGAAGATGCTATTAAGCTGGGAAGGGCCTATGAGGCTTCCGTATCACACATAAAGCAACTACAGCAGATGGGTACACCACAAATGGTCCATGGCATCAGAACAAAAAACTACCAAAAATGTAGGAATTGTGGAGGAACACATCCATTCAATCCAAGTGAGTTGTGTCCAGTATTTGGCATTGAGTGTAGATTCTGCAAAAAGAAAACCACTGGGCAAAATGTTGCAGACAAAAGCAACAAGGAAATGTGAAAAGAACAAGCAGTCAACAATACCATCACTATGAGAAGCAAGGAAATACAAAAAGTAGAAAGCCAATGTTCACTCAATGCAGCCTGAGGACACAAAAATGCAGCCCGAGGACACTAGTGAGAAATGGGAACCAACTGATTCATTCTCATTCTCCAATACAACTATTTCAACACTGACACATGATGCAAGGGATGAAGCTTTTGCAAAACTTCAGATCAAACTGCATGACATTCCAGGAATACACACACTACAAGCCAAGATTGACACAGGGGCTCAAGGTAACACTTTACCTGTCAGAATACTCAAATTGATGTTTCCCAAAAAGTACGATGAGCACATTAGGCCAATGCCAAACGTTAAGTTGACAGCATACAACGGAAGCGAGATCCCCTGTCATGGAGTAACTCAAATGCCATGTCAATTCAAACATTCAGGGTGGATAAACACAGATTTTTTTGTAGTGGATGTCACTGGCCCAGCAGTTGTCGGTCTTCTGACATGTGAAAAACTTAAGCTTGTCACTCTGCACTGTGCAGTGAACCAAACTCCAAACAACACAGTTCCAGTAAACAGTGTTAGTGACTTACAGAAACTGTATCCAGACCAGTTTGATACGATTGGCAAGTTCAAGTGTGAATATCAAATAGTTGTGGATCCAGAAGTGCAACTGCATGTTGACTCACCTCGAAAAACACCAATTGCACTGAAGGATTCAATCAAGGAGGAGCTCGACTGCATGGAACGAGATGATATTATTAAATGAGTAATAGAGCCAACTGACTGGGTTTCCAGTCTGGTATACTCCAGAGAGCAGAAAGGCAGACTACGTGTTTGTCTCGATCCAAAATACCTAAACCGTGCATTAAAACATCCTCACCACAAAATACCAACCCTGGAAGAACTCACCCACCAATTCAGCGGTGCAGCTTATTTCAGCAAACTGGATGCCAAGTCTGGATATTGGTCAGTTTGCCTTGATGAAAAGTCGCAACTGCTGACAACATTCCAATCACCTTTTGGGCGTTATGCCTTCAAGAGGCTACCATTTGGGCTATGCATTTCACAAGATGTATTCCAACATCGAATGGACTGCATTTTGGGACAATGCGAAGGTGCCATTGGAATCGCTGACGATGTTCTAGTCTATGGTAGGACTGAGACTGAACATAACAAGAACCTGCACCAGTTAATGAAAGTGGCATCTGAAAATGGCCTGGTCTTCAACTCAGAGAAATGCCACATCAAAAAGAAAAGCATATAATTCTTTGGAATGACATATACCGACCAAGGTGTAAAACCTGACCCAGCAAAGGTTGAGGGCATACAGGCAATGCTGCCACCTTCAAACAAAAAGGAACTATAGGAATTTCTTGGTCTGATAACATATCTGTCGCCATTTGTGCAAAATCTATCCCAAAAGTCCCTAGTGCTGAGATGCCTCCTCAAGCAAGATGTCGCAACTACTACAAGATGACCACGCATTGACCCAGTTGGAACCTAACAAGAGCTCCAAGCTGCTCCAGTATTTTATCAATGAGGAGACAATGACATTGCAACTAAAATACGCACAGCACCATGTACAAACTGCCCCACATGAAACAAATCTCATTCATACAGAGCACTACATAAATCCAACAAGGTCCCAATAAGCATAACTTGTCAACTTGATTGAGGGATCAGGATTCAAACCTTTTAACTTATATTTGAAAATATTTTTGGGTTAAGGGTTCAAGCCCTTTGATTTTTGTTTAAAAAATTGGGGGGGGGGGAGTTGTAACCCTTTGGCGCTAATGTTAAATTCTTAGGGTAAATGGTTCTAACCTTCTTTAAGTTAAGCTTTTTAAAATTTGGGGTCTATTAAGTTAAACTCTGAAACACTAAGGTCTATCAACTGTAAATCTTAAAACTTCAGTATATCAGCTTGACCAGATTGTTTACGTATTTTTTTATTTGTGCATTGTACAAGTTGTAGGATTTGTAACAATGTGTGATTGTGTGAGAGGTTAGTTGTGTCTAGTAAGTGTTTTGTTTTGCATTTGAAACCATTTAGTATTTTTGGAAGAAATGAGTGGACTTGAAAAGGGTTAATATATTTAATGTCCTTTTCAGGAAAAGAGGAACAGGAGGAGTTCACTGGAGCAGATCATGGAGGTGTGTCTGCTGGAGGTCTCAGGAAGTGAGTCGGAGCTGGTTGTTGCTGTTGTGGCTGATAAGCATTCTTCTGTGTCGATGAGAAGGTGTGATGTGTTAATCCTGCCAGTGTCTGGTTTTGCAAAAGAGTAGGCTGACAGAGGTGACTGATGTGCAAAAACCTGTTATGGTCACAGGCAAGCACGGTAGCAGTTACAGGCTGCTTTAAGTTGCAACAGGAAAAGACAAAAAGTTTAACTGAACAAATTTACTTAACAATTAAAATAATGATTACAGTCAACTGGTATGCTCTCAACAGTACACAGAATGATATAATAATGAAACCAATCTGACCTGACCACTGTAACTGATAGCTAAGTTTGTCCACTGTATACAGCAATCTGTCCTGTGATCTGTCCTGTGGTCTGTCCTGTGATCTATCCAGTGTTAACTAACACACAGATATCTGTATCCTGTGATCTGTTAAATGCTAAATAGCACAAAATGTCCTTATCCTGTTATCCTTTTGATTTATTTATTTATTTACTTGGGGTTTTTAAGTTGCTTTCAACACTGTACAGGTCATATCACAACGGGTAGTTAGAAGGGCAGAGGAAACCAGTACATACAGTTCATCAGGGTTTTGTACTGTAAACTGCTGACCAACGGCAAGCCACTGCCAGCTTTATATCCTAAAGTCTAACAGACCTCTAAGGTCACCTTAATCTCAATTTCCTCCCCACTGACTCAGTCAGGTCTTCAGTCCCTCCATCAGTTTCCCTTTATCTGTAAAGTGTAACAGTATGGCATAGTAATCACCACTTTAAGGTCACCTTACATTGTGGTGTATAGGGCTTAACCCTAGGTGGCCAGTTGGTTGGTTAGGAGCAAGTTGCTTCCATAATTTAAGGCCACCTTATTGTGTTTCAAGTTTTAATATATTATTAGTGTTGTTGTATGTAAATACATCTAGTAATCAAATTATAAATAAAATATTAAACCCCACTGTGTCGATTATCTGAGAGTAATGCAGTCCAGGACACTGTGTACTTGAGGGGGCTTGCTGTTTCTGATCCCTTTCTGATAAAATTGTCAGTGGGAAAACAGTTTGTGGACAAGTTTTACAGTATACATCAACATATTTCAACAATGAACTTTTTGCCATGTCAGAGACTTGGATTAGACCTGATACCATAAGTGCCAATCTTTCCGAAATCACCCCTCCAGGTTACAATCTGTATTAACAGTCATGAGAGGTCTGCTGTGGTGGAGGACTGGGGGTTTTCGTTAAAGATGGACTGGATTCTTCCGTTGTTCCTACAAAGACCTACACCACCTTTGAAAATTTCCTCATCAAGATATCCCTAAACAAAGAATCTTTTTTGACCAGTTTCAGTCACTGTTGGAGGATATTCATCACACCACTGAAAATTTGGTTATTTGGTTATCATAGGTGACTTCAACTTTCACCTTAAAACAACACTTTCAAATTCAAAAACTTTTCACCAACTGATCGATTCATTTGATTTAATTCAGAAAGTTAACTTCCCAACTCATATTCATGGACATACTCTTGATCTGGTTTTAACCAAATCCAACAATGACAATATTTCCAATGTCCATATCACTGATGCTTTATCCATCCATTTTTCATCTAGTTTCACCCTTAATTTCTTAACCCCTAGATCTCAGACTAATGCTACTGTTACCTTTCGTAAATACCATAAAATTGATAAAGAGAAAATGAAAATAGATCTCCTTGTTTCTGAACTGATTAATAATCCATCCAAGGAACCTGATATATTTACAAACAACATCACCCCACCTTGTCCACCCTTATCAACATCAAACACACCAAGGTAAAGTACATCCCGGGATGAGTTAACAAAACCATAATTGTGGCAAAAGAGACCAAACGTTTGTTTGAACGAATTTGGCGAAGAAATAAATCCACCTTCAATAGATCCCAGTACATGCAGAAAGTCCACCAGTACAATAGAATCTGCATGTACGCCAAGTCTCAATTCCTTAGAGCAAAAATTCAGGACAATCATCACAACCCACAAAAATTATGGCGTGTCCTGGATGATGTGTTACACAGACTAATATCCAAGATGCTCCCATCGATAAAACCCCCTCAGCTTCTGGCCGACAGATTTGTGGAGTTCTTCACAGAAAAAATTGGAAAAATATGCTCAACATTCTCTACATCCCTCAATTCACAACACATTATCCCAGACTCTCCCCCCTATGTTTTCCACTTTCTTTACTGTAACTGAGGATCAAGTTACCAAAATTATTATCAACTCAACGCCTCTCTTGAACAAGGTAAGTGTCTGAATTTTTGAAGCAGGCCCATGTTTCCCCAATCCTTAAAAAATCATCCTTACACAAGAAGTTTTCAAAAACTATAGGCCTGCCTCTAATCTACTGAAAGTTCCCTCCTTAATATTCATAACAATATTCTTCTCAATATGGCCAAACATCAGTTACTGCTCTTACCCTTCTGGATCTCTTCGCCGCATTCAATACCATTGACCACACCATTCTCCTGGACAGACTTAATGTTTACTATGGAATCAGTGAGCTAGTACTTGGCAGGTTCAAATCATACCGGTCAGAAGGACACACTTGGTCAAGGTAGGTAGCACACTCTCACATCCTGCTGCGCTCCAGTATGGGGTCCCTCAGGGCTCCGTCCTTGGTCCAGTTCTTTTCTCTCTCTACACTTACCCAATCAGCTCAATCATTCATTCCCACAGTAGTATTAACTACCACTTTTATGCCAATGACACCAAGTTATACATAACACTCTCACCAGCGAATTTCTCTCACTCTATACAAAAACTAAAGAACTGTCTAAATGACATTCAAAATTTCATGTTTACAAATAAAACTTAACCCCGACATAACTGAGCTTATTTTCATAGGCTCCCCCCCCAAAAAACGTAAGCAACTCCTTCCTCCCTTCATTATCAATATTCTAGGAAATCAGCTCTCACCTCGGAGTGGTGTTTGACTCCAATTTCAATTTCTCAGACCAAGTGTCACAGGTCATAAAGTCCAATAGAGTTCATGTGAGAGACCTCTACAGAATTTGTCCCATTCTAGACCTTAAAACATCAGTTCTGTTAGCAAATGCTTTGGTGAGCATCAGATTGGGCTATTGAAATTCACTGTTCTTATCACCCAATGATTTTGAGTTAAGGAGATTGCAGTTAGTCCAAAACTCACTCTGCAGGGTTGTCTCCACTCCTCTAAATCCTCTCATATTACCCCTCAACTAAAAAAACTCCACTGGCTCCCAGTCAGGTACAGGGTACAATTTAAAATAGGCCTCATTACATACAAAATTCTGAATCAAGGTAAACCTGTTTACCTAAGAGAATTAATTCACCCTTACACCTCTTCCAGAAATACAAGGCAAAGCATCCCCAAAGTTAAGTTCTTTCATACTTCCACTTTTGACAGTAGAGTTCACAATCAACACTTCTCTAATTCCTTTAGTCACTATGCCCCTGTTCTTTGGAACTCTTTCCCATTCCAAGTAAGAAACAGTCCATCTGTCGCATCTTTTAGGAAACACCTCAAAGCCCACCTCTTCAATTCTAGTTTCCACAATTCTGGATTACTGACCCTGAACGCCTCAACTCTCCCTGTGATAAATGATTTTTGTTTAACTAGCGCACTGAGTTCCCCTTTGTGGGGAAGATATTGTGCTTGCAAAGCAGTAGATTAGATTAGATATATCCACTGAAACAAATTTTCATATCTGTGTCTGTTGTAGTTTGTTGTGTCTGGAAGTAATGTGGGCCCAGGCGCCATTGTTATGTAGGTGTTAACATAGATGTGTTTAATAAAATAAAATTTTAGCTCCAATGCTGGTCTTGTCATTGGGGTGTGTTGGGGTGCCTTCTCCTGGACTGATCCACTGAAACAAATTTTCATATCTATTGTGAATTCTTTTAACAGTATCCACTATGTATAGTTATACACAAACACATTTAACTATAAATATTCTGATGTGAAAGTACAATTTCCCTTTTATAGAATGTTTCTGATCCAGTTAGTGTAACTACATTATTTCATAAAACTACACACTTATCTTTCAAAGACTTAAAAAATGAAAAAAAACCCTGAAAAAATCATACTCAAAAATAAACTAGATATACATATAGTAGATATGACATGTTTTGTTTTCCTTGTAAAATATGTGTGTGCTTACTGTTCTTTGCACTGTTAGAATCACAACTACTCAGTGCACTTATTTTTGTCATAGTTACACATGTAGGGTCAAACCAACGGGATACTTGTGTCTACATTCCTTGATACAACCAATCATATTTCTTAATTCACAAACTCAATCTAGGACAACATGCCAATATCAGATTATTATCTTTTAAAATTTATTTCAAGACAATGTGGATATTGTGTCAGGAACATTACATGATTCTAAAGTACAGTTGTCGAAACAATGGATATTTAAACAATTTTCTTACAAAACAACAGAACAAAAAACATGTTGCACAGAATTGGGAAACAATATTTCAGTGGTTTTAATTGCTTAAACACTGCAGCTATGGTACTGTAGCATTTCATTTGGAATGTAAGTTTAAAGTTTAATATAAATACTTTAATATGTACTGTGTTGTAAAGGACTGTACTGAGAATGGATAATGCATCACTCACGTGTGTAATGAAAAAAATATTATGTGAGAACTAATACTTTCAATAGTTTATTGCACTTGGAACCTCCTTTATCTGAACAAGTTGGGAGAGTGAGATTCCGAACAGAACAGAAAGTTCATAATGTATAATGGGAATTATAATATACACGATGGGGAACTACAAATGTAGAGGTGTAGAAATAGTTCATAAAATTGAATATTCAGATAATAGGTCAGAAAACAGGTTTTAGTGTACAAAAATTATTTCAAAGACATTTTCCTTAAATCTAAGGTAGGTCCTTGGCTTCTTTAAAATTCAAGTAAGTTTACTTGAAATTACAAGGTTTCCTGTAAGGAAGGAGGCTTGGTGAAACTGTGATTTTTTAAAAGAAGGAGCAATTCAAGAAAATCCTTAAATTTAAGGTGACCTTTATCTCAAAGAGGCTTTATGAAACCAGCTGTTGGTCTTGCTGGATTTGATACCAGTAAACATTTTGAGGTTTTGAAAACGTTTGCAAGGAAACGTTTGGCAAAGATTTAAAAATGATGGGTACAATAACCATTTATAATAGAATGTGTTTAAAATATTTTATGCATACCATTTATTAAGCATTTAATGACAAGGGGCTAGAAAAATGGTATAAATGAACTTAATAATGTCTGAATAATAATGGGGACAGAGGTCAAATTCAATATCTTTTTAAGGTTGCTCATTAATGAAAATATTTTTATGTCTAAAATTGTAAGATAGTGGCTTAGAAATTGGGCCCCATTCAAGTCTTACTTCTAGGCATTCCATGTAGGTCAATTTTTATACAATGTCCTCTAAAATCCCCTGCTATTGCTTACCATCATCTTTGTTTGGACATGTTTGAAGGGGGAGGTGTAATAAACATTCTGAAAATAGGGTTTAAAACGTTTTTGATAGAAGGTTTTCAAACATTTGATCAACAACGTTGTTTAAACATTTTATGCGCAATGTTTGTCAAACATATCATGATGAATGTTTCAAAAACATTTCCAGCATAACCTGCATTTCTTCGGCTATTTTATAAATGCTTAAAACAGTTTCCAGTCAAACCTATCTTCTTGAGTTATTTCATAAACGTTAAATAAAGATGGGGGGGGATCAAACATCTACCCAAAAATGTTTACTGGAAGAGATGAAGGACCCCTCCAACAAAAAATTAGCAACTCTGTAGACCTACTGAACGACCCAAACTCATGAAAATTAATTAGTCTATTTCCTTAGTTTTGATATCCCGTTCAGTGTGCATTATTCTTCCTTCATTCACGTCCAAAGCCAGGCGATACTTGGCAGATTATTGTTGATCTTAGTCACTCAAGTTAATCCTTTGTAAGACCCCAGTTACACATAGCCAGATGTACTGCCGGATCTCGGCAGGTTACCTAATATGGAAAATTGTTAAAAAAGTGTCTGACTTTTGGATAATCTTTTTCATCCGTGAAGAAGTCTTTACCATCCTGAATGTCCTTGTGACATTTTTCACGGATGTGGACTGTCCGTGGGACCTCCACGGAAAAATAAAACTGCTTGATTTTTCTGTAAAAGGTTTGTGGATGTCAGGGCCAATAAAGGCTCGGGGAATTTGTACAGATATTCCCAGAGGGTGTTCGGAGGCTGTAAGGATGCCAAGAAGTTAACGGAAATTCCCGGAAACTGCAAGGACCAATAGGGATGGTCCCTCAAGAAGGTCACGGATATGTAATTAGTCTACGGATATTCCCGGAAGTGTATAAGGACAATAGGGATGGGGTTAGACTTGCTCCAAGCCTTGGTATTTGTATCCATCAGTAACCTGAATATTTAAATTTAAATTGGAAACTTACAGAGATTCATTATACCACTAGCATTCTGGAGTTAGGGGGATAGTCTCTGACAAAGACTTGTGCTACCCATTTAGCCTCCACTGTAATGAGGGACACATTTATGCAGATTGTATGCACAACAGTATGGAGAAATCCCTAACATATTAACATACTGTTACTTTATGATGGGGGTTTTCCCTCTTGAAATAATGCTAGGTTTCTAACTGTGGATCTAGTAGAACAAATGGGCTTCTATGCATAAGATCAATACTAGAATTTCAACAGCATCAGAGAAAATATATCAGATCATACTGACATGGGATGAACTTCGCAAACTTTATTATTCTACACCTTGTTACATTTTCACAACCTAAATATGTTCATTTCAGATCACAGAAAATGTTCCGCTTACGTTGTGGGAAGATTTTTTAATTGCCTTTTGGGGGTAAACATACCATGACTAGAATAACTTCTTGGTATAATATTGATACCAGTCAAGTGCTCATGTAACTGTGAAATCAACAAATCCCCCAAACCTTAATATCCAGTTCCAGATACAACCATTTCTAATTTTCACATCTTTGTACATTCATATTATGTTCTCCAAAATCATGATATAAAAACAAAATATGTGCTATGTGTGCTTGTTCACTGTGGATGTATAACGGCTTTAGCAGGCAACATCATATAAAGCATAGACTTGCTCCAAGTCTTTGCATTTGTATCCATCAGTAACCAGAACAGTTAAATTTTAAATTGGAAACTTACAGGAGTTCATTATACCACAAGCAATCTGGAATATGGGGGATAGTCTGAAAAAACAAACTTTTGTCAGGGATGGTTGTTTCTCCAAAAGTCATACAGTACCCATATATTACACAAAAGTACTTGGTGAGAGTCTATATAAAGCACAAGATGAACGAAATTTAAAAGAGCCAGGGAGAAAAGTGTGAAAACTATTTTCAATTTATTTATTTATTTAATTTTATTACTTTTGTATAAAGTGACTCCACATTAGAATAATTAATGGTAGACTTATATATATATTTTTTTCAAATAAAAGTAACCTAATTCGAGCTCAAATATGTATTATATCTTTTTCAAAAATGCACACAATTTTTTAATGATGTGGATATAAGCTCATAAAACACTCTGTCTTAGCAGCATGCTCATATAAAAGACACCATGTGTAAGAGTAAATTAGAAACTTAATTATATAAACTGAAAGTTTTCCCTAATTACAAAGAAACTTAAGTCTTAAGCAAGGCTAAATATAAACCTTCAGAGAGAGTTTTTTACAAACAAAAATAAGTATTGACACTTTGTTTTAGAAAATGAAAATACACACCATATAATGGTGTAGTTTCTGTATGATATTACTCCTGTCTATCGTCACAAAAGAGGGAAATTGGACCAATAGAAAGTGTAAGTGGAAATTGAGCTTTTTAAGACACTTTTTGGGGGTTTTATCAATGAATTTCTGAAAATAAATTGACCAATTGTTTTAGTACATAATATAAAACACTTTCATTAAAAGTTAAATATGTGATTGGTGACCTTTAAATATCAATATATAAATGGTCAACTGTATTAAGTCCAATATTTGTGAATAAACATATCATGCACATTAGAAAACTATTAAAATGTTATGTTCTATTATTCAATTTCATTCATCTACATCAAATCAGGGATGTTTTACTTTTATTAACAATAAAGACAAAACTTCAAATTTTTAAAACAGTCTTCAGTAGATAACAATTTAGACAACTACATCACCTGGGCAACATTTGTACTCAGTTGAAAGCTCTACTGCATAATGGCTCAAATGAAATTGGCATAAAAGAAAAAAACATGACCAGCCGAAGGCAGATAACACAGAAGGAAGGTTCATTATGTCCCATCTCTGATGTTAAATGAATAATAAACTGTGTTATAGATTGCTACTAAAATAATTTTTTTAAAAACTTCAATAGTTGGTAATGCATGAATTTTAAATCCTCAATTCAGATGCTTGATTATGGAACACCAATAAGGAAGCCAGAAAATATGTTGGCCTCTACATAGCTATAAATCTTGACGTTGTCATGTTGACTCTGAATAGAAATATTTTCCCCTTTATTGCATTGAACCACTAATGACTGACTCACAGTTATGTAAATCCCTTGTTGATTGTTACTGAAAACATATGAATCACCTATTATATTATCACCTTTACATAAGGCAGCATGACCAATGGCAGTAAAGCCATTTGCGACATTATTGGCGTAAACACTGAATGAGAAGAAGTACCATCCAGTCTGAGGACAAGTGTATTCTCCAGTGTTACTGTTGTAGTGACCACCAGGGTTTGTCAAAATGCTGTTGTATTTGATCTTGTCCCCTTTGTTATAGGTAACAGGAATGATCCTTGAATTCACACTCCGTGCCAAAAAGACTGACTTTCCTATGAAATGTGAAAAAATAATACAGGCAAAATAATATATATACATATATATATTACAATCATGGTTCCTTTTCATCAAGAAACATAAACAATTTGTTGTCCTAAATGTAATAATTTTCTAACTTATAACTAATTACAACTTTTAAAAGAACATGTCCCAAACGTGAGAGCCAATGAAACTGCTTGCAGCAATCAAGAATCTAATCTACCGCTTTACAGATGCAATGTGTCTTCTTCATGGGGGAACTCTATCCACTAAACTGACTTTTAAGGACGTCAAGGGATTTTAGGAAGCCCTTTCAAGTTAGATTGACACTGCTGAGAAACCTGACAACAGGAGAAACGTATATTGGCCATATGTAAATTCGTCCCTGTTGTTTGCTGGGCTATCTTGCTGAATTTCAGAAAGGTACTTGACCAGCCCTACCGATCCTGAAGACTGGAAAAAGATCAAGGAGAAGTTCATAACTAGATGGAATGTCCCCCACACTCTTGGGCACTAGTCAGGAAACATATTGCCACAAGGAAGACCAAGAAATGTGGCAGTGAATGCTACAATTATTAGGGATTTTTCCCTGCTGCTGATAGCTTTTGTCAACATATACTACAGATTACTCTGGGAAGGCGTTCGATCAAGTGGGTCTTCATCATATCCACAAATATTTAACCGAAGCAAGTTGAGAAAAAAGATCGAGGATGTCACCTTGGAGCTTCTCAAACTAGGAGAGGGAGGACTATATTTGCATTACTTCTTGCTGGTGACAGTGCCTTTACTTGATGCCATAGATAGTGAAATCCGGCAGAATACAACTCACAAGAGAAGAGAGAATAGCAAATTACAGGATTTCCAGAAGCAGGAGGGTTATGGAGAATATTTTTGCAATCCTTGTAGGCAGATTCAGGGTCTTACTGGGCACAATGGTGTCAGGTAGCGGTAGGAGGAAATTTCTCAATTAAAACAACATTTCATCCTGGGTTCTTTTATTAGAAACTACTTTTAGTCCTGACAATAAGTGTATTTCACAACAAGTATATTTCCTTCTTTTCCTGTAGGTTACTACATTCTCCAGCCCTGCTGTTGCTCTCTCTCTCTGACTTTCTGACTCTGACCCTGAAGGCTCAAAACTGCCTTCTTATATACTGTAAAACTGCTTATCCTGCGAATTCCTAACATTACATTTCTATGACATCATTGATTACACAACTTCCTTCCACCTAGGCAATTTCCTAGGTAGTTTTCCAGGATGTCTAAATATAGACATCCTATGACTAAATAAGTACATGGAACATTAATCAGGCTACCCATAATTCATCATAATCCCAATACTTGGAATTTGGGGGGCAGGTGCTAATCCCAATTCCACCAGTATCTAAGGCTGTAACTAGGGGGCTGTTCACGAATTAGGAGTAGTTATTTTTAGGTGTTTATTACTGCATTTTAGGTTAACTAAAAGTTCTGAAATATTGAATCGATATTCAAATTTGTCCAATGATATATATATATATTTTTTGTCTTGATTTAGTCAGTTAATATATACCCTAGTTCAGTGCATCTTTTAATTAAATTCAAATAACTAAATTATTCATTTACACATTTCTAAAAACAATCTTAATTCACTGTTATAACTAGGTCACCAATAGCCACAGCAGGTACTTATATTAAAGGTTTGTTGGTAACAGCTAGAATTTTTAGTTCTCTCACTCCAAGGCCATTCTGGAGAAAGTTTGGTATCTACTCAAGTCTGCTTCTCGCAGTCTTAAATAACACTGCACTATGAACCTTTTTGCTTCAATGTTAAATGGACATGTGTTCTACCATGAGAATAATATAACACTTCAATATAATAAAATATAATACAGCAGTTTATATGCAACACAATAATTTTGTTTCTTTTTCACATTCACCAAGGTATTACTACAGATGTACTATGTGTAGCCAGGATGCTTAAGTTTAAAACACTGCAAACTAAATCCTTGTTGCGGAAGCAAGAATAGCAATTTGTAACCTGAAACTCCTAATGAGATCCTCCTGGAATCTCACTATAAGTATTGGATCTAACATGAAAGTTGTAAAGACAATTAATTACATCACTTTAATAGTATTGATGACTAAGCTACTATGAGACCATGGTGTTAATTGTTGGAAATAGTAATTAAAGATGTTCTTAATTACTTAATGATAATTTCTTTGATTTTGAGCATTATTCTCCATTACAATGGAACAAAGGGGAAAGGTTGTCAGAGATATTGTTTTGACATCGCGGGCACCCCTCCCAGCAGATGACAGAGCAGCCCTACAAAATGAGCAAGTGGTGTATGTGCCTAAATGAAAACTTCAGGTATCACTTGAGGGAGGCCAAACATAAGCAATACCTACTGCAAGATTACTTCATAGTGCATTGGCTGGGTAGGAGGACAGGATCTGAGATGTAACAAGAAACTATCCTGGGTGTTGTGTGTGCACTATATTTCATTGGTGCGTATGTATATGAACAAACATAAGTATGCAGTTTCTCTCACAGAATAAAAGTAGGTAGATGTGCTTGTTGTGTTGTAACTTATAATCCAGATTTATATGCATAAGAATACCAGCAAACATTACATGGTGGCAGCGGTGAAAACATGTCATATCATACATTCATTTGATTGATTCACTTCATATGATTGAAATTGATTGTGTATATTTTATGTACAATATTAAACAACACTGTGGAATAAAGAACAAAGAAGTTACAGGAATCACAACAGTCTTCCAGACAATTATCACATGCACAGCACATGCTCCTACTTAGTACATCAGGATATGCTAATTTAAACAAATGCAGAGAAATTCACTGCCTGCATGGAATATCCTTGAAAGTGTTTTGTACTAGTTTGTGGTTTAAAATACATCAGTGATATAAGTGCACAGAGGATTGGGAATTAATGTAAACAGAGTACTGTCACTGTCTGTTATATAAACTGTGCTTTGATTGGCAAAAGAAGTACATGTATGGTGGACTTGAGGATACATACTGGATATTTCTTGAATATTAAATTCACACCACAATGGCTGACAGTATGCCATGCATGGACTGGTTGTCACCAAACATTGGTGAAACTTTCCAACTCTTCAAGCAGAAAGTAGACCTTTATTTCAGTGTAAAAAAGATTACTGGAGAAAATCAAGTAAATCATATCCTACTGGCTGTTGGGGATGAAGGGTTAAAGAGATTCAACTCCTGGAATCTTTCAGCAGATGACAGAAAAAAATCCCAAAGCAATATGGGAGAAATTCAAAACTCAACTGGAGCCAAGTGAAAACTTCTGAGTGAGCAGACTCAAACCACGCTATTACAGACAAGGTGAAAATGAATCACTTGACGATTTTGTAAACCGTTGCAAATTGCTGACAATGAAATGCAAATTCACCGGGAAGGAAATGGAGGAAAGACTTATAGAACAAATTATAGCAAGTACTCCCTTGGCTGATTACCAGAAGGAACTTCTATCCAAAAATGAAGAATACTCCCTGGAAGATGCTATTAAGCTGGGAAGGGCCTATGAGGCTTCCGTATCACACATAAAGCAACTACAGCAGATGGGTACACCACAAATGGTCCATGGCATCAGAACAAAAAACTACCAAAAATGTAGGAATTGTGGAGGAACACATCCATTCAATCCAAGTGAGTTGTGTCCAGTATTTGGCATTGAGTGTAGATTCTGCAAAAAGAAAACCACTGGGCAAAATGTTGCAGACAAAAGCAACAAGGAAATGTGAAAAGAACAAGCAGTCAACAATACCATCACTATGAGAAGCAAGGAAATACAAAAAGTAGAAAGCCAATGTTCACTCAATGCAGCCTGAGGACACAAAAATGCAGCCCGAGGACACTAGTGAGAAATGGGAACCAACTGATTCATTCTCATTCTCCAATACAACTATTTCAACACTGACACATGATGCAAGGGATGAAGCTTTTGCAAAACTTCAGATCAAACTGCATGACATTCCAGGAATACACACACTACAAGCCAAGATTGACACAGGGGCTCAAGGTAACACTTTACCTGTCAGAATACTCAAATTGATGTTTCCCAAAAAGTACGATGAGCACATTAGGCCAATGCCAAACGTTAAGTTGACAGCATACAACGGAAGCGAGATCCCCTGTCATGGAGTAACTCAAATGCCATGTCAATTCAAACATTCAGGGTGGATAAACACAGATTTTTTTGTAGTGGATGTCACTGGCCCAGCAGTTGTCGGTCTTCTGACATGTGAAAAACTTAAGCTTGTCACTCTGCACTGTGCAGTGAACCAAACTCCAAACAACACAGTTCCAGTAAACAGTGTTAGTGACTTACAGAAACTGTATCCAGACCAGTTTGATACGATTGGCAAGTTCAAGTGTGAATATCAAATAGTTGTGGATCCAGAAGTGCAACTGCATGTTGACTCACCTCGAAAAACACCAATTGCACTGAAGGATTCAATCAAGGAGGAGCTCGACTGCATGGAACGAGATGATATTATTAAATGAGTAATAGAGCCAACTGACTGGGTTTCCAGTCTGGTATACTCCAGAGAGCAGAAAGGCAGACTATGTGTTTGTCTCGATCCAAAATACCTAAACCGTGCATTAAAACGTCCTCACCACAAAATACCAACCCTGGAAGAACTCACCCACCAATTCAGCGGTGCAGCTTATTTCAGCAAACTGGATGCCAAGTCTGGATATTGGTCAGTTTGCCTTGATGAAAAGTCGCAACTGCTGACAACATTCCAATCACCTTTTGGGCGTTATGCCTTCAAGAGGCTACCATTTGGGCTATGCATTTCACAAGATGTATTCCAACATCGAATGGACTGCATTTTGGGACAATGCGAAGGTGCCATTGGAATCGCTGACGATGTTGTAGTCTATGGTAGGACTGAGACTGAACATAACAAGAACCTGCACCAGTTAATGAAAGTGGCATCTGAAAATGGCCTGGTCTTCAACTCAGAGAAATGCCACATCAAAAAGAAAAGCATATAATTCTTTGGAATGACATATACCGACCAAGGTGTAAAACCTGACCCAGCAAAGGTTGAGGGCATACAGGCAATGCTGCCACCTTCAAACAAAAAGGAACTATAGGAATTTCTTGGTCTGATAACATATCTGTCGCCATTTGTGCAAAATCTATCCCAAAAGTCCCTAGTGCTGAGATGCCTCCTCAAGCAAGATGTTGATTTTCAGTGGGATGCTAACCACCAAGCATGCTTTGATGCTCTGAAACAAGAGGTCACAAAAGACTCCACACTACAATACTTTGATGTGATGAAACCAGTAGTGCTTCAAGTTGATGCTAGCCTACGTGGTCTTGGAGCTGCACTACTCCAGAATGGTAAACCTGTGGCCTATGCTTCAAAAACAGATGTCGAGAAACGATATGCATGCATACAGAGGGAGCTTTTGGCAATTGTGTTTGGTATGACCAGATTTTACACATATCTGTATGGGCATCAGTTCAAAGTGCTGACAGATCATAAGCCACTTGTCATGATTGTCCAGAAAAACCTCTCGAGTGCACCACCAAGACTACAACGACTTATTCTAAAGCTCCAAGGATATGATTATACACTGGAATATCTGAAGGGATCTGAGATGACCATTGCTGACACCCTGTGTCGACTTCCAAATGAGAAGGAATCTCAAACAATTGACTTGGACATCCGAGTGGACCATGTCAAGTTCAGCACAGATCGTGTTGAGAGTATTCGTGCAGGTACCAAAGCCGACCCAATGCTGCATGAATTGACAAACATAGTCCTCACTGGATGGCCCAATTCCATTCAAGACCTTCCACATAATGTCAGATCCTTCTGGTCTTGCAGAGATGAGATTTTTATTGACAATGGCATATTAATGAAGGGAACAGCCCTAATCATACCACACAGTCTACAGCACGAAATACTCAGCCAACTGCATTATGGCCACCTTGGGATAGTCAGAACAAGACTGAGGGCCAAGAATACAGTGTATTGGACAAACATTAGCAAAGACATAGAAAGTGTGATCAAGGGTTGTGATGTATGTCAGGAGCACAAACCTTGACAAACATACGAAACTCTCATCTGTAATGAAATACCAAGCCGACCATGGCAGATGCGCGGAACTGATTTGTTTCATTGGAATGGTAGTGAATGGCTCATCATAGTGGATTACTACACAAAATATTCATTTGTGAGGAAACTGGAAAATCCGTGTTCAAGCTACCGTGTTGTCTCCGCAACTAAACAGCTCTTTAGTGAGATGGGTATCCCAGGAAAAATTATTTAATATAACGGCCCACATTTTTCTAGTTCATGTTATGCTCAGTTTGCCTCAGAGTGGAAATTTGATCACACCACATCATCACCAAACTACCCAAGATCAAATGGTTTTGTGGAAAGACAAATACAGACTGTGAAAAGGATTTTACAAAAATGTTACCAGAGCAAAGGAGATTTGGACATGGGACTTCTATGTCTCAGAACCACTCCAGTGGACCATCAAATAAAATCTCCAGCTGAGCTACTTTTTGGCTGCAAACTCAAGTCAAACCTTCCTGGCAAAATCCCAAACACACTTGATGACAAGAATATTATTCACGAAAATTACTGGAATAGTCAAAATAGTCAGAAGCATTACCATGACCTCCATGCGAAGGACTTAACACCGTTGAAACCTGGTGATTACATTCGATACCAGGACATGTCATCAAGGAAATGGATACCAGGTGTGGTGAAGGATAAATGTGAACAACCTCGTTCTTATCTGATAGTCACCCCTAATGCTAACACTCTAAGACCCAATAGGCAACAACTCCATGGAAGATCTGAACAATTTGTACCCAGAAGGATACAAGTAGAGAATACCCCTGAAAACACTTCAGTAGCCAAAACACCAGATACAGTGAAAACAAATGACAATTATGTTACCAAATCGGGACGGATAGTGAAACCACCCGTGAGATACAAACCTGGAGAGTAGAGGAACATAAAGTGTGAAAAGAATAAAACCATATAAACATAAGTGTGATTCAAATGACACTATATCTATTACATCTGCATGCTAAGAACAAAACAGTAATTTGTGTATACTACTTGAAGATTTCAACTACAGTGGACTGGACATGCTTTATTTTCAATAAAGACACTATTAAATAAACAATTACTTAAGAGTAAAGATTAAATGAAGCAGTAAACTACCCCCAGTATCTGATCTGTTTTCAACTTGTTTTTTTGAAAAGGGGGATGTTGTGTGTGCATTATATTTCATTGGTGCATATGTATATGAACAAACATAAGTATGCAGTTTCTCTCACAGAATAAAAGTAGATAGATGTGCTTGTTGTGTTGTAACTTATAATCCAGATTTATATGCATAAGAATACCAGCAAACATTACACTGGGGACAGAATGAGCTGGCATCTATCAATCCTTTTCAGGACTACCTGAACTAATGGTTCACCAATTTCTAACAAATTTCCCAAAAATCTCAAATACATTGTAACAAGTTTCCAAACAATTTCCAATGAAATAATAAGTCCCATAATTATGTGGAATAACTTCAACACAAGTAATTATTCACAATGTCCCACATTAAAACTCAAACTTTGTAAACCTTCAGTTTTTGAGTCTCCATCCAAATGGATTTAAATTAAAAAGTTAGCAAATTTTTTTCAGTTATTTTCTTGCAAATTTGCACAACATGTCTAACTTTAAACTTTGAGATTTGGTAGGCTTCTTTATCAGAAGTGATGTACATGGTATCACGGCTGTCAGGCCTTCAGCCTGGGAAGTGTAGTTCTAGATCCCACTTGTGGTCACATCTCCTTGTCAATATGAGGGAATTTTACTCATTTTAAGCCAGCGAGGTAACATAGACAGAATTTTTACTGGTCTTTGTATTGTTTGTTAAGTGTTTTTGTTGCTGGCTTTAGAATATATGAAATAATTTTGTGTTTTATATATTTTGATTTTACCAAAAGAGATGATTTAGTTTATAAATACATACAACCAGTACATGAACATGAACCATGTTCTTTTGTGATAAACAGTGTGAACAAGTCGTCTGAACTCTCCTGCTGAACTGATCTGCTTGACAACCTAATGCTTGATTTTAGCCTTGGCCCGTATGAGACAATCTAACCTGTGCTCCTGTTATGTGTCATCTCTTTATTCATCATTGTTAAGATAGGGCACAAGATTTGTATTGTAGATCATTAACAGTGACCTATTATATGAAAGAGTGATTCAGTATGGGAAAATCAAAATATTTGTTTAGTAAATGTGACAAGAAGCATTATCCACCCACTGGCAAGAAATGCGAGCGTCAAGTGAACAGTCAGTTTGAAATGAAAAATCCAACAAAAGCAGGGTAAGAAAATCCAAAAGTCTGAAGTTGGAGAACTGGACAGTTATTCTCATGGTAGCCCTCGTTTGAGGTCACCTGGAGTGACCTCATTCACAGCTGGTGTTGCCAGGCCTGATTATGACACGTCAGATTACCAGGCAACAGATCCTGTCCAAGAGCTGATCCTTAAAGAGCTGAACAAGGTCAATGCACAACTTGATGCTGCGGAAGGTCAGTTGGCCATGCCTTCTTCAAGTTGGGACTCCAGTAAGCATGCAGACTCCACACTAAGTAGTTCCACTTATGTCAAAACATGTTCTAAAACAAGATGCACTCAGAGAGAGCAAAACGCTCGACTCCATGTGACCAGTCTCTCAAGTGATATAAAGTATTGTAAGGAAGACAATAAAATAAAACCAAACATGTAAATTAATCTTCATAGAAATATCAAGTAGAAAGCTAAAGTCATTAAAAATACATTGAAATGGGACCTCTGGAAAATCATGATTTTTTGTATCCAAAATAAGATCCAGATCTTTCTTTTAATAACCTCTTTCTTCAGTCAGGTCCTACCCACAATTTTTTAAATAAAGATCTGTTCATTACCCAGTAAACATTAGAAACGTTTTTAAATGGTTTAAATGTTTACAAAACATTTTTAAAACCTAAGTAAACCCTATCTTTGGTTTTCTAAACGTTTCTAAGTAAACATTTTGCTATAATGTTTAAAAACGTTTTATAAACATTCTCTATGCAAACGTTTTTACTGAAAACGTTTATTAAACATTTATAAAATAACTCAAGAAGCTAGGTTTCCCTGGAAACGTTTTTAAAACATTTATAAAATAGCTGGAGAAATTAAGGTTTTGCTGGAAATGTTTTTCAAACATTAATCATAAAATGTTTTATAAACAGTACACATAAAATGTTTAAACAACATTGCCTGTCAAATGTTTTTAAAACATTCTATCAAAACGTTTTTTAAACCTATAATTTCAAACCTTCACCTTCAAACATGTCCAAACGAAGATGGCAGTGAGCAATAATAGGGGATTTTAGAGGACTTTGTCAAAAATTGCCCCACATGCAATCCCTAAAAATATGAATTCAATGGGGGCACAGTTTCTAAGCCACTATCTTGCAATTTTAGACATGAAAATAGTATTTTCAATAGTGAGCAACCATACAAAGATATTGAATTTGACCTCTGATCCCATTATTATTCAGACATTATTATGTTCATTTATAACATTTTTCTAACATTTATCATTAAACATTTAATAAACAGTTTTCATAAAACGTTTTAAAAACATTCCATTACAAATGGTTTTCGTACCCATCATTTTTTAACCTTTACCAAACGTTTGCAAAACCTAAAAATGTTTACTGGGTAGTTCTGGAGTAATCTAAACACACACACACACACAAAAAAAAAACCCCCCAGACAAATAGACAATTAAACAATTAGCACACAGAAACATAAACTGCTGGTGGAGGTAAAAATATTGCTTAAAGGTCATTTCTTGGTGAAAATCATGCATGGTAATTTTTTGTGATGGACTGTCAAGGAATTGAAAGAAAAAAGAGAGAATCAAAAAGAAATAATAATCAATAAAATGATGAATATACCACCTCCCTCTTTATTATATTTGTCAATTTAAAAACATAAAATGAGAAGAAATATTTTTACTTAAAGACAGCAAGTACCACAAGCTAGGTTTGTGACCTCACAATACTGTTGCATTGTGACATCACTGAGTAATGACATCATCAGAAAGCAAAATATTGATTTTTTATGTATGTGATGAAGGGAACCAGTTTCACTGTGTATTCCCAATTAAAAATAAGAAAAACTCTCTCCTGGCTTAATTTTCAAACAAATTACAACAAATTTGGAAGAATCCGTCTGTACCCCGTGAAATACCTTCCCACCAAATTTGAGATTGATTGATGTTATAGTTTTTGAGTTATAAGGGCAAAACGGTGCACAGACAGAGAAGCAGATTTCACTGTAAAAGCCCAATTCAAAATAAGAAAAACTCTCTCCTGGATTTATTTTCACACAAATTAGACCAAATTTGGCAGAATCCATCTGTACCCCATGAAATACCTGCCCACCAAATTTGAGCTCGATTGGTGTTACAGTTTTTGAGTTATAAGGGTGAAACGGTGCACAGACAGACAGACAGAAACAAACTGATCACAATAACCCTCTCCTATCGTCGAGCATTAATAAAAGTAAATCCCAGCCACAAGTATTGATTCATCTTCTGATTCTTATGAATATGAGGGTCCAAATTTGGCTAGTTTAAGGACTTCTTGAACAATTCAAAGAAAGATTGATGAAAGGCTGGCACAATTAGAGCACCAGTCAAGTATTCAAAGTAATTCCAGTGCTTTGAAATTTAAGTCACAAATAGGTGGAAATGTAGATGTGTATGTAGAGAAAAGGGTTGCCTGGCCCCATGAAGCCATCCTGGGGAGTTAGCCGCCAACTTATGACCAGCTCACTCCTTTTTTTCAAAAAAGATCTTACTAACGTGAAAAAATGCTCTAGTATTTTTTTGACCTTATGGAAGATGCTACAGATTTTGAAAAGGGGGACTCTTGATTGGACTCAAACTGATAGGATAGGCCGCATTAGAAGGGCCCATGGCCCTAAGCAAAATTATAGAAAAAATTGAAGAAAAACTGAGTCTGAAATGACCCTGGTATTGCAAACAACAAAATGGCCAAAATGGCACATGCTCGCATAACCGGGATCATGAAATAAATGAATAAATACATATTAGTAGTTTACAAGTAAATAGTTTATATATATCTATTAGTGATTACTATAAAAAGGACCCACTACCAATTAGTGAAAAAGTTTTCTTCACAAGAGTTTTTCAATGATTATAATTTTTTAAACTGTACATTATTGGTAAAGTCAACCCCAAGGAGCTTAAATTGTGTTAACCAATTTAAATATAAATCTGGATATAATATTGTATTCACATTTTAAGGGAACATTTGTCAACAAATTGTTTTAATATAAAAATAAAAAAACAATCTTCACTGTAAACCACAAAACCACTCACTTTTATCGATAACTACTCCTTCCCAAACATAATTTCAACTAAGAGTTGATTCTCAGTGTGTTTAAAAGGGTAATTGCTCTTGCAATTAAATACAGAGGGTTATTGTAAAGTCATATTTAACAGGAAATAGAAAGAACTAAAAATGTCCGGCTTTATTAATCAAATTACTTGGGTTTTTTTTTAATTTTTCAGGAGGTATTTTTCCATTTATTATTTTTTCGTGAGGTATTTTTCCATGCACTCTGAATTTCATGCAGAATTATAAAAACCTTTATAAATGTACCCACTTATTATTGAACGCATTTTGCTTAGGATGCTGCACCCTTTTCGTTTTTGTCAGACTGCCCACTGAACTAAACCACAATCCAAAGGAAGAAAATAATGTAGTGTTAACTCTCCATTATGCAAAAATAGTAGAGAGTTGACACAATGGAAGGGTCACTGGTCTGGTTTTTATTGCCTTATAGCTCAGACAAAAAGTTTCCAGCACACGGTCAATAACAAAAGGAAAAAGTTAATTTGAGCTGAGATCATATCGTTTTGCATCCACACTCATTTGCATCTGTATAGTCCCCACCTAATGCTTCCTGTGATAATGCCAAAACAAGATTTTACAAGCTCAAGTTAACTGACAAAATAGAAGTTTAATTCAATATCAGAACAATGACATGCACAACCTTGCAAGGGATTTTTCATAAGAAAAATGATCTCCCTCTCAAGTTTCTTGTGATACGGCACCTTGCAGAATATCTGAAGTTCAAGTTCCCTGACCCAGTATCAAGAGTGAAACCCATTAATGTTACAGCATATTGGATCACTTTTGATATAAATAAAACTTTACAATCTTCAATTCAGGGATCCTATTATATTATATTTTAATACACATGCCAGGACTTAATTTTGAACAAGTTTTTGGTGCAATAATTTTTACCAACTTGAATCTCAGTTAACACTAGTAGGGTAGTAGTTTTACCATCAACTATAACCCAGTAAACATTTTTGGGTTTTGCAAACGTGGCAATGGTTAAAAAATGAAGGGTACGAAAACCATTTGTAATAGAAGTTTTTTAAAATGTTTTATGAAAACCGTTTATTAAACGTTTAACGATAAATGTTAGAAAAACGTTATAAATGAACATAATAATGTCTGAATAATAATGGGGTCAGAGGTCAAATTCAATATCTTTGTATGGTTGCTCACTATTGAAAATATTATTTTTATGTCTAAAATTGTAAGATAGAGGCTAAGAACCTGTGCCACCCTTCAATTCTTACTTTTAGGGAATGCATGTGGGGCAATTTTTGACAAAGTCCTCTAAAATCCCCCATTATTGCTCACCACCATCTTTGTTTGGAAATGTTTGAAGGTGAAGGTTTAAGGTTTAAAAAACCTATAGAATGTTGATAGAATGTTTTGAAAACATTTGACAACCAATGTTGTTTAAACATTTTATGTGTACTGTTTATCAAACATTTCATGATGAATGTTTGAAAAATGTTTCCAGCAAAACCTTAATTTCTTCAGCTATTTTATAAATGTTTTTAAAGTGTTTCCAGTCATACCTAGCTTCTTCAGTTAATTTATAAATGTTTAATAAACGTTTTCAGTAAAAATGTTTGTATAGAGAATGTTTATAAAACATTTTAAACATTACAGCATAAATGTTTACTTAGAAACATTTAGAAAACCAAAGATAGGGTTTAATTAGGTTTAAAAAACGTTTTGTAAACGTTTAAACCATTTAAAAACGTTTCTAATGTTTACTGGGAATAAGTGTATAATCAACGTTCATTGATCTTGATTTAGGTGCTACATTGTTTTCAACACTGTGCATAAGTCATATGTTGACAGTGGCCCATTGATAGAGTAAACCAGAATCTGTAGTGTTGGTCAAACTCTCTGCTCTGTAGACCACAGACATTTTGCAAGTATACCACTAGTTTCCCTGCATAATGCCCCAGCCAGTTTTCAAACCCAGGACCCTTGAGACTGGAGAGTAGCATGTTACCACAGGCCAAAAGAGCCCCTTAGTACCGCATTTATTCAAGAGTAATGTCATTGGATATACTGACTGGTAAATTTGGCTTACTTCAGAGATATAGATTTCCATTAGCTTACAATAAACTAGCATCAGTTATACATACGTTTTACTAACACACAAGGAAGTTATTAAACCTATCAAAATGGATTTTAAGGGGCGATAATATAATTTATACCAGAAATCAGAGTACTAGCTTGGCACAATGTACATACAGAAACTCACAAACTGATTTATGTTTGCCATCACTTCAGCTACCTTGTATGCTATGCAGATTAGATTTGATTTATTTTGGTTTCACATACCTATGAACAATATTTTCTGTAGGTCACATAACGGCGAGTAGTTTTAAGGGCAGAGGAAACTACCATACACTAGTTGGTAAAGAAAATTCCCACATAAGGTCCGAGGATCAACCCCTTACCTCAGAGATCAGGGGTGAGTCTAACCCACTTCAGCCCCCGTATGGTATGTAAAAGTGGACAAGTTTTGCCGATGACAACCAAATGTTATATAATATTCTTTCTTCTGGTTTGTGCCAAGTTGAGGTGTAAATCCCCAACTGAATAAAATCGTAGACTTTGCCTTTGGTTAAGTTATGATTTCCTAAAATGTTACAGGCTAACCTTTCATTCCAAACCTTTGTTCTATTTCTTCATCTCTTTGTCTCACGTGTTCTTCTAGATCACTTATTCTTTCCTGTAATATATCATATTAACATGCAACTCAGTAACAACTTTTTATAGCTGACGTCCTGACAAACACTGTATTTCTATAACAATTAGTGGTAGGTAGATGATTTACTATATTACAAGTTGAAATTGTGTATTTAGAAGTTTATTAAATAGATCATTCGTTTACAAATTATTTTGTTTAATCAGCTTTATTTAATCTTAAAGACATACAAACTTTAATGTAGAACTAGATAACGATACAAAAATGGTACATTAGGAAACATGTGTGAATTGTGAATCACACAGCATGCATTCTCCTTTTATACTTGCAAATTAAGAAAATATTAAATTGAGACAAAAAAACGATAAAGAGTACCACAATATTGTTATAATGTCCAGCTCAAACGTTTGTCCACATTAGAAATGGATTTAACATGTCATTTCTACATTGAGAAAATACACCTGGACTGGTATTCAGAAGTAAAGACAATGGTATCTATAGATAAAATTTGCATTCATATCTGAATCATGTATTTTGAGAGTTCTAATCAACTAAAACAAACGAAAAATAAATAAAAAAGCAAAAAGTAGATTTGAAGATTAGCAATCTTTGTGAATATATGGCCAGGGTAAAAGCATTCTCACATTGTGAATACAATCATGGGACTATTATACCATAACAACAGTCCTTTGAAAACATGGTGGTATCAATAGTGCTTCCTAGCCACATACTGGTGCTTGCCTGTATTTATCGCACCCCAGGATCATGTACTTGCAACCTTTTAGAAGAATTCATGTCATTTGTCGGGTTCCTATAATCCATTAATTCTGTATGTTACATTTGGAATGACTTCAACATCCATGTTGATGTACCTGCTGGCCTGTGGTATAAATTTATGACATTTCTTGACTCATGTGATCTGAAATTGTCAGTAAGTCAACCTGCCCATCTGTATTCAGTAATTCCTTTCAAGCAACTTGTATGCCACATTAAGTGCAGTATAGGAGGTATCACCGTATCAGTGTGTCTGGCCTCTACTCTGATGTGAAATATATCCCCTTTGTCAAATATTCTGATAATTCTGTGGGTGATCTTTATGAACAATATGTACATGACTTCAGTGATGTTCTTGATAGGCATGTACCACTTGTATCCAGACTGACAAGGAAAGATTCTACAGATTTGTTGTCTCATTCGTCTTGACATGCAAAGAACCCTCTTGAAAGAACTTGGCAAAGGGCCAAGGATCCACTTAATAGAAGTCAGCTTTGTCAACAAATTACTTGGTACAATATGCTTGTAAATAAGTATAAGTCAGACTATTACAGTAAACTGATCTCAGACACTAGTCACAACTCTGGAAACTTATAGCATGAGCTGTGTAAACCCTAAATAGGGTTTCTGAAGTGACACTTCGATCACATAACTCTGATAAGTCATTGGCGGACCAGTTTGCATCCTTTTTTTCAGAGAAAATTAGGAAAATTAGAGATACATGTACTTTTGTTCTCTCTGGTACTGCAAATGATGTTCATCCTGCTTCTGATCCACCAAACTTACTGACGTTACTCAAGCATCTGAAGATGCTGTTGATAAAATAATTAGAAACTCACCTACAAATAATGCCTTCTGGATCCATGGCTAACTTTTCTTATTAAAGAATGTAGTGACATACTACTGCCATCAATTACAAATTTGGTCTACCGCTCACTCATTGAGCAATATGTACTGCTGTGGTAACTCCTCTTATCAAGAAGGCTTCTCTTCTAACTGATGACCTAAAAAGTGTCAACCTGTATCTGGCCTTAGTTTCCTATCAAATCTGGTTGAAAATGTTGTGTCCAAGCAACTGTTACAACATATCCGTGTCCATGACTTAGACAATCCATAACAATCGGTATATAAAACAGGTCATTTGATAGACAGCTCTTCTTTTTATAAAAATATGCAATTTCACTTATCCCTGTCAAGAGGCAAACCTATGGTCTTAGCAATGCCAGACCTCTCTGCTGCCTTTGACAACATTGATCATTCCACTCTTCTGAGTTGTCTTCAGACTTGATTTGGAGCTGGGGGCTCTGTCCCGAAATGGTTTATCAGTCAATAAAAATTTATCAGTCTATAAAAATTAGTTCTACTTTGTCTGGCCTTTGGAAACTTTTGTTTGGCATTCCCCAGGGTTCTCTTTCGGGCCCATTGTTATTTTAATTGTACACAGAACCTCTCAGTGTGGTGATTGCAAAGAAATAAAGTTTCATTTTTATGCAGACAATACCCAATGCTCAATGCTATTGTTTGTAGTCGGATGGATTATTGTAATTTTCTTTTCAGAAATCTCTCCAGTCTATGTAAATTATAATGTGTCTAAAACTACTGCAGCTAGAATTGTATCAAACACGAGTAGATACACAAGTATAACTTTATTTATTATAAGTATCTTGACACTGGTTTTCCAACGTATTGTGCTTCTTATCTTTATTCCCTCAGCAGTGCTTACAGTACCCGGTGCAGTCAAAGTGGTGGAAATTTCCTTGTGCCAAAGTTCTATCCTTCTACTCATAAGTCTGTTAAACAGTTTGGTCACAGTTTTGCTTTTGATGCTCCCACTGTTTGGAATGCTCTTACTGATGAGATTTGTACATCCCCCTGCCTAACGTCTTTCAGAAAGCAGCCTGAAACCTACCTATACACCAAGACATACACATCTTAATCTTAATCATCAGCTAGCATTCTCTTTGGTGCCAGATACTGAATTTGACTGTCTTTTGCTGTTGCACCTTAGAGTCCCCTTTCATTGAGGTGAGATTAAGCATGATAAAAGTCCAATTAGAATAGAATACTGCCACTCAACCGAGATCCCTATGAGTCTTCTGACACTAATGATGAATACAGTTCCAGTAATAATTCAAAATAGTGATGTAGGGACTAAACTCCTTTAGTTATAAGTATTTCCTAAGATAACTGACTACATACCAAACACTTTGGGTGAATTTTGACATTAATTAGCACTGCGAAATTGCATACCTCTGAGTGCAATAATAAAATATTGTTTAAAAGTTTGGATCCAGATGGTGATCCTGATCACCAACAAATTTGAATGATCTGTTCCTTGTAACTCGTCAACATTTCCTAAAAATATCTTCAAAATCTGTCCATAACCTTTCAAGTCATTTGCAAACAAATAGGCAAATACGTGCTGCCAAAATCACAAACCTCTTGGCAGGGATAATTATGATAATTATATAGATAGAACATAATGTTAAATACCTACCTTACTCTTTCTCAGCTCTGTTCTTAAGAGTAATAACTCTTCCTGAATAGTTTGAAAGCTAAACGATAGATCACTTCTAGCTTTAGTTTTGCATGTAGACTGACCATTGCAAAGAGTAAACAAGAGAACTATTACAAGAAACTTCATCTCTTTCAAAAAAGTGACAAATACCAGCATTATTCACTGTGTGTGTATATCTATCTTCTTTATCCTAATATTGCACACAAAGAACTAGAGGAATGTGCACATCATCTAAAAGTTTGAAATTATATACTGCCTACATAGAGGCAATATTTTGAAAAACAAAATGAACTTAACCAGGAAGTTATCTTAATATAGATATACTTTTGAAAGGGGAATGTTGTGCAAATGAATGTGCAGTTGCCTGGTAACTACTGATAAAATTCCAATTTGCTAGTTCTACTTTCACTTTTATTTGACATAGAACAGGTCTACCATATAGCACCTCAAATGGCGAAAACCCTGCTAAACTCTGACCTGGGGTTTCCCGGTAAGCAAACAAGAGTGGTTTGATATACTGGTTCCAGTCCTTTGGTTGTGCCCCAACCATCTTCTTCAGCATTTGCTACAATGTCCCATTCAACTTCTCACACAGACCGTTGCATTGTGCATGATAAGGGGTTGTCACTAAGGGGTGGAGACTAATCTCTCAACCTCTTTCATCATGTCAGAAGTGAATTGTGTTCCACCATCACTTAACATCTCTGCTGGGAATCCGACATCACTAAACATCTTGATCAATGTCTCTGCAACAGTCACTGAGTCAATGTCCCTGATTGCCATGGCTTCTGGATATCTTGTTGGCATGTCCACCATTGTGAGGATGTAACGATGGCCATGGTTGCTGACTGGTTGTATGGGACTGATCAGGTCCACTGATACTCACTGAAATGGTGTATTAACAATTGGCATTTGTCCCAACGGAGCCTTTGCCACACTACCTCTTGGAATTGTTCTCTGGCATATGTCACATGACCGGGAAAAATTCTGGACATCAAGATGCTTGTCTGGTCAGAAAAAGTTTGACTGTATTCTGTCAGTGGTCTTCGCAATGCCCATATGACCTGTAACATGTATAACAGTATTCAACCAAATGTGTGGGTTTGAATGAGTCATCATACAGCACAGGAAATAAGGGTAATAAATCACTGGACAGTAGCAGAGAGGTTAAACAGTTTAGTCCTGTATTAGCAGTTCAAGCATGTGCTGGTTATTTTGTGATCTCTGTTTTAAATGCTGAAATAATAACATTTGTAAAGACTTTATATTTTATTTCTCATAAAATATCAACAAGTCATGCAACTTGTTACATGACCAGCAAGTAATGTTTCATGTCCTAGATTCAGCACAGCTTGGAGGTACTTCTTTGGCACTACTAGTTGTCTTTCCTCTGTGTTCAGTCCCAATTTCTGCTTGGTGACTATTCTGTACAATAGTCCCTTATCAACTTTGTATGAAGTTTCACTGTGAGCTTTAGGGTTGTATTTCACTTTCTCGATCTCTGCTCACTTTCTTTCTTTGAATAATGAAGCATCTTCCTCTTGGGCTAACTTGAAATCTGCAGGATCACCTATGCTCTTCAACGCAGTAACTTTCAGTGGCTTTTCTTTCCTGTTGGCCTTTTCATGACCGAGCCTAGTTGTTGAGGTATAATGCTGTGGCCTAGGTTCTTCCAACTTTCATCACTATGTGACTCCTTGGGCCCCGGACCATCAGTTGGGCCAATCCTGATGCTATTCTTGGCATTGTGAAGCAAGTTATGCTTCTGATCTTCTACGCACAATGCCTCAAAATAACCTGTGTAGATTGGCGACACAATGTACACTCTTGCAACTTGTACAGGCTTCATGGTTCTGTCAATGCTGATGTAGCTACACTTGTAATCAGTAGCTGCTCTTCTTCTACCAGACTTCTTTTAACTACTGCTTTGGTACATCCTGTATCTCACAGAACAGTCACATCTTTGCCATTCAGTTTGCCCCTTGCAGTTGGCAAGTTCTTCATTGACATTCTTCAACGAGCAGTTTAGTGGACCCAATTGTAAGACATCTTAATCTACCCATTCTGATTGCATGTCTCTTACATTCATGGGTCTCCTTTACAAAGCAGCAAGTGGATGTAGTAGCAAGACTCATACCTACTGGGCTTTCATCATCAGGTGATTGCTGTACCTGGGTAACTGCCATGATGTGGAATCTTCTCCTAAATCCTTCCTCTGTCATCTCAAACCTTCTCAGTAATGCATTCTTCAGCTTATCATAGTCTGATATGTCTTTTAATGGCATTCTCAAATGACTTTCCCTGAAGTAGGTTCCCCAAGTCAGTGGCATACCTGGATCTGTCCCACTTGCAGGCCTTTGCATATCTCTCAAACCACTTGATATGTGAATCTATATCATCCTTACTGTCATTGTAATAAGGAAGTTTCAGGCCTTTTGGTACATCGTCAACAGTGGTAGGCATTGGGCTAAGTGGAAGACTACCTGCCCTGTCCTGCATTCGCCTCTCATGCTCCCTGTCTTTCTCTTTCACAATCAGTTCCATCTCTTTCATTTGTTTCTCATGTTGTCATTCATGTTCATGTTCTTCCAGCCTCATTTGTTCCAACTCAGACTTTTCTTTTTCAATAGACCTGAAGTGGGCCTGCTCATCACGTTCGGCTTCCTCCTTTTCATGTTGCACAACAAACTCCAGTAAAGCTTCCTCCTTTAATCCTATTTCCTTTCCACAGGCAATCCATTTTTCTGTGGATGTGGCCATAAAGTCCACTTTGAATAACAATATAGACCAGTTTGAGTTTTCTGCTTGTGTATAATTCAACTTGACTTTTTATATAAAACAATCAATTTCTAAATGGTTGAGGCTTGATCAGCCTTTAATTACCCTTAGGCCAGTTTTACTATCATGTATCAATTATAGATTAATATGAAAGATCAGCTCTCTGTCCACAAGCATATTGCTTTATTTTTAGAAGTTATACTTGAGTTATTCTGTTCACACTTTGCAGAGATTGCACACAGTTTAATTAGTCCACTAAAACATAATGTCAAATTATCATTCCACAGAGATAATATCAGTGATCAGTAGATCTGATAAAATCTATAATATCCACTGCAATTTCAAAATATTCTTCTGAAGTATATCCAACTAATACTTAGGCAACTGTCATGATCATCCCGGACAAGCCCCCATAAATTGTTGTGTAAACTGATGTGCAGTTGCCTGGTAATTACTGATAAAATTTCAATTTGCTAGTTCTACTTTTATTTACAGTGAAATTACATTAATAATCCTGATACAAATATTTTAGAGTAAATAATTAGGTCTGCTAATTAATACTTCTTAAAGAATTGCAAAACTGTTCAGATAAAAATTACTTAGGTCTGCCTAAATAATATATTTTTACGTATATCTAGCTCTATGGCTGAAAACACTTCTTACTGCCTCAAAACTAATTCAGAAAACTGTCCCATGTGCACATAGCAGGTACATACTAATACACAATCAAAATCTGCCCTTTGGGAAGGGAAAGATCTACAATAACAAAAGGGTTGAACATAATAGACCAAATCAACATCCCCAAAAACAGCCAGTGAGTGACGTCAGTGGATAAACATGCTGCACTCCAGCCAGCTCTGTTATCAGTAGTTTACATTTACTTTCAACTGTGGTGTGCTTTTGTTGTATTCCACAGTGTAACAATTCTAGACATACATCAAGTATATCAATGCATGATCTTCCCAAAGATGACAATATTAAGAAAGTAAAGCCTTTTATATAAAATAAAGGCTGAAAAGCATTTTTTACACATTTTATTTTTGTTAAATGATCTCTTACTAAACAACTTATAGTACTTGAGACTTCTGTGCTTGTGTGATTAGCTTGTTACTGTATAAAGAGATCCTTTCAAAAGAATAAAAGTTCAAGGCTGATCAATTTATTTTAATACCTGATATTGATTCAGATTATTTTAATACCTGATATTGATAAACACATCTTTATATTAACACTATTTAGTTAAAGATAAATTTTATTCATGGTTTCATATGAAACAAAATGTTTAAATATAGGTAGATATATTAATACTGCAGAGCACTGATTGCTGTAAAACCTTAAAGTTAACATTTTACAAGCTTGACTGGGTAAAATAAGAAGGGATGTTTTTAATCTAGGCAAAAAGAAAGTTTGCTCAGCACATTTTAAGGCAGATGATTTCCAACCAGATTACAGATAGGAGACACCTTAAGTCAAATGCTGTCTCAACTATATTTCAATGAAAACCTGAAAAACAAAGCACTTTATAGAATAGAATAGAATAGGAATTGGAATAGAATAGAAGAGAATTAGAATAGAAATAGAATAGAAGAACTCTATTTCAGACACATAAGTAAGGTATTGTCCATATAAAATGAAGAGTTCAAAAAGTAGTGAGTAAATGTACAAGAGGAATTATTTGTTTATAAAAAATACACTCTACACCATTCACCTTGCTTTGCATAAATCTAAACCTATGTTACAAATAACATATTATTCCAGTTTGTGATTAATTTAGAATATTTTGTAGTATGACTGAAGTAATAATTGTTGATGAATTTATTACTACTTTTCTTTTCACAATTGTATATATAAAAATAGCACAATATAATCTCACTATTTTTTTAAGGTTTTCCCGAAAAATATTTGAGAGACACTACAATAAATAAGATAGTTAATTAGATACCTAAAGGTATTAATGTAAGACACTTCTTTCATCTTTCTGTGAGAGGCATAACATTGAGCCGTGATATAGAGCCTTGTGGTCATTCCTTACTGCAGTTAAAACATTATGAATATAATGTTCTGCAACAAATTTGTAGTCTTTAGCTATTGGATTCTTTTTTTTATATACATTTCTTCTGATAATCTATTATGTTTTGCATGTTAAAGGTATTAATTTAAATTTTTAAAGACCACAGTGCATGAAATTTTTTTTTGCATCCCTGTGCAGATTATTTGTGTAACAACACACCTGCCAAGTCCCATCTTCTAACTCCCACTAGAAAGCACATTAAAAGCCAGTTAAATCTGACACTTGGTAAAAACAAACAGATCCCTCTCTGAAACTGTGCCACGTCACACAAGGTGATTTAGAACTCTGCACTCAATGTTTGCAATACAAAACAGTGTAAAATGAAGTGAAATTAGTGTTTTATAAACTGTCGTGGAAAGGGTCAGCTTCAGTCCAAAAAATATTTTTTTCCTACACTTAGTGCAAAGATTCTTCTATCAAATGAACTTGAAATATATTCTGGTCACACACAAATAATAGTCTTATAATTAATAATTAACACTACAATTTGACTGTAACTTGTGTCCAAAATAGTGAATAAGTGTGTAGTTTTATAGTGTAACAATGCAGCTTCTGATAGTGTGTCAGTTTTTAAATGTATTGATAAGCATGTTCTTCACCCAGTTCTTTTCCACATTTTGTCAAAGTGGGATCAATTTTAAGGCATTCATGATTATCCAAACTCCTTATTATCAGAACAGCAAAAGTTAGCCCAAGGTTCAAAAGTACATGGTACATTGTATTATTTTTGAATGAACAGATCAATATTCATTACTGACTCTAGTTGACCATTAAGAACTGACAGTGACAATTTATAAAAACATCTGGTCATTATATTGGGCTACACGACTGCCAATATTGAAAGTAAGCAGTCTGAAATGGTTCAGTACCAGGATGTAGAGTTTAAGATTTACATGCAACTCGTGAACACGGCGTCTCATGACCAACAACTCGTACCCACAACTCGTACACAATAAATAGAAACGCTACTTGAAGAGTGAGTATTTTATGTAAGAACGTCTATTCAGTTACAGATCAAATACTTCAAATTCTCATACTTCCGTGGGGGTTGCCTAGCAATATTATGAAATAAAATTTGCAAATTAGAAAAGGCAAGGTCATGGAATTCCCAGAGGGCTTCCTAGAACTATTATAAAATAAATTATGCAAATTAGAAAAAAAACTTTAGGAGACAGAGGTCCGTGGATTTTCCTGCAATATTTTAAAATAAATTATGCAAATTAAAAAAAATGTGGGGAGACAGAAGTCTGTGGAGTTTACTTCAATATTTTTAAATAAAATAAGCAAAATTGAAAAAAAAAACGTGAGCAGACATAAGTCGGTGGGGTTTCCTGCTATATTTAAAAAAAATCTGGGTAACGAGTTGTGGGTACGAGTTGTTAGCCATGAACTGCCGTGGTCACGAGATGCTCGTTTCCTGAGTTTAATACACAGGAGATCGGAACTGCATTCTGACATTTTATTGACAACAGTGTGTCTTTCATACATCTTCTTTTAATAACTGTAGGCATCAGATTGTAATGATCATGTAAATTTGCACCTGAAAGTTTGGATTTTTAAATGTATGAAATTCTTGTAGTCATAGAGAAGAGTAGCGTACATTGTTGATTATAAAACATTTTAATGTAATTTGTTGGAATTGTATGCAAGAAATAACCAAGTTAAAGACTATACTTGAAGGTTTCATAAAAAGTTTTGCAACCCAAGCCAAAAGAAAAAAAAGAAAAATTTACTAACAATGATTGATACACATTCATATATGTATGACTGTAACCAAACCATTTGTTAGAATCACATTCTTTATGGTTAATATTTGAAGTGTTATCTCTACAGAATCCTCACTCTCACACACTCTCTATTCCTCTCTGTCACTGACAATTTTAGATGGAGTCTGATTGGCAGCTTTCATATTAAAGAATAAATTCCAATTATCATGTTAAACTATAAAAACTTTTCAAACAAAATTATCCTTAAGGTAAACTTAAAAAAAAATCACTTCAAAATACAATTTAATCAGCTACATATTCAATTACATCCAATCCTTCCCAATACATTTATAACAGAAACCATTCCGAATGTGCAGTTGTGTACCTTTTATTTCATCACAACACCTCCACACATGTTTTCAGGAATGTTATTCTATATGCCACTTTGAGAAGCTGTATCTCAGTGGGGGATGCTCTGATGATGTCTGGTTTTCTTTACTGGGATTGTGTTACTCTCTGCCACACATGTACAAAGTTTTAAAGAAACTTTTTTTTCATGCACTGTGGACTTTAACACAATTTAATGAAGATGATACTAAAGCCACTGTAAAAAACACACAGTACACTGTATACAATACACAGAACTTCACTAGATCAGTGGAGTGAGAGTAGTGTTTGTTTACCCAGTAGTGTGACGTGGAGGGGATATTGATTTGGTCTATAGTTAAACTGTCAAACTGATAAGTTGCATGCAGCTGCAGAGACACATAAATGTTTTTAGGAGTGAAAATGATAATAAAATATCTTAGCCTTGCAGTGGCTATGTTTTAACATTACATTAATTGACTTAATAAATCACAATAAACTGTTTGTACCTCAGTTTTACAAATACATTCTAAATGTGTAGAGGTGAGGGTGGACTACCTCCCTTTACTATTACAGCAGTTCCCTTTGTATTATTCTGACACATAGCGGGGAACTGGAAATTTTGAAACCACAACTTCCTGTATTTGCGCACTTTTACAATTCTTTTTAAAATGCAGACAAGAAATTCAATAATATAATAAATAACCACCCTTTGGGAAAGCTGCAAATGTGATGGAATGTAAACTGACCTAATGCATATTTAAATCTCTTCAAACCTTGACTATTTTATTCCGACAGGCTAACTGACCCTAGTCAACTGTAGCGTCGGTTAGGCAAGTTGTGAATCAGGGCAATTGTATCGGGGGAAAGTGAAGGATCGTTTGATTCTCCACTTGTTAATTTTACAGTTACAAAGACTATTTTGTACATGCGTCTTTTGTCCATTGCTCCCTCTGTTTGTTTGTTTCCTTATTTTTAGCTTATCTCAAGAACCAATACACAGATGATTACTAAAATTTCCATCAGAACATCAGAACTGCTAACAGAAGTTCAGATTCAAATTTGGGTATGATCGGGTCAATATCCCTTATTCTGCAGCGATGAAATTGTCCTCGGTAGCACCCATGGGCCCTTATGAGAGCATGGGCAAAATGAGATAATTCACTCAATGCCCTGCAAAAAAAATCCCTCGAGTGCCCTTTTTTGTTTTTCTTTTACTGTATACATTTTTGATGTTTTAAACAATTGGTATAACTTGTGATTGTTATAATACAGAATTGGTAGATAAGGTATCTCAACAAAGTGTGCCAAAGAATGGAAAACTTGCACTTGTTTTACTTTGTCTCAAAATATCCCATTTTTCCCAGACATTCTAGACTATAGGGTACATTTTAACAGAAAGATTTCGAAACACTAATGACTAACTTCCATTTGTAAGGGATTTCAAATCTTCAAGCTACATAAATCTAATTTTGCACACATTATTGATAAAAGTGTATGTCCTGTTCAACAACATTGAGCAGGTACTGAAATCATGAATTGTGATAAAATACTCCCCAAATTCCGATTATTGTACAGTGCCCAATGTGGATTATGAAGGAATACTGAGATGGGGTTACTATGTTATTTGCTATACATAACAATTACTAAAATTTTATTCAAAATTTGATAACAACTAAAAAGCCACCTTAACATGCAATGTCGTACATTTAGTAACTTTAAAGCTTAAGAGCATAAAAATTACCAGGAGTTAAGGTGGCTTTACCCGTGACCCAACCTCAAGAGAGTGGTTGACGTGAGATGAGTAAAAAGGACGAAAGGACCTTAAGGGTGGACCTTAAGGTAAAGAAGTTTTGGCATGAGTTTCAGGTCACCATACATTGACATTAACTAACTGTGGTTGTTTATTTAAATTAAGCATACGCAGAGGTAATTGTTTGCAGTAATACAACAGTAATTTAGGATAATATAATTGCAGTATACGTGTTAAGAGATGACTCCTGGGTGAGAGGTATATTATCCAGATTTCTGCACAGACTGATAATGGATTGATGCGAATGTGAATGGTTATACGTAAGAGAAAGTGGCTATCAGCCCTGATTTACATAGTAAATGGGAATGACCTCATGACCTCTGCAGGTCAGAGTGACTACAGTAAAGTGAAAAATGTAAGTGATATTGTAAACCTAATTGTAAAATACAATAATATACAACAATTAAAACCAAAGCCAATCGAGGTCAAGATGTCGACAAGAGGAGCTAACTCTATTAGGGTAATATACCTGTTTAAAGTGACAGTTATTATACCCGTGTCAAACTGTCCCAATATCAAAGGGAGTTAGGCTCTTTTGTGTGTGTACTAAGATAGGTCTCATCTTCAAACAAACTGATTACATCTTTTGTGGATAACTTTGTTTGTAAACCTTTTTTGTTTATCAGTGTATGTTTAAACATGAGATATACAATTACACAACTGGAATAACTCACCCCAATTGATAATTTATTACTGCCTTTCTATGTTTTACTAAAAATTTTCAGTAGCTATAATAAGATTAAATTTAAAAAAAATAAAATTCTGAAAAAATTTCATCAAGTTTTATCAATTGATTTATGTGTTTTAAAGTAAAATGATGGAAAAATCTGTTATTCTAAATTGAAAAACTGAAAACAAGAAACATTGTTCTCCAATTTATGTTTTTACAGTTATGCAATTGTTTAGTGGAAGCCCATTTGAAGTTTATTTTATGGTTTCATGATATTTTGTTCATGCCAGTAAACTGCTGTATATGTCTGACAATTAGGTGTGGAAAAACCCTAGTAAAACTTCAGAAAAAGCCAAAGTAGAAAACTAGGTAATCGAAAATAGTACCAGGAGAAGAAACCTAGGGGTGTTTAAAATATACCCAAACCTATGTTTGGTTTACATGACTTGGCAGTGTGTTACATACCATTTAGAAAACTTTTATACTGAGGTATTTTCTACTGCGGGTTTTTACAGAGGCTTTTGTTCTGCTAGAGGCTTTTAGTTTACTTGGCCATCAGTACAATATATTTTTGGCCACAAAAATGGCCAGCATTTTGTCCTACCTTGCAATTTTTTTCATCAGCATTTTGTCCACTGATGTTTTGTCTATGCACCACATTATATGTCCCACTACAAAATGTCTAAGTATACAATATCCATATCAATGACAACCCATGCCAAACCTTACCAAAAAAACAGGAAAGCAGGAATTAGTGTGGATATGCCTGTGCAAAGAGATAGGTTTGAGCTTTTTTCCCAATGAGTGGAGAGAAGTGGCTGAAAGTATATCATCAGGCAAATCATTCCATCATAAGCAAAGTTGAGGCCAAAATGCTTAGTAAACTTATATACTGAAGTGGCTGAAGTGTGGGACCTCAAGGAGCCCAACCATCAGTTTGGCTTTTATGTATGTTATAACCAGTAATACAGTCTTGAATATGGAACGGTGTTCAATAGGTAACCAGCTGCATTGGAGAGTCTTCCTAACAGGACTGATGTGTGAGTACTTGATGATGTTGGTAACGATTCTAGCCAGACTATTTTGAACATATTGCAGCTTACGAAAATCAAGAGTTGAGAGACTTCTGAACAAGGAATTACAGTAGTCAAGTCGACTCCCAAACAATGCATTCGCAACCATAAGAGCAGCATGACATGTCAGATAGACTCTGAGGCACTTTTGATCAAAACAGGACTTACAGATATTCTGTAAATGCCTCATAAAAGAATACCCTCTGTCAAACCATAAACCAAGGTGCGTAGCCAGTAGCAACCTCTGCAGGAGACAGGAAATTACCAAGAATATTGATGGGAAAATATTTAGAGTTTTTCACACTGAGTTTTTGAACGAAAAATAATGAATTCACTTTTATCTGGGTTAAGCTTCAACTTATTTGTAGACAACCACTTTTGGACCTGTCAAAGGCATGAGCCACATTCTTGTATGTGAGATAAACACACAACTGTGTATCATCTGCATAAAAGTGGAAATCTATGCCAGGATGATTTTGAATGACTTTGCTGAGGGAGTAGTATACAAGGTAAAAAGCATTGGATCAAGGACAGAGTCCTGAGGCACGCCAAACAAAATGCTTCTTTGCATCAGATGGAATAGAATCAATTTTGACACACAGCCAACAATCAGAGAGGTAAGACTTGAACCAGTCCAAAACTGCACCACCAACACCAAACCAAGAACTCAGACAATCTGGAGTGTGCCATGGTCAGTTGCATCAAATGCTGCCAATTAGTCAAGCAGCACAACAACAGTCGCCTCACTTCTAGCCAGAAGAAGATGGACATCATTTCAAATGAACATCAGCGCAGTATTGGTCAAGTGACCTAACTTATAAGACTGTTTGACATTCCCGAGTCCATTAGAACTGGCACAGTCATTTAGTTGGGAGGCGATCACTTGGTTGACAAGTTTGGAGATAAGCACAAGCCTGACACAGTAAGTTATTGAAATCGTCATGTGGTAGTAAGTCTTTTTAGATCAATGGAGTAACAACAGCTTTTTTAAAACCAGAGGGAACAACACCTTCAGACAGGGAACAATTAACAAGTTAAGTGATTGAGGGCAGAAGAATGTCTAAACACTCATTAACCAAAAAGCTAGACTACGGATCCAACAAACAAGATTTTGTTGGTGATTTCATAATTGCCTTAAGAATTTCTTCATCAGAAACAGTTTTGGAGAAATCAAATTTAGGTAGGTCTGAAGGAGAAGGTACTGTGAAAGAGACAGTGCCGGAAATTGAGTCCCTAATCTTGGTAATTGTTCTGAGACAAAAGTCAAGCAAGACATTTCTAAGACTCATGAGAAGGCAAGATTATGATATCTTTAATTTAACTCAGAAGAGAAAAAAAGAATGAAGTCCTCCTTTAAGTTAGAACAAGTGAGGGTATGTTGAAAATGTTTATTGGTGTGCACATCTGAACATTTGTATGATTTAACTCTTGGGAACTCTATCCGGGGGATTTGTTTATCCAATTTCTTAAAATTTACTTATTTTTCCAAAGAGACACTGCAACAAAAATGTATGCTTTCGTGAGGCTTTCAGCAAGTATTTCAGGAGAGATTCCAAAGCTACAGATGCTAATAAATGCATATAAATTTTAGCTTGTGGTTTATGTGGGTGGCACTGGACTGTGCAGTTTTATGGGGGCTGTTCCATTATGGCGATCTGATCGTAAATCTAGCTCCTGATTCAGAATTTTGCTGAATTGCCTGTTTCCGCTGCAATTCAGTGTACTGTAGTATGATAGCTTCCCGAAAAGCTTTACAATAGGATTGCAGAGTCATAAAAAGTATACGAATGACATACAATGATTGCGATAGTGATACAATGGGCATGATCGGATATAGAATAAAAAAGATTGAATGTATGATAGAAAAGATTTGGCATAGAATCCCAAAATATTTAAAATATCAAAACCTGATTGCAGATCTGTACCAGAAAGACCAGCCTTCATTTAGAAATATTATTTGGCTGTCGCCAGAGATTGAGTGATGCTTGACCTGCAGAAGCACCTTCTTCTGACAACTACTGACGCCAGGACTGAGGTTACCCATTATGTTAAGACATCTGGCCACAGCAAAAAGCTATGTCTCCCTCCAGTACACCATCAGGGTAGGGCAGTCGATCATTAACTATATCATCCTTTAGGTGTGTGATGCAATCATCAGGCAGCATCAGACGAGCAGGTCTTAAATCACCAGATCAGCCGCAGGTTTTGGGTGCTGCAGTCCACAGTGCGACAGGAGCCAAGGGTGGTGAAGCATGATACGGCTTGTGTGATCTTGCACAATCTACTGCTGACACACTTTCAACCAGAGGAAATGGGTTTGAACCTTGATGGAGTTTTGCAGGGGAATTATCTTCCATATCAGGGCTGAAACCCAAATGCAAAAACCAAAGTGGATTGTTTCAGTAAACCAATAAGCACTGTTTTAGTAAATTATTTAGTACTTTTTGAAGATAGATATCACTTTTTTTGTTAATTTATTGTATGTAATTATATTTTAAAATGTTGTCACTGTACATATGTAAAATAGATGATAATGTGTTTTTAACATGCACACAAAAAACCTTATTATAACTCTAACCTCCCACAAACCTTCCCCCATTTAACTCTAAACTTTTTGGAGATTGCATGACAGAGCAGCGGAAGGATTTGAACCCTCCCCGTTCAACTTTAAGCTTGCTTGGCCATTGCATGACAGAGGTGTGGTAGGGTTCAAACCCTACCTCCATTTAACTTTAAACTTGTTTGGACTAGGGTTTACATAGGGTTGTCATAGGGTTTGAACTCCCCCATTTAACTTTAAACCTGTGTGAACATTGCAAGACAGGGTTGTGGTAGGGTTCTAACCCTAGACACTTTGATACATTATCTTTTGGGTTTTGTTTAGGCCCTGTGGGCTAGCAATTTGAATGAGAGAGAAGATGAAGAGTTTGAACCATGGACATTTTAACTGGAAATTTATTTACACGATATGTTAAGGGGGTTGTAGTGGCTTTTTGTGTGGAAACTTTTGGAGCTTTTTGGCATGTGTGTGAGATTGTGTGTGACTTTTTTGCTATTTTTATAATTTCTTAACAACAGAGCTGAATAATTTTTTTTCTAAGTTTTGGAGGTGGGGAATTAAAGGATGCATGAATGAGGCAGTAGAGACTCAATGTGGTGTCAGTGCCCCCCCCCCCCCCCCCCCCCCGAAGATGAGATGATATTTACAAATAACACACCCAAGATGGGAATAAAATTAGTTTATTCTATGTTAGGTTCTAATAGTACTATTTACATACAGACTTTAACTGAGATTATATTTACTCATAAACTATAAGGCCACCCTAACAGATGGAGACACTAATCTACATGTGTCATACACAAACTTTTACATGGCTATACAATATTTAAGTTAAGCAATGACTTTAAGATGGCCTTAGTGTAAAGCAAGATGAGGTCACCCTAAGGTTTGAGGTAACCCTAACTTAAATTTTATGGTACAGGCACAGCCTGTGCACAAGCTCAAGGTAACTGAATTCTGAGTAAAATGAGGTCACCATAAGAGTTAAGGTGACCCTAAATTAAGTTACAATGCTACAGGTAGTTCCTGTGTACCAGTTAAAGCTGACTAAAATTCGGTGATTTACATAAGGTTTAATATTTTCAATTTTAACTAGTATTTGAAGTGAAAACTCCAAATGAAGTACAGATTAGTTGTAATGTATGTACATTTTGATTTTCAATCTTGAGCTAAAGAGCCCAAACCACCAAGTAGAGGTAGTTAGAACCTAGGACCTCAGTAGGGAGGAAAAGGTCTGAGCTACCACCTGAGAGGCATTATGGTCTTGTGTGATGTAGGACCAGACACAGTCCGACGTCCAGGTGCCATGGCTTTGGATGTCTTGCAAGGGGACACTGGAGTTGAAGGCCAGGGTGGCACCTGAACATCGGAAAGAGTGAAAGGTGATGTTTGACTTGGCCATGCCCAGCCTGGAGAGAATAATGGCCAAATTTTTTCTCAATCTTAAATCAGTGAGCGGGTACCATTTACCATTCTTCTTAACTTGGAAAAGAGGGGAATTGTTAGACCCAGGGGTGATAGCTAAGATGACTTTAAGAGCATTGACTGGGCACAATGGGGAGCGACCCAGTGAGGGAATTTTTAGAATTTTTACTGCATTTCGCGATTGGAGAGTCTTAGTCGATTTTACCAGAATGTGGGCCCCAGGGGGGCCAAAGAATATGTCGGCCCTGGCTAACTGTTCTAGAGGATTAAAGGATGAGAGAGTGTGGGGAACTAAGTTGGAGATCCTTAGAAATGTTAAGAAAGATGTAAGGAAGCAGGCCTTATAGATCTGGCCCATATACATAGAATTGCAGGCAGTGACTATATCATGAAGCAAAGGTAAATCGATTATAGATTTGAGGGAGACACGTAGAGGGGCCTGCAACTTTAGGGCCCTGGTAAAATAAGAAATTCTGTGGTCTCTAAAAGGTGAGGATGGAAGACCATAAAACTGGAGCATGGTCTTGATTGCAGAAAGGTAATTGTTTATACTAGCCTGGGACAGCTGATTGAAGACCAGAAACTCAAGAAAGGCCAGGCAGTGGTCTGTATTAAGGCGATGGATGTCAATGGTGAAGAATATGCAAAATGCAATGAAGAGTCTAAACATTTGAGTGTAGGCTTTTGACGTGGACTTCCTGAAGGCCCCACCCAGTCGACGTGAAGCTGATGATAGCAATTTCTGGAGGTGAGGTTGGTGACCTGCAGAATATAATTAAATTTGCCAATTAATGAGGAGGCTCTGGGAGGGGGGGAATAACCAGGTAGCCCCAGGGAGCCACTGGTGGACCTTGTCTCTGTGAGCTCTGGATATGTGAAATCTGGATAGAGAATCTGCTATGACATTAAGCTTGCCTAGTATGTGTACTGTGTTTAGTCTGATATCAGCTTTGGCTGTTTCCATACTAATATTGCGACATATGGCAGCTAGGGTTGGATCTTTTGTTTTGCCAGACCTTAGAATAGTAACGACTGCTTCGTTATCACACCGGACCAAGATGGTTTTGGTAGCCCATTGGGAGGCCCAAGACCTAAGGGCTAGAAGTATGTTTAGCATTTCTAAGTGGGCTATGTCCATGTTCATGTAGCCTTTGGGAAGAGGAACTGCACATAGTTGGTTATTGTAGATAGCCCCAAGACCCTCTAAAGACGCATCCAACTCAATTTCGCCCTGAATGGGATCATGCTTGAAGAAGGCAGAGCCATTAAAGACTGGCAAGAACTCACAAAACCAATTCAAATCCCTTTTGAAGTCGACATTGAGAGTGACTAATTCATGCTTGTGTGAGGCCCTAAGCAAGTCGAGCATTCTGTTGAGAAAAGGTCTAGATGAGTGGACACACTTTGAAATGTAAAGGAGACTGCCCAACAAAGACTGGAGTTCACATTTTTACATTTGACCTTGTCTTGCCACTGGTGGCACATTTTTGATATTTTTTCTAACTTATCTGATGGAATGGCCGCTGTAAATGTCTCAGTGTCAAGTTCTATCCCCAGACAGACACATTTGGTGGTAGGGGGTACCATTTTCTTATCACTCAGGGCAAAACCTAACTCTAACAATAAATCATTGAGAATTTGGAAGGATGGACCTGCTTGGCTTACTGTGGCGTGCCCTATGACGTCATCAATGTAATTTGTGACCTAGTGACCTTTCTGACGCATGAAATGACACACAGCGTCGCTTTGGCGTTGGAATATGGCCGAACCATGCCGAAAGCCGAACGGCAGGCAGGTGTCTATAAAGTAGTCCTGGAGCCTTAAGCCTAACAAGGAATAGTCTTTGGGATCCATCTTAACATGCCTAAAGGCTCTGGAGACATCAGTCTTGTACAAAAGTGATCCTTTCCCAAGTTTAATGATTTTTCTAGTGATGTCATCTATAGTTGGAAGTGTTAGTAGGAAGGGGGTACCTAGATACATATCTGGAGTGACCCCAGCATTAATAGAATGGTCAGGGGGAAAACTTAGATCTATAATGACCCTTCTATGGTTGGAGTCTGCTTTTTCCCTTGTCATGAACGGTGAAATGTGTAAGTTTTTGAGTGGTGGTTCCTTGAAGGGGCCTAAAATAGCTCCAAAATCCTGCTCTTCTTGTAGGTACATTTCAACATCTTCCTTGAAGTCAGTAGCTGATTTATGATTATTTTCATTGTTGATCAGGGATACATTGTGATCAAAATCTAGAGGGAAGCCATAGCAAATAAGGTAACCCAATTGCTTATCCCAATAATCATGCAAGTATTTGTCCCAGGCATTAGCATTTAACTGAGACTTCACTTGAATCTGTGTGCACATAAAGTTAAAGTTTCCTGAATCACGGACTTGGTCATGAATTTCTAACAATGATTTTTTGCTTTTTATTTTATCATTTTTTGTTGGGAGCATTAAATCCCCTAATGGTATGAAGCCAAACTTATCTTGTGTTTTGTTGTCCCATTTTTTAAACGTCTGGACGTTGGTAGCTGAAGCAATGGTAGCCCTATGACGAGGACGAAATGCCAGCTGAAGGTTGTATTTGTCGGCAATGATGGGGGAAGTGTGAACGACGCATGAATCGACGCCATTACTGACTGTTTTACAAGTATCGTCATTTTTCTGACTCACCTTGTGGGTGACTGCTTCATTAGCAGTCGCACTACTGTCATGAACAACTGCTGTCATTTCTTCCCTTTTGTCGTTACTCAGTACAGAGAATTTGTTAAAAATAGCAAAATCAAAAACACCAGAGTTGACAGAAGTCTTACCTTTGTTGACACTGTTCGTGCGACTGCTAGTGATAGAGTTACTTTCTTTGACACCAGATGACGACTTTTCTACTGTTAATTTATTTTCCACGAAACTGCTGTGTTTACATTTTTTGACATTCTGATAAAGATCTTTAACAGGCAACACGTGAGGCATATGCCAGTAATAACCTCATGAAAGTCGCCACCTTGTGTACTTTTGACACCTTGTTTTCTTTTCTGTTTGAATGCACGACTTTGTGTATTGACACACATATTGACACTTTGTGTCACGTTGTTTGCTTTGGTTATATTGCTAGTACTGTAAACTTGGGAGCTTTTGCTCTTAACAATATCAGCATATGTTTGTAGCCCACGATTACACTCAACTTTCCAGTTTAAACTACCTTGAGTACATTTCTGACTATTAAGAAAAACTCTGGTCTTTACAAAGACTATACTGTCTTTTGTACTACTGTTAACTGTACTTTGCACTGCCCTATGGCAGTGCCTTACTCGTTTTTTGTACGAGATCTACAGTTGGCATAGGTATGGGTGAGGGACTTGCCCTGGGAATGGCAGTAGCTACAGACATGTAGGTAAAGCTGGCCACTAGTGTCATGATCCTTAGTGTGGGAGCATGTATCTCTCTGATAAAACTTGCAAGGTACAGCCTTATCTTTGCGTTCAGATTTCTTATTTTGGAAACTTTGTGACTGACCAGTGGTCAGTCTCTGTGCATGTGCACGTCTAATTCTGTCTATTTTGCTTGTTTCATGCCAGGCCACTTTACCATCCTCCATTCTACATAGGAGGACAGCATGACTTCCCTTGGCTGCCTGCCACCCGAAGTCATGACTGTCCTCCATCAGGTCAGGTAATCTAACATATGGTTTCTGGTATCAGTACAAGTCTCTTCCCTTATAATTTGACTGAAGCCAGCAATCCACTGACTGAGAGTTAAAGCATCATATGAAACCCTAGATTTCTTGGACCCCCCAGGACATAGTTATGGGGCCAGGGGACCTCTTTTTTTACATATACGGTTTCGTTCCCCCCCCTCTGGGACTTAAACTTGCCTTGTTCATTCATTGCCTGGAGTTGCTTGACCCTATCGTCGACTTGCTTCTGGATCTGCTTGGACTGCTTGAGGGTAGAGATAGAGGGCAGCACATAGTCATCATCTTCTTTCTGGGAGTTGTTGACGCTGGATTTGACACTTGGTGACGCCACATATGAGTCTCTGTCATTTACTTTCTGCTCCATCACTGACATTCGACTACTTAAGTTTTTCAGTTCTTGTAAAATGAGAGCGTTCGAGTCTGGTATATTCGTTACATTTTCGTTACTAGAGGCAATGTCCATCTCTGTAACCACTTTACACTTTGAGTTTATGGGCCTTTCATGAGCCCCACCACACTTTGTACAGTCAAAGACTTTCCTAGGCATTTTCCTACACACAAAAATTGCAGCTCCTTTGATACATGCACGTATGATAGACTGAGGGTAAAAGGTTGGTTAACTAAAAACTTTGTAAAATGTGTAAAATAAAATAAGAATAAAAACAGCCCTCAGCCTGCGCTCCACAAGTGAGCTATACGAGCATGACTCAAAAGAGTGATATATTGGTCATCCACAGCCACACCAGTGTACAGTTTAATCCCTGCAAAGATGAGTCCCGCACTGTAACAAAACTGCCTGGCTCTGGAAAACACTGAAACTTGATGGTTTCAGTGCCCTGAAACTAACAAGTTTCCAATAGAATTAAGCACAAAGATATTTAAGTTTTAAAAATGGCGTGTTGCCAGCTTGATTGCAAAATTTATAATGAATATGGCCACTCTTGGCGGGAATTTTACATTATTAAATAGGGCAGAGGTGACCAATGACACTACAGGTCACAAGAAACAAGGAAATTTTTCGAGAGAAGGCACTGAATTAGGTAGCACCTCACTTGCTACCCAGACAATATTGCCTGTTGCAATAAACTGTGCTGCTGTTGCTACCGCCTGTGTTTTCATTTCTGGTTTCTGATCAAAGCATGTCAAAATGTCTCCACTTGGAAGTCTTCAAATGATTCCGTTGACAGATTCTTAAGTTCTGATTGAAGCCAATTACAGTAGGCAGCTGTATAGGGTTATTCTGTGTTCTGGAACAACATCCACTCTAGTTCTTCTTCCAGTAATTTAAACCTCTTTCACCTTTCCTAGACTTCTAGTTGGAACTCGGACTGACTTATGGTTGCTGTAGCAATTGGTTGAGTGCTTGGTGGGTTTTGAAATGGGGGGAGACACCAGACAATCTCCTCCACTCCTTGGTTGATGAAGATCCACAACTAAGTGGTAGCAACTCCATTGACATGCTCCCCCTGGCTGTGGGCTATACAGACTCTTTTGATGAATGACCTGGAAAATGTGGCCTCGTGTGCAAGTTTGAAGGCACTCTTGCTAGAGAAATTTTGCAAAATGTGGGTGTTGAGGAAGGAAAAATTCTCTTTCAACCATTTCTGTCTGTCTGTCAGATGATGTGTATCTTGCCCTGATTTAGTGTGAGTTAACTTTCCATACATTGTCCTTGACTCTTAAACCTATACTTGCAAGCATTCTTGCTAATCTATTTCCTGCACTGAAACCATCCCACATTGCCTCCTGTTTATTGGGGTATTTGTAATCCATATAACAGTTTGTTATACATAAAGTCTATAAGCTTCATCTCCTGCTGTTCTATAAACGCAGTTGGATAATCCCTCTCCTGAGTACAACCTGCCTCTGTCATCTCCTGTATATCCTTCTATGTAGCCTCCAGAGTACCCCCCTGTGTAGCCTCAATCTCTGGAGTTTCCTGCGTCAAACTGCCAACCTCACTCTCTGGACTTCTGGATATGGTCTGTCAGTCAGATGCAGAAGGCATTCTATTTTGTTTCTTCCTTCATGACATTTTAGATATTTGTAAACACCATATAAAATATCAAATCATGAAAAAGATCTAGCAATAAATGATATTCAATACATCTGGAAAGCATTATGTCCCATAAAAAATTTGATCACATAAGTGTCTTTACTCCTCGATTTCTTGCCATGAAATGAATACCAGGTCTGGGGGCCATTTTTGATCACCAGGTGTATACTATGGTTCTGCCCCACGACTGGAGTTGTAAAAATATTGCATATCTTGAAATGATTAATATCTTGGTAGCTATTAAAGTTTGGCATATACAATGGGCTAACCATAGTGTAATGGTAAAATGTGACAACCAGGCCATAGTTTCTGTCCTAACTACTGGTAAGACTCGTGACCAAACAATGGCCACATATGCTAGAAATATCTTCATGTGGCTCAGTGCCTTTAATATTGATATAAAAGTCGTGCATGTTTCAGGAAAGCTGAACCCAGTGGCTGACTTGCTGTCCAGATGGCACGTTACATTGAATAATTATGAAAAATTGGCCCAATTGGTCCAACCTGTCACTTGGATCTCAGTATCCAAGGATCTCTTGTATGTTGACCAGTTCATTTAGTTATCTGTATTTTCAGCCCTCAGGCCACTGGATTCGCAGCTCATGTCACTTGCCACCTCCAGACTTTTCAATGCGTTCTGTGATTCCACCAGAAGAACGTATGCTACACTATTCAAGACCTTCCTAGCATTCGCCATCTTTATGGAATGGGATATACTCCAGGTGAGTGTGTTTAACCTTTTATGCTTTCTGGAGTTCTTGAATTACAATAATGTCAAGACTTCTCTTATGTCAAATTACTTATCTGCTATTAAGGCTTATTTTAACGTGTTGGGTCTGGATGTGGCAATTTTTCAAGATATGCGAGTCAAATATTATCAGAAAGCAGTACAGCTTTCCACTCCTATGAATGTTAGGTTAAGAAAGATAATTGACATTCCTTTGTTATCCAAGATTGTGGAACAATGTAATTTCACATACATGGGCCAAGTTTTCAAGGCCTTGTACTTGTTAGCTTTTTATTCATTTCTTAGAATGTCTAACTTGGTCCCTCATTCAATGGCTTCCTTTTCTCCCTTGAGGCAGTTGGCCCAAGGTGATGTCATATTTAAACCAGGCAAGATTGTGGTCTTAGTCAAATGGTCTAAAACCATGCAATTTTCTAAGGATGTCAAACTGATTACTGTTCCTAAGATACCTGGTTCTCCATTGTGCCCTGTCACAGCCATTTCAGATCTTCTTCTTCTCACCCCTAGGGGATCTAATTTGCCTCTTTTCAGTATAAAGTGGATGCTAGTTGGGTTCCCTTGACGGATGCCAGAGTCAGGAGGCACCTGAATTTAATATTTGATAAATTGGGTCTGGCTGATTCTGGTTTTACTTTCCACTCTTTCCGGCGTTCAGGTGCCACATTTGCTTTTAATAATGATGTGGCTCTGCAGAATATCCAGAGGCATGGCACCTGGTGGCAGGTGGCTGATATGTTTAGACATAGGCTTTCCTCCATCTAACTCTACTGGTTGGGGTTTGGGGTGTAAATTTTTAACCATTTTGTCAGCCTTATGAGTAATTAAAATTCATCAGTTTAAGTATCCACTAAGTTTAACTTACACTGGCATAGGGTCACCTCACCTTCACCCACTTATACTTTTTCTTCTAAACCATTTGGTTATTCGACTTGGATAACAATTTTAAGTTAAGTGCATGTTTCCATTGTCCTGTGATTAAGGTGACCCTATGCCAGTTTTAGCATGACTTAAACTCGAACTCTGGATTGTAAATACTATTAGTGTTCATTAAAATGTTAAAGATTAATAAAAATTATATACCCGCAATGCTTCTTTAATTATGTGCTATTGTAAGGCCTTTGGTTTGACATATGTACTCCTCAAGGTCAAGTTTGAAATTTGCCTGGTGGGTGTTGGGAACTGTGAATACTGAGGCCTGGATTGGGTGGTTTTATGCACTATCTTTGATGTGATCTCTTAATCCCATAATCCCATCCCCATAGGGAACCCATCCTTTTAATATCATCTCATTGTTTCCCATTGCAAACTTTAGTCGTTTAGACTGTCATGGTTTCTTTGGACATTGCATAGCTTTTATTACATTTGCTGAGGCAATCTTATTGGCTTATTTGAAATTTTTCAAACCTCGCTAAAGGTTTGCGATATGTATACAATCCAAGAGTTTGTGATGGGTTTGTAATTGAAAAGATTGCTTTGCGATCAAAGCGATAGGTTTATGATACAAGGAAAATGAACACAAGATCTTATAAGGATCAGGGAAAGTATAAAATAATTTTGCTGCTGAATATTATGTACTCTTTAATGTCATTTGTATTATATGTCTTTACAAATATTTTAGTAGCAACATTTATTGTATAATAATAAATATATATAACCCCACTTTGCCTTTATTTGGGAGGGGCAGGGACTGTGAAGCTATAAGATAGGTTTGCAAGCCTTGACAATAAGCGTGATTGTGGTTTGCGATGATAAAGATTATGGAACAGCCCTGTATCTTATAAAAGAAAAGCTTTTGTTTTACTCTCGTAAAATGATTTCTATTATTCCCAAACTTTAAAAATAATTGCCAAATAACATGCCACTATATACCCACATGTGTCCAATTGCTTCCTGTGCTCATAAAATTTCCCAAATTAACACCGTTTTTTTTGTCTCAGAGGAAATCATTTGGTACATTTGTGTGAGTCATTCTCCCAAAATATACTCTTTGTCTCTTTCATCGTTTAAAATACACAAAATTTAAAACAATAAAACAAGAGAAGGATTGCATAGTTATATTTACAAACATTTAAAAAATGGTCATTACAAGGCCTATAAGTGAATAATGAGCATATGTCAATGACAATGTATATGCAAATAATTCTTGCTATTACAGTGTGGACACTAGCCTTGCCACATGCGTTTACATGTATAATATATACACAACTGTTTGATTTGCATTGTGCAATTTATGGGTACAGTATGACTTTTGAAGAAAACAACCAGCCCTGACATAATCCATTACAACTGGGATTACAAAGACATATTATCGAATTTCCAGTTACCAAAAAAGATATTTTTCCATCATTGCATTTTAGTCATACATCATTGCATTATGGTGATATATTATTGCATTATGGTGATAATCTTTCAAATAAAGTTTACAGTCTTTAACCAAATTATACACCAAATTCAAAGACTATATACACCCATTTAATGCATTAGAGACTGTGTTCTCATAGCAAAAAGGTTTCACATCGTGGCTGAATACCTGTATTTATGTTTTAAGATAACAGCAATCCACAGTTACAAACCCAGCAAAACAGTTGTGGCAGCATACACTCGAGAGGGCAAACCCCATCACATTAATAATATTATTATACATATACTATACTTTTCCATACGTTTGTGAATACAATCTACATAAAATGCAACCCTCATTATAGTTGAGGCTAACTAGGTGGCAGAAGTCTTTTTCAGAAGACTATTTTCGGAACGAAGTGACTGGGTTACCTCAAGTGGGAACGCTGGTGGTTGCTTGCTGTTGGTCGGCAGTTTACAGTACAGAACCTTGACCAACTGTATGTACTGGTTTACTCTGCCATCCCAACTACCTGTCGTGATATGACCTGTAACAGTGTTGAACACGACATAAAACCCCAAATAAATAAATAAATATAAGAACTGCTATGTTGTAGGAAGAAAGATATGGAGTAAAATACTTGAAAAACCAGTGTGAAGAACTTATAAACAATTGTTGTTGTTTTAAAAACTATGCTATGTTCAACAGGAAGCCAATGTAATTTCTTAAGCACAGCAGTTATACTGCTGTATCTACTGGTGTTTGATGCAATTATGGCTCAGTATTTTGGATGCACTGTTATTTACATAGAATGAACTTGAAGAGACTCTTGAAAAGTCAGTTACAGTAATCCAACCAACTACTAATAACAGCATTAACCAGAAGTACAGAAGCATCATGAAGAAGAAACCGCCTGACATATCTGAAGTCACAGAGTTAAACAACACAACTTTTGCAGACATTCTGAACATGTGTGGACAAGTATCAAACAGAATTGAATCTCAAGACACTCAATTAGAAAACATGCTTTCAACTTACCCTTCTATCTTTTCGAACCAAAGATGATAAACTCAGTCTTCTCAGGATTCAACTAGAGTTTACTAGTTGACATCCACTCTTTGGCATCATCTAGGGACTTGTTTAACTGTTCAAAGGCAGCAGATGTATTCTTGGGTAGTATCTGTACATAAATTAAACTTTATTGCTTTGTGTTTATCAATAACTAAATTGAAGAGAGTGATGTACAACACAGAACACATATTTTGGTTTTGCAAACGTTTGATAGGAAACGTTTTGCAAAGGTTAAAAAAATGATGGGTGCGAAAACCATTTAGAATGTCTTATCAATGTCTGAATAACAATGGAGTCAGAGGTCAAATTCAATATCTGTTTAAGGTTGGGAAATTTAGTTTTATTTAGCTTCTAACACATTAGAGTTACATGTATTTACAATTGATAATAAAGAAAGGGAAAACTTTGCCCCTTATACACAAAGTACACATTATAAAATACAGAGATATACCCCATACAAACTAAAACAATTCAACTACCATGTTAGAAATACGACAGAGTAACAACTAAAAACCTGGGGGAGGGAGGGAGGGAGGGAGCTAAAATTATAAAATGTTGTAAACTTGATCACAACTTTATAAATACCGCAGAAGGACCTGCGAGTGTGGTTTATATAGGGAGTAATGGTTGTAAGTGATAAGGTGATTGGATAATGCATTGAAGGGATTTGATTGGTGGAGACGACGTGGATGAGTTCAAGATCCCTTCGGACATGTCCAAAATGACAAGGGGTGATTGCTGTCACAGTCATTGTTGTAGCCGCAAAGAAGAAAATAAATTACTATAATAGTTGGGAAATTTAGTTTTATTAGCTTCTAACACATTAGAGTTACATGTATTTACAATTGATAATAAAGAAAGAAAGGGGAAACTTTGCCCAGCCCAAAAAGCATTATGGTAGGGAATTAGCCAAATGTTGGAAGGTTAACAGGATCTGAAATGCTTGTGAAGTATTGTCAGAAATATAATTCCAAACAGCCTTGCTCTGGCAGGCACCATGCAGTTTAATATTTTGAAGAGAGATGTTAGAATCAAACGCGAGAGTTGCCCCAGAATGCCTAAATGTGTGATATCCAAACCCTAGTAAGGGTAGATTCAAGAGACATAGTAATGTGGCTAATCGTTTCCTCAATAGTGACTGATTAAGGAGTGACCCATCCTGAAAAAGAAGAAGGGGGCAGAAGGGTGAAGGGAGTGCAACTGGAGAAGGGCTGACAAAGACTGGGTAGAACAAATAACAGGGTCCCAAATTTATGGGAGTTTAATAGTATGGACTTTGTCTGGAGCTTGTATGTTCTTGGCCCATTTTAAATTTAAGTGTACATCTGGATGTAGATATCCTCAAGAACTCATAAAATCCTAACAGGAATGCAGCTCTGTATGTCACGGGGTTGTCAAACTGATTACACAATCTACAGATCTCGCGAATCTGTTCCAGTGAGAATACACCTTTAGGGGTGGGTTGTTTGTGAACCAAAGACTTAATCCCTCGCAACAAACGTCTAATCAGATGTGACTCAAAAACTTGCAAGGACCATGTGTAAGTCTCAAAGGAGAATTTCAAAGCTGATACATAATTGTTTTTTTTTATATTTATTTTATTTTTCATAACAAGTGCAAATGAATAGCAGGGAAATAATATACATATATATATGTCACTCATATGAAAATATTGAAAACACAATCAACAAAAACTCTAAATATAGAGTAACTATATCAAATACCTTAAGTATGAAAATGAAGATCACATAGTACAAATATTAGAGGTATTTCTCACATTGAACACATTATGATACAACATTTGTTGTACTACTATATACTTAAACAGAAAACAGAAGCCCAGCTGTCCCAGACCCGTGAAAAGATTGACTCTTTTCCATATAAATGTGCCCGGTGTTCTTCATCTCTAAAGAGCCTATTTAATCTATGCTGCAAAGACCTCAGGATCAGTGTCTTGTCATCTCTAGAGGCATCAAATATATACTTTTTAGTGATAAGTATTAAGCTATTTATTGGTATATGATTTTCATAGATTTCATGAATAAATCAATATCTATCATTTTTAATCCTCCTACTAACGGTGGTAGTCTGACAACATCTCTTTTAATTTTGTCTGGTTTGTTAGACCATAAAAAGCTATACAATATACTATTAATTTTTGAAAGCAGATAAGGGTTAGGGTTAGGCAAGGACAAAAGCAAATGATTTAATTTTGACAATATGAATGTCTTTATTACGGTGATTTTCCCTATGGGAGTTAAATATTGTTTGTTCCAATTATTTATAATTTTTTGAATTTCTATTATTTGATTAGAAAAATTAATTTCAGTACATTCAAGCAAATCCACAGAAAAAGATAACCCCAACATATTAAAATGAGTAGTGTCCCACTTACGATTTAATTTTAACAGTTTTTCATTGCAGCGTTTCTTCTTCCCAATCCACACTACTTGGGTTTTTTCAGTGTTAACTCTAAGACCTGAGACTGACCCAAAGAAAGCGGCCTGGAGTGATTGAGGAGTTCCATCTAATATTAATGTTGTGTCATCAGCAAACTGACTGAGCTTGATCTCGGTACTTCCACAAAATATACCCTTAATATTTGGTTTATTTAAGAAAAGTATTGTGAGGATTTGGGCAGCAAGAATAAATAAGTATGATGAAATGGGGTCACCTTGACGGCAGCCCCTCTCAATATCAATAAATTTTGACAAGAAGCCACATTGAATTATGGTAGCTTTGATATCTGTGTTAAATAATTTTATCCAACTAATAAATGATTCACCAAATCCCAGAAATTCTAAGGTTTGGTAGATAAAGGTCCATGAAACAGAGTCAAATGCTTTTTCAAAGTCGATAAGGATTAACATTCCAGGAACGTTATTTTTTCAGCAAAACTCATTGTATCATATATAAGCCGAGTACACTCACCAATGTATCTTCCTGGAACGAATCCATTTTGAGTTTTAGAGATGAGATGATCAAAATATGGTTTTAGTCTATTGGCTATTGCAGCTGATGCCAGTTTATACAAGACTGACAGCATTGACAGTGGGCGCCAATTTTTAATCATATCACGGTTTTTCCCCTTTTTGGATAAACATGTTATAACACACTGGCGCAGTGACAAAGGTAGTCTTCCTCTGGCAAGGCTATCATTTAATGCGTTTAAGACACAAAATTTCAAATGTTTCCAGAATACCTTATAAAATTCAGATGGAAAACCATCTATACCAGGGGTTTTGTTATGTTTCATATTCTTTAGTGCCTTTCCTAATTCAATTTCAGTCAAAGCTCCTTCTAATGTGCTTGCTTCATTTATATCTAATTTGTTAATCGAGTATTGTCCTAACATATCCAAAAGACAATATTCCGATAAATTTTGATCTTTTGATTTGAAGAGAGTCTGGTAATAATGAGCAATTGAATCTAAAATTTATTTTTGATTAGTTAAAAAACTACCATTAGACTGTTTTAGACGTTTAATAGTTTTGCTTAAGTATCTTTTTGTTTCTAAGGAGCAAAAATATTTAGTCGGCTTTTCACCCTCAATATTCCACTGAGTATGTGATCGAACCCATTGACCTTTTAGCCTTTCGCTTCTAATTTCCTCCAATTCTGTCTTTTTCATTTCTAGGACATTATTGATACATAATTGTTAATAACTCTATATGACAACCCATTACATGCTAAAAGTTCCTAAAACAGCAACACTGAAGTGACACCATCTAATACAGTCAAACCTCACGAGATTACAAATGTGAGGTAGAGCTTAAATTATCTTTGATACTGATTTCTCATATGAGGGTTGGAGTGCCTGGCGAGATCTGTCTAAAGCCAATCCCAGGGATTCCCTCAAAGTGGGATTCAAACCTACAGAGAGAAGATAACACCTGAGGTGACAAATAGTCCAATTCCAACTCTCGTAAACCTCAAATTTCCTTTGGGATAATGCATCCGCGACCACATTTCTTCTTCCCTGAATATGAGAAACCCATAAATCAATGTAAAACTTGGAAGTATAATGCCAGATCATATGCAAGCATGAATTTAAAAAGACATTCTTTGTTTGCCAGAATTACATACATATACCGCACTCTCATTATCACATTTCACAGAGATGACTTTGTCTTTCCAACATTCACCTCACATATATAAACATACCATTATGTTAAACATTTCCCACTGCATGATGGGTAGACCCAGCACAAGATCAGGCAGTGGAAGTGAATACACGCAAGATCCCCATGCAGCCCCTATGTGAGTTAAGGTTGCATCTATAAAAACCTTATGCTGAACCGGTGTGCGACAAAATGTGTTGACACCATTGAAAACATGCAAGAAGCATATAAACCACCAAAGATCCAGATAAAAATCATCAGTCAGAGTAATCTAGTTCAGCTTCTCACTTTCAATACTGAATGTTTCCAAACTCACGTCTACTACAATGCCCATAATAGACAATCGAGTTTGTGGCGGGTGGACTTTGTTAGGATTAATAGTGATACCACTTGCCTGCAAAACGTCTATGAGAGTATCAAATAAGGCTTGAGACCGGCTTGTCATCAATATAATTGTAGACTATGAAGCCTTTTTGCCATAACAAAGTGAGAAAGATCAGTAATTCTCTCAAAGAAAGCCATGCCATTCACTGCACCAAAAGCCAAATTTGGATCTAGATAGAATTTGTCACGCCATAAGATACCCAAGTGCAAAGCACCAGTAGGATCTATCTTCACGTTGCTAAAAGCTTGCGAGATATCCACTTTTATCAAGCGTGCATCAGCACCAAGATCAGTCAAGTAGAAACAAGGTCATCCAATCTGGGTAGTTTCAAGGTATAATCCAAGCCCTCATATGTGCCATTTGATGTGGCTTTTTTAACTGAATAGTCACCAAAAACAATGTCCAAAATGACCCTACGACCTAAACCTCTAGGGCGGGTCATAAGATGGAACCAAGTAAAGTCCTTATGAGGTTTAGCTGAAAATGGACCCAATAACGTTCCATGCTGTTTTTCGACCACAATTTAATCATCCACTGCTTCAGGAAACTGATTAGCTGAAGCATGATTATCTGTAGCATTTGAGGTGATGTTAGCTCCTTCATTCAAACACAAAGGAAAACCAAAAGTCAGGTAGTCCAGTAGTATTTGATCATGGTAATCCTGAATTTCTTGTTTTATATGTTCCAGAACCAAAGTGGATGTTAAAGAAACACGGATGCCGTTATAATTTGGGACACCAGAAGCTTTGATAGTTGAGGCCAACTGAATATATTCAGCGGGGTCCGAGATGTCAATAGGTGAATTGATAGGTAAGTCAGAGTAACGTGTATTTTTTATCACAAAACCCAAGTGTATTAACAAAACACACTTTATTTGATGATCAATGGGAGACCTGCTCTCCTGGTGTGACCTATGTTTCACACAAGAAACCTCACATTTCAAGACCTCACAACGGTCCCCACCACATAGTATATAATTTTTAACACATTTAACTAAAGACAAACCAATGTACTGTAATTCATGTGTGTCATGTATATTAGCATAAGGACCATTACAATGCAATAGAAGAAAAACACTATGCACAAAGACACAACCATGCTGATATGCCCCAGAAGGGAAATAAGAGGGAGCACCCTCAATCGATCCATCATCCGAACAACTCTCTTTATTAATATGAACATGAGAGTAACGGTTACTGGCCTTTTCTACTGTTTTTTTTTCTTGTTAAGACACTCTAACTCACTATGCAGATTATTTCTCTTAAGAGTCCTGTAGCAATACATACATATATGTCTGAACAAACTTACACCAGCAGAGTCCATATGGTCATTATTGTGAGGGCATGAGCCCTCGTTATACCATTTACAAACAATCCTTTTTGAAGATCCGCCACTCTGTGCTGGGGTCCTGGCCTGGGTGACATTGTCACTGATCCGCTGAAAACCGTGGACTGGGAGTAAGTAAGGCAATTGTCTGCCAACTGTCTGTTGTTGTTCCATACTAATATCCCTTCCTTGATCTTGTGCCTGGTCATGGCGAATGCCCCCTGGCTATCGGCCACGAAAGATTTTCTGCAAGTTTAATGGTTTCATTTAGCTCCACCATCATATGTTTTGCTAAATCCGGGTGTTGAGTGTCCATAATGTTATTTAAAAATCCTATGACAAACTGGCCCATGGTTAGGTCGTAAAATGCTGGCCGTTTCCTTCCCACTCCAACCGGGCAGTACTCGTTTGGTCACCCCGTATGGACTGGCCCACAGGGCATATCAACAGTATTGTAAGGTTCAGACTTTTTAATGTAACATGCTACCTTGACGTTTGCTTCACCGCCACGGGGTCTGATGATACAAAAATCTCTGTCACTGGATAAGAGTTCTGAACAGCTGCCCTCATAGCAACAGTAGCCTAGACATGATCAGGGTTACCATACTGATCAGCATATTTCACTGTATTCTGATTTATATCACAAAGTTCAGTCTTATCCTGGCTTGACCTGGAATGTTAAGAACAGAAACTACTTCCCATGTAACCTTAGGTAAGGTCTTCACAACTTTAGACTGAGTTTTTGCTGGTTCCACAAATAAAGGTGTCACTCCTAAGTCAAATTCCCCACTCTGTTACTTGGGGCGCACTGGGGTACAAGCAGGTTTCTCAGCCACTGCTGTATCTGGAAAAACTCGGGCAAAAGCCGTGCAATCCTGCCCGTGAAATATTGCTTTTAGGTGAGAACAGAGAAGTCTTTTTCTCATGGTCTGGAATCTCAATGGGACAAATCTAGCTTTTCTTTAGAACAAGATTTTCTAGTCCCTTGCTTGATATTACTAGCTGTCTCTACACGAGACGTGAGTCCCGTTAACCTATCCTCCATAGCTTCAAGTTTCTCACCAAACAAGGTCATAGTTGTCATCATAACTTACATCATCTTCTCGCGAGAATAGGGTTCAGACGAGACTTTGCCTCATAGAGTCTTTTTGGTCCCTGTCTCCTTACTAGTATCACGCTTTTCGTCCTTGGTCACCTTCTGCCTATCGCATTTCAATACAACTGGCTTATCCTGCTCTCACCTGCACTTTCTGCAGGAAAGTAAAGTCTTATCCGCGCAGTGACCTTGGACACGCCTTTTGTGCAATGCAGGAATCGAGAATATAGAATGGTAAATAAAATAACACTGTTGAATTCTGTGTACATCGTCCCTTTGTGTACAAATTTAAACATACAACTTATGGTATTTGCAGTAAACATTTTGCAAACATTTGCCGTAAATATGAGGTCACATAATTCAGTGGGGATTGTTATCAATATTTCATTTAAGGATCTACTACTACTATTCATTAATATTCATGAGACCATGGAATTCTGTGGGGGATTCCCCCACAATATTTTATTACTATGCATGTTAAATTAATAACATGCCTTTGGATTGTTTTGATTTTTGCGTAAGATTAAATTTACCTCTTATTTTGACCAAATTATGAATGTAACCATTTTAGAATAAAAGACTAATTCTCGTGCTTTATATGATGTTTTTAAACTATCGACCTTCGGGCTTCGATGCTTTAATATTTAGCTGACCAATGGACAATTGGTAATCCGGTCGGCACAGCTCGGCCCGCCAAACGTCAGAAAAAGACGTCCTGTGTTTTATATGTACAACTATTTATATATGTACAGATCTCCTTAACGGCCTGGGTTATTGGTGGATCTGTCGAGCAGCCACTACAGGTCCCAGGTGGTAGAGCTCTGAATCAGCCCAGGCCAAATCCTTTAGATAAAATTTTGTGAAGGTGTTATGTGACTTCCAGTGGCAGGCTGATAAGATCTGTTCCAAGGAGACTCCTGATTGGAAGGATTTAGAAGCAGCAAAGGCCCTGACATCATGGGCTTTAACCTGATCAGAGAGCTCATAACAGGAAAGAGACAAAGACTAACTCCTTATTCTGCCTAAGGTCTGAGGTCCTGTCCAAATAGTAGCGTAAAGCTCTGACCAGACAGACGGCTGGTATAACTACTGGGGCCACACTGTCTGGACCCTCTTTGGCCAGCTGATTCTTAGAAAAAAAACTGGGTGATGGATACAGGGACACATTTGACCAGTTAGATTGGTATCTAATATTTCTGGCTTGCCAAGCATGTATCTCACTTCTACGCTTGCCTGACCCAGGGACCAAGAGGAAAGCTGTCTTGAAGATCAAATGCCTATTTAATTGGTTCAAATGAAGCCTTTGTCAGCTGGTGCAAAACCAGGGAGAGATTCCAGGGGGTATGTCTCTGTGGAAGCTATCCAGGAGAAGAGTGAGATTTTCATCCTTGCTGATGGTAATGGGTGAATTACCCAGTTTATCAGCAATGGCTGACCTGAAAGCATCAATGGTGCTGGGCTGTAACTTCCTGTCCTAAAACAGGTACTTAAGGAAGTCTGCTACTGACTTTACAGGGAGTCACCTTATTAGTGAGGAACCACTTTGTAAAAATGGCCCACTTTGCCTCATAGACTGATCTGGTTGATCCCCTTTGAAGAGCCTCAATTCTTGCTGCCACTGCTTCAGAGAAGCCCTGCTCCTTAATTGCTGAGGCTCTAGGAGCCATGCATGGCGATTTAGGCTTGTAAGATTCCTGTGGGGGATCTGATTGAAGGGTTGTGTCAACAGGTTGGGCAGATTGGGCAGGCTCAGTGGGATTTGACTGGATATGGCCTCAAGGTCCCAAAACCAAGGCATGTTTGGCCACCCTGGAGCGATCAGAATGATTCTCTTGCATGGGGAGCCCTGTAACTTCTCCAGCAGCTTGCCCAATATGGCTGCTGGTGGGAAAGCGTATGCGTACAGGTCCTCCCATGGCAGACTGAGCACATCCACTGCTGTGGCCAGGGGATCTGGTACAGGTGAAACAAACAGAGGCAACTTGTTGTTGAACCTCATGGCAAATAGGTCTATTTGAGGCAGGTTGTTTGCATATTGTTTGAAATACCTCTGGAAGGAGAGACCACTCTGTTTGAATGGTCTGGCCCACTCTGGATAGCTTGTCTGCTACCACATTCAGTCGGCCTGGAATGTGTCGGACTTTGAAAGTCACCTGTTTCCTGGTACACCAGGTTAGGATTCTCCACAGTAGGGCACAAAGTGGACCCGACCTCATGACTCATTCCTTGTTTATGTATGACACTATTGAAGTGTTGTCGGTTGCTGCAAGTACTATCTTGTTTGAGCAGATGTCTTGGAACTCTTTTAAAGCTAGGAAGACTGCTTTTAGTTCCAGATAATTTATATGCAGCTTGGCTTTTGGCAGTGACCAGGACCCTCTTGCAGTGTGTTCATTTAAGTGAGCACCCCATCCTTGGAACACATTCCTCTCCTCCAGCCACCATTGTAAGTGTGGGTGCAGGAACCTGGGTATTGGAATGACCTTTTCTAGTGATTCTGGTACCCTCCAATTGTTTTTGAGGTGCCACTGAATGGGTCTCATATGCAGTCGGCCTAGGTGAACTTGCTTTTCTGTGGCCATTAGCAAACCTATCAAGGACATGAACTGCCAGACCAGACAGGTCGGTAGTAAAAGCAGTGATTGTATCTTTTCTTGAAGGTTCTGCCACCGGTTCAGTGTTGGTTGGACCCAAACGGACCTGAGGTCGAACTGGTAGCCTACAAAATTGAAGACTTGTTTGGGTTCCAGGTCTGATTTTACATTCTACATTCACCAGCCAACCTAAATCTTGACACAGTTTCACTAGAGTCTGGGTATGCTGGATACAAATTTGGTGGGATCTGGCTCTCACCAACCAGTCGTCTAGGTGCTGGTGGATTCTTATACCCTTGTTTATGGCCATCAGTTTCACTTCCTTTGCTACTACAGTGAACTCCATGGGTGCTGGGGACAGACCAAAGGGCAGAGCTTTGAACTGGCATGTCCGACCCTCTACATGAAATCTCCTGGACTGTTCCTGTACTGGTATATGGAAGTAGGCATCCTTGAAGTCTATTGAGGTGAACCACTCCCCTTGTTGGATCTAGTTGGGTTTTGGGACCAAAAACAGTCGGTTGAAAAACCCTAGAGATTTTTTACTTTGCACCAGTTCTACTGCGTTTTTGTCTATAAGCTGATGTAATGCCTCCAGCAGGGAGAGGTATCGGTCGGGATTGACATAACAGCTTATGACTGTGGGAGACCTTGTCAGTTTTGGCCGGATCCAAAAGGGGAGTGGGTAACCCTCTCTCAGGATTTGAACAACTTTTGGACCGGCACCCAGATCCAGCCAAGTTTGCCAAAAGTTTTGAAGTCTGGCCCCTACAGGCAGATTTTGTGCAGCATTTTTGACATTTGTTACAGACTGGACACAAGACAATTGAGTGACACAAGACTTTCCACATATTTTAATCTTTGATTTCTTTGAAAATAACAAGCTGCTGACACGGGACTTAATTCTCTCTTTTGGGAATGCCTGGGCGCAGAATGTACAACTTTTACAACATGACATTTTACAATGTTCATTGTCTGTTCTTGTGAAAATGTCTGGCTCCCGGCCAGCAGTCCTTCCTGTAAACTGTTTACAACGTATTTGTCATTTATAGGACTTCTGGCCTTTGGCTGGTCGTGAAGAGTAATAAGAGGCTTTGCCTTTGTTTTTCTTATTCTGTCCCCGGTTCCCAATATTTTTCAGGCAGGTCGGTCAGGTTTCCTGTAATCTGCACGCTTGTCTGGGCATTCATAGGGGTGGAAATGACCCTTCTTTCCTGGCTGGACTTGTCACTCTTGAAGTTTGCAGTCTGTTGCTCAGCCTGCTTAAGGGCGGCATCAGGGAACAATGAAATAAAGAAACCCAATAGAAATAAAGAAACCCAATGTCTGTCTTTATTTTCTTTCCTATGGCAATGGTGGTTACCACTGCCTGAGTAGTGTTTGGATGTAAGTCTGGTTTTCCTGGTACCGGACATAAAATCACAGACTTTGACCTTTATTGTTTTGTATATGCTTGTCCTTTTCAGGTATGTGGTTATGTGTGACTTCTAAAATAAGTTTATAAATTATATTTATAATCTCACTAGTTGTTATCATGTAAAGTTATAATGTATTCATTTATTGTAGCTATAAAAAAACTTTTATGACTGAAATTAATTATGTAACTTGGGGCTTTTCTCTCTCTTGTAAATTATAATATATTTGCAACGACTGCTTAAGTATGCAAACAATAAATGCAATGTTTTAAACTTTATTACTATTACATTGCTACTTTTCACTTCTAAAACACCTTTTGCATTGTAAAACATTTATTGTGAATTTTTCATTGAATCTGTCATTGGATAATAATTTTATGGAGACCTATGCTACACCTAATAGAAAAAAAACAACCCACAAAAGCTATATCTCTTGAGTTAACTTCAACATGAGACATTCAACAAATAATAAACCTCCCAAAATATATTTCCTTTATAAATGATGAACATTTATTTATGCAACATTATGTAACCTTTTATATTGGAAAAAACCTTTGTGAATTGACAAGATTTTTGAAAGCATCACTGTATATCCATATTTAAGAAATGTGTCAATCTCTGAAGTTAGTATTTTACAAGATGTTTTTGTTATATGTGTATTTATTTCAACATTTATTGAAGATGTACACAAACTTTTTAAGTCTAAATAAATTTATATATTCTATCTGTTGTGATAAATAAAAGATTGGTCACATGCATCTTTTTACATAAACATTAGATATAAGATTATAAAACTTCACTACTATTTCAATACATTCTTGCATTTGTAAAATGTCAATCCCATTGTAAGATATGAATTATGTATATTTCATTAATTCCTTTACTGCATCTTATTCTCGTTTGAGTGACTGTATTGAAGCAAAATTTTAATGTAGGCTGTATGCACAAAACAGAGAAAAAGAAGGAAGTAAATATACAAAAAAACTATATCTCTTGAGCTTCTTCTACCTTGCAAAATATAACAAATAATAATTAAATCTCGCCCCCCCCCCCCCCCCCAAAAAAAAAAAATAAATAAATAAAATAAAAAACAAACACTAAAACATAAGTTATATAACCAAATAAAGTGTAGTGTGTTTGTGAAATTGAAGAAGTTACAGTGTACGGGAATGAAGCTCAGTCCTAAGGGGTGACCTCCCTCTGTTTAAGTCTAACAACAGTATCTCCTCTGGGGTTCCTAGAATTTCTGGGACTTAATTTTGGGTACCAATACGCCAGGTTGGCTGAACTATAAATTGGGGACCCCACATTGGCAGGCTCACTTTTCAACAAAAGATTCTGGAAGCCATTTTAACAGACAGAGCAATGGATTTAACAATTTGGATTTTATGTTGTTTTTAGTTGTGTATTGTCTGTTCAAGTTTTTATAGAAGTAGTTGATATTCCAGAACTTTTTAGTGTGTGTTCATCGTTTTAGACATGGGAGGAGCCAAGCATTGTAGCCAGTGTCAGACTTCACATGAAGGTCCCGTGGGGAGGAGATGTTTGGAAAATCAACAGCAGGAGGAAGTGTTGGGTGCTACATCAGGGGAATCTCAGAACCAGGCGAGTAACATTCCATTATCCGAACACTGTATTGATGAGCAACAGGCCATATTAGCAGTGACCCAAGTACATAATCTTCAATGCCCTGATCAGCCCCACACCAGTACAGGTGCTTCATCGGACAGTCAAGGTATTCTGCTAGCTGAACTTCAAAAAATTAACCAGAGATTTGGTAAATTAGAAGAACAGGCAGCCATGGATCGACAGGTACTGTCAGGTTTAGAGTCTCAACTTAAACACCACACAGCAGCAACGACCAGTGGTCAGAATGCAAGTGTTAGTAATACTAATGTGCAAAAATTTGCCAGTGTCAAGTCCCCTAAAATAGCAAACATGGAAGTTCTGGGTCGGTTAAAGGACAGGTAGGGTCACATAAGGAAGGTCAACATTCAGGGGTTCACTTAACCGAACAGCAGCAAGTAGCTATTACAGGGGTGAAAAGTAAAGTGTCAACGTCACATGTGAACAGTGTTAACCATACACAAACAGTTTCAAGAGGTTGTCAGCACTCCTTGTGTATCTTTTCCAGTGGCACAAATCAACAACAGCACACTGGGTGACCACATAGCACCAGGCAGCAGCAGCACAACAGTGGGGGTAACGAGTCAGATACCTGTAGGAGAGCCATCTCAGGAGTCATCTGACACAGTGATCCCATCACTTCAAGCCCTTAAGCCACTTTGACCAGTGATACAGTTAATGCGTATATTGTAGCTGATCCCCTCAACTCCTCCACTGTTGCTATGTCATTTCAAAAACTACTAGCATAAATACTACGTCTTGGGTGCTTGGTGGTCTTATTTTTCACTATTTTCATTTCTGTGCATAATTTTAGGTGGTTTACTGTCTTTTGGCATAGATTTCCTCCACCTGTTGTGTGGTAAAAGTCAGCAATTGGATATTTCATTTACATGCAGCTAGCACAGCCTTCCTCCACTGAACAGTTAAAGTGGGGTTTTGCTATTCTATATCAAACTTAGAGTTGGAAGTTTACAGTAAGTTAACACATGGTTCCTCCATTCAAAGATTTAAAGTGGGCTAGCATCCAAGTCCTTTATATGTATGATGTGAAGTATTATATACTTGCATGGTATTAAAATACGTTTATATATTTGTATCTCAAGGGTGCAAGTGTTTGACAGCATTTTACAGTAGCTGGTTTTAGTATGTAGATTGTGTATGCTGTATTTAATGGTCATTGTATGTATGGCATTGTATTTAACAAATTTTTTCACATGAGAGTGCAGTGATAAGTTGTAAAATCTGTAATATCTGTAATGAATATGCACTCATGTAGAATTCAGCATTATGCACTAATGTAATGTGATTCATATATATCAAGTGTCTGATGGCTACATGTTTTAATTATTAATTTTAACAGTAACTTGGAAAGTATTTTACATGATAGTCTGGTACACATAGTTATGTAGGTATAGTGTATGTAAATAACAATATTAACAATATTTTAATAAATTAATTTTCCGCATAGCGGGTGTTTTCAATTCACTGGACAGCTGATTGGACTACTTCCTCTAACTTGGTCTCCCCTTCTGGACTGACACATATTTTCCTTCCTTCATCATGAGATTATGTAATTTTAAGGGGAATAACTGGGACAAAATTATGTAACATATTTTTATACTCGAATAGTCCTACGTGAATGAAGCTTTATTTTTAGAAAAGATCACTGCATTCACATTGAAACAAAACTATCATTTACCTAAGATAGTCTTTAAGATACTGCTTTTATAAATATATTTAATACCAGCAAAATGACGAATACTGACGAATTAGTCTCAGTATTTCGAAACTTTATCAAAATTTGTAAGTTGAACCAATAAACCTAACTTATGTATAAGTGGATAATGTAGATAAACAATGTTGAATAACATACAATTATTTGTACGTTTCTTTCAAAATTAAACCCACAGCTATATCCTGGGCAATGCGTTGAATAGTACTAGCTTTAATGCAATTTATTATTTCACTGAAGAGAAATAGACCTTTTGATACACTGCAGTTAGTTTTTCCATTTATGCACAAACATGTGTAAATTTACTTTGAAATCTAGAGATTCACACACATATTATTTACCTGAGGATCAGGCTGACGCAGAAGTATTTCTAAAAACAAATGTTGATATTTTATCTACATGTAAAACAATTCTTTTATTCCAATTTCAAAACAAAAATGGTGGATTTCCTGTTTAATACTTGTCACTGAACATCCATGGGATCAAAAGGTCGAAAGGTGAAGAGTTCGCAAGCTTGTGAGGTTACTCATGCGTAATGAGACTTATTTAGATATTCTTTTCCTATTATTGTCCACAGAACAGTGAATTGTCTCATTTTCTTAAAAATAGATTATTTAAACAAGTAATCTGTACACAATTTGTATTACTAATTCCCTTTTAGTTTAAGGTATGAGAATTTACATCTACCCTGAGTTTTTACCTCAAAAATAGGTATTGACCCCCAGTTTTCAAAAAGTGGGGGATTACTTGACCCCCACCCCCCACCCCCACCCCCAGAAAGAAGCTCAGGAAACACTGCCCTTACAGCTGGAGGAAAGGAAGGCCAAAACATACTCAACAAACAATTCGATAAGTGCAATTAATAAGTTTTATTTTTTGCTTCTCCAATTAGTTATTTTCTACATTACAATGTTAATAATCTATATTTTTCTAGTACCGCTAATCCCTATACATCTCAATATTTAGTTATAACACCAAGGTAACAGGACAACAGAGCTTGTGATAACATGTAATCTATGTCTGTCTATGGAAAATATACACTAAAAATGCTGGAACTACTTGCTCGAAATCCTGATTTGATACATTGTTGCTAAAAATAATTTTGAAATGATTGTTGTAGAAATAAAAGATTTTAAAACTGCCAAACCCCAAATAGTTTAAAAGGTATTAAAAGTTGTTGGAAAGTGGTGTTAACTGTGCTAACAGTAGGTGTATAATATAGAAATATGCCTTCACTTCGCCAGTTATAATGTTGTTTAATTTTTGTCAAATGTCGGGGACACTCCACTCCAATTTGCAAGGAAGGCAAAATGTTTTGGTTTTAATTCCATGGGAACAATAACCATCACCAGAAAACCCCCAACTCTAGATGGAACCAAGGTAGAATCTATATGGCGTTGTTGGTTGTGATTTGAAACAAGATGTGTCCTAATAATGTGGAAAAATTTGGTTTATTATTTCATTCAATTCCTACCAATACCGATTTATTTATTTATTTTGTGTTTTTTTCATCACACCTAGTTCCTGTGTCACATTTAAATTGTGACGGGTAGTTTGAAGGGAAGAAATTTCAGGAACCCATCAATGTCTTGGGACAATTTCTGAGTGAGTTTAATTTTGGAAGGTTGACATTTAGCTGTCAACCCTAATCATTCCAGGACACCAAGAAATTTTATTTTCACTCCAATTCGCCAGGGGGCTACTTGTAACTCATGGCTACTTTTGATTGGCTACTAGTTGGTCCTCCCTGTTTTTACAGTGAGGGTCCTTCCGATTTGAACTGGCAGTCGAATGGGCATCACGTGGAAAAGAACTATAACTTTTTAAAAATAACTTTTTGTCACACCCAAAACACACCCATATTTAATACATTACATTGTCAGATGTTAACAGTTTTTTTCTGGTTGTAGGTGGTAACCCTGTTGTGTGTTATCTGCTGATGTGATATTGTCTGATATTAAGCCTGTGTGACATTTTCACTTGGATGGCTGGAGCCTCGTGTGTGGTTGGACCACAGCATTGAGTAATTTTATTGCATTATTTTATGTGGTTCTGGTGCTCTCAGAGGACTCTCTTTTTGCTACCTCTCTGGCATGTATGTTATGTATCTTAGTATAACATATGACTTCTCGCATACTACAAATTACTCTTTTTGGTCATTAAATTTTTATTATGATTCTTTTGTCTAGTTATTTTATCATGCGGTGAATTGCGTCTTTAGATCAAATCCTTTGGTTAAATATCTAAATTATAGGGTTAAATTGTAATCTTGTTATTTGGGAGGGGGTTACTCCTGATGGTTACTTGGGCATGGGCACATAAATGGTGCTTTTGCAGTTGCAATGTTATACACATGAATTACATTATTCACATGTTATGCATTATGATGGACTCTTATAGTCAGTGACATTTACTAGCCATGATGAACTCTTACATGTAAATAGACTGCTATAAATTCACCATTGAATGCTTTACAAGAACATTTTACATATTAGAATGTGTGTTAAATTATTGTAAAATAAATATATAAAACCCATTGGGTATTCTTACTGTACATTATTAACCAATGTGGTAGCCAGGTCAAGTTGACCTGGGCTATGACCTTATTTAAAACTGCTTCATGTACTGCCTGTGCAGGTTGGCCATTATTGGCTGCTTCTGGATTGCTGGTTTCACAGAGTGAGCCTATTTTATGGCCTTTCTCACTATTGACCTTTATGACCTTTATCAGTACATACCTTTTTGGTCTTGTCTAGATTTGACCTCTGTGACCTTTGATATGACCTTGGCCATTGGTGTCATTGTGACACTTAGGGTCACTGTTGCCTTAGTGGTCACTTTACTGATAAGAGTGGTTTACAGTGTCTTTGGTGAATTGGTAACTTTTTCATCTTGGAACTGTTATGGGGTGACCTTCATTTGACACGAGATCAATTGGGGGTCATGGAATGTGCTTTTATCATGGTTTTCCCTAAAATTATGAAGGATAAGGATACGATTTACAAAAATGCAGGCAGGTTCAACACGTTTGTGCAAGCATAACAGCTTGGCAAGGAGGGACTGGTCGTCTTTCTTAGACAGATTTTTCCTAAGCTTAGTATGGGTACATTCGTTGCAAAAAGCCTGAAGCTTCTCATTATCAATGCTAAGGGTGTTCTTTGTAAGATCAATGTGAAAAGCCAGGCATGTGAGAGCCTTACCTGGTGGATCTCTCTTATTTTCATGAGTGCGAGGGCCTACCTATTTTATTACTTCTATCATTAACAATTTCTTCACAATATATTCAATGGTAGGGAATTTTAATAAAAACAAATAACCCTCAAAATGTAACTTATCCACATTGTCATTAACTTGAACTACCCTTGGAGTAGTAAAGATCAAGTATAATAGGTCTTTTGTTGCCATCCTTGGGGTGGTAAGCAAGGGGAAGCAATTAAACTCATCAATCTCGGACTTTTGAACCCAATGTAGGACCTGGTTGTATTTCATTATCTTAGTACTCCTGGTTGGCATCATGGTGCTGCATGGCTCAAAACATGATTGGTTACTGCAGTGTTAGAACAATTTTTTCCTTTGTCAGTACAGGAAAGAGACAATCTAAATTTAATGTACTGAAAAAGTAACCGATCCAGATAACCCTCCAGACATTTTTTCCCACGCATCAAGATTCAGATCGGATATAACTGGAATTCGAACGTGCTTATAGTTCGGGAGACCTGTGTCTCTAATAACCCTAGCAGCTGAGATATAATCCAAGATAGATCCTAATTTTTTATGATATCTGTCAGGATCAATAACTTAAAAATAGGTGTTGGCCGACATTGCAAAAAAAGCCTTTTTTATGAGGAATATTATGATCAGAAATACATAATACCTTCTGATTAGATCTAGGGTCAGTGAAAGTAGGTTCGGAATTAATCGTCATAAATTTGTCATCTGGGAAGTGATCACACATAATAATGTCAACACTGCCAGAACTAACAAGATCCTGGCATGAATCACCCCAAAACTCCTGACCACCAATCTGCTTGGCGTTCACCTGTTGTCTCTTTAATTGTGTCATAACATTTAACATCATCAAATGTTTTTATATCCAAAAACATGTCAAAAGATTTCACAATTTTTAACTTTGTAAACATTCATGTGACAATACTAACATATATTGACACTACTGCATCAAATTATAAAAGGCTCCCCTTTGGCAGCCCTTGACACTATTCACATAAACAATAAAATCAATGTTATTCTTGACATGACAAAAGAAACACCAAGAAGTGAAGTCCACTCTAAAAACTTTGGCATTTTATTGCACTACAATAGCTTACCATGTGGGCTGAATACTAACCCGGTTTAGTATGTACCATAGCAGTGTCATTTGGTGATTCGTCCTTCTACTCTCTTTGGCCGCCATCTTAAAAAGCATTTGAAATAAATTTACAATATTTTACTGTTTCCTCAAGATATACTCGTCTTTGGATACTGAAACTACATCAGTTTCTTTATTTATATATATAGAATTGTTTTTTATGACATGTCACAGAACAGAAGTATATCGTCCATATTTTACAATTTAATCCACTTCCAGGTCAAGTTGTGAAGAAAGAGTTGAACTTCCGACTCGTACATGTAGCTTATATACAGGATCAGTACCTGTCGAAATAAAATAAAATATTTTGAGAGCTTATTCCCTATCTGCTACATTATTGGACCATTTAAAGGGTTTAATCTTCAAATAAAGCAAAAATTTGAGTGTTTGATGTCGGAATTTCTTTTCCAAAGTTCTGATGAATTCCCTTCAGATTCGTCTTTGTTTTGAAGAAAACATTAGACGTCCAACTCGTGTATGTAGCGTATATGCAGGGCCTGTACCTAATGAAATAAAATGAAAATAAATAATATAACCACTATCTGGTACACGGTTGGTCCATTTATAGGGTTTAAATATGAAATAAAGCACAAATACGAGTCTTTGTTCTCAACGTCTTCTTCTGCACACAGGTGCTTGCCATTCTGGGGTCACCAACTCTGGTTAGGTGACGTTAGGCAATAGCAAGTCCTTTTCCTTGTGCAGTATTTATAAGTTATTTTAATCTAAATGTCTAGAATATTGTATGTACAATTCTTGGTGAGAAGACATATATTTTGTTATGTTATTTAATGCACTCTTTCTTTCAGGAAGTGTAATTTATTTGCATTGTCCTCCTAATTTGCTCATGGGTTCCTCTGTTAACTTATTCTCTGCATTAGTTCAGAGTTTGGAACCCTAATCCTGGCTAAGTCAATCTTTGACTTAGAAGGGAGGTAGACCAGATCTCCTTTCCAATATGATGCCTGGTTTAATTTCCGATTGTATATGATCACTCGGATGGTCGGATCCACAATCCAACCATGCCTCCAAGCACTTGATTCCTGACTCCAAGTGTTCAGTCCGACCATGGCTCCAAGCACTCAGATCCTGAATCCAATCACTCGGATGGGCGGATGGCTCCAAGCACTCGGATCCTGAATCCAATCACACGGATGCTCGGATCCAACTTGGAACCTTACTTGCATATCACCCAGAGTGTTCAGTTGGACCCAATCCGGTTACTCGGATCCTCAATCCGATCACTTAGAATGACCTCAAAGGGTGCATTCCTCTAAAGCCTCAACAGGCTCCTGCTGAACATGACCAGCAACAGGGAGGTAGATATGTCTGACCTCCCTTCATAGCATACAGAATTAAACCTTTCCTTTTCCTGACCCAGGAAAACTTGCTTAGGTCCTCTTCTACCATGCTGGTCCTGGGTGAAGAAAGGCCAATAGGAGCTCAGGCCAAGAGGCCCTTTAGCTAGGCTCCCTCAAGTCCATACCTCAAAGATATCTTTGAAATATTTCAATAGGACTCCCTGGCCTACAATTTACTTGAGGGTAAATTTATAAACCCCTACTTCAACAGCAAATTATTACAAGGTGAGACTACCTTGTTTTTGAGGACAATCTTCACGAGTTCACTATAGATTTTGCCAAGAACTGTATCTCTCCTAAACCCTCTGGAGCCCCCATGGACAAGTTCCCCTACAAGTTCTAAGGAACTTTAGCACCAAACTAGGCAGAACCTCTCCACCTTCATTCCACAGCTACTTTTACAAGACTACTTTGTCCCGTAACACTCCTTGGGTAAAGTGTCACACTATTAAGGCCACCCTTAGGGGCTTAAAAGCCAGATTCAGAAGGGTGCCTAATCCTTATCCTGCCTAACTAATCTGTAGCCCATATCCTCCAGAGGGAATTGTATACAAGGGCAAACTCTGGCCTGCTAGGACGCGGGGCCAACATGACCCTCCTTCAATCACATCTAGGGGATTCTAGATATCAAGAACTCAGGAATTCGCCGCTTTTGGCCTTCTCCTCTGTTCAAATCACAATTAGTCAATGATGGAGAAGACTTCCTCCTTAAGACACCCCAAAGACCTAAAGGGTTTTTAGAATTAAATTCCCCTTTCGTGTTCTCCACAATAGAATGAGGCTCCTACAGGAAATGCTCCTATGGGGGCAAATTCCTCTCAAGCAATAGCCAATCGTTTTACCTCAGGTAGGGGGAAATCAACTTAAGAGGCTTCAGGGGTCTCTTTTGACCCTATTCAAGGGATGATGGCGTGGAAACCCCTCCCCCTATGACTCCTTTCAAGCCTCCCTCAGTCCACCATTAGGTCGCCCCTGTTCTTTCAGAAAAGACTGGCTCACAAACAAATGTTCAGATAACGTGTTAAACATCACCAATGGTTATGTTCTTCCATTCATCTCAAACCAAAGTGGTCAGAGCTACACTGATTCTATCAGGTTACAAGTCCCTTCAAGAACAAGCTCTGACCTCTTGTATCCAGTCTCTTCTGTCAAAGAACACAATAGAAAGGGTGAAAAATCTAAATCTCTCGGGTTTTACAGTCGCCTGTTTCTTGTATCCACATCTCACAGAGGTGGAGGCCAGTAATAGACCCAAGCAGGCTCAAAACCTTCCTCCTTGTGGAAAGGTTCAAATTTGAAACACCAGAGTCCTTCAGGGCCTCTCTGATTCTAGGGGAATGGGTGTCGTCAATAGACCTATCAGACACCTACCTTCACATCTCCATTCTCCCAAACTCAAGGAAATACCTAAGGTTTTGCCACAGGTCACAAGTTTTCAGTTCACCCCCCTTTCCCCTCAGGTCTTCACAATGATTGTAAAAGAAGTGAAGTTGATGGCCCTGACAAGGGAAATCAGACTTTACCAGTACCTGGACGACTGGCTGATAGTCTCAGGAAGACTCTCAGACAATGGTAGACCTAACCAGTCCTTAGACTGGAAAATAAATCAAGAGAAGTCCGAACTACCTACTCAAGTGTTTTCATTTGTGGGCTACGAATTCCATCTAGATTCAGCCCTTAAAAACCCTCTCAAGAGAAATGGCTCAAATTTCAGGACTCAAGTCAAAACATGTTTTTGACTACAAGATGTTTGATGTCGCTAATTGGGTTGCTTGCCGCAATGGAAAAAATGGTTCCGGAGGGACGCCTTCACATGAGGCCCTTTTAGGTTCACCTCAAGGAGCACTGGAGATTTCCTCAGTCGTTGTCCTTCCTTGGACAGAAAATTTTCAGCACACCTAGAATGGTGGCAGAATCCCGCAAACGTGATGAAAGTCACAGGCCTTCATCCCAAGACCACAGTATCCAACTCTTTACAGATGCCTCAACCGAAGGCCGGGGCCCTCCCTTAGAGCAAACCTCTACTAGGATCTGTGGTCAGACCGGGAAATAAGGCTACACATAAATGTTCTAGAGCTGAAGGCATTTGCTTTGGCCCTTCAAAGGTTCAAGGACCAGTGTTTAAACAAAACAGTGTTGGTTGCCACAGACAACTCAACAATAGTACCCTACATAAATAAATAAGGAGGAACCCACTCGGCGGAGATGTGTGCTCTCCTGTGGAAGATCATGACCTGGTACCATCATTACCAGATAACCTTAAAAGCCAGACACGTTCCAGGGCGTCTGAATGTGATGGCCGACCTTGTGTCCAGGTCAAACCAAGTCCAATCAACAGAATGGTCACTGCATCCGCAGGTGTTCATACAGATCTGTCTCAAGTGGTTCCCTCCTCATGTAGATCTTTTGCCACTCACCTGAACCGCAAAGTTCCACTATACGTGTCTCCAGTCCCAGACCAAAATGCTTGGGACATAGATGCTCTGAACATAACTGGTCGGGTCTCACTGCTTATGCTTACCCTCCCACGGCTCTCCTTCACAGGGTGATCCAAAATCAGGCAATCCAGTTGCCTAATCACTGTAATAACCCCAGGCTGACCAGGGATGCCCTGGTTTTGGGACCTAGTGCGGCTCTCAACAGAGATCCCACTTCAATTTCCAATGTCAAGAACTCTTCTCAAACAGTTGCACAATCATGTGTTCCACAACAATCCACAGCATCTCAACTTCTACCCCTGGTGTCCAGGAGTGGACAGCTCTAAACAGGGCTTCCCTGTGTAGGTGGCAGAAAAAATTGCTGCCCCTCAGAGATCGTCAACAAGGACCATCTACAGGTCAAAGTGATAAATGGTGCAGAGAAAGTTTGGTGGTTTTCTCCACTCCCTCTGTAAAGCAAGTCTCAGACTTCTTTATGTGCCTGTACCAAGAACTAAACAGGCGCCCTTCAACCATTGATGGTTATAGGACAGCCATTATTGACACCCTGGGCCCACAGGGCTCCATATCTCTCAGAGTTCAGACCTTACAGGTTACTCTCCAGTTTCACAGGGAGCTTCCCAAAAGTTCCAGGTATCTTCCTAAATGGAACCTTTCTGTTGTTCTCAATGAGCTCACAAAAGCACTTTATGAGCCTATGACAGACCTCAAACATCTTACTATCAAAACTGCTTTCTTGCTAGCCTTGGTCTCCGGCAAGCGCCGCAGTGAAATCCATGCCTGGGTTGCAAACAAGTATGTAATCCAGGCCAATGGGAAAAGGTTGTCTTGTTCCCCTGTTCGGTTTTCATAGCCAAAAACAAACTAGCAAGAGAAGGTTCTCAAGTGCGTCTCTGGTGACTATTTCTTCTCTAACTACCATTGTAGATAGACAATTCAGGGAAGACAGGACCTTATGTCCCGTATGGGCCCTGAGGTACTATTTGGATCAAACTAAGACCTAAGAGACCTTTAAGAAAGGACATACCTCAGACATCAGACTCCCTACACTCTCTTCCTATCTAAACAAACTATCCTACCTTGTTATAAACAATCAGATCAACAGCCTTGGACCTGGTCCAAGTCAAAGCATGACATTAGGGCCTTTGTGGCCTCTAAGGCCTTTTACGGTGGGATATCGGTGGACCAAATCATCTTTGGGAAGAAAAAAAGGGGGGGGCATACCCGCTGCAGCCAAGTCTTCAGGAGTCTATCCCATGGTCCAGGTATTGGTTACCTCTCCAGATGTTTACGGTAAGGTCTCTTATATTTTTAACTGTATAATGTATTTAGTGTTTACCAGTGTACCATAATCTCATATTTAGGGTGGCAAAATTGATGAGATTCAAACTTAGGGCTGTATTATTATAGCAGTAATGCCCTTAGGGGCTACTACCTTGAGTGAGCACGGCTGCACTCTCTTCTCTCAAAACATCCAGATAGTACCCGTACTGTCATTCATTACATTTCAGTTTTTGGCTACTTACAGACCCAACTTTAGAACTGGGGCTCTGTAACTGGGACTTGGACTGGTAATTTGGCAATACTTTGGTATATCTTTTAAAATTCTAAATTCAAGAAAAATGGACAACATTCTTCCAGTCTGGGCTGTAATCCCGGGCGGTTGAATTCAGCATTCAGTCTCACATGGTAAGCTATTGTAGCGCAATAAAATTGAAAATTTTAATTACGTCATAATGCGTCAGTTTCACACAAAGCAGTATCTTGCCAGGCTAGGGTTATCACTTTGCAAGGTTGAGTTATAATCTCATAACCTTGAACTTGACGCCCTAATGGTGTCACCTAATCCCTTGCATTGACATAATTGTCACTTTCATGAATACAAAGTCAGATAACCCATAATTAGCAATTGTCTCAGAACCAGTATTTTCAATAAATATTTGAATATCTTTAAATGGCGATTCTTGATTCACATATGGAAGAAAAGTTCAGTCTGTCTGTCCAGTCCTGTAAAGTATGGCACTGACCTCTAACGAGAAGGCGTCAGGTGATTAACGCTATCCCTAGACTGTACCAGAAGCAGGTCCGTCCTTATTTTTAAACTGAAACTGGCACTTGATTTCCAAATGTAGAGTTGTCCTTCCATTTAGTCTTGCACAACAACTACAATTATGCCTGTACTGGATATGATGCAACTTCTGTGTACATGACCATAATCTCATATTTAGGGTGGCAAAATTGATGAGATTCAAGCTTAGGGCTGTATTATTATAGCAGTAATGCCCTTAGGGGCTACTACCTAGAGTGAGCACGGCTGCACTCTCTTCTCTCATACATAGTAATGACAAATTTGTCTTCAATTCGTTAGTCCCGTCCCAGATGAAGGATTGACATTAGACTAAGCATTCATAGCAATTTACGATGCACTAAGCCTATTTATGGACCATTGGGTAAATATCTCCTAGGTAAGAGTGTCCTTATATAATTTCAGCGTTGCGCACAGCTGCCCACGGCAATGAAGTGGCATCCCTCATTGAATGGATGGTTTGTAGTAAGGCTTGCCAGGCAACTTTGTGATCCTTAATATGGTTAAGATTGAGAAACTGCCTGGTTACCTACTGGGGCAATGTGAGCTCATCGTACATAATTTTTTGTTTGCATTCGGTTCCATGGTAGCCTTCATTGGGCCAATGCATGGCTGGTTCAGTGGTGGCACCTACCACGTTATACCGCCCTGATCTGTGTGAAGTGGTTGGTTTACCTTGTGCTCTGAGAATTCTGGCTTGGGCCTCATGGTTGGCTATAATGGTACCTATTTATAAAACTGTGCCAAGAAGCTTACTGACGTATCCTTACTTTTTGACACATTTGTAAATAAAATGCTAGTTATCCATAGTAAGTGGACACCTGGGGCCGATTTCACTAAAGGACTTAAACTAAGTCCCTTTTTTGGCTAAGTCAGGGACTTAAATCTAAGACTTTGGTCTTAACTAGGTCTGGGACTTAAAATGGATTTCACAAAGGTGACTTAGCTAAGTCCAAGCTTATCATATAACCACAGTGGTTTTCTGTGTCATGTGACCTTTTATATCCTTCATTTAATACATTTTATCTAAGGATAAGTCCTGTTTTGAAATGAAAAACCTTGTTGCCACACATAAACTTCCCCAAGACTACTTCAGTAAGGTGTTCTGTGTAATTATACTTTTTTTACAGCCCTTTCAAATTTTCAAGTGGAGAAAAGTTTATGGCAGCCATATTTAAGTCCTCTTTACAAAATTTAAGCCCACTACCTCCCAGACTTAAGTCTAAGTCCACTGACTTAGCAAATCCATGGACTTAGCCCCTTTGTGAAATCCACTAAGTCTAAGCCCGCTGACTTAGCACATTTTTGACAGAATTTAAGACCAAAGTCTTAAACTTAAGCCCAAAACCAGGCTTAAGTCCGTTTGTGAAATCGGCCCTAGGAATACATAAAAAGTATGCCCCTGTCTGTATGTCCCCCTATTTAGGTCAAATACAGCTAATTGTGGATAATAAAATGTAATCTATACTGCCACGCTTAGCAGTGCCAACTGAACGTGGTTTATCAATGACATTGATATGACATTTGTCAATCCTATTACTAGCTCACTTGACAGAAAGTGCATACTGCGTACATGACATTAAGCATGTTTACACCGTGTCCTGGAAATAGGTGGACTTTAATAACTATTCCTGAAAATGTTAATGGGATTTGAAGGGATATTATGTATGCATTTAGTCAATAGAGGTTTAATCAAGTTTACAGTTTTCCCCTTGCACTAGACTAGTTATTTCAGTCCGTGTCAAATTCAATTTATACATTAATTCACTTTCTGTGCTACCCCATTGAGCCAAGCTAAGAAGATTAGACTAAGACACAGAGTTGGGAAATTAATAACTGTTATTCTACAATACAGAATGCACATAAACTACACGCACTTATTGATATCTAACTGTCACTGCTAAACTACACTAAGAGGTGTAAAACATTTGTACTAAATTAGTTTAGCTAAAAGACACACACAATAAATATTTTTTCCTACTCGCAGATATTCTATTCAATGTCCATGGGACAAGTACAACGTGTAAAGAAATGAGCTTAACCCTAAATCACAGGGTTGATAACATATCCGTACAAACTACCATAAGGCATTCGTGTGCCTCTGCAGGTTTAAAGCTATAAATGTTTAATTATAAAGTGTAGTGTTTACATTATTTACAACAGAATGGGTTTATATAGGTAACTTTACAAGCACCCAGATGCAAAGTATTATTTCTGGTGTGGTAGGTTTCTAAAAGCTGTAGATACAGAGGACTGATGTTGGGGATTGGCCAAGATGGAACTCCAGACTGTATGACCAGGGGCCGATTTCACTAAAGGACTTAAACTAAGTCCCTTTTTTGGCTAAGTCAGGGACTTAAATCTAAGACTTTGGTCTTAACTAGGTCTGGGACTTAAAATGCATTTCACAAAGGTGACTTAGCTAAGTCCGAGCTCATCATATAACCACAGTGGTTTTCTGTGTCATGTGACCTTTTATATCCTTCATTTAATGCATTGTATCTAAGGATAAGTGCTGTTTTGAAATGGAAAACCTTGTTGTCACACATAAACTTCCCAAAGACTACTTCAGTAAGGTGTTCTGTGTAATTATATCTTTTTTACAGCCCTTTCAAATTTTGAAGTGGAGAAAAGTTTATGGCGGCCATATTTAAGTCCTCTTTACAAAATTTAAGCCCACTACCTCCCAGACTTAAATCTAAGTCCACTGAATCCATGGACTTAGCCCCTTTGTGAAATCTGCTAAGTCTAAGCCCGCTGACTTAGCACATTTTTGACAGAATTTAAGACCAAAGTCTTAAACTTAAGCCCAAAAACAGACTTAATTAAGTCCGTTCGTGAAATCGGCCCCTGGTACCTTGGTGTTGGACGACCATAAGGGAAACGTCAGAGTTGAACGCCAGTGCTACCACAGGGTGTCTGAAGAAATGGAAGGAGATGGTGGAGAGGTCAAAGTTCTAAAAAGGACAGAATGGCAGCTAGTGTTTTCCGTACCTGACTCTGAGTTAGGACAGAGAAGGGATTACCCTGGCGAATGGCAAACAAGGGACCGTTTGGTGAAGGAGAAATCTTATCAGAGCAAGGAGGGGAGTGACAGGGCAGAGGGGGTTAACAACCCAATGCAGTAAACAATTTGATGTTTGCAAACGTATGGAGAGAAAAGTAACTCAGCTAATATAAACTCCTCAGTCCTTGAGGGTCTGTTGTCTTGGGCCAAGCTTGTAACTGAAATGACACGTTTGTGACCCGCGGGCTCAGTGTTGGTGCTAATCGTTGGGTTAACACGTGTATGAGTCCTTTGTACAGTCAAGGAAGCCATGACTGTGTATGTGTTGTGTATAGAGTCATACATACTCTTAAGTATCTCCTGCCACCACCAACAGGTCTGACACAAGGACCTTCACACTTTAAGCAATATTATACCATGCACTACTTTTAAACCTGCAGATTAATTGAATATACTTGCTTATGTGTAAGATAAAAATGCTACTTATATACAAAGTCTGCTTCAGAATTTTTTAAATTTTCCATCCGTCCACTGCAAAGACTACAAGTAAACAACATTTGCTGCCTAAAAATTCAAATAAAGTCAGTTGTGACCCAAATACTGACGCAACTTAAGGTAGCAGTCAAAGTCTCACTATGTTTGTAGGGCAAAGCACCTGAATGTCATGCAGCCAAAAGACATCTATCCTGGGGATCAGGCTAGTGAATATATCCTGGGTCAGTCAGACAAAAGCAGGGTAAGGTCTGGCTCAAGGAAAATTCGGGCTGGCAATCGGGTGCCAGCAAGATCATTGCTTGGGGGAGTCCTAGGGTTTGAAATTTTTATGTCCTTTAGTATAACCAATGTGTAAAGTGTGTGGCAGCTTTTGACTGGTCTAGGTAGTGATGACCAAAAAAATTGGCCCTTCATTCTGCCATTTGCTGTGCAGACACTGAAGGGGTCACATCTACATTTGGATTTCTCACCCATCCCTTCCCTCTCTGATAGGGTATTGATATTCAGTTTCTTTGCTGTAGCTTTTATTTTTCTGATGATATAACTGGAATGGTAGAATTTTCTTGGAATTTGGCTAATGCTGGAATTGGCTGATATTATGTTATGTTACAACTTCCTTGGAATTGGCTGATGCTGGAATTGGCTGATATTATGTTTATTGGTGATCTTGACATGATATGGAATTGGCCCTTCTGAAGATTTCACGATAGATGTTGTCTAGTCAGTGGGGGTTGCTCTCACAGTCCCTGCCCCTCCCAAATAAAGGCAAAGTGGGGTTATATATATTTATTATTATACAATAAATGTTGCTACTAAAAATACTTGTAAAGACATATAATACAAATGACATTAACGAGTACATAATATTCTTAAAGGCGCACTAAAAGTTGACATTATAACCTCATTAATATATATTTATCTATAAACCCCCCATGACCCCAATGTAATTGGGTTGACCTCAAGGTCAAACCGACAGCTACTAGCTGGGATAAATCTAGTTAATTAACAAATGAAATGAGTAGAAATTAAACAAGTTAAAGGTAAAACCCAGGTGAATTGAGGTCAAAGGTCGAGGTGAACCATGAACCGTGATTTAACTATCCTTATAAGTTAAGGGTTGAAAACAATACCTCCACATATGACAAGCAGAGGTGAGTTAAGGTCAAAGGTCAAGGTCACCCAGCCAGGTCCTGAACCCTGATAACTGGAGAGGTCGAAGCAGGTCATGAGATCATAATATAGTATAAACATGTAAAATTATCAGTAAAATGTAATATGATAATAGAAAGAAGGGGCCCAAACACCCAGTAGAGGTAATGAGAGGAGGCTAGGCATACAAGTGGGAGCTAAAAGCTGCTGAAACCTGTGATTGGGAGGAAGGGAGGACAATGTAACGCCAGACACAATTGGAAGTCCAAGTGCCCTGGGCCTGAATGTCTTGAATGGGCACTCCATGCTGGAAGGCCCAAGAAGCCCCCCCCCCCCCTACGGAAATCATGGAAGGTAAGTGACCTGTGGAGTCCCAGGAGACTGGGAACCTGCTTGAGATGCTTTCTAGCTGCCGAATCTGTAAGGGGTACAAGTGTCTTTCCTTGCAGTATCTGAAATAAAGCCGAATCAGAGTGGGAGGGATATGTAGCCATCATCTGCTGCAAAGCTGCAATTGGACAGAGGGCAGAAGCACCTAAGTAAGGGATATCAACTGTGGTGGTCTTGACATGGTCTTGTAAGGTCTTAGACCATTTCACTACAATGACCGCCCTCTGAAAACCAAACACCACATCCCCCACACAAAGATGCCTAGTACTATCAAAGTTCTTTGCAGCATGCGGCAATATGTTGGATATCCTGAGAAAGGAGAAAAAAGCCAACAAATACAAGGGTTTATAAACCAGAGGAAATTGTAAATAACCAGAAACAGTAATCATTTGCAAAAGCAAAGTGTGGTCTGTGACTAGTTTTATAACAGGAGCCAAAGGTCGGTTAATTTTTAAGGAATCCTCTGATCCCTGAATGGTGCAGTGTTAAGGCCATACATGATGGACATGGATCTAATAGCAGTAATATGGCTTGTGATATTGTCAGAAGACATACCGGACTGGGCTAAATACTCCATAAATGCCAGTACATCCAATGCTGAGACTTCAGGAAGCGACAGGTCCACCGCCACCAGGAAAGCCAGGAAAAGTTGAAACATTCTTTCATAGGAAGCCAAGGTATTAGGGCGGAAGCCAAAACGCAACCTCCTGCAAGCCTGAGTAGCCAGTGGAGCTATCGCCACCTGAGAATCTGAAATATAAATAAAACTGGCTAAATCTCATGGTTAAGAAGGGTGATATCCATATGTGTGTCCACCCATACAGGGTTATCAACTAAGCTATGTAATTTTTTTCACATTGCCCTCTGTTAAATGCCATCTAGACAAGAGGTCAGCTATGGAATTGTCCAGTCCCCTGATATGACTGACAATAATATTAACATTAAACATAGCTGCCAACAGCCAAACATTACGAGCACAAGTTGCCATAATAGAATCCCTTGCTCTGCCACAAGTAAGAACATCAACTACTTCCCTGTTGTCACACATAATCTGTATAGACTTGTTGGCCCACATATGGCCCCAGATTTTAAGGGCCTACCACCACATTAAGGATTTCTAAATGTGCAATGTTATAGTTGTTGAAGCCCCTAGAGATACGTAAGGCGTACACATGGTTATCGTAACAGCCGCCCAGGCCTTCTAATAAAGCATCCAGGTATATACGCTTATGGAGGGGGGGTTGATGATAAAATGTAATACCATTGTAAGAGGTTAAGAATACTTAAAACCATTTCAAGTCCTTAAAAAACTCCTCAGTAAGAAATATGTTAACATTATCATGATTTTCTCTGAGAAGTTGGAGCATACGGTTGAGAAAAAATCTGGCTGGCCTGACACATTTCGTAATGTACAACAATAGACCTAATAATGATTGTAATTCATTTTTGGAGACCATTCTCTTATTTGACCATGCCTGACACATTTGACATATGTCTTGTAACTTATCATCTGGGATTGATATAGTTCTATTAACAGTATCAAACATTATACCTAAGCATATGACCTTTGTACTCCGAGGACATAGTTTCTTAATACTAATGTCCAATCCAAGATCCTGGAGGAGGTCCAACAAAAATTGATAAGACTGACCTATATTTGACGGTAATCCACAGTATATGAGGTCATCAATGTAGCTCATGAGGGCATTATGACCATTTTTCCTCATAATGTATCTTATTGCGTCACTTATCTTACTAAAAAAAAATGCACCCAAGCGATATCCAAATGGAAGCGACAGATCCAGATACAGTTTGCCCCTATGCCGCAAGCCCAGGTCAATGTCCCCTGGATCTATCCGGATATACCTAAAAGCTCGGCTGATATCGACCTTAAAAATTGCAGCCGAAGGACCTAATTCGTTCAATGTTCGTATAATGGAATCTATGGATGGATAATGCATCTGAAAATTAGTGCCGTGATATTTGTCCTTGAGTACTCCATCATTAATAGAATAAAGGGTGAGATATGGATGTCAAAAGGTTTGACATCTAAAGGACCTAGCATTGCCTGAAATCCGACTTCTTCTTGAATATATCTATCTACATGATCCGGATATAACCTAGCAGAAGCATGGTTTACCAATGTGCTCTGAAGGTCTCTGGATCTATCAAAATCCAGAGGAAAGCCAAATTCAATCAGATCCGGAAGCTGTTGATCAAAATAGTCCACTAGATGGCGCCTCCAACTGTTAACATTTAAATTTGTGCTAACTGGTATCCTAAGACCCAAAAAATTGGGAAGTCCTGACTCTCTAATAAGTTTATGAGCATCTGGTATACAATCCCAGTGTCTTATGGGACCTCTGTAAACATGTATGGGGCCCAGGGGAACGCAGCCAAACTTGGTTCCAATTTGTTCTTTGCATTTTTGATATTCCGGAACCCATGTAGGATCCGGTGTCAAATCCGGATCCGGTTGTGCAACCCCTCGTGGTGAACTTAAACCAGTTTGTACCTGTGTATGGTAAACCTGACTGTGAACCCTATGAGGTTCACTCTCATCTGGAGTGCTGGCTGAACCATCTTCTATGTTATTCAGTAGTTGGAACCTATTACTTGTAACTATGGAGTAACAGTCACTTACTGGTATGGTACTATCCAGTGGTTGTGTATGTGCAGAGTTCAAACCCCTGTCACTACTTACTGCCTTGGTATCATTCTTATGAATCTGACTACCTTTTCTGTGACTTTGTTTAATGGTGTTAACAATACTTCGCTTGACCTTATAAGTATTGAAACCAGTATTGACCATCAGCTGTTTGAGTACATTTGGGTCACTGTGTTGGGGTGTGTTGTGACCAATCAAGTGACCCCTATGCCCTTTATGGGCATTCTGATGTTTGGAAAGTAAAGCTTGGGCGTAAGTTCTGTGGTCTCTGACTTTAAAAATTGCCATGGCAGATTCAAAGTTTCACCTTATTTCGACTTTGGACCAACCTGAAAGTGACCACAGATCTTTGTGAGAATGTTGAGAATTAACTAAAGTCCTAGCCTTATGGACATGATTCGAATCCAGGGTCATGCCCAGGTTTACTCGTTTTTTGCACTCTTACGACATTCAGTTTGTGGATGAGGGAATGACTTACCTTCCTTAGCCCAACATGCCATACAAACATGCTTATACAGAACCCCTTTTGTTTCATGAGTCTGCTTGTGAGTACAACTACCTTTATTATAAAAGACACATGTGGTGACCTTGACAGCAGAGGACTTGTCTTGACCTTTTTGAGCAATATTTTGAGCAGTACCATATCTTTGGGCATGGGCCCTGTGAACTCTATCTATTTTTTTCAGTTTCTGACCAACTTTTGATCTCGCCTTGCTCCATACGGCACAATAACACTGCATGGCTGGCCTTTGCCGAAGCCCAGGAGAAGTCAGTGGCATCATCTAACAAATCAATAACATAATCTAGCATATGCTCTTTAATAGCCATATCTGACTCCTCCCTGATTGTATGGCAGAAGCCAGCCATCCACTGGATTGGGGAGAGCTGATTATAGGTGACCCTATCCTTATTTTGACCTGACAACACAAATTCGTGTGGCCATCTGACCTTATGGTTGACAAAAACATCCACAGCCCCACCCCTTTGAGACTTCAATTTAGTCATACCTGGTTTGACGTTATCTGCCAAATGTCTGAGCCTAGTTTGGACCTCTTCTTGTATTCTAGCCTCCTCCCTCAACCGACTGGGTGGGGGAATATAACGAGGGACGGGGGCCGAAGAGGGAGCTGCCCCAACCTCCTGGGAAGACTGTACACCATTGGCCCTAGCTTTACTCTTTGACTTCTTAATTTTTGATGCATCATTTGTCTTTTTCACCGGCTTTTTATGGAATTTTCCATGCTATCTAATCTGGCCCCTAGGGCACTGAGCTGAGACAAAATCTGACTGTTAATATATTGTTGGTCTGTGAGAGCAACATTCGAACCTGAGGCTTGTGTAGCCTGACCTTGCCTAGCTTTTTGAACACCATGGCCAGAAATAACAGGACTAGAGGACAAATTTTGATCAGAATGTTCAACCAATTCAGATAGGTCAATATTGGATCCGGAGTCAGATAAATCAGTAACCACTTGCCCGGACTGTGAAGAGTCAGCTCCCCCTCCCGACGCCGTCAAGAAGTCCACATCTGATGCCAACTGGAGTTGAATAGGAATACGACACTCTCCTCTGTTCCTCAAATTGTATCTAGCATCATTCATGTTGACATATAAAATACTAAAACTCTTAAAAGAGGGTAAAAAAAACAAATATCACAGCAAGATAGAAGGGAACAAAAATCTATGTGTTCACAGGTCACCTTCTAAATTCAAAGTGACCAATTGACCAGCTATTGGGAAGGTCACGCTTCACTGACCAATCACAGAGGTGGTAACAATACACATGGGAACAAGAACCTACAATAAAAATCAGCATTGAGGTGGGACCAGGACTGAGCTCCGAGACACCCCAATGTCTCCTGGCAGTTGTGCTCCTCTTGTACTCCTCTGGGTGCTTCATGCACAGGACGTTTTCAGTGGATGTTAGTCTTCTTCTGGTGGCTTGGCCTGTGTTTAATTATATAAAATTATCTATGCACTAATACACTGCTAACGTCAAGACATCCTCTAGGGGTTTTTTTGTTATTTTTTTAATAGGGTGGTCTGTATTGCTCAGCTCTGTAAGTTGTAATGCAGTTATTAGTTAGATGGGATGTAACAGTGGTGTGTGTGCTGTTTAAATATGAAACATGATAATATTTAGTATTGTGTGTATTTTATATGGTGTTTTATTCTGTGACCTTGTCTTTGTATCTATACATTAGACTTACGTTATATTTTTTCTTGCATATGAACTGTGAGACCAATTTACTTTCTTTCATCCCTTTTGACCTTTATATGTCGTCTTGATCTCCTATTCACTTGGATTGACCTCTCTCTATGTAACTGGATTGGTTAAATTCACTATACCTATATATTAGAACTTTCTCTTAATTGTATTTCTTTTGCTGAACCTGTCTTTCTTACACTCGGGTCTGACCTTCATCTTTTCATATTGACCTTTGAATTTGACCTTTAACTCTACTTACTTTACCTCCGAGTATTTATACAGTCTTCAAAATTTCTTTTTGTTAATCTAAGCTCTTCAAAAAATCTTTTTTAAATTTCTACATTATTTTTAAACTTTATACAATTTATTTGCCATTATTAATTCATTACCCCTTTTAGGGGCTTTTTCTTAGTGGGTTGGGTTTTTCTTTTCAAAATTGTAATTTGACACCTCATTATTCCCCCTTTTTCATGGTAAACTTGTATTCCTAATATATAGGGGCTTTTTCTTTCCAAAAAATTGTAAATTTTTGGCATCATAGCTCATTATTCCCCCCTTTCTGATGGGGAACTAGTATTCCGTAATATATGTTCAAAATTCAAATTCTGTTAATTAACAACCTAGTAGATCAGGTGTAGATACTTATAACTAAAATATACATAACCATGGGCTTATTTACCTCTGACATTATCTTGTGGCTTCCGGGTCTTTGACCCCTTCAAAATCTTCAAAATTTGACCCCTTTTTGACCCATGGTTATTTGGTTCAGGGTTTACCCTGACACTATGCAAGAATTATACATTATTACATTATGGTCACAGTTACACCAATAAAGTGTTCTTATATGTGTTATTTTCAACTAGTCAGTAAAAGGATTTTAGATGTTAATATCAGTAATATGATGATTATTAATAAATATATATATATACCCATTGGTGAACTTTATTTTTGGCTTCCCCAGGGCAATGGTGATTACATTTTGCAAAAGATCCGTATCATGTTCTCTAAACAAAACATTCTGAATTAGTTTACTGTATGACTGCCTTGTAGTTTCATATTGGTTTTAATATCTCAAAATTTGCATATTTTATTAATTTGTTGTTTTTTGTCAGTATTTGCAAACGGTTTTATATACATTAAATTATTTTAAGTTGAGAGGACTAACTGTACTCAGTTTAAGGAAAGCTTCAATCCAAATCATATTATGAAGTGTGGACACTCGGCGTGGAGTGAGATGAATCTAGTTTAATCTGCTACAGCCCCCCCCCCCCCCCCCCCCCCCCCCCCCCAATGTTTGTCAATTCGGGGTCTGTGTGAACTGTGTCTATATTGTATATTAACAAGGACATACAGAAATATTATCATTGCCACAATGTACAGTGTGTCTAGCCTCACCTGACAGACTGAAAGTGTTTTCACTACATCTACTGCTCAACCCATTGGAAATTTTTTATAATAAATTTGTTACACACTGTTTATGAAAATGTTGACATGTATTGAAGAGTCATTTTAAATATGTTTTTACAAACATTCAATTACGCCCTCAGCTTTTCTTAAAGCGTGGTTATAAAAGGCTTATTTGGTTTCTTGTCAAATCCAACTTGTACACTTAATCACTCTTCAGCTTACCCCCTTTCAAAAGTGCATATATATATTAAGATTACTTCCTTGTTAAGTTCTTTGTATTTTCAGGTTATGTAATGACCTATCTATGATCCCATGTAATAGTCTTCACACGGGCCTGTATATAATAACAAACTATCAGAGGACGTACACATTCTACTAGTTCTTTGTGCCCAATAAAGATCAGGGCAGGGAAGATAAATATAAAGATATTACGAGCATTGTCATCTGTATGAAAGAGATGAAGTCTCTTGTAATAGCTCTCTTGGTTGCTATTTGCAATGGTCAGTCAACAAGCAAAGGTGGAACTAGAAACGAGCTATCCAGTGGCATTCAAACTATCCAGAAAGAGTTATTACTCTTACGAACGGAACTGATAAAGAGTAAGGTAGGTATTCAAGTTTCCATTCCTTATATATCATTATCTCCGCCAACCAGGCTATAATTTCAGTGGCATTTGTTTGTCTGTGTTTCTGTTTATTTGCGAAATAACTCGAAAAGTTATGGGCAGATTATGAAGATATTTTCAGGTAATGTTGAAATGGTACAAGGAACAGAAGATTCAGTTTTAGTGGTGATCTGAACCCCCATCTGGTGGTCCAGTGATTTTTAAACAATATTTTATTATTGCACCCATTTTGTTTGAATAAGTGATCATTTATAACATAAATTTTTCAAAAGAGGAGTAGCTTTCTATAAAGTTTAAGTCAGTAGTGAACTTAATATCACACCCTATTCTATATCGCCGAAGCTAAATATTCTGTTGAAACTGTTGTTTCACCTTAATTTGATATTTTCTTGTATTTTTTGTCAAAGTTTGTCAAAGTGTGATCCACAAGTCATATTTTTTTCAATGTATCAGCTTTGCATCATTGTAGTGCAACAGAAAGGTCTTCATGTCTTTAAGTTTACTTAAAATTGTTTTATGATTTCAAAGCCTAGCTTGTAAATTGAATTATCTACTAAAAAAACTTCTAACTAATTAATTTCAATATGAAATCTGTCCGGAAAACCATGTGTGTGCCATTATTTGGTACAGAATTGCAGTGTTTGTCAAGATATTAGCTGCACAAAGTCGAGATTGAGTTGTTAATATGTTATTTTACAGGAAAGAATAAGTGATCTAGAAGAACACATGAGAGAAAGAGATGAAGAAATAGTTAATTCCCCGGAAGGACTAAGTGATCTAGAAGAACAAGCGAGACAAAGAGATACAAAAATAGCTAGTTTACAGGAAGAAATAAGTGATCTAGAAGAAGATGCGAGACAAAGAGATGGAGAAATAGATACTTTACAGCATAAAATTAGTGACCTAGAAAATCATGTGAAACAAAGAGATGAAGAAGTAGACCGAATTTTTGCATCAAAAGGTAGCATTGCTGTATTTTTTGAAATAATAATTTTAATTATAATTTACTCAGTTGGTTTATTTTTTGTTGCTTTAAAAATATTATATGGTTCATATCATGCAGTGTGGCTGAGTGGTTGAGACAAGAACTGGTATATTGGTCACGTTTTCCATTCTATATTCTGCACATTTTTCACAAATCTTCCCAGCCTCAGTTGAAACCCTGAAAACTGGATGTGGAAAGTCAGGGTGTTATCCCTTTACAGAAAATTCCATTTGTAACCTGTAAGCCAAAGGAAGTATTATTCTAATGAACGTTTGTCTGTTTGTTAGAAGGATTATGCAAATACTATTGGAACTTCATGGAAATAAACTAGAAAATTGGTCTTGGTCCAACTTGGATCCTGCATATTTTGAGATTGATCTAGATGCAAAAATATCCATATTTTCCCATATTTACCTTTTGTTACATATCTTGGCGGATGTCTGTGTCCAAGTACTCTTTTTATTTAGTTCAGAATAATACAGATCACCTCTTAGATAATAGGTTCTTAATCAGGTAGATGGTCCATAAATTGACAGTAAATGTCATCTACCGACCTCCAAGCACTAAAAAGGTCAATTCAGTGAGAAATTCAAGGTTCATAGAAGCTGCTGCTCTGTCACCACATGAAAATATCATCTGGAGAGATATTTATATCCACATTGACAGTCAAAATAGATGGGATGATAATTTCACACCAATTTTGTCATACTTTGATTTAATCCAACATGTTCCAATATCGAAACACATACAAGGACAAATTGTTGATGTACTTTGTACTGGCAAATCCTTCTCTCCCGCAGTTTGTCATTATCTAAATGATGGTATATCAGACCACCTAACTGTGTTCTTCTCAATAGCCTTTCCTGTCAGAAATTCTTGCAGTGTAAAATGTGTAAAAGTCTTGGCAAGTAAACTTGGCAAGATAAATAAATGTGAATTTGTATCCGATATTGCAAAATATGAGCTTATCCAGGCCACATGCAAAACACATGGCTAGTTTATTGTCACACCAGTACTTTCATATACTTCTGGAATCTGCTGGACGCAAAAATCCACAGCATGTCAATAAAGGGTTCGTGAATTGGGAGAATATGGCAGGAAAAAAAACACAAACTTAAAAGGGTGTGGCAAAGGAACAACTCTTCCTTAAATCACAGTAGGTGCCGAGCTGCGTTAAACAACTTTAGTATATCTTAAAACTATCAAAAACAAGATATTACAGTAACATGGTTTATGAATATAAGGGCAACCCCAAGGCCTTGTGGCATTCAATAAAGAAAATCCTCTATGAATCACTTAAAATAGTACTTGCAGATCACACAACTGTCGCCAGTTTGACAAAAACTTTCTGAAAGTACTTTACAGACAAAATTGCTAAATCAACATCTGGATTTATGTCGACTGATACTGATCAGCCTGTCCTAGGCCCCTACAAGAAAAGTTTGTTTATTTCTGGATCATGTCAGAGGATGAAATTCTTACAGTCCCCACCCCAAAGACATTAAAAGACACTGGGTTGAGGGTACTTGATTTTAATACATTTAACAAAGTAAAAGTTACGTATAAAAGTTATATATATATATATATCTAAGTCTAAGAAATATTTACAGGTCATTGTAAAATAGACATTTAAAACAATCTTCAGCATGATAAATACAAGTTAAAGTCATTGTCCATAATATGATCATGCTGACAAAAATTAGAGAATGGTTTACAAAGAAAAATACCTAAAAGCCAACCTGGCCCAAGCAGAGAGGGTGACCTTGAGAGGTTACAGAACTGACCAGTAGGTCAAAGGTGATTGATGTCAAGAAGGACCTCTAATCCGAGGTGTTGATTCACATAAGGTCAACTGAAGGTCACCCTGAGAGCTGAAGGTCAAGAGGCCTAAAGGTTTACAAGGTTACTAAAAATTACAAGTAAAAGATAATAATATGTAATATGTAATCCCTCAACCCCAACAGTAGAGGTAGTGACATTAAGCATTTATCACATCAGCCAGTGCAAAAGCCAGAGCCTCCCCTGACACATGGTCCGACTGAATGTACCTCCAGACACATTCAGAGGACCATGTGCCATGGCGCTTTATTTGTTGAATGGGGACATGGGCGTTATAAGCAAATGTTGCCCCAGACCTGCGAAAAGAATGATATGTAAAAAAGGCTGGATCCAAACCCAAGGTCATATTAACAGACTTTAGGGCCTTTCTGACTCTTGAATCTGTAAGTGGTTGCCAACCAGTAGATGTGTGGATTTGAAATGCAGAGTGGGTAGCCGTCATAGGATAAAATTTTTTGAGGGCCTTAAGGGCCCTAAAAGGGCATATAGCCCGATTTGAAACTTTAGGTAGTGATATAACCTGAACAGCATCTCTGTTTTGCATGGTTTTAGACCACTTAATCAAAATCTTCACCAAATTTTTGGTGAAGAAAAGGTTATGACCTGTCAAATGACGAGATGGGTCAAAGGTCAAGATGGAGTGGGGAGCCAAATTTGACAATCTGAAAAACCCGAAGAACCCGGTGAGAAAAATGGCCCTGAACACCTCTGGGAAATTAAGGTGGTCACAAGATTCAGAAATCCGAGCTAACATGCAAAGGTCAATTACATTGTGAGAGGTCAAAGCCAAAGACCTGTTTATACGCATTGACTTTTGAAAATATCTGATCCTGGGGTGATCAAGCAGAGAATAAGACATGTTATAAATTACAAAATTGGCCTTTATGGCCGACAAGTAGTTAGCAATCATACTGACAGAACAATTATTGGAAACCAGACATTCACAAAAACACAATATGACATTGACATCGATTTCCACCATGGTGACTTGCATGTAGACACAGAAGGCTATGAAGACCCTGAACATCTTTGTATACGCTTGCTTTGTCTTGGGTCTGAAGGCCTCCTGAGTTCTAGATGCTGCTTTTTGAGACAGAGACCTCAAGGCCACATTATCTACAACAAAGTATAGCAACTGTTAGCATGTATGTATCTGTAAGCATTTGGCCCCTGCTGGGGATATCACCTTAATAACAAAATTATTTACAATTCAGGATCTATATCCAACAATTTCTCATTCACTGAGACCCACACTGGGTCTTGTATGTGGGACAACAATTTACTGAAATCACTAGGACTGCCTATCCAGCGAGACAGCAGGTCAGCCACCCCATTGTCCACTCCCCTGATGTGGACATATTGAAGGTCAATGTCGGCCAGGGCCGAAACATACCAGATATTTCTGGCACAAGCCCCAAGATAGGGGTCACGAGTCCTGCCCGACCTAAGTACTGACACCACAGCTTCATTATCACACTTCACCAGTACCTTGCGGCCAGACCAATGCACTTGGAATAATCTTACTGCCAGCAAGATATTTACCATCTCAAGGTGGACAATGGAAAAATTCATGAAACCACGAATTATGGGGAGGTGATACACAAACTTGCTCCACCTTCCACCCAGACCAGTCAAACAGGCATCCAGCTCCAATGTGAAATCCACAGGTCTGTGATCATACAAGGAGATTCCATTGTAGAGTGGCAAAAATTTCCCAAACCACCTAAGGTCACGTCGGAAGTCAGAGGTTAACTCAATTTTTTGATTGGCATGGCCAGATCTAAGCAGTGCTAGCATACGGTTCAAGAAGGCACGAGCCGGTTTGACACATTTGTGCACATATAAGAGCAGACCAAGCAAGGATTGAAGCTGACGCTTAGTGCAGGTTGTCTTACTGAGCCATTCCTTGACCATGTCATTTATCTGACGCAATTTTTCTGGGGGAATGGAAACTGTGCCATTCTCAGTATCAATTAACACACCCAGACACACAACTTTGGTGCTGGGAGGTACTAATTTTTTGTCACTCACAGTAAGACCTAACTGTTGCATGAGTTCGAACAATGACGCAAACGACGCACGTGCGACGCTCGGAACGCCGAAACCAACGTAGTCGTCAATGTAGTCAATGACACGGAAGCCCCTCTGACGCATTATGTAACGCACTGCGTCACTTAAACGTTGAAAAATCTGGCTTCCGTGCCGTGTCCCGAACGGAACGCACGTATCGACGTACGCGTGACGCCAATGCAGTCCCAGGAGGTCATAGTCGCCAGGGTCTACCTTAACATGACGGAACGCTCGACTTACGTCTATTTTGTACAGAAGGGCGCCACGCCCAAGGCGTTTTAGCTCTGACGTAATGTCATCCACAGTGGGAAACGTCAACGTGAACGGGGCGTCAAGGTACGTATTCTTATCAATACCAGAGTTCACTGAAGCCCCCAGGGGCCAACTCAAGTCAATAATGACCCTACGTCTATCTGAATTGGGCTTATGTCTGGTCATGAATGGCGAATTGTGGGCATTTTCAATGGGGTTGAGGTGAAATGGACCTAGTAGAGCACCAAACTTGCATTCCTCCTCTATGTACGCGTCAACATCTGAGGGGAATTCATCAGCTGAACTATGGTTACCAGCCTCATGCTTCAAAGGGCAACCCCTGTTAAAATCGAGTGGGAACCCAAACTGCAGCAACTGCAACAGTTGCTGGTCCCAGTAATCAGTCAAAAGACTTTGCCATTTATCAACATTCAGTTGTGACGCAACAGGTAGGCGAGCTTGCAGAAAATTGGGTTTACCAGTTTTCCTAACCATTTGATGCATTTCAATGGGTGAGTAATCATGGGAATTGACAGTTTTGACACTACTTGGCATTAATTGACAACCTAGGGGAACAAAGCCAAATTGAAAATCGACCTGACTCTGCCATTGATTAAAAATGGGAGTGTTCACACCTTGGGGGAAATCTGTCCTTCCTTGATTTGCAAAGATAATTGTGTTTACAAACTTGTCTTCCATGCCTACATTGTTTACATCATAAATTGGACACAGTTGATTTACCTCATCTGTGACTGCGTTCACACTAGGTCGGGACTTTGTGATGATACCTGTTTTAACCCCGGATTCAAACCCAGGACCAAGACTTTCTGAGGAAGTCAATACAGACTTACCAACAGACACATTGTCTAGCTTGCTAGACTTTTGACCTACATACATGGGAGCAGCCGAATCAGTTACATGGGAGGATTCAAACTCCTGACCACTGGGTTCTGCTATCACCACATCCCCAGGAGCACAAGCAGACATACTGAGTTTTGTGTCACAGTCACAAGATTCAAACCCAGATATGAGGGGTTCGAACCCAGGAGATTTGGATTCAAACCCAGGGGTTTCAATTGCAGTTTGTTTTTGAGGTGAATTTTGAACTACATCAATATCATGACACTTAGCACCGTGGTCAACGCCTTTATTGGAGTGGACACTGGGGTGGCCTAGATCATTGTGTGCGACCTCAGACATGACACAGCCAGCATGAAAGCTGACAGCATTAGTTTGTTTTACTGTTCTACCAAAGACACGTGACCTGATGGTATTTGTGCTTGACACTTGACATTTGTGACGCCTTGCAGCCAATAAGGCGTCAACCTGACTAGGAACTACTGACTTATTGTACAAAAACCTTGTTTTATACTGTTTCTCATCTTTGACATTAGTTACAACATGTGACACTACATCATCACTAGGACAAACACTAGTGACACCTACAATCTCAGAAACCGGTATTTGTCTATCATTGCACTCAGCCAAGCTGCAGCTGCTGCATCCTAATGATGGGCAGCTGCTTGTTCGTTTTTTGAGCTTTTCTTGTGTGGGCATTCTTTTTCCGGATGCCCCACCTGCCTGCCCCCAGCCAAACAAAATGAACAAACATGTTTGTGAATTTTCCCATTTGATTCATGATCACGTGAGTGAACACAAGTTCCAAATTGATAATTTTTGCAATACCATGGCTTCCTACTTGAGTGATCCAATGGTTTGGCCCATCCTGACCTACCTGACACGTGTTTCTGAGCATGGGCCCTACGGATTCGATCAATGCGATCCAGATCTTCCCACTGGAGGGAACCCCGCTCCATTTCACATAGCAGCACAACATGTGCTGCCTTTGCCCCCTGCCAGGAAAAGTCCGTGGCGTCCTCCATTAGATCACCCAGATAGGATACCATTATGTCTCTTCTATCAGAGGATTTTTGCTCCAGAATGTTCTTACAAAAGCCCTGCACCCACTGGGTGAGGGATAACTGGTCATACGTTACTCTCTGTCTACTGACTCCACCCAAAATGGGCTCATGGGGCCATGAAACCTTTCTTTTTACCGACACATCAACGTTTCCACCTCTTTTAGATTTGTGTTTTAAGTTACTATCACTACCTGAGAGGTGTGAACTCTGATCCAAGTCTCGGATCCTACGATCAACTTTCTTCTGTAACCCATGAGATCTAAGTTTATCTAGGGAGGGAATGTCACTATCACTGTCATCCGAAGATGAAGTACTAGATTCTACAGGGGGTTTGAACTTTTTACTTCTTTTTGACTTTTGAGAACTAACAATGACACTGTCTGCACTTAACTTTCCAGTTGCTGGTGATGGTGATCCTACTGAAGCTTGAGTCGCCTGCTGCACCCCACCCGCAACCTGGTCCTCCACCATGTCGAGTCGTTGCGATACCTTCTTCAACTGTGACAGAATCTCCAGCTGCAGCCGCTGTCCGCCCAGATCCGCCTGATCTGTGTCAAGCAACTTACTTGAAACGGCAGCATCTCGCAGTCCATTAGGTACAGATTTATCACTATCAACAGTACTTTTGAATTGGCATTTTTTCCCTGTAGGTGGTAGATGTCTAGTTTTACAAGTCTTGCAACTTTGCTTTTTATCTGGCATATTGCCTGTTATTTAATAAGTCTCAGTTACTGAAAATATATGCACACACACGATTCACCAGCAATCTTGGCAAATTCAGGCTTAAAATAGGGACAAATTGACAGAAAACTCGACCAAATTAGCATAAAATGCGCAAAATGAATATAGGGTAGACCGTCCCTCATGTGCAAAACACAAAAGCCTGAGGTTGACAAGATGACTAAGAATCAGATCTCCTGGCGTCAGAAACTTGACGTGTCACACAAAGTTCAGTTCAGCATTCTAATGTCACACACATAATCCTGCATATAATGCTATAGGCTTAAAACACTTGTTACGGATAAAGGACCGTCCAATATTTACACTTTGTACAATTTAAAAGCCTAAGAACAATGAAAAATAAAAAACTAAAAGCTTAGAAATAAAGTTTTTCAACATGTCTTCCCTCCAAGTTCAAATTCAATGTGACACCAAAGTTTAGATTGCTAAGGGTCAGGAGTTAAAAACTGTAAATCAGGGAGGCCCCCAATAAGATTGCTTGTTTATAGCATCACTTGGTAACCTTAGGTCACTTGGTTAGTGGCAACATCAGACTGGTACCTTAAAGTCTGACTTTAAGGTTATACACACACATACAAATGCCTTAGGGGCAGGACTGACATCTGGGGTGCCTAAACACCCCAAGTGAAAATCCTAAAGGCGACAACAAATAAATCATGTAACTTGGATCAGCTGAACCTGAACATATTAGGACTGATACTTAACTGGAACTCTCTGCAACATGTATAACAGTATAAACCAAATGTGTGGATTTGAATGAGTCATCATACAGCACAGGAAATAAGGGTAATAAATTACTGGACAGTAGCATCACTACAAAGAGAGGTTAAACAGTTCAGTCCTGTATCAGCAGTTCAAGCATGTGCTGGTTATTTTGTGATCTCTGTTTTAAATGCTGAAATAATATTTGTGAAGACTTTGTATTTTATTTCTCATAAAATATCAACAAGTCATACAACTTGTTAACTCAGCTCAGCAACACTGCTACAAGTAGTCTATCCATTGAACCTGTGAACTGGCTCTGAACCCTCTCAGAACCGGTACAGAACTGGTACAAACCCGGGTACAAAATCAACCCCAAAAAGTACTTTGGGGAGTCCAGATGTAAATAATTCATATTATATAAGGCAAATACTATTTTATTTCCCTAGTCTAAGTGAAGCATTAAGTAGATTTTTAGAATATTATGGAATCAGCTGAATCAGTCAGAAAGCTTAGAGTTCAAAATTTCTTATGTCACACTGTGTGCAAACTAAACAAAATCAGTCATGTGACACGCTTCCTACACAAACTACACTGGTTTCCCATTCAGTACAATGCACTGTTCAAATACAATCACCTTACTTACAAAGTAATAAATTTTAGCCAACCTCCATATCTGTCCTGTCTTTAATTGATGGGAGTGAACTCACACAGGAACTTTCCGGAACTGGACTATCCTTTTTTGGACAACACTATTTTAGAGGATGGCTACATCAAGTTTGGCGCTTTATAAATACTTCTTACATACTGACTTAATTAACAACATATTACCTAAAAGGTGATCTGTATTTTAACGTTATACAGGGTATGCTTCCATTCATATCTTTATATCCTTCCTGATTTCATATTTATTCATAAAATTCTTTCCCTTTATGGGATGTTTTGATAAGTGCAAAGAATATTCAAATGTGTCTGTCTTGGACTATGAAGTTTTACAGATAAAGCAAATTGCCTCCAAAAAATAATCTTAGTTTAATTTAAGTTTATATCTAGACTGACCCATAAGAATACTTAATGAAAAATTCTGCAGTGAGCCACGTCGCAGGAATTTTTCAGGTTGTGAGAAAGTAAACTTTCTCACAAATATTCCTTTGAGGCCATGGTCTTATGTTGATTTCTATTATATTAATGTAAACTTTCACTTTGTTTACTGAACTCGAACTTGCAAAGTCATTTTTATTATTTAGCATTGTTATTTCATGTGGCATCTGTAAAGCAGTAGATTAGATTCTCGATTGCAGCAAGCAATTTTATTGGCTGCCATGCTTAGGTCATGTTCTTTTGAGACTTATAATTGAGTAGAAGTTAGAAAATTCTTCAAGTTAGCACTACTAGTTAGCAAAGTAAGTGAATAAGAACCCTGTTTTAAATAACTTTTTGGCTTTTTAAAAGTGTACACGTACATTATTTTATATGCATGTTTCACAGGAAATTCAGTCTTCTTGGCACGGAGTGTGAATCCCAGCATCATTCCTGTTTCCTACAACAAGGGTGACAAGATCAAATACAATGGCATTGTCACAAATCCTGGTGGTCACTACAACAAGAACACTGGAGAATACACATGTCCTCAGACTGGGTGGTATTTCTTTTCATTCAGTGTTTACGCTAATAACGTCCGAGATGGTGATACTGCCATTGGCCATGCCGCCTTATATAAAGGCAATAGCATAATTGGCGATTCATTTGTACTCAGTTACAATAAACTTGGGATTAAAATGACTGTGAGTCAGTCATTTGTGGTTCAATGCAATAAAGGGGAAAAGATTTCTACTCGGAGTCAACATCAGAATGTTAAGATTTATAGTTATGTAGAGGCCAATGTATTCTCAGGCTTCCTTATTGGCACTCCATGATGAAGCATCTGAATCACTGATTTATGCAATACCCGATATTAAAATTTATTTTCAAAATTTAAAGTAAAAATTCTACAACAAAATTTATTGTATATTTCAGAGATGGGGCATTATAAACTGCCTTCAGTGCCATCTGCCTTTGGTTTTTCGTGTTTGTTTTTTTGTTATTATATCATTTCCATCGAAACATTAGACAGAAGAGTTTTCAGCTCTCTGGTTATAAAATCTTGCTAGCTGGTGTAGTTGTACAATTTATTATTCATTCAATGCTATTTAAAAATTGGAATTTTTTTCTTTAATAATGCCATAACTATGGAGGCATTTTTTGATAAATATTGATTTATATTAATTTTATCATTGAAACAAACTTATGGATTATTAAAACACACCCCATCCTCATTTGACATACAGGAATAAAGATGAATAATAGTACACAGAATATTTAACAGTTTTTAATGTGCATGATAATTTTTTTAATTCATAGATATTGACTTAATAGAGTTGACCATGTATATATCAACATTTAAAAATGTATACCGGTATTTACATTTCCAACAAAAGTATACACTCGGTAAATTCATGTTGGTGAACTTAATACAGTGTAACATATATACATAAATCACATATATATGGATTAACATTGTAAAGATTAACATTTTAAAGCAGAAATGTTTAGGGAGTAATAAAGAGTTCGTAAAACAGGAAAGGATAAAAATTATACCAAGCTTTATACTGACGAAAGCCCCATTATTCCTCACTAACATTGACTTTATGAATAAAAGTTTACACTAATAACTTAGCCATAGATTGTCTCAGATTAATTTGCACTTCGTCATGTCTGAAAAGTATAATCATACAAATGTATACTGCTAAATGTGTAGGCATGTATCATGTCTACTGGCAATCCTCTGAAACATTCATTGTATACTTCAACTTCCTCCTACACAAATCTATGCTCAAATTGCATATATATATTATGTAAATATCTATTTTTAATATTTTATATATTGTTTATTCATTTACTTTGGTTCTCCTGGTACAATAGGCATGTTACAATTTCACATTTATACATAAAAAGAAAGAAACACATCAGTACACAGTAATTTTACTAATATATGCTTGTAAATAAATTTATTAAATGTTTCATACATTTAAATGCTTACAGGGCTATTGTTAATAATTTAGTGGAGATAGTTAGAATGTGTATCATAGGGTAGATATAATAATCTTCTTACTGCTTTTCGCCTTTCAACATATAACTTTGCCATTGATTTAGAGTCATAATTTCACAGTACAGTACCATATAGATATATGTGGAAGAATGAGCATTTCAAAAGTCCACACCTGACATACATATCATAATTCTAAAAAGTATTTATAATCGCATTTACAGCAATAGTAAAATATATTATACCATACCATCATCTACATCTATGCCTGTATTGCAGCCACTAATAGGATAACTTTACTGTATTCCCTGGTAGAAATGTGGTGATAATTTTTATTTTAATTAATTGTCATGTTCTTTTTGATATCCTGTGACAAATGGGTAAAAATATTATTATTATTGTGTTATTCTTTATCAGAGCCATTGGTGGCTTGTAGTTGAAGTATTTTATATGTATCTGGACCACTCATTTGTACATGTAGCTAAACTCCAAGTGTTAATTTGAAATGCTGTAGTTAACACATGAATAAATATTCTATGCACTTATCTTAATGTTTGTTTCCTTAGCTTTCTTTTCAACTATTTAAACGTTTAAAAAAATGGGGGTCATGATGACAGAGTGGTAACACTCTCGCCTCCCACCTCTGAGATGGAAGTTTGATTCCCGGCCCGACCTCAAGTGGGAAAGCTGGTAGTTGCTTGCCATCGGTCGGCAGTTTACAGTAGAGAAACTTGACCAACTGTATGTACTGATTTCCTCTGACCTTCCAACTATCTGTCATGATATGACCTGTACAGTGTTGAAAGCGATGTAAAAGCCAAAATAAATAAATAAAATAAAAGTTGAGTGCCACAAACACGATGGAAATTTTGACAGTGATCTTGGATATACATTTCATTTCTTAAAAGTTCATTCTTAAAACCCAATTCATTTATGATACGTAAATGTAAAGGTTCAGAAATACCCAACTGCACAAAATTCTGCTCCAAATTTCAAATATGCTGGCTGTCTCAGTATCAATGTTTTGGTTACATATTTAATCATTTTTCCCAGTATGTTTGACGTATTTTACAGTATACTGTCTTGAATTTGGAGTAAAGGACTTTGCGTAAAATTTCAGGACAAGGAATCAACTTTATGTATCTTTTATGCCCGTTGTTAAGAAATAAAAATAACTACCTCTGAAGGTTTGAAGAGACTCGCCTCTTATAGGTCCTAAGTGGTAAAGAAATAAGACACTTGATGTCTGAAACTAGGCTATTACCTTTGTAAAAAAAATTAGGTAAAAAATCGTTTGTTTATAGTAGAAACAATTCAGCTTCCTTATTCAAACTCGATTGCATTACACATCAGTGGAGTTGAAATGATACCGTCATGCAGTTTTCAGATTCAATCTGGTTGGAGACCTCTTGTTGGAGAGTTGGTGGGATACATATACAGGCTAACCAAGAGACATGTCATAATTTCTTTCATCAGTGTACCACTGTTCATAAGTAAATTCACTGAAACCAAAATCAAATCAAATTCGTAAGTTTGATTGATTAACTCGTGACCACATACACATAGGCAGTATTTGAACATGGCTTATCTGAGACTCAAATAAGTTCTATAATTCCTCTAACATCCCCTATTATTGCTCACCGCCATATTTGTTTGGACATGTTTGAAGGTGATGGTTTATTTAATAAGCATTCTGAAAATATGGGTTTAAAAAACGTTTTTGAAAGAATGTTTTTAACACATGTCATCAACAATGTTTTGTGAACATTTTATGTGTACTGTTTATAAACCATTTCATGATGAATGTTTGAAAAAAAAATTCCAGCATAACCTTTATTTCTTTAGCTATTTTGTAAATGTTTAAAAAACGTTTCCAGTCAAACCTAGCTTCTTGGATTTTTTATAAACATGTAATAAACATTTCCCGTAAAAAAACGTTTGTCTATAGAATTCTATAAAACGTTTTTATAACATTACAGCATAAACGTTCACTTGGAAACGTTTAGAAAACCATTAGATATAGTTTAAATAGGTTTAAAAACATTTTGCAAACGTTTAAACCATTTTAAAACGTTTCAAATGTTCACTGGGAAACATATAACCGGGTTTACTCAGAGTGTAATAAACCGGTGCATTATCGATATTGGTCAATGCTCGATTTCCCGTATTAAAATAGTGCATTATCCATGTTAGTTAACGCATGATTTCTTGTTATAAACTAGTGCATTATCCATGTTGGTTAATGCATGATTTCTTGTTATAAACTAGTGCATTATCCATATTAGTTAATGCATGATTTCTTGTTATAAACTAGTGCATTATCCATATCGGTAAATGCAAGATTTCCTGGTTAGTAATGAGGACATTATGGTACCGCTCCATCAGTTATAGCATAGATTATATTTTGTCAATACGTTTGCCAGTTTTGTTTGGTCTTTAAATTTGTCAGAGGAATGTGCAAATAATATTATTATCCCCACATGGGCCCAGCTTGTCGTGGTAACTGACTTTGCACAAACCAGAAGACAGAATACTAATAAACAAATTAATAGCCTGTCATCGTTGATATTCGTACATTTACCAGGATGATTCAACAACATGGGACATGGATTTGATTGAGCATAAAATTCCTCTTGACCAATGAAACACAAGGATTGGACGTTCTGTTGATCAGAATGTTAGAACTGATTTCTAACATTCTAAAATCAATCGTAAACAACTCCTTCCCTTTTCCAATGAACATTCAGGAAAATTGGTAAGAAAAAATCCACCAGAGTCCATATAAGACCTTTTAGACCTCAATACATCAGTCATTCTGGCAGATGCCTTAGTGAGATGTATATTGGACTATTGCAATTACCTGTTTGCATCACTCACAGATTTTGAGTGCAGAAGATTGCAGCACGTTTTAGATTCACTCTACGGGGTCGTCCTTCCAAGTTTTCCCATATCACCCCAACTTCAAAAACTTCACTGGCTTCCAGTTCAATCGTACAATTTAAAATAGCCATCATCACTTACAAAATTCTGAAACTTGGCCAACCAGCATACGTTAGCAAAATAATCCACCCATACACCTAATCCAGAAACACTAGACATATTAGCCCAGAACTCAAGTTTCTTTATATCCCCCTTTTGGGCCATAAGGTTCACAAATCACACAAGCATTCTACATACTCGTTTAGTCATCGTGCCCAGGTCCTCTGGAAATCTCTTTCTTTCCATATAAGAAATAGTTCCGCCATTACACCCTTTAGAAAACTTCTTAAGACACACATTTTAAACTCAAACTTTCCCACTTAGCACTTCCCTCAGGTCACAGCCACTGTCATGGATTACTGACCCAGACCATCTCCGTCTGCACTAATGAACACTAATTTTGGTCGTTACTTACCGACGGTTGGCAGTTTACAGTACAGAACCTTATCCAACTGTATGTATTGGTTTCCTCTGGCCATAAAACTATCCATCATGATATGCACTAGCGGATCCAGGGGGGGGGGGGGGGTCGGGATTCAGGGGGTTCCAACCCCCCAACCCCCCCCCACCCCCCTTCTTGAAAAAAATAATGTAAAGGGGTTCAACCCAAAGTACAAAATTATTTCTTGACAGTGGTGTTAAATTTACAGGAAATGCACTCTATTTTTACCAAAAATTAATTTTTTTCCAGGGGGGCATGCCCCCCGACCCCCTTAGTTATAATATGTCTTATGTGAACCCCCACCTTACTCAATGTGAACCCCACCTTACTCGATGTGAACCCCCACCTTACATAAAAGCTGGATCAGCCCCTGATATGACCTATACAGTGTTGAAAGCGATATTTAAACCCAAATAAACCAATAAATTAGCACCAATTTTGTTGACCTAGCTCACTGAGTTAATCATTATGGGGAAGATATTGCCCCTGCAAAGCAATAGATTAGGTTATACAGATATTCTAAATTCTGTCAGATTATAAGTTCTGTCACAGCATACCTATATTATCACTAAATACTCAAATCAGTTGTAAGAACAAGCACTCTTAGAAAGTGGAAAGAATTCTAAGAGTAAACAAAAAATATATGTTAAAATTGTTATATTATTACTTATAATTTTGACATAATGCCTAGTATATCGATATATAATTGGAGCAATAGTATTAAGTTTGATTCTGACTGGTTTACTTTTTTTGCTTAAGAGATAGTTTAGATTTAAATCACTTTCTCATGAGAGAATGTGTCAGCTATGGATGTTCTTACCGATATGTTCAAATATTCCTCTATATCATCGTTTCAAAATGAACCCAAAGAATTCATAATATTCCATCTTTGATTTCTAACATTCTTGTGAAATCCACCTCCTATAGCTAATTTCCTGATTAAGTAATAATCACACATCCCATTTTTATAACGTAGCATTTTGACCATTCCTTTTTGAAGTCAATTGTGGTGACATAAAAGAGTTATACCGTTCATTTCTACACAAGTATTAAATGGAAAAAATGTATCTTTTCAACAAATCTCTTCAGATAAAAGGATGTGCTAATGATGCTGATTTTACAAAGGGATATTTGACAATTGTTTATATGGTAATTATGTCCCTAATTAATACCCAGCAGAGATTTGGGTACTACAAATGCAATCTTACTTACGTGACTCTTAATTCTAAAGAATGGGATTCATAGTCACGTCCTATTGTACCAGTTACGTCGCATCAAAGTGCATTAAGTGTGAAGTGGTATGGTTAATTTTATTTACCCTTTATTTGTTTTTATTCTTTGGTTTGATGTCGTATACACATAATCATCTTTAAGTGTTCACGCACATTCCCAAACTTCAAAGATCAAACATAGAATCTACAACATTTTCAGATGTGTTCATTCTCTGCAATGTGTTGTGACAATTTGAGGTGTGACATTCCCGAGTTTATATAGAATGGAGAATTTTAACACTTTATTGCACGACATAAGCAAGTTGTGATCTGGAAACCAAATTGTACATATCCCAAAGAAATGGAGCTAAATCAAAGATAACCTTAATGGGGACACATGTAATATTTACACCTTTACACCTTTTGAAACTTTGATACACTTTCTACATCTCTCTTTTTTGATTCTGAAGATCAGTTGTTGGATGTGATAAAACATCCATTGTTTGAAACATAATAGTTTTTTGTTTGATGATAAAGATGCGTAATCAAGTAGATGGGTGGTCAAAAAGTTTGGCATTTAAACACCTAATTCTCATCAGTGGTCTTTGGTTCAAATCCAGCTTATGTCATGTGGAGTTCTCTTCCCAGTTCTGATATGACCTTCTAGTTGTTGCAAGAGACATAAACTTCCAGCTTTGTGCCATGACAAATGTATTGTAAAGACGATAATAAATACAAATGTGGACAATCCTTTTGTCTTAGGTATTATATGGGGACTGAATGCCTTTTTTCGGGAATTTTGATGCTGACGAAAGTATTTCACAGACAGTAATTTCCCAAACCATCATGATGGATTCATAATGATTCCATGCATGTTAGATTTGATGGAATAAGAAATACAAAGACTGAGTAAACATTTTTGCGTGTAGACTGTTGGAGAAAGTCTATGACATATGGTAAAGAAGATTTTTAAGGAGAGCACAGTACCGTTAAAAGGCTAGAGGCATTTAGTTTAATATGCACAGAATACTATGTATTTAAATTTTACATGTTTGAGAAGATAAGGGGGCTTAAGTGGCTAACTGGTTGACATGTTTATCATTTAATCACTTGGCTATTTTTCTCTCTTATTTCTTTTTATTTATTTATTTACATATTTAAATACTTACTTATTTATTTACCTATTTTTTAAATTAATGTTTACCGCACAGCTAGTACATTTGTAATCAGTTATATTGTGACAGGTAGTTACAGCGTAAAAGTAAACCAGTACACACAGTTGGTCAAGGTTCTGTATAGTAAACCTCTGACTAAAGACAAGCAACTAGCAGCTTTCCTACATGAGGTCAGACAGGGATTTGAACTCTGATCTCACCAACACAACCAGATATTCACATACAACTCCAGATTTTGTATTGCTTACCTGTTCAACAACAACCAGTGTTCAAAATAGATACAATGGTCAATACGTTCCTCCAGAGTGGTTATCCTAAATATTTCAGAGCTTTTTGAATCCCACAAAAAAGTTTTGATAATACCAGGAGTAGCCAGATAGAGGGTGAATTTCTTGAGGTGCCACAGTCTACTCCATCTGTTCAAAAGTCAACAAAGAAACTTGCCTTTAGTTTTACCTTGTAAGGTATAAAATGAGTTACCGGATGGCATCAGCTCAGCCATGTCTCTTCTATCTTTTAGGAAGAAACTGAAAGCTTATCTCTTCACAAAAGGCTACCCACCCTTGGTTTTATCATTTTTTTCCCTGATTGTTTCTATTTTGTGGACACCTTCTGTGTCTCTTGACTAAATTTTTTGGGACTTTTTTCTTGGTTCTTGCGCCTTAGAGTCTGTCTTTTGAGGAGATTAAGTGCTATAAACGTCATATCAGAATTAGACCAATGATAATGTCATCTTTTTCATGATAATGTTATATAATTTCCTTTCATTTGCACATGCTTTGAAATATTTCTTATTATACCCAGAGTAAAAGTCATCTTGAATTTTATTATCTTAAGTTGGGCTGATATGTTCCAGCCCATCTTAATCTTAAGATAGGCTACCCAACTTAGGATCCTAAGTTGGGCTATAGCCCATCTTAAGATGGGCTGACTCCTAAGTTGGGCTCCAACAGTACCATTGCATCACCGTGGCTGGCTTCTATGTTCCCTCATATCCCTGTAATCCACCCATGTCACCACATGGGATTCAGTAAGGAGGGATTTTGATTAGATCTCCTTATAAGTCTTTACTTTGGGATTTTTTGAGACACTGAATGAGTGCATTTTATACCAGTCTAGATTTTACTCGCTGGAAATGAGGGTAAATGTTCTCAAACAATCATAGTGCTCTAAGGAGGAACCTTGCACTAGGTCTGGGGCCTAATATGATTTTAGGTGTTGAAAGGCAGATCAAACCAGATGAGCCTTGCAAAAAATTGCCTTGTTAAAATAATAGATTCTAAAACTCAACTATTTCTTGGAGAGATAAATATCGGCTATGAGTTGAGAGCTGTGACGTCTGTTTTATTTTTACGAATTTTCGAAATCTACAAATGTAACCGGGGTACAAATTTCAACACTCTCTGGAAAAAATAATAATTATTTCTGCACTTTGTGGCTGAATATTTTACTGCAGTGACCGTTACTTATTTATGTCAATTAGTTTCAGAATCAACACATTTATAAATAATATATAGGATGAAAAACTGCAATTAAAAGAAAGTTATAAACCAATGTTTCAGTGACTTCTGTGTAACAAAACAGAACATTCTTTTACATAGGCTAATTTTAGGGCTCATTTCTGAAGAAAAAGACAATATAAAGGTTTAATGGGGTAGAACCGTTAAAACTACCATTAATTTCTGAAGTAGAGCTATCTATATGTAATGGTTGAGTATCCCTTTTAATCAACCTTTCTTAATGATTCAGTGTGAATAGATTCAAGTCAAGATAAGTTTGAAATTAATGACACCAGAATTCTATGGTAGTGTGAAAATTACTGACCTCATAATTGTATTGTCAAAGTCAAAGTTTGTACTTGAGGCATAAATATGGATTCAGTGTTTTGGCTAATTTACTACCATGCTATGCTTATGCTACGGTTATAGTAAAAAAAACTTTTAAAATGTATGCACTAAAATAAATAGATTTGGTCTTAAGTAAGCAGCGTACTCAAAGTTAACATGGTATATTCATAGATTTTAAATGATTCATTACACTTCTGAATTCTGAGGCATTTTTAAAAATGAATCACATTTGTGATTCTGTGTTGCTTTTTGCAAACTTTAGAATAGATGTTTTTAAGAGTTATCCTAAAAGATATTAAAAGCAAATAGATTGACAAACATTTTAATATGACTGAAGATGACACAATTGTTTAATCATAATTCTGCACCAAAGACTTGTAAATTAATCATTCATTAGTTTTCAAACTTAATCTCAAGTTTAAGTGTAACCTTACAGTAGTCACTTATAGTTATTTGAAGTTAAAAACTGTCTCTAATATATACCTTTCAGTTTCAGAAGCCATATTTTTTCCGGTGACTTGTAAACATCAGAAGAGCCCTGCACTTGACAAATTACAATATGAGGTCCTCAAATGGGCTCACATTGCATGGTAGAAGGGTCATAAATTATTTCAGGTTAAGTGTAAGCCCGACAGATATGTATGTTCTTATATATGATGGTCATTTTCTGATGAATTATGGGATACATTGGTCACATATCAATAAATGACCTTATGGTTGAAACCAGAAAGAAATTTTGTTAGTGACCTTGACTAGTTTCTTGACATTTAACTCCTTTAAGATAATATGACTGCCAGTGGCTTTAAAAGGAATATAAATAGCTTTTTTCAGAGCTAGATATAAGAATTGGTTTCATTATACTAATGAGTTAAATATATCATTACCTTTTTAATATTACCATAATTAGGCGGGCGGTACATTCCATTTGGAAACCAGAACAGTCTGGTTCTATTCCATCCATATTCACATGATAATCACTTGAGTGTCCTTTCTGTAAATGTGAATTTAAGTAATTCTCTTTCACAGAATCTGAGTGAAGTGAGATTCTGTGAAACCCTTTCACATCTCAGGAGGAGAATTGTTAGAGGAAACATTTATAGGATGATTAAAGCATGATAATGTATAGCAGATTAATAAATACATATATACATTGTGCATGTTCACAGTTATCAGTCTAACCAAAGTCAATCTGGATGTGTAAAATAAAACAAAGAGGAGTAAAATATGGCCAGGATGCTAAATACCAGCTTCTTCTACCAGGTTTTGAGCTAGTAACTTTCCAATCTAACCTAATGTGGACTGTTAGGACGCTTATTATACATCAACTGACAGACTCAAAGGCGCAGCAAAGCATAAACAAGGTGAATGATCCTGAGTCCAAAGTACATAGCCAGGTCATACCCAAGAAGACACAGGAGTGACAGAAAGGCTATGACGGATAGGCTTCTGCAAATAGGACAATTTTTAGTTATATAGGGTAAAGGATATGAAATATAGAGGATATGAAACTTAATTTCTTAAGTTTAGCATCTGTAAAACCTGTGAATCTGTGTCTCGTCTTCCGTAATCCTGCAGAAGTATGTTCCACTCAGTGCACTAAAAGCTTGCACACACCAATGATGGTGCAAGTCAATATGAATTACTTTCATTTTGAAGAAATCTGTAACTTTTTTCAGATTGGTAGGTATCATCATCATATGATTAAATATCCTATTTATAATGAACAGTTCCTCATTTCACCGTTGCCTTCAGGCTGAGTAGGACTTAATCTGAATGTATTGCATTGGATCGCTATGGTGTGTATTGACCTTACAGTATGTTCACACAGTTCAGTGCTGCCACAATAGCTCGGGGTTTGAATTTTTTTAATGACATTGTCCTTATGGTCACGAAAAGAGACTATATATCTTGGCAGAGCATATTTACATACAAACTGTCCTGTATAACCTTTCCAAGCCCCTTCATCCCTCTGGCCTGTACATTTTGGTTAAGCATTTGAGAGTTTGTGGTAGGTTTTTCAAACATTTCATGTGTGCAGGTTATGAAGTCTGTGTTGTTGCAAACACATCCTACCCAAATATAACTCTCGACTTATGTACCCTTGTGACACTGATCAGAGACTGCCAAAATATGAAATGCATCGAGCAAAAAACGAACCCAGATGAGGTCATATGTGCTCATGATCCCAGCACAGAGCAGTATAAACCAAGCGTTATGCAAGACTTCCTTATAAACTTAAATATAGTAAATTCTACAAAACCCTCAAGGGGTTTCAGGCTCAAATGGAGTACAAACTGGATTTTCATGAAAGTTTTGATCAGCTTATAACCAAAATATTACAAGAAATGGTATCATATATCCAGGTATTTTGCAGCAAATATTCTGTAATCATTGAGGATAAATGTGGTAATTGTAAAATGGCCAAATCAAAGTGATAAATGAAAGAAAGAGGGTATCTGACATGCTTTATGATATTTCAAAGCTTGGACCTGTATTCTAAACCTTCCCAAAATATTTGATGCATTATACACATAACTAATTTTGATCAAACAACAAAACTTGGGGGAAAATGTTGAATTTATACCTATAAATATATAAAATAATTTGCAAATATATCATTTATGTTTCACTCTGTTAAACTTGACAAAAGACTATCACAACTTAACAGATATGTATTATAAAGTACATTTACATAGGCATATTGGTTCTCACTCTTTTATTTAATGTCTCATTATGTACCTTTAAATCATTCTAATGTCAGTCATAAGTGTCCTGTATAGACTGTAATTTCCTGTAGTTGACCTGTTACACACCACTTGGTTTCTTTGCTCAAACACATCTGTGACAAAAGGGGCACACATCTGTGTGTCCATACCATGTACAAGTCAACAACCCCCAGCATCACCCCCACGACCCCCACCCCATGCATTGATCTGGAACCCATCAAACCAGTTAGAAACCACTGTCTCACTTCTTCATTCCAGGCTGCTGGTATAAATGTTCCAACATAAGATGGGCTGGCCAATCATAAGATGGGTTAGTCTGTCCCAGTTAATCTTAAAACTGACCAGCTAATCTTAAGATTGGTAGCCAAACTTATGATCATTGACTGGGCTAGCGACAAACTTAAGATTGGCAAGATCTCAAAGTATATCTCTAACCACATTAAGAAATTGTTAATAACTCCCTCAAAGATTTATATATAGACATGTTTTTAAAGTTGATGGGATAGTTTTTTTTAACTTTTGAGCAAAACTATGTATTGGTGACCATGCCCTAGCTGATAGCACACAGTTTAAATTTATATTTTTTGCATCCAGTCGGCGACCCCAAGTACTCTCAAAATTTAATGGGATCTAAGTATGACCAAGACCATCCACTCATTTTTCATGAAGATTGCACCAGTAGTATTTGCGTAATTCTGCTAACAACCACACAGACAGAAAAAAATATGGGGGGGGTGAATTATATATTGCCTTCACGAATGTAATAAAAATACACAAAAGCAAAACATTGCAAAACACAAAAGCAAAAATTGTGGTAGTTTTGGTCCAGTAAAGATCATCTGTTTTATTTAAATCACATTCTAACTATTCGGTTAAAGAGTATCTATGAGGTTATAACTTTGTAGAACTATGTTGGACCCTGGTTATATTGTGAGATACAAACTTAAAACAAAATAAAATATACACACATTTGTGAAACACCCTGCCCAGTTAGTTGCCGCTCATTTAAACTGGAGATGTTTTAACTGTGTTACACTTTCAGACAAACATGCAAGCCCCATAACAAAGAATAAAATAGACAGCAGGGTCATTATCAACATTCCATGTAAATATTGTTGTAACATTACCATGATTTATGGTACCAACATATTCTGTCCTATTCTGTTTTATTAATAAACATCATTCAATTTATTAAGAATTTGTTTTATTGTACAAAATAGCCTTATCTTCACTTGTGATGTATGTTAAGGAGAGAAAACAGACTAGATCTATTGAGGATAAGGCAAGTATTTAACTTACAAACAATTAAATTACAACAATTCTTTTACAATTTGTTCATTAGTGTGCTGTTTAGATGGTATCAAAATGTCACTTTCATTGATTGAACTCGTGACAAGTTGTTAGTTTTCACACTATCAGGGTTCTGTTTAAAATACAATCAAATGAGTAGTTTCATACATTCTGTTTAAATATTAAGTACATATGTGTTTTAAATATTTACGGTAACCGTCTAAAGAAAGCACAAGTTGGATAATCTAATTGTGCTATTCTCAATATTCTTGGACATGATACTTTGGCACATTTTGTAGATATTTATCCTTCTCTGTTTTTTCTTATTACAGAGATAAAAACAGTTGTTTTATCATCTTAAAATGCATTAAATTGGTTAAACTCATAACTACAAAATCGTAAAAGTGCCAAGACCAACAGATTTTTTTTAGCTTGAGGAAAAACAATTCATATTAACTTTAATTCAATAATGTTGGATGCACTGAATGTATCTAAGTGATATTAGAGGTATATCTACCCTATTAATAGGACTATATTGTGTTGAAAGACGTGGGGGCATATCTTACCATGATATTTAGATGTGTGAAGGGAGGAACATCATGTCATAAAAAAGAGGGCTGACAAAAACTGAGACAAGAAATATAAGGTGAAATGGGTGGACAGGCAAGCTTAATGATCATTAATATGAGACAGCAAGTGTTCTGTGGCATCTGACATCTTGGTGTGGAAGTTATGAATATAAGTTCCTGTTGAATACAGCTTAATATTCCCTTTGAATTAAATTGGTAGGCTGACTGGGTGAATAGTTTGTGTGTAAGAATCTATAGATTGTGTGGGTACATTGTTGGTGCCAGTGGTGATGGTTATAGAAAAATATAATGTACTAAGCATTAGCATTTCGATGATAGAGGCATTTATTTAAAGTTGTATTTTTGTATAGATTATTAGGGGCACAGTGTGTAAGACACTCGTCTTAATGCTCTCAAGATTTAAGATCTAGTCACCATCCTTAGTAGTTGCTTGCTAGCATCTGATTCAGTGAAGGATCTTGAACAACTAGTATACACTACTGTCCTCCATCCCTTCAAATACCCTGACTGTATTTGTCATGATGTCATGATATGAGCTATCCACAATGTTGAAAGTGGCATTAAACCTAAATCAATCAAACAATTAATGAATAGAACTATTCACGCAGAAAAAGTCTTCAAGTTCTTCATGTGTTCTTGTAGTCATTTCTATAGAAATTAATATCCTATGACACATTCTACAGAAGAGTAATTCATGAGTTTTGTTTCTGTCACACATTCTACAGAAGGGTAATTCATGAGTTATGTTCCTATCACACATTCTACAGAAGGGTAACTGTAGTGGGAGGGGAAATTATTGATTGGTTCTGTTGGGAGTCGATCCCACGGACTTTAAATTACACACAGAAATAAACACATGTCTAGCTCTTTAACCAGCTTAGCTAAACGGGAAACCCTGGAAGCCCAGGTATTAATAGAATTGATATACGTGAGGATATTACAGTAACTCATGAGTTATGTTCCTATCACACATTCTACAGAATGGTAGTTCATTAGTTATGCTCCTATCACATATTCTACAGGAGGGTAACTCATGAGTTGTGTTCCTATTACACATTCTACAGAAGGGTAATTCATGCGTTATATTCCTATCACACATTTTACAGAAGCGTAACTCATGAGCTAAGCTTTTATCACATGTACTGGAATGTGATGGATATGTATTACTTTACTATGAATCGGTTTATCTCTAAATTTATCTAAGTCCCCTACTTTTGTTTTTTTTCTTTTAATTTTGTAAGTAATATGTGTTGGAATAAATAAAATAGCTGGCACTATTCAACCTTTGTTTAGTTTGTTGGGCACTCAAGTTAGTTAAAATAAAAATCAAATTCAATAATATCCTATCAATGTCGAGTGTGCTATTGTATGTTAAAAACTAAAAATAAATCTATAGCATGGCTAACAACTGCGCAAAATTAAATTTTTCATTTTTTAAGGAACTTTAAAATGGTTAGATTTAATCCATAACCAAATATTCAATATTTACAAGAAAAAATAACTCATGCTCATTACGTTAATCTTGGGTGATATTCTACCAATACATTGTGTTTGTCAAATGGACAAAGCTATTAATCATTTTATCAAAGAATAAAGAAGACATCTCTGTCAATAATCTACCTGGTTACAGATGAATAATGAGCACATTTACATTCCTACATAAAGCCTTCAAAGTACCTGTTTTCACACAGGAGTAAAACTAGCTATTATATATACACAGATTTAACTGACAGCTCCTTGTAAATTTACAATATATGCAAAAAATGAGAAATTACCTTTAAATTTGAAGTTTTATTTTGTAGATTTACAATAAACACAGTCATATATATTCAAGCTTCAAATATTAATTTTATGAACTTTTGCATAACTAAAATATAGGTGATACTTGAATACAGTTTATATTAAATTAAATCTTATTCAATTACAGACATATGACACGGCAGAATCACAAACACTAAGTGATAATATATTAGCTTGAGTTCAAGTTGATTTTTGCATGTGTAAGTTGAGATACAAATGATAATAAGCTCATGGTTAGGTTTTATATAAGTCTTTTTGACAATAACTTTACCATTGAAACTATGTTCATGTATTTTGTAAACACACTGTTACATGCATTGCCACCTTTTCACTTTTATATATTATACAGAGATTTTTAAGATACAATGTCTATTATATGATACTACATTCAGTTATGTTTAAACTGAAAGTAAAAATAAGCGTAAAAAAGAAAGCCAGTCTTAAATTTAGATACAAAAACAGAATAGTAGAATAGAACTAGGAATGAGGGATCAGTCTGATGAAGCAGCTGTCATAGTGGTCAAATATCAGTGGGGAGTACAAAGATCACTGAACAGAAACACTGGATACTCTAGTAAATTACAAATGGGTAGCATTTGTTTCTGAATAGTGCAGGAAATTAACTCTCTCTTTGTGTGAAAGTGTTCCTAGAAATATAAAAGATATACAAGAACACAAAGGGCTCCTTACATTTTCAGGTTGTCTAGAACTGATATGAATTTTTTTAAATCAGTAATGAAGTTATAGATATGAGCTAACTTTGCGTTAATGATAAGGCTCCAACTCAACAATCAAAATATCACATTGCTTATAGCATTGATTTACAGATAGTGAACAAATATTGAAACACAACAGAAGATATTGTCAAGTTATTGTCAGTAAATTTGTTTGACAAATTATGATAACGCAGCCCTATGTCATTATATTTGTATAAAAATGAAATATTCATTTATTCTAAAAAAAATGGTTCTATATCTTAAGGCAGGTAATATGTGCTGACATAATCATTTGACATTTAAAGAAACCCCTCTGTTAATTTTGCTTCCCCAAAATTGCAACTGGCCAATAGGTACAGTTACAATTATTTTCACCACACTTCTTCTCAGCTAAATCCCCCTCAGACTTTAAACCCAGCCTGTCTTAAAATCTCCGATGTTGATAGTTTACATTTAAGAAATTATAAAAATACAGGTTGTCCCCATTACTAAACAAGTCTGACTTAAATTAATCTGTACAGTGTAGTAATGCCAAAATAAAACCGTGTGAAGCAATCAAGCTTTCAAAGTACCATACTGTCTTTCTAAGATATAATTTACTGCAAATATTCTGCAGAAACAGTTATAATAACTTATGCACAAGCTTGAGAATTGATCACAAGTGACATGCAATACTGGATAGAAACTTCATCGCATGTTGGAATTCCATCATGTCAAAAATGCCATTTCAAGTTTAAAGTCATCTGTGACTTGTCTGCCTGCAAGATAGGGCACAGCACACAAATATATTCCTGTCACCCAAAACAAACCACATTACTCAAAGGCTTGACACCTATTACAAATCATTTGTATTGAGATTAAGTCCTATTGAAATGTATAAAGCACTCACAATACCACATTAGTAGCATTTCACACAAACTCATCTGTTGCACAACCTAAGAATAGTATACTTGTATTAATGGTAATTTCATTTGGGAAAATGGGAGTGTTTATAGACATTCTACCTTCAACAATAGCAAAATAGCTGGTTAGAGCGCATAGATATTGCTATTGACATCTAGCCTTTTGAGGCCCACCTTTGTCAATAGTAAAACTCATTTAACAATTTCTGTGATTTTCCTCACATATTCCCATCTCTCCATGGTTAGAGTAAAGTAAGAACTTATTAAAGATACATTTATCTTGTTTTAAACATTTACAATTATATATAACGTAGGTCTGTATTTAAAAATAACTACATTTTAAAGCTTATCCTTTAGGCAAAAGTAATATAATATGTAAAATGGAGACATATTTAACATTTTAGCATGGAATGAAAATAATCAAAGTTGGATTTTACATCCATTTCATTTTTGATAACCTGGGTTTGAACCTAAGTGAGCACAGATGAGAATCAAATGGTCATTGACCAAACGTCAGTGAAGCAGCCTGCACGCTGGTTAAACCATACATACTAATGATATCCAAGCCTTGCTTTGGCCCCATTTGTTGAAAACAGATAATTAATTAATCATTGATTTCACACCATTTTTTAAAATTATTCACCACTTAGATTTAAATATGTTCTTTTCAAGTATACACAAACTAAATGTATAGATGGGATCCACACGTTTAAAAATCAACATAGAGGTAATACTAAATACACCACAGTGACAACTTAAATGTTTCATATTAAAAGATATCTGAAAAGGTTCCTTGGCTTTAAATTTTACCATTGAAGAGGCTAAATTTCTTTAACAAGGGGAAAAGAGTCTAAATCATAAAATGTAATAGTGAGATGTCAAGCCTAGTATAAATACAAAGACAACCATTATCTGTCAGGTTTATATAGAAAAGATTACATAAATAAAGATCATCTATTATTTTTTCTTTTAACATCTTGCCTTGACAATACAAAAATGGGCGTTTTCAGTATTGAACAAAAAACACCGACGTGATGTCTGTTTGAAATTAAGGTCGCTGAATAGATTAGAGCTGAAGAACTTTTTGAAGCTTGTTCTTTTTTAATGTCACTGAATCTGTCAGAGATATTAACAGTTCTTCTTAGTTAATGTGCAGTAAACACGCAAAGGATTACTTGCAGATTCTGGGGGTACACTACCCATAAAGTAAAGCTCACGAACAGGCAGATACAATTGTTGATAAAATTATACTTACTAGAAAACATCCCCCCAGTGCCTCCACTAAGGCAGCCGGGTATCCCCATACTGTACTTTAACTCAAATACTTTTTTTTACTTTTTTGGAGTACTCTCAATCAGAAATTTAAAAAAAAGATTAAAAATGGGACTTTTGAAGATTTAGGAATTTTTTTGTATCCAGATGGAGTATGGTCCAGATTTTCCCCAAAAGTTAATCACTTCTTCTTTCGGACAGACCATACTCACATAAAAAATATAAAGGTGCATTTATTAGTTTTGGAGTAATCATGAACATAGGCAGGTAAAACAGGTAAATAAATCAACACAGCCACCAGCATAACTTCCTTGGCAGAAGTGCTTGGTTTAGTAATCTGCCACATGTCTTAAATTGGCACTAAAATTAGCCAAAAAAAAAGAGAAAGTAAAATTCTAGCTCATCTGGATTGTTCACATAAAGATAATCATTTGTAAACTTTATGTGGAATATCCACATGTCAGATTTAAAGTAGGAATTGTACAGTTGCCCCATAAAGAGGACTTATATGTTTATATACATATATGTATATAACAATAATATAAATAATAAAATAAAAATTTTGACAAGTTATTGGTTGCTTCCAAGAATTCATGGTCTCTTGTTTTCTATAAAAAGAAGCATTCCTGCCTGAGTACGGTAATCGCTTGGACTGGTAAATCTATTAGAATTCTACCAAGTTTTGCAGACTCTCTCTGAAATTAAAAAAAAAATACATAATTGTTTTGGCTAACCTCAGATTTACTAGTGATTATGGTATTTAGCATATGTGTACGCTCAATATGCTTTAATCATTAATGGCGAGCATTAATATGTGGTTTTCTGGTATATTCGTGGAATACAATTAATCATGCAATAAGCAGGGCTACAACTTTTAAAGGGTAGTGTATGTCCTTGTCATAACAGACAATAGGGATGTATCTTTGTCTTTTCGTCAAGGAATAGGGGCTACAAATAACTCAATAGGCTAAAAGATTGTTTTAGTTTCATTTTATTGGTAAGAAATGGCGTTTCTGGCATTAATGTGTATTCAAATTAGTTTAATTATACTTTTAATGCGGTGTATTCCAAATGACAGGAATTTGACAATTTCCTTGGATGGCAAAGTTTGACACTTATCTTTTCTTTATTACGTGACAATTATAAAAGAAAGCCTGGAAGTATGTTCAATGGTAGTCTTTTTATGTGAAATAAACAAGTTTGTAAGTCTGAAAACATCCGAAAATAATTATCATGTGATTTGTATTTATACAACAAGACACAGTATATCAGGAGAGTGAATCAGACCTAATCAAAATTATGATTATATTTTAATGCTACTTCTTGCATAATTGCAGATATGCTTAAGCAATATCAATAGCATATTAATACTGTATTATTACCATACTAAGATTACACTAATATTCATATATATTTGTGATAACTACATAGCTAGAAACTTAAACAATGTCAACAGTGTCGACTCTAGAAAATTGACAAATTTTGTTGGAATAATCATGCAAATTTTGAACCAGTATTTAAAAGGCCACCTCGCCAGTATCCTTTTTAAATTTTATTATGGGCCTATAACGCGGATTAAAGGGCATAAATAAACATGCAAAACTAACTACATTCAGAAATGAATTTAGAACCACTTTATAAACCATAGTGCCATCCGTTGTGAAGGCTATTCACGTCTGACCTTTAAAACTACTACAAAACATTCAGAGCATTATCATAATGTTGGTAAAAGTAATGAAGGTAGCATAATTTCTCACCGTTATTTACCTCAACACCTTTAAAGTCACTACTATTTCACACCAGCAGTAAATAACAGGCATACTTGAACCTAGCCCAACCCACACTTTGCCAGAGGCCTTAACTTGAGTTAATGGATATGTAGAACATCACCCTTTGACCTTGAAAAAGGCTAAGTCCTATATTTAACATTATTTGTATCAGCTCAAGGAATGCCCCCAGAAAATTACATATACATATGCATACATATGTAAATGTAAAACATTAGTGCATCCTACAATGTTTGTTGTATGGTTGTTGAAATATATAAAAACAAATATTGCATGTTTGTGACATATACATTGTTGAGTTAGTATATATGAAGCACATAATACAACTTATTTCTGATCATCGCAGGTGCATGTGTGTGTCAGTTATTTCTGTCTTCCAAACTATGTTAAATACAGGACATTTCACATAATAAAGCCTCAAGTCAGAAGTTTCTTTTTGACAGCAGCATTGGTTTAAAGGCTGGAGTTATGAGGTTTTAGATGTGTTTCCTAATGGTGACACAAATGTGTCTTTAAAAGGACAGATACTAGCTGTGAAGGCAAATGAGAAATTAAGTACATATCTACTGTTTTTCCTTTGATATTATCAGTAAGCATGAACTCATGGATCAAAGAGAAAGTGGATGGCTGAAAATCTAGTCAAGAAGTCTGGTCTTGAGAGACTATACCATTAATATTTTTATCGAACACTGACATATAGTTTAGCTGTATAATTCTGGAATAAGGTATTCAAACTACATAAAAATATTGACCCAGAAAAGAGAAACCTGTTAATGACCACAACAATCATGGTAGAAAGAATATTTGCATACAATTAATAAGAGAGAAAGTTAAAGAAAGGTCAAATGAATGCAACTCAAGTCAAAGTGGGGTCAAAAAGAGCATTTTGCATTAAACATGGAAGTGCCAGAGAAGTTCTTGGAGAGGCTGAAGAAACTGAAGTTAGGCACAAGTTTTGAACATTTTACCATACATATTGGTCACTCAAAATGAGTTGAAAGAAACACTCAAATTTAAATGAATAAATTTTATAATGTCCCAATGCCATAAACACATCACCGGAATGCCAATTATTGATTATACTTGTTTTCTTTTAAAGCCTAGATTATAGTTGCAAAATCAATGAGCCAAAACCATTGATGTTACCAATCATTTCATTTGCCCAACATAACACAGTTCTTCCATTGGACTTTAAGAATACATTGTATATAGATTATCTATCAAACCATCTGTATCTCTTTTGGCCTAATGAATTAGAACTGAATCTAATCATTTTCTCACAGTGCCTCTTTATATCTTGTCAAATTCTGAAAGATTCTGATGAGCAAAAAAGAACATTGCCCCACTGTGGTGTTCTATTTGCCAATCATCAGAGAAATCTTTGATCTTTGAGTAGAAGAAAGCTCACAGATGACCTAATGTAGAAATAAAATCACATTTGTCTGGACAAAAGACATATTGTGAAAAGTTCTAACTGCAATATACTTGTCACCATGGGTCATTTGTCTACATAAATGAGACCAATAAGGAAGTCTAATTTAAGGTAACCATAAAAGAACAAAACTAGAAGCGTGTATCAGTGATAAAACATAGTTAACAGTTGAACATTTATAACTGTATTTATAATAAGTTTATTAACTCAACCGGAAACAAAAACAACAATATATATCCTAATAATAAAATTCTTTAAAGCTAAAATATTTAAAGATACTTAAGCTCATATATAGTTATGGCATAAACCCCTCAATGATTTACAATATCAGAAAACAATCCTATCACATTAAAAACTCCAAATGGTCCCTCTCTTTAATCTATTCATTCCGCAATAATGTTAATGACTGTCCCTCACTGGTCTACTCAGAGATGAAAACAGAACCAGAGTTGTGTGGTGAAGGCAATTTTTACCACCTGATAACCTAAGGGTGGCAAATGGAAGGATACATCTTCATCAAAAGCATCTTTATCTAGAGCAGAGAAAAAAACTCTTCACCCCGAGGACAAAAGGTCATTTTCCGGTAAAAAACCAACTGGTATGAGAGTTTTAGTATGTACCTCCAAGAGAACACATCTCGCCGGAAGGTATATTTTTGTAACTTTTTTCAGAAAATTCTCATGAAGCACTTTCTTTTTGGTCTCTTCTCTGACACCTTTTGTATTGGTAGGGTTGACAATATGTTTGATAACATTTAAGAAGAACTTCAGAAGATATATATATATATATAGACAGGACACAACTTGGCTCCTGTGATTTAATCAAACTTTGACATATTATATTGGTCAGACAACTTTCCACACACCATTTCCGCTTTGTTAAGAAAACATACATTTTGGGTGGTTATGTTTTGGCAGTAGTGGGTTTTGCGGGCTTCAGTGTTTATTTGTAACAATTGTCATGCAAACAATGCAAGAATGAAACGTGTAATGAAACATGAAAACAGTCTTCAACTTTGTTGTTGTTTGACAAATTATACCAAGTGACATGACACAAGTGTGTATGCAGTAAGCCACGCGGCTGCTAGTATACAGACAACAATCATTATTATTACATCAGTAGTACAGTGTGCAATATTCAGAATCCAGTTAATTGGCTTTAAGATAATAGTATAAAAAAGTCAATGGCAAAGTCAATTATAACAGAATCTGAAACTTTAATGTATTAAAACATTGCAAAATTCTGATCAGGTAACTTTGTCCATAAGTTTGCACAAGAACTATATTGCAGAAATTTTACCTTTTGGAAATTAAATGATGAAATTTATTTTAAACAGAACTTTATTTAGTCATAATATTATTAATTTTACAAGTAAATTTAATTCTTATACTGGAATAGGGTCAGGCATAGAACAGTATTATTGGCACCTCCGGTGTCACTTTATCTAAACATATGCTCCAAAGTTACCTTCAAATGGATATTTTAATGTAGAGAGTAAACAGAAACCAGGGAGGAAATAGTTGAAGCCAACATATAGTAGTAACATTAGAAGGAATAGCTATAATCAATAGCTGTTTCATTTTATATGAGATTTTGTTGTGTAAAGCAGGACAATTTCATCTAAAATTTTTTACTACTTTTTGTTGCATTAAATTGCTATGTCACTTTAGATTTACAAGAAACCTCAGCAAAAAAAGTAATATCTAGCCTCCTGTCAAAAGCCTATTTTGCACTTTTTCAGACATATTTATAATAACAAACAGTTTTAACCTCTTTGAATTCTGTATCCTTTTTTCCTGCACATTTCCAACACAAATATACCCTGCCTAGACCTCTTACATTACCCTGTAAAAAGTTTTGAAGAGTCCTGTCATGCAGTTCTCATGCAATGTTTACATAGCTTCTCTGGGGTTCTCCATGTATCAGACTGGTACAGATAACCATTAAGGATGCTCATGAAAAGCATTCAGTAAGGTCCTCTAATAACATAGTCAGACTCGTCTGTGGGTGAAACCTCATTCATTATAAATCATATTTTTTTCACTTTGGCTTGTTGTTTTTATGATGACTTAAGGGGTTCAAACCAAAAGGAAATTGTGTCATTTTTAGAGAGGTGTTCACTATGTTGTCATAAGATTATAGTGTGGTGTCAGGAAGAGCATTTATTAGTTTCATAATATATTGTTATAACATTATATTTGCAGTAGCCTTGCCAGAGCGCAGTGGATAATGGTCACCAAAGATCCTACTGCAGTGATGTTGTCCATTGTCCTCCTTACTACTCCTCTGGTACTTTGCTATCATCCATGAATAAGCGGGGCCACGGTGGCAGAGTGGTAACACTCTCTCCTCCCACCTCTGAGGCCGGGGGTTCGGTCCCCGGCATGGTCTCAAGTGGGAAAGCTAGTAGTTGCTTGCCGTTGGTCGGCAGTTTACAGTACAGAACCCTGACGAACTGTATGTACTGGTTTCCTCTGCCCTTCGAACTACCCGTCGTGATATGACCTGTACAGTGTTGAAAGCGACGTAAAACCCCAAATAAATAAATCATCCATGAATAAAATATTGACTGCAGTATTACTTAATATAGATAATTGGGGGACTTTATACATCAATTAAGCTATGTGTGTATGTTGAATTTAACTTTCAAAAATGTCCAACTTGTTGCAGTACCCCTTCAAAAGAAACTTTACCAATTTGAAGTTTAGGTATTTCAAGTTCTTGATTACAAGTAGTGCTAACAGCATGGCTGTTTACTAACAGCATGGCTGTTTATTCCCAAATGGTTGCTGAAACAGGAAATGATTTGAAATTGTAAAAGAGTGAGCTTAATTGAAGGCTGTCATTTGCTTAAATAGATATAACAAGACAGCAGGTTTAAAGTTAAGGTTTGGTGCTAGTAGTTACATACCAACAGCTTAGACTGTATTGCAACCCACCACCACAAATACCTCATCCAAGAGGTCACTTAATATGACTGATAACCCCAAGACCACGAAAACCCCAAACAATATAAAAAAACAAACAATGCAAAGGCAGATACACGTTCAATAAAAAACTTTGAGTCACCTGAAGGCGACTTTTGTCTTGGCTAAGTTGATTTGTTTGAACAATTCCACATGTGCCACTGAGGGACAGTATTGGGGACATTTTATGACTGGGGTTAAGTCTTTATGGCTCTATCTTAATGTATTCTGCAACCTGATAGTTAACATGGTCTATTTCATATTTATAACTTTATTTTACAGGTGCATATTTTTATTTAGATATAAAATTGAGTGTTTGACATGAAATGAGCTATGATTGATAGCCACTATTTATATTATTTAGCTTTAACCTAGATGTATGGGTCATAGTGGCACAGTGGTAACACACTCACATCCCACCTCTGAGATCATATTTTGAATCCTGGTCTGACCTTATGTTTGTTGCTTGTTGGTAGTTGGCACTTCACAATACAGAACAATGACCAACTGTAAGCACTGAATTCCTTCGTCCTTGCAACTATCTGTCACAATATAACCAATGCAATAGTAATGGGCGTGACGTAAAACAGTAAATAAATAAATTTATCTAGATGAAAAAAAGTTGCTTAGTGGCAAGAGATTATTTTTCTTTCATCTCTATAGTCTTAGGTTCGAATCTAGCTCATGAAAATATATTGGATCTATATAAAAGTAATACGATCATAGCTGTTAACACAGCTTGACAATCAATGTGTTGAACAGACTTTGAAGACATTTTCACAAAAGGTTTTTGCAGATTAGAGAAGAATCCACCAAATTTTACAGGACAATAAAAATGAAACATAGTGAAATATGAGGAATTTGGCTTTGAAAATAACACAATTTCATTCACAGTTATACACTTGGCTTGAACAGAAATTGATTCTCAATGACTAAATGGTTATCAATTTCAGCAAGAGCATTTTGCTTTCAGCTATGTACTCGTGGGTTAAAACCTACTGATACCAAAAGGTATGGTACTAGCTGTAACAAATGATAACAAAATCAACTTAGTTTTAAACTAAAAAATTCTTATTATTGTGTTTAACACAAAATAAATTCAAACATTTTGGGGTAGTTAAATCAAAGATGGAACAATAACATTTGAAAAAAACTTGTAAAGCAATACATCTTCATCTGGACATACTGCATAAGTTTACATTTTCACCAGGCAGTAATTTCGGCTATTTCACTAACATAGTGGAAGTCTATGCCCAGTGAAATTTCAATCTTAATAAATATGTGAAGTAAAAGCTAGCCATTAGTGAAAATTAATTCTAGTTAATCTCTTAAAAATGAACAATTAGTGAATTTTTTTTCTAACATTCCTACTTATACAAGATATAACATATCGCTTGTTGAAATTTGTTCTGACAACTACAGTATAACGTTAACTTTTATCATCTGAGAAGCTAGGAGTGGAAAATATATACACATATGTTCAGATAATATAAAGGTTACAAGAAGCCACAAGAGGTGAATATGAAAAATACAGTAGAAAACTGGATTTTCAGCCAATCTACATTTTTTATAGCATTGAACATTTGGACAACAAAAGTCCCAATATAGTGTATGTTCTGATGTATATATCACTCAAAATATTTGTTTTAAATAAATAGTTTGCAAATAGGTCAATCTGCCGTGACATTTGCACAAAGAAATATAGCTAAGCCAACTTCTGTCACTTATTTGAGATCCATCCATATGTGTGAGACATATTATGGTCCTTAATGTATTTTTGCTGAATACACCACCCCTTCTATTTCTTCCACTGTCAATACATAATCTCTGTTTATGTTTGTATGCCTTACAGTTGACACAATTAAAGCATTGTCCTTTATTGTTGTGAGAACTAATTAATATAATTATTAGGTCTAACTACTTTTTCACACCTTATCCTGTGACACCAGCAAAACAGTATATATTGTATTCTCAAAGTCTATACAAAATACAAATACCACCCTCCCTAAATCCCATTTTCTGTACTCAAAACAAAAACCCCACCTATTTATTGAATTGCACACATTTTCCATTATGCTGTCATCTCAAGCTTTTTTTGTTAATTATTATCTCTCCCCATACAGCAACAAAAAAAACCTGGCACGTTTCAAATAATTTATAAAAACAAACCCATCCACCGCTACCTAAGGCAAATGCCATAAAACTCCAATTTCGCAAATTACACCCTCACATAATTGGGGTTTCCTCTTTTTCTAAAAGAGTCACAGACCAATTGTTGAACAGGATATAAAAGCTTACAATGGAAAGACTAGACTCCTGTTGGGAGCTCATCATTTTGTGACTGTAATTATGGCTTCTCTTATAGGAGGGCTATTGAAACATAGAATATTGTTAAGTCCTTGCTAATGTTCCCAAGTACCTATCACCAGATTCTCCACAGATGTGTACTTTCTGAGGGTAGTTCTAGACATTTGTGTGTCTCTCATATAACATTTTAACATTTCTCTCTTCCCTGTCAAGTGTGTCCTTTAAGGTTAAGTTTGTATGTACGAATGTCTCCATAATCAACTGTACTGATTTTAAGTGTTAGTTTTAATGACAAAAGTATATGTATTCTTGACATGTTACAATAGGCATGTTTTTCAGCATAGTTGTTTAAACATTGATATTTTAATAGTAGGAAACATTGTGGGACAAAGACAACATTTCAAATACATAGTCTTGATTTTTTTTAAAGTTTATGTACATGTTGGGCGCGAACTACCGATTTGCGCGATCTCGAGATTTCACTTGCGCGATCTCGTCATTAAAAGATCGCGCGCCCATCTCGAGATTGCTCAAGCAATCTCGAGATGGAGCTGCTCCAACTCACAATGATTTCCATCGCAGAATCTTGATTTGATTGGCTGTGTTTAATTTTGAGGTGGTCAATAACTGGCTGATTTTTAAAATAGACTTTATTATGACATTTGACTGAGTATAAAAGAGATAATCTGATTTGTACAAAAGTGGATATTAAATCATTAAAACAGGAAACAGACATATTACAGAACATTAAATGTGGCCTCTCTCTTTGCAATTCATTCACTTTCTGATCCTTATTAAACCCCTTACTGTAGCCAGTTATTGGATTACATGTGGCTTCTTTATAATTGCTTCATTTAATAAAACCCTAACAACCACCCAAAATTTTTATAACGCAATTCAATTAGATGTGGCTTCTCCCTTTGCAATTAATTTACTTGATGACCCCTGATTAACCCCCTTATTGTAGCAAGCTAATTGGATTACATGTAGCTTCTTTATTTGCAATTGATTCTCCCCCCAATTCATTCCCCCTTTATTGTAACAATATAATTGGATTAGTTGTGGCCACTCTAATCTATTCACTTAAGGAGACAGGGATAACCTTTTTGAAATTCAATGAGTAAATATCATTGTGAGTTGGAGCAGCTCCATCTTGAGATTGCTCAAGCAATCTCGAGATGGGCGCGTAATCTTTTGATGAGATCGCGCAAGTAAAATCTCGAGATCGTGCAGATCGGTAGTTCGCGCCCACCATACCCACCGAGTTGTTAGCATTGATATATTGTTTTTTTTTTCAGATAAGAATATATCAATATTGTTAACTAAGTAGATTGGTGGATAAATTTCCGCAGCTTACTTAGCCAAAGTTATCCAGTTATTATATGGATCCTCGCTCCAAAGGACATTGGATCTAATCCTACTGATTCTCAAAAGCTGTACATGTTGACGGTAATTAAACACAGACATCAGATCATCAGCCCATTCTGTTAAATTTAAAATACATAAAAACTATAATTCAAAACTGTTTAGACTGAAAGATCTGTGACCTTGTGGGTGCTAGAGTAAGAAATCTAAAATTCGCCACATATCTGAAATTCGCCACATGTCAAAATACTAATAAAATAAATGAATCTTGGTGAGATTTGTTGACTGTATAGTAAATTAAGGCTTTTTGAACTGAAAAATACCAATTTTTAGACAAAAACATCATTTTCTTCATAAAATTAACTAAGGTTTTAGAGGTGGCGAATTTGAGATTCCTGGCGAATTTTAGATTTCTTACTCTACACTATAAACACAGAAGATCTGGGGCCATATTCTACAACAATACGTAGATAAGGTGACCCTAGATCTAAGTAAGAGAAGGTTTTTCCACTTAAGTTTTTTCTTGGACTCTGTATGCACGAAACAAAAGTTAGGAATGTTCAGTTTCCTAATTTATTACTTGAACTTTGAGAAATATTTAAGATTTAAGTTAGAAATAGTCTAACTATTGTTGTAGAATACGGCCCCTGGATTTGATCACAGGTACTGACAGATACATAGTTATCTGTCATTGACTCCTATCCCCAGTGACAGACCAAAGAACCCCAGGGGCATAGATCAGTGTTCATCTATGAGACTTCGTCTTTTAGTTAGGGGGGAAGCAGTCACTATACAGCTTCTGCTGTACTTGTGCAGTTGGGATGGTTCAATTACAGCTTTGATTCCTGCAGTAAATGAGATATTGCATTGAGTATGAATACTCAATAAAAAACTTAAATCTCTCAAAATTGACAGATTTGCAAACATAAAATGTGTTGCCTATTTCTTTGATTGGCATGTTATATCTGTCTCGGTACATATGTGAAATTTATAATAAGTTCAATTTTCAAAACTGAAATTTGCAAATCGATCATAGTCAAACTTGACACCTCAGAGCCAAGGGTTTTCTCTGATGATAAAAGGCAGACGTCAGCAGTAAAAAGTTACACAAACTCTTTCCTTACTGCTGTCATATAAGGTCTAACTGACAGGATAATTACACAAACTGAAATGTCATCAAAACTGGTGGATATTTAATATCTCAGAGATGTTATCCAACCATTTTCAAGTCATTCTTACTATTATGTATGTATGGTGGGCGCGAACTACCGATCTGCGCGATCTCGAGATTTTACTTGCGCGATCTCGTCATCAAAAGATTACGCGCCCATCTTGAGCAATTGAGCAATCTCAAGATGGAGCTGCTCCAACTCACAATGATATTTACTCATTGAATTTCAAAAAGGTTATCCCTGTCTCCTTAAGTGAATAGATTAGAGTGGCCACAACTAATCCAATTATATTGTTACAATGAAGGGAGAATGAATTGGGGGGAGAATCAATTGAGTGAAATCTCGAGATCGCGCAAATCGGTAGTTCGCGCCCAACAGGTATAATATAAGAATGAATGATTTTGTTAGTTATTTTTCATGCATTTTAAACCGATTCTCTTTTTCTTATGATTGTGGTATTTTACATGATATTATGTGTTTGTTAAATGAAAAATGTTCGGGGCCACATGCAGGTGTGGGGCAGTTCAGTTCTGGGGAAGTTGGTTCTACCTTAAATTATTTTGGTACACACCACAGGTGGTCCAATTTGATTGGTCCTCACCTGGCCTCCCTGTTTCAACCCCTAATTATCTGCCATCTTGAAGTTGAAAGGCACTGACAACACAGCACCAAGAAAATTTTATCAAGCACTTTTGGAACTTGCACCTTATTTCAAGTGGTTTTATGTTATTTTATTTGTATATATATATGTTGTAACAAATGGCTGAATCTGAAAAGAAACAGTATAACCTGCGTTCTACTAAAGATACTGTACATGTACCGGCTTCCATACAAATGCAAAATGATTCCCAATTCGTTCAGAATTTATTGCATCAAAACCAACATGATTCAGATTCTGATTCGGCAGAATCTGAATTAAATTGTAGTGCTGTCGCTGACGATTCTGATTCGGATCACAGCACAAATAAACAAACACATACTATGCCGAGTACTTCAAGTACTTCTGTCAGTACTTCTGCAACTGGCATTGATTCTGCACTTCAACAGCAAATAAACGTGCAAATCCTATCACAATTGTCGGCAATAAATGACCGTTTGCATGCCATTGAAAGTACAAATTCCAAGAAAACTTCGGATCCGAAAAAAATCAAAAAATCAAAACAGAAAGTCAGTTCGCAGGTTAATACCTCGGTCACACTGCCACCACCACAAACCACCAACACAACCTTGCCAGATCTACATGCAATTCGACAAGATCACTTACTTCAGAAGCAAGTCGAAGATAGACTAAAGCAATTAGCTTCTGCGGATGCTACAGGTACAAAAATAAAGTCTTTAAGGGGCGGACCTGTAGAAGTTGTAGTCCCGAACCGTGTGAAGTGGCCCCATGAATTCGTGCTCTCGGGTTCCACTAAGGAAAGAATCCAATACGACCAATTGACTACTGTACAATGGGTTGCTGGCTATTGCCGCATTCTAAGAGAAGAAAGGGACCAAAAAATTAAAGATCATATGTTAGATTACCTGATTTCATTGATGGACGACGCCCATGACTTCTCTTGGGATGCAGCAATGGCCAGCCATGCTGTATTATTATGCAGAATGGAACAGGGCGAAGTTAAGAGTTACTTGGAAACAGATAAGCTGGACAGAATTAGACGAGCAAATGCTCAGAGACATGTAACTTCCCCTGTTGATTCAAAAAATTCTCAAAAAAGATTAAAAAATTCCAAAGTACTCAACTGCACGTATTTTAACCAAGGGACATGCGTTCACACCAGAACCCACGAAACTAAAGGTGTCACTTATCGTCATGTATGTTCTTACTGCTTCCAACAAAATTCCAAACTGTTTCCACATGCAGAGCATGATTGCAGAAACAAGTCAAAACGAGTTTCAAAAAACGAATGAAGGCGGGTGGGACTTTTTCTGATCCCATCCAAAAATTTCACAACCGTTATGTTTACAGTAGCCATGTGCCTTTTGCAAAACAAGAATTGCAAGCTTCTAAAACATTGACCACTCAATGGATTACATATGCAAATGCATTTAAAAAGGTTACCAAACAAATGTCCTATGCCCAAGTTTTATCAAAAAATATCAAGTTCCCTTCAAATAACACAGTGCAACAGGCTTCAAGCCACAAACGTGATTCCCAGGTTCATAGATCTAAAATGAATCCAACTCAACTTCAGAACACAAACAAAACGAGAACTTGCTATACAGGTGCTATAAAAAACTTGTCAAAAATTCAAAATGATGGCAAAAAATCTGCCGGGACACCAACTAACATGGCATGTGTAAAGGCACGTGGTGGCAGTGTGACCACAGAGAATAAACAACCACACAAGGCTATCAATGTGAATGTTTTAACACTCAAAAACAGATTCGAACCACTTCAAGGTTCCCCAGTCACTGAACCGACAGAAGACCTGTCCCATTGTTGCAATACCACACAGCTAAAAGCTGATATCAACTTGAATGCAACTCCTCCGAAACTGAAGCTACAGAATAGTCAGAGCACTGTCAAGTTGAAAAATAACATTAAAAAACAATGTCAAAGTCTATCTGACAGTTCATCTAAGCCACAATTGGCTATTCAAGCAAATTTTCAAACTTTGGAGGGCAATAAAAACGAAACTGGGTTTTTCACTGAGGGTTGCGACAATACAACTGTCACAATGGACTTTCGTCCAAATATGGCTTCTCAGGTTACATCCACAAGTTTAGATAGCCACACAATTATTCCAAATGTAGGAATTAATACCAAATTAAAACCTCAATATCCTAATTCTGTGCCTAATACAGCACATTGTGATGATAATAATGTTATGCCTTCACAGAACATAAAGTCTTCACCTGAGGTACACCAGTCAACCTTTGGCTTCCTGCCCACTTCACCGCTCAAGATCTATACTGGGGATCCAATTTATTGGGACACTATCCCGGATCTGATAAAAGCGCACAAAATAATCAGACACTCCGGATTACCCAACTTTCTTAAATGTCGTATTCCTGTTCAATCAGGTCTTAATATCAATGCATGGAGAAGCCATTTGCAAGGTTACTGGGATGCACAAATATGCGATTTGTTGCAATATGGCTTCCCTCTTGATTTCGACAGATCTTTTAATCTGTTATCTAACGAAAATAACCATACTTCAGCCCTTACATCTTCTGAATCTATACAGGAATATTTGACAGAAGAATTGAAATTTAAAGCCATACTTGGCCCATTTCACAATAAACCTATTTCATTGCATGTATCACCACTTATGGTAAGAGATAAGCAAAATTCATCTACCAAACGAACCATAATGGATCTTAGTTGGCCACATAGTGCTTCTGTCAATGATGGTGTACTTAAAGATTCATATTTACAAACAACTTACGACTTACGTTATCCTTCTATAGATCTCATAACGGATTGCTTGCGAAAACTTGGTCCTTCTGCACAAATTTACAAAGTGGATATCAGCAGGGCCTTCAGGCAGATAAAAGTTGATCCTGCAGACATAGACCTTTTAGGCATCAAATTTAATCAAGAATATTATATAGATCGATCAATTCCGTTCGGATTTCGTCACGGATCACAAATCTTCCAGCGTTGCACAGATGCCATTCGTCACATTATGGCTTCCCATGGCTTCCATACATTCTTTAATTATATAGACGATTTAATCTATATAGGCCTTCCATCCGAAATTCAGAACTCTTTCCAGTTCCTAACCACCTTACTTCAACAGTTAGGTCTAGATATTAGTACCAAAAAGTTAGTACCGCCCTCAACTTCCGTCGTATGCCTCGGTATTCTCATTGATTCCGTGAACAGAACTGTATCTATACCGCCAGATAAACTCTCACAAATAAATGCCACGTGTAGAGACTGGAATGACAGAACATACTGCAGTAAGAAAGACCTACAGTCACTTTTAGGTTCTCTTCTTTATATTACAAAATGCGTTAAATCTGCAAGGTATTTTCTTAATCGCATGCTCCAACTGCTTAGAGACAACCATAATAATTCCAAAATCTTACTTACTGCTGAATTCAAAAAAGATCTTAACTGGTTCAATTCCTTTTTGGTTCATTACAATGGTGTGACATTCTATAATAATAAGTATTGTCACTTTGAGGTCCATTTAGATGCATCCCTTACAGGCCTAGGTGGTGCTTTCAAGGACATGGTCTATGCACTTCCTCTTCCTGTTAAACATGGAAACTATACAATTGTCCACTTAGAAATTTTGAATGTAGTTGTTGCCCTTAAAATATGGGCTAGCCATTGGGCCAATCATAGAATAAAAATTTATTGTGACAATATGGCGGTGGTCGAAGTATTACAAGCTGGAAAGGCTAGGGACCAAACCCTAGCTACATGTGCTCGAAATATATGGCTTATTTGTGCCCTCTACAATATAGACCTTATTGTAGTTCACATCCCTGGAAAACAAAATGTTCTTGCAGACTTGTTGTCTAGGTGGACTTTTTCTAATACTGATTTGGCACGTCTAAATGCCATTTTGCCAAATTTTCAATGGCTTCCCACTCATTTAGATTTGACATTACTTAATCATACCATCTAATATTTGTATTTTTCAGATATGCCTGGAGCAGCAGCCCAGCTGGCCACCTCAGCTGCAGCCAAACTTCAGCATGGCTTTCGTCCTTCCACATTAAGACAGTATCATAGGCTTTGGACTGACTTCCTGGCTTTCCAGGTGGCGGCTGGGCTGCCTCTCAAGGTAACTGTTGAAATTCTGTTATCTTTTCTAGAATATCTTCACCAAAATACCATCACCTCGGCTCACATGCAAAATTACCTAGCAGCCCTTAGATCATTGCATATATTACATGGCCTAGATACCTCTCCTTTCAGAGACCAGAGACTGGCATTATACGTTAAAGCCACACAGCTACAAGCCCCATTTACCCCAAAACGAGTCAACCTCTTGGATATCCATGTGTTGGAACAAGTTATCCAACAGTGTGATTTCTTCCAATTTCCAATTATTTTCAAAACACTGTACTTGTTACTTTTCTTTTCCTTCCTAAGGCTTTCCAATGTACTCCCTCATTCAATTAACACTTTTGACAATACTAGGCACCTAGCCAGAGGTGATGTCATTTTCTCACAAGATGGTGCTTTGATTCTAATAAAATGGTCAAAGACCATCCAAGATAGGAAGAATTTTGCTACAATAGCCATTCCAGATTTAGGAGCTTCTTCCTTGTGCCCAATCAAAGCTTTAAGATTGATGTTCCACCTATACCCAGCACATGAAGATTCCCCCCTTTTTCTTCTTCCTAGACCAACACACTCTTCCCCATTAACTGACTCTACAGCTAGAAAACATTTAAAAGATATCTCCAAAGCTCTAGCTCTTCCTTCTTCCATCACCTTCCATGACTTCAGAAGGGCTGGCGCCTCTTGGGCGTTCCATCAAGGTGTTCCAATTGAACACATTAGAAGCCATGGCACTTGGAAGTCAGATGCCATTTGGTCATATCTTTCATCAGCTGTTTCTTCTACTTCCCCTGTTGCCCTTGCTTTTCGACGAGTTCTTCATCACTAATTCTACTGGGCCCTTGGGTGTTTTCTGTACATTTCATTCACTCACTACAGAGGTATATATATGTATATGTTTACTAAATATATAAACTCAGTGAAGGGTTACAATGAACTACAGTTCATTACTGATTACCTAACACACTGGTTATTTAATTACTGTTTACTCCACCCTTCAATCCATTCTGTGTCTGCTTGCTTCCTTGGTTTGACCTTGTTTGACCTTTAGGTCCGACCTGTAATTAAGACCTTGGATTTGACCTTTCCCATTCCTGGCTGACATTTGCAGCCTTTTGGGTTCTTGGGTGGAGTTGCCAGTTAGCTATAACACTTATACATATACATGTAACAAAACAATAATTGATATGTGCTTCTGCAATGACAATGTAGTTTTAGAATATATATATTATAATCCCAGTTGCCTTTTTTCATTGTCTTCAACTTCCTGGGAACTGCTGTTAAAATTTCCCTCGCAAAATATAAAATATCAGTTATTTCAGTTTGTCTAATATATATTTAAAAAATAAAGACATTTAATAAGAAAAATACACGGTAACAGTATGTCTCATGTAATGTTTTACATGCAAATAAAGTTATGACCGAAAGTGTTACTTGCTGTTTTGAAACCATTGGCCGTTTCGAAAAAAGTAAATCTGATGGACATTTCAAAACCATCTCACTTGTTTTAAGGAGCCTATGTTATGATAATTTATTTAAAAGTGTATGATCTCAATTGTCGTGAACTTTCCATCTGCAGTAATATATAATTACTAGTACACTTTTTAATAATCTTTACAGTTTAATTTGCACAGTTAAAAAGGTCTGCAATTGAAGAAGTTGTAGAAAAGTCTTACTGGTATGTACTTTTTATAATTAAAAATCTTGTCTTTGGTTCCCTAACAATAGGGTAAATCCAATCAAGTGGTGACTTAAAGAGTGATTAACAAATCACTGACAAAGGAATAGCTACTGTTAAACAAACACTGGGTCAGGGGAAGCCATTTCTTTCAGTTTGAGTGTTTTGAGGTGTAAATGTTGATTGCAATTTTACCTCCTGTTGTTAAGTGGCCATAGGCCAATCATAAACTAATTAAAGTATACTAAAAACAGTCATATTGCCTGCTACGTGGCTCTAATATTATGAGCCTATTTTAAGTCTTTAACAATTGCATCTATATCACAGAAACAGTTACATTGACTCTGTTGAGAAAGGTTTTGAAATAGCCAGGCCGTTTCAAAACCAAATGAGGTTTTACAACGACCAGAAAAATCATTTTGCCGTTTTGAAAAGGCCAGAGTTGTGAAACGGCCAGGGACAGAAAGTTAAATAACTGACACTCTTTGCATCATTGAATCTCTTCACTTCAGCTGTAACAACTTAACATATAACCACACCTTCGCATAACTCTATAGAACATGGTCATCGCATTCCTTTCACTGGACAAGAATTATTGACAATAAAGCTTCGCCATTTTCTATTTAGCAGAGAAACTCTAAGAACCAACACAAGCAAAAGTCATTTGCAATGTCAGAAGCTATTTCCCAAAGTCAAGTGTTGTGTTTGACCAAACACTTTCTAGGTTATGACCCTCTTCAGGTTAGAATAGCCTAAATAACTACCTTAGTCAGTAATTAAAAGCCCTGTATAAATACATGTCTTATTTACTGCATAAATATTGTTTCTGTGACATTTGTGTGCAAATAAAATAGAAGCAATGCCTTGTCCAAATTGAATTCAAGGTTTTTTTTGTTATTTTACTTAGAGATCCATAGGTGATATTGTGGCCATTAATCCATAAGAAAAAAGCCTTGGATAATACATAGAACACAATCACATCTCAAGGAAAATCCCTTTTGTTTTTATATGTAATTTGGTCATTTCCAAGGCTGTCTAGGGCATTTAGACATATTTGAAAACTGTTACTTCTAAGAGTTTTAGCAAACATGAAAGAGAAATAACAATACATCTGGGTTACTTATGGATGAGCAAGGTGCCAGAAATACTTTATAATCCTTTCCAAACTCCTGTATTATTAAATTCCCCAATACATAAATATTTTACTTGACATTAGGATATTACCTGAAAGATTCAGCACATTGTTTGTGTATTACATTAGGTTTTGATGTGGCAAATAATAAAGGGAAGGATATATATACCTCTAAATGGGGGTAAAAAGATATTATACATCCTTCTTTAATAATCCTGTTGAGATTTCATAGCTAACTTAATCACCTTTCCATCTTTTTAAAGGAATGTGTAATTATATAGGGGGTGAAATGGTGTTTAGAGGAAATGCCTTTACTGATTTGAATCTTAATGGCGTTTTATCAAGTATTGAAGCATCAAAGGAAATGTGTCATATTATGTGATAAAACAATGAAGATAAAAAATGCAGAAAAAAATCAACATATAGCTGAAAACGTAAGGTACATAGCATAAGTGTCGCCTATATTGATGAGATATGTGGAACATTATGTTAGATACCCTCATGAATTTAACTAATATTTGTTTAGGCTTTAAATATATGCCCGAGGTAATATTTTGTCAATAAGAATGCACAGAACTGAAGGTTAGATAAAAAATCACATTCCATAACATTATTGTCATGCATATACATAAGAAAATTGGGAAAACCTTCTCAAATGAATACTGTTATCTGTATATGATTTGATATACCTATCAGCAAAAATTAAATCAACAAAACCCATTTTTCACTTTGGTCATAATTTTCCACGAGTTCATTTCTGTATGTATTTGATTTCTGCTTCAAGATTTCATACTTTTGGCTTTGAAAAGAGCCTTGATATCTGGGTAGTGTACATTGGAGGACAAACTGTCTCATACAACTGTTCTGTTCCTCCTCACCCCTACAGCAAGTAGAGTAGAATACAGCTCGCAACAGGACATAACAGCTTTTTCAAGCATTTTAAAAAGACAGTCCCAAAATGAAAATTGCTTTATGAGTTGTGTCATATTCCCCGAACAAGTAATACCTAAAATGCAAATCATACTAAATGTGGCCTATACAAATGTGAGGTGGGAACAAGGCTGAAAGGGGTTTTGGTCTACCAACACGAGCCACAAAGCCATCAAAGAGACAAGAAGTGCACCGAAGTGGTCACCCATCCCAGTACTAATGTAGCCCATTGCTGCTTAACTGCAGTGAACAGAAAAACAAAAACAAAAAAGGTGATTCCTAGAAGCGCAAACCTCGCTATAGCTCGCGTTGAAAAACAGTTGACAGTAGATGAGTCCATTTGGTAGTGACCCCAACACAGAAATGTGTGACCAAGGTATTTGGGTTAAAAAGGGACTGACATCTACAGTATTTCTTCTGATTTACCAGTAGTTTAAATGATCATCAACAATGACATAATGCTATTATCAGGTAACTGAAATTGTGATATCGCGAGTACACAAATTAGTCCATATTATAAATAACAAGATCACTCAGAGGGTACATACCTTGGTGCCAACACATGAACTGTTGCTTATGAATACAATGATTTAAAAAAAAACCTGTAAAAGTCCTTGATCAAGAATTGATGGCACATTATTCCCAAAATAAAATAAGTTTTATGTTAGACCAAGACCCACATTGTCTGAAAATTTGATGTAAAATCCGCTCAGTAGTGTCTTTTTATGTAATCTTGGTGGGACATGGTCCTCCAGTGTTGTATGGCGTTACATCCAGCTTTCCCCCTTTGTTGCTTCTTGTGTCTCTACCTCTTTCCGTGCCCACCTTTCTGCCTAACTACCTCTACTGGGTGCTTGGGGTCTTTGGCTTTCACCTCTCTTTGCAAATTTGCAGACCTTTGACCTCTGTGACCTCCTTTGATTGTGACCTTTCAATCTGGGGGTGGCAACTTGTAGCGACAGCTTGTGGGCTTTGCATTTTCTTTTAGTGACCTTGATTATGTCAAGTTCACTGCTTGTGACCTTTGACCTTCAGGTTGACCTTGAACTGTGGTGTTGTTACTCTGTGACTTTGGTATTTGACCTTATGACATTTTTATTATGTTACATACATTAAATGTTTCATGTTGTTAAACATTCGTTCATTGATTAACATATTGTTATATATTTAAATGCATTATCATATAACTACAGTTAACACTGTTTTAGTAGTTAGTATAATCATGTATAATAAAATTATATATCCCAAACTTTTTAATGTTTTGGGTGGGGGTTCAGGGAATGTGATGTTAACTCCGCTCAGTAGTGTCTTTTTGTAATCTTGGTAACATACAAACAGAATCCAACAATCACATAACATCCTGGAAAGAGGTAAATATTGTACTCATTATGACACTTAAAATCTCTGTGAAATATCCTAAATCATTTGTGCAAATTTGGTCAACAATAATTTTTAGATTTCTACTGGTTTACTGTATTGTCACCATGGTATTAACTGAACATTGCACATTAATAAATACTTTATGGCACTTAAGTAACAGCAGCATTTTAACTGGTAATGTTACACAACCATGAAAATTTGGTGATGTCTCGACTCCAGTGTTATATCCTGATGCCACCTTTATTTGCCACCTATACTTAGTTTTCCTTTTTGTCAATATTAATTCAGAACCTTTTCCATTATAAAATAAGTCAAAGCTCATTTATTATACCTTTGAAACCTTTGGAAATGTGGGATTTCTTTGTATCCAGAATATGATTTGTACATTTCCAAAAAAATTAATCACTTCTTTCTGTGGTCTGGCCCTACCCACACACAAAAAAATCAGAAAGATCTGTTCACCAAGTTTGGAGTTATCCCAAACAGAAACAAACAAGCAAGCAAACTGACAAATGAGCACCCACAAACATAACCTGGCAGACATAAAAATTTTTGAGGCGTATTTTCACTTGCAATGTAAAGTGACTGACATTAACAATATTCACCTGAGTCGTTCCATTAGCCATGAAAGTGATGGCTAATTGATTCACAAGCTGCAGCAGATTTTTTGGCATGCAAATAAATGTAAAATTAAGACACATGGATAAAAAATGATCTCACATGACTGGCCGATATTCTTAACAATCTGTATTTTACATGTACAAGGTGATGTGTTTGTTTCCCCTTTTACTCACTTTTGCAATGAAGCAGAAAATCCCATCAATCATTTCTATTCAGTTCTTGGATAGCTCAAACTGTGTAGCTGATGAGATGGAAATGAGAGTAATTCTAAGGCACCACGAGAGTAAGGCTAGGTCATCAGTAAACGGGGGTTTCACATTTATCCGTTGCAACAGACACATTGCTCAACATATATGCATTTAGGGGTAGGCTAGTCTTGCTCAAGGCTTTCTTTATATGAGGAAAGACTTTCAGCTTGCATAGCAAATAATAATATTTTAATATGTACACAAGTACACGTTTTTACATTGGCATAGTGTTAAGCTATCTCCCAGTTAAAATAAAATATCCCAACATGTACCAGTATTTTAAGAATGGCATTTGTGTACATATTTGAAAATGTATGGTACAAACCTGAGCTTTATGCACAGCTAGTAATTTATATTCCGACAAATTCATATAAATAACCTATAGTAAAAATAATAACACAACAGCTTTGATTAGTTCTTCGTTTATTCCAAGATATAAGACTTGAATCTACCCACAGCATAATGCAATCTCCAAGACAGTCTGAGGTCATAAAAAGTGTGACATGCATTGGTTAAATGCATCAGGAATTATAAAGTACGGAATGATACAATGAAGTGATCTAGAAATAATACAATACAATATACCCGGTAATTTATGCAGTGAGGAATTCTCCAACTTTTAATGACTAGCTAGCCCTTGCTTAAGGCTCAATTTTTGCCATATATTTTTAAACATGTACACTAAGATTGAAGTTTCATAATCATACATGTTAAGAAATGCAAACTCATTAGACTATCTTAGGAGTTTGCTCATGTGTTAACAGCCAGTACATATAGGAGTACGTTATATAAATTATATATTTTTTAATGTATATTGAAAGTTTCACAAATTACAAAAAACTGGAGCCTTTAGAAAGGCTAAGAACCTATCATCAGCATACAGCACAGAGCTGCAGGTTAAATGACCACAACTTTTCCTTATATAAAATTTTTTTTAAATATTTTCACCAGTTTGACTAGTTAAAAGAGGGCTGATGTCTGAATGTATTGGATTAGACCTTTTCTCAGAGCTTTTGTGTAGGTTTGTTTTGGCAATGGTGAAAGCATATCACTATGAGGTACAAGGAAATGTGAACGGGGTTTAAATGAGTCCATATGATTCTATGTATAGTCAATCATGATTATTGTCTGAAAACTACTTTCGCACTCCTGTGACAGTAAAATGTCTGACAATACACATTTTCAAAGTTGCGAGCCTCAGCTTACACAAAGGAATTATAATTGATCAATATATTTAGCAGATGCATTAGTAACTCACTTCTACAATGTCATTACAATAATTTTTGTAGCATCCATATGTCGTACCATTATTTAAATACATGACACTTTTCCCGCCATTCCACATATTAATAATAAAGTCACTTTCAAGAGCCATTCAAATCAGACTGGATAAAGATGAAATGAAATATCTGACGCTGAGTGTCCAGCATATTGTGATGCCACTTCTGAATTTCTGGACACATAATTACATTGAGTCTGAAAGTTACTAAATACAATTATAATTACATTTTGATTGTGTTATTTTTATTACTCGTTTTAAGGTGAATGGGTGATCATGGTATTAATTAAATTATATTTACCTCTTAGGCAATACAATATGATGCATGAATACTTAACGCATCTTGTTCCTGTACTTATGTTAAGAAATATAGACATTACTAAGGGGACGACAAAACTATAAAGTAGAAAATAAATTAATGTTATTAACTGTGGTAGACTTAGCTTGCATCAACTTACAAATTAAAAATAATGACTTCATCCTTCATGATGACACTTCCGGTGGCCACATTGAATTGTTCTTTACCTTTTGGTGAGGGAGAACAAGCTCACATTAGTGAGAGTATTAGGTATTTATGACTTGTTTCCCCCTATTTCTTGCAACATTTTACACTTTCCAAAGGCGTAGTTTGTAACGAAATTAGATCATTCATAATATACCCATATAGGTATAATTGGGGATATGGCTTACTTAGCTGTCTATTTATGTCTGTGTTTAATTCAACTTCTTTCTTTTATCAGCACTTATATACATGTATATTCTCTATAAATGGGTAAACAAGGATTTTAAATATGTTGTTTTTTCATTTTAAAGATCAGAATGTGTGTGAAAAATCTGCCGAATAAGTCAACCAGTCAAAGGTCAAAAATTGTATTTTCACATCTCTTTTAACAGCTAGTGTCATATCAGGACTGGTCTTTCAGGTTCTTCATCATGTTGCAGTGAGCTGTAACCCACGACAATTGAGATCAAAGTCAAATAAGTGAGTAGGTATCAGTAACATATAACTGTTATAAATTATTTCATGTTTAAGAAAATAGATTGTCTGCATCAATAGTTAACCCTACACTCTTCTTTCTTCTGAAAGCATTAAAGTCATAAGTTGAACTATAGTTTTATTGTAAATAATCATCTAAATCTATTATTTTTTCATGACATCTGTGAACCAAAGTAACTATTTTGATTAAAAAGAAGTCAATATTTTATTGTTCAAAATATATAACAGTAATCGTTTCATAAAAGTATTGTGTTTAAGGGGCAATAGATGAGATATTTTACTCTAATTTATGTAATCTGTAAATTTTATAAAATTAAATAATTATGTTACACACATAAATATATTACACACATACTGATGATGTTGAAAACGCTGTATTTATTTCTTGTCTTTTGTTTTATTCACAATAATTTATTTTCTGTGTTATAATTTTATCATATTTATTTTATCTTAGAACTGCACCCAGATATTATAAGTATTCCATCTATTTATCAGATACATTTGAAACCCACTTTAAGAATGCCATCACTATAGTCTTGGACAATCAATTTATTGTACTATCACTCATATGACACTTTGCCAAATATAAAGAGGGAAGTACTTTTTCAGAAATAATTATCAAAATATGTCAAATGTATAAATACTTCAAGATGACAGAATTTACATTTCTGATCGTGTGAAACATTTTACCTAAATACTAGTATGTTATTTATCATTAATGTTTCCATTTGAAGTTGTGAATTAATTTTCATTAGAATAAAAACATTGACAAAGGAGTGCATTAATGACTAATATTATTATTCTATTTAACACAATTAACAATATGTACATTTTATCCAAATCCTTTACGAAATATTCTTTGTAACTCTTCAGATTTTCTGTTTTTATAAACTATGATTTCATAATTCTTTGAAGATTAAAAAGATGTCTTTATAATAAAAACTGAAGCATGAAATCAGTTTTTATTTATTATATACTTTCAATCTATACTGTTTATTTAGTGACCATCTTTTGCAGTGAAAAGGCCTACATTTTCAAGTATAGATTGAAGCCCCTTATTTCAAAATATATTCCCCATTATTTTTACGTTATTAGACCTTTTGTACACAGCAAGTGCATTGGACATAAGTGACAACCAACTCTTTCATAAGGTTTCTACAAATATTGTTGTTTTATCTGAATATATGTGCAAGGCTACGATGTCAGCCAGAGCCATACAAAGATATATGGGGAGGATACTAAAACACAGAGTTTTCTATATAACTGACATGAAGAACATTACTATGGTTTTATAGTTCTGAAAACAAAACAACATCAATATTTAGTTATATACTTTAGAAATGGTCTGGTTGATAATAAACACACTGTAAGAGATCATCACATGTGTAATTTAAAAAGAAAACAATCAGGTCACACCAATTCAATAGCTTATTGTTACCTCACAAACCAATCGGAGGATTCCAGGAATAGCCATTAGCCAATGAAATTCCCGCAATTGTGGTCACGTGGTTTGAGAGCAGGTTTTCTCCCCCTCTCTCTCGGTCAAGGAACGTCGACAGTTGAATAGAAGGGTTGAGACATCTTAATTCACATGTACCCGTGAATAAAAACATTACTGACTGACAATTGAGAAGGTTTTATATATAAAGGGGATTCACACACACTTATGGTTAAGTAGAGGGTGTTAAAAGTGTATGTGTGCGGGTTGCTTGTGAGTTAAAATCATCTGAACTGTTACAAAGGATTGACATTAAGAAATTCTATATGGTATTTTGTTGGAATTTAATACTACTATATTTTGGTTGACCAAAAGGATATATCTATTAACAAGTAAGTCTAAATACTTCAATTTCAATGTTTTTGTACACTCCCACAATGGGATAAAGTGTTAGTGAATTTAAAATAGTTAACTTGTTTACATCTTAAAATCAAATATTGATTGTTGTGGGCGTTAAAGTTATGTCTAAAGGATGAATGCCCTAGATACAGTTTATCCATACAGTACGAAAGCTAATCTATTTATCTATTTGGGATTTTACGTCGCTTTCAACACTGTACAGGTCATATCACGACGGGTAGTTAGAAGGGTAGAGGAAACCAGTACATACAGTTCGTCAGGGTTCTGTACTGTAAACTGCCGACCAATGGCAAGCAACTACCAACTTTCCCACTTGAGGCCGTGCCGGGAACCTAACCCCGGCCTCAGAGGTGGGAGGTGAGAGTGTTACCAGAAAGCTGATCTAAGGATTTGTTTTAACATTTATTATCTATTTAGTTTCACCTGTCATTAAATTAAAGTGGATATTTCAATATATATCATCTATATATTATTCTTTATTACACAAAAGTTGTACTAAATGACCAGCTAACTTTAAGATTTGTCACCTTTGATATTAATTTAACTGATGAGTACAAATATACTGAATGATATTGTCTATTCTGAAGCAACAAAATTACACTTAAAGATTAATAAAGGACTGTTTAATTTCACTGGTAACAAACTAATGAAGGTACGGTGTAGTTGTTTCCACAAAATTAACAGGTGAGTCACATGGGCAGTTTTTATAGATACAGAAAACCTATGCAGAGGTGATGGTTATTTGACCCATATATATCCCATCATTCTTCACCAAGTTTGCTGAAAATTTAACTGATCATATTATTATAGACATATGGCCCCTATTATTTTAAGTTCAATGTTTTTGCAATTATTTGCAGATTGTTTAAAATATAAATGGCAAAGTTCAATGATTTGATTTAGTGAGGCTAGAAGTGTAACAATGTGTATGTGGACAACAATCTTAGCCAGGAATGAAAATTTAGCTTTTGTAAGCTTTAGGCATGTTAGATTTAAATTACAATGTGTACATCTTTTTATTTTGTATTTTCAAAGCATGAGCACAATATCTCAGTGTCACACTTACACACCTGAAGCTACTGTAGAGACCTCATAAACTAAGCTTTATGCACAAAAATGGTTAGGGGAGTACCACACATGAGCTCAATTAAAATGTTCCCTCAAGCATTTTCAGATGAAGTGTAAATTATAGGAGCAGGCGATTGGAATGTGGAATTCTAACACGGAAAAATATACCTTCAAATATAGGAAGGAGATGCCACTTTGTAAAGTTGACTTAAAGTAAACTGGACACTTGCAACATAGTCTGAATAAGCCAAGGTGTTTTATTATTATTTAGTAAATTGAGTATCATATTTCTCACTCTTTTATGACATTTTAAATAAAATTTACACTAATATTAGAACACATTGTAGGTATGACCAGCCCCAAAGAACATTGTTTTTTTTTCTAGAAAGCCAACTAGTAATTCAAACCTACCAACAAAATTAGTGAACCTTTTGAAATAACACATCCTTTCACAGATAGTTCAGAAAATGACATAAAAGACTTATAATTACATGTTTCAGTGCGTGATATTTAAAAGAAAGAAAGGGTCTTTTCAAAAAATGTATAACCATGAGCTCATTAAGAGTCTTTGAGACAGTTCTTTAAACACAACCTTCAAGAGAATCAGAGCTCATAAACTGCCATACTTCATTTGATAGCCATCTTTTTAACCCTCTGGCCAGTTTTCTTTACCTCTATGCAAATTATGTGGCGTATGCATACACCTTCAACCATACATACATTCTAAATATTTCATCCAGAATTTTCCAACTAGGAATACGTGTCTTATAAAATGTGAAACATACAAAGGCATAAAAGGAATTCTTCTTCTTAAAAGAAGATATAAAGTATAAGAGATTCTGTGGTAAGATACATATACAAGAAGGGTAAGTCATTAAGTCACTATTCTAAGGTGTGTATTTGTCAAAGCCTTGTTAGAGGTACAGAGGGACTGAAATAGACAGGGGTGAAATGCAGATGTCATAGAGATTCCACCAGGTGCCCAAATGAAAATCTGCATATGGTTAAAACTTAGACTTTAATTATCACGATGCATTGGACTAATTGATTGCTTTCATATGAAATTTATCGGTTTTAGTAGCATACGGGCATTATTAGCTTGGTATAACCAATTTTTTGTTTGTTTTCATTATTGTAAAAACAAGTATATTAGGATAGAATATAGGCACTCAATTTATTACCTAAAAGACTGAATTTATAAGCCATAGATCAGAATATATCCTGAAAGACTATGGTAGATCCAGGTACAAGTTATAAGTTTTTTTGGCATTTTTTTATAACTGACACTTGCCTATTTACGCCTAGGGATTGTGAAGTTATTAACTAGAGGGTATCAAATTTGGTCCATTTTAGGGGGATATAGTTATTACTGAAAGAAAGGTATAACAAATGGCTTTGGCTGGACAATTATTCTATTTACCAGTTTATAGTTGTTTACGTATAGAATTTCAATGCCCATAAAGGAACCCTATTTACATTTAGCAACCCTTACTTTTGAGTGACAGTCACTTTTCGCAAAGAGGCTTAAAGTATGAAGAAAGGATTTAAAATCAAACCTACACAATGAGTATAAGTCTTAAACGTGGTGGACGGACAAAACATCTTCTTTCGTAAATATCTCTGGGGTATATATTGTGAATAACACACAGTTCTATTTAATTATAAATATGAACTATTTATAGTCAAAAAAAGAAAACACACAGTCAATGAAATTGTTTCCCCCTTGTAGTTTACCACTTTATATGTGGCTAGTTTGTTCTATAATTAGCATTTGCTTAGCTCATCTAATGTGTTTAGTTTACATATGGAATCTAATATAGCCAATAGCACAGGTGTTATAAATTGAATATAAATCAACCATATAACATTTAATGGAAACTGGACCTGAGACAATTCAATATGATAAATTTAGCGTGGGTTATTTTTATGAAAAATTAGAGAGGATATTTTTTTAAGTAAGCTTATCTCGCAATAAGCCTGAGTGTTTGTCCAGTACTAATGGGCAGGGAATTAACATACACGAATCAAACTCTTGCATATGACACTAAATATTTAATGGTCAATGCAAAACAAATTCAGGTTTATTTTTCAAATAAAACGGTGACCCCCAAGTCTTTCTTGAAAAAAAAAAGATTATATATGACTAAGGTCAAAGCCTCGGGCTGACAATCCTTTCAACAGATATGATTATATATGGAATGCTAAATTCATTTCAGTTTTGGTATTGTCTTAGTGGAATAATACTCATTGTTAGGATAAGAATATACCTTAAGCTAGCTTCCTATTTGCTAGGATAAGCATAAGTTTCCATTGCAAGATTGGGATGTTTTTATGGTTCTTTTTCTCTTCTACAGGTGTTTGATGTGAATGCAAGACGAAGTTGAGGAGACAAAAAGGAAATACATTTGTCACTTTCAAGAACCCACAAGGCTTGACTTAAACAGGATACAGAAAGTTACTACTCTCATTAAAACAAACGGTTGATGTCACCCCAGACACATTAATAAATCTTAGTGGCTTTCTTCAATAACCCAAAGTCATCCATTTAACCAAACTTGACCATTTAAAACAGGAAATAGGCTTGGCAGAAGTAATATGTTCCAGCCTTCATAAATTTAGAAACATTCAATCACCGTTGAAATTTGGCCTGTGTCTCTGAGGTACAAAGAACAATGCGAAGGAAGATTTGACATAATGAAGACCTGAAAGGATACAGCATTATTCTTGACTAATGGACGTGCAACCCAGGAAAGGGAAGTTGCCTTGATTAGTAAACATTATGGCAATGGCAATTTGACCAGAGGTGTGGATCTAATGCAGCATGGTTGTTATGTTTCCCTTCAAGGGACATAGAACAAATTATATCATGTGTGACTAAAAGGAGTATACATTGTTAGAAAGTGGAGAGTGGCACAATAAGTAAACCTGGTGTAACTGAATCTGGAATACTCTTGTGTAATAACCGTAGACTCTTATTAAAAAAGAGTAGATGGCAATCTGTGCTTGACCATACATTTACACAAGCATCTACACTCTCAAATATAACACAGTGGATAGCAGCAAGTGAGGAAGTAATTAGCCACAGTAATTTGTCTAGCATGGAATTTCTCCTCTGATTGGACTGTTTTATGGGATTTTTTATTATTGTCATCTTGTCACATTACCTGTAAAAAGACACATTAATTAGGCCACATAGGAAAGAAGAAACTGGACACTGCTGTTACTTTGTGGGGCTTTACTTTCGTGGACTAAGAGCCCAGAGGTTTATGTCTAGAATTACACATCCCTTTACACAGTAGAAGCCACAATGGGAGCCTCTATTACTGCAGAAAGGTTTGTCTTATGGATTTGTATGAGCTGCTTCTGTGCAGTTGCATTAGGACAAGAGCCCCGTCTGTACAGAATCACAGAGCATGATGAAAATACATTTATTGCTAATTTGGAGATAGATTTTGAATTGGCGGATGAATACACCACTGAGGAGATCAATAGGCTGAGTTTTGTGTTTCTTGAAGATGAACAAGAATTGTCAGATCTATTTAATGTCAATGGAGGTGTTCTACAGGTCAAATCACCCATAGACAGGGAAAATATTTGCCCCCAGTTAGAGTCATGTGTCATAGATTTAGATATTAAAATTGAACCTTTGGAGTTTTACAAATTGCTCAAGGTTCAGGTTGAAGTAAAAGATGTCAATGACAATGCACCACAGTTCAATGAAGGCTTGGCTCTGGCATTAAATATTAGTGAATCGGTGAGAGAAGGGACAACATTAATACTCCCTCAGGCTATGGATTCAGACAGTCCCACTTATGGAACCAAGAGCTATGAAATCTCACCCTTGTCTGACACCTTTAGTCTCCTCCAGGATACCTCTTCACCAAATGCCCTGGAGCCCAAGCTGAAAGTAGACAAAGAACTGGATAGAGAGAATAGGGATTTATATGAATTCACGCTAACAGCATTTGATGGAGGTAATCCTCCTAAATCCTCCTCTATTAATATAAGCATTCATGTTCTTGATAGCAATGACAATTCTCCAATCTTCAACCCAGAATACTATGCTAAAACAATTAAGGAAGATATCCCATCGGGTTCCTCTGTTATCAAGGTGACTGCACAGGACAAAGACACTGGCATCAATGGTGTAGTCAAGTATAGCTTTGATAGCAAAACAGCTGACCAACATGGCCACCTTTTCACAATCGACCAAACCAGTGGTGTGATTTATGTCAAACATGATTTGGATTATGAGACAACAAAACAGCACCTATTGACTGTTGTAGCCAAGGACACTAACCCTACTGATAGTGGAGGCTTAGCCAGGGTGAATCTCACCTTGAAAGACGTAAATGACAACAGACCAACGGTTACGCTCAGAGATGTCGAGGAAGGAAGCAGTCTAGAAGTATCTGAACACTCACCAATTGGAACATTTGTCGGTCATGTAAGTGTTGAAGATCTGGACTCTGGTGATAATGGAAAATTTGACTGTGTCATTGACAAAAGTGAATTCTACCTGGAGAGCCTTTATGCCACAGATTTCAAGCTGATCACGACTGAACAGTTGGACAGAGAAATTCAATCAGGTTATACAATCCAAATGACTTGTCAAGACAGAGGAAATCCCGCTCTTCAGTCCAGCAAACTAATACCTGTTAGGGTAACTGATATTAATGACAAGAAGCCCAAGTTTACCACATCTACCTTTGTGGGAAATGCATTAGAAAGTATTTCAGTGGGTGCTTACATCATGCGTGTCACTGCCACTGACTCAGATATTGGTATCAATGCTGAGATCCAATACAGTATTGAAGGTGTTTACAAAGACTTTTTTGCTATTGATATGAACACTGGTAATATTAGCTCCAAAGTACCATTAGATTATGAAAGAGAAGACAGGGTGCAGTTTGTTGTCATGGCAACGGATAAAGGATCACCTCCCTTGTCCTCCACTGCCACAGTCATTATAGATGTTATTGATGAAGATGATAATGTACCCGTTTTCACCCCAACTGAATTTGAGTTTGATGTTCCAGAAATGGAACTACCTAGTACTCAAGTGGGTAAAGTGATAGCTGAAGATGACGATTCGGATGCATTCAGTCACTTCACTTATGGCATCGAGGAAAACAAATATTTTACAATTGACCCATACTCAGGGATGATGTACACAAAGCTGAAGATTGATCGTGAGGCTACTCCGGCATTTAGGATTCGAGTGTTTGCCATTAGCACTACATTTAATCCATCTACAAGCACAGCGGCTGTTACAGTAAATGTACTGGATAAGAATGACAATGATCCCATTATAACGTTCCCTTCACCACAGAACAATACTATACACATCCCTAATACTCTAACAAGAGGAGAGATTGTCACCTACATCCATGCAGATGACAATGATATTGGACAAAATGCTCACCTCACTTATAGCATAGTTGCAGGTAACCAAGAGGACTTTTTCTTGATAGATAGCAATCTAGGGGCCATCTTAGTGCATCAGTCATTGCAGTCAATGGAAACTAAGGCTTTTGGAATTGTGATCAAAGTCACTGATAATGGGCTTCCACCAAGGACAACAGAAGCCTATTTAAACATCATTGTCAACAAATCCCTGACCTCTGGAGATGAAATGATTGACAGAACCAATCTGAGTATTGTAATAGGAATAGCTTGTGCATCTGCAATAATCATCATTATTCTTCTCATAGCTATATTAGTTATAATTATTCAAAAGAGGAGGCACAGGCTCAGTAAACTAATCTACAACTATGCACCTAAGGTCATGGACAGGAAGAGTTACCTAACCAATCAGAATTCAGAAATCAAGACATGCAGTAGCCAGGGTACACATGTACCTTCAAAAGGAAGTAGAGATGATCCAGATGGTGGCTTCACCAACCTGGCTTTAGAAAATGAGCATCAATTACCGGGTGTCCATGGAACTAAGGTTTGTAACTTGTTCATCTTTATTGTCAGATTTTCAGACGTAACACTATTCAAAATTACACACTTAGCTAAAGGATACAGACAAAATGATCCCTTTTAAATCTTCCTACTTTCTACTCAAGTGAATATTTCATTGAAGATATTTTTTTTCAACTTATCCACCAGTGAAATGCCCATAACCTCCTTTATATGTGCCTTATGATTTAGGTTATGTGTTTATGCAAAATCAACGCTAGTTTTTCCCTTACTTTTGATAATATTGCATAGATATGTCATGCAGTAATTATTCTGAGATGATGTCATATGACATCATATGCCATTCTTTGTAACCTACCTGTAAGAATTCCATTATTTCAAGGTGTCATTTATATGGACTGGTCTATAACTGAGACAGTGACTTCATGTAATGACCCTTTAAAAAAACTGGGTTTGGAGAAACACTTGAATCCAAGGAATTAGGTTATAATACCTTAATACAGCCTTGCCATAAACATTAGCGCCCCAATAGATTCAAAAGATGGTCATGGGTTATATTTTTATGCAAAAGTCAATGGGGCTAAGCTTTATTGGGTTTTTAAAAAGTTCCCTGTGACTTAAGCCACTGCATGCACTAAATGCCATTATTATCAATCTGTCATTCATTGGGTGACAGATAGAATCCCCATTAAGCAGTATACACCTCCTTTCACATGGTAATGCAAAATAAATATGGACACTAGCTATAGCTTTAACTGTTGGAAATATTTTTATTGTGTCCATAGATTCTAGACAATAATAATTATTTGAAGGGCATGCATTAATCAGATAGCTTTTAGTATATGTAATTTAATCCACATGAGTTATTGCTTGCAGTTTTATTTTTCTGCTTAAGTAAACATGAATGAAAATACTCATCTTACTCATTCCAGTGTATTATGTTTTACTCTCAACATAGAGTCTTCTTTTTATGCTAAAACACAAAACCCAGGCCATTATTCTAATAGTTAGTGGCTCATATTTTCAGAATAGAAACCATGTGGTAAATTGGCCTTACAAATCCTTTTGCAAGTAGAGAAGTGGGATTATTTATAGAATGAATTAAGCAGAATGTGCCCACTTTACTTTCAGTTAAACTTCCCAACAAACCAACGCTTGTTAATACAAATATGTCCTGAAAACTAATTAACTGAAGATGCATGCATAATATATAATATGATGGTTTCAAATGCAGAATAATTGGTAGAAAGCATCTTCATTTAAATTTCTTAAATTACCGTTCACATCCCACATGCCAATACTCAAGTATATTGTCCAACCCTCTTTCTATGTTTTTGAACAATATAAGGGTGTCTTTGGTATAATTTGATTAAAAAATAGAGGTGCCTCCCTACTGTTTTAAGAATCTTAAAAAATGTTTATTGTAGTCTTCTACTGGCTCAGTTTGTGATGTCATGGCAACTTAAAGATAATTCAATTCTATTTATTTACTAGATTTAAAGATAAAAGCTGTGGATAACAAATCTTAAAGACAGTCGAAGTAAAGAAAAATATCTGATTTCCTCATTTTTGAATTGCAATGACAGATGATCACACACTTGTTAGTTTTACACAACACACAATACATACAATGTTGCATTAAGCTGGTATGCGACTTGTAAAGTTATAAAGTGCGATGCAATATGTATCGGTCATACCGTAACCTTAGCAGTTGAAAAATGACATAAATCCCATAATTTTTACTTTACTTCCAATAAATCTAAAATTAAAGCCTGCACCAGGCTAGCCTTTATTTTCTTCTTCAATATTCCACAGAGAGGGGTTTTGGGAGTCAAGGTGGGATAAGTACAGAGATGTGAGATGTCTCTTTTATCCTCAAACACTTTATTAGCACCTTTCAATTCATTGAGCTATTCCTGCATCTCTTCAGGACATTTTCAAATTAAGAACTGTTTACGTGTATGTCTACAAAAAAGAGGGGAAAAACAGCCATCCCTCCTTCTTTCTCCCAATTTCTTTAGCTGAGCTGTTGCCTGTCTTCCTTCTGTTGTATGTATACCATTACTTTCAAAGACCTATCAAAATGCCATAATGTGTTTTGAATTTAGACTTTCCGTGAATTTCAAAATTGCATGAAATAGCTATTGGAATTCCACAAACAAAAAAGAAAGCCAAATTGAAGGTGAAGGATCATAAAAAATGTGTCATAAAAACTTCAGCATTAAGGGGAGGAAAGAAGGGTGCTTAAGGTCACGTGATGTGATAATTGTCTTCTGGGGTTGTGCATGTGGTGTAATTTTAAAGCAATATTGCTACCCTAATGGTGACACCTTAGTGAGATTAAATGTCTGTATTGCATTCGGGATGAGTATTGATAATAATCTACATGGCTTTATCTGACTGCATTATTTCCGCATAAAAGAGATCATAAAGTGTTCTGAGCTAGAGGAAAAAGGACAGCTTGGAAATAAACATTATGCAAATTTTTCCATAATACTTTACCAGTCAAGATTTAGAAATGTTCACCAGACTATTTTGTACATTTGATCTTTTGAAAGCTGGCGGATTCTTTATTCTTGCATTTCTTTATCAAATAAGTACGTACAGTAATAGGTCACACTTCTCCACTGGAATGTTATATCGCCCTACGTTTTGACATGTGGTATATTGTACTGATATTAGTTATTTATTTATTTGGGGTTTTACGTCACTTTCAACACTATATAGGTCATATCACGACGGGTAGTTGGAAGGGCAGAGGAAACCAGTACATATACAGTTCGCTAGGGTTCTGTACTGTAAACTGCCGACCAACGGCAAGCATCTACCAGCTTTCCCACATAAGTCCTTGATGGGGATCGAACCCCGGCCTCAGAGGTGGGAGGCGAGAGTGTTACCATTCTGCCACCGTGGCCCCCTGTACTGATATTAGATTCACATGTTTATAATTTGTCTGCCTCTGCACAGAGTCTTTAAATTAGTATTCCCACTTTCTGTTAATACTTGAATAGGAAAATGTGACCTCTCCAAAGATAAATCCCCACAAATTGATACACAGGCTAAACTAAAAGCTATTTGGATTTAAACTCTGTCTAGATTAGATTAAAATTTTAATTTAAAATGTTCTCAAGTGATTCTGGTAAACTTGTTGGATTTAAAATCCCCCGAGTTAGATGACACATAAAAAGTAGTTTTTCCTTCTGTATATCTTTTAACTCAGGTAATAGTTTGGTGTATATTTATGTATGTTCTAGGATATCCCAAGATTTGATGGGCGTGAATATGACAGGGACAGCGCATGCTCAGCAGAAACTGATAGTGGAAGGGGATCCAATGATGATTTTAGTCATGAGCATATCAAACAGGCAAATTCCCCGCCAGCCTACAACTCACATCTTCAGTTGGCAGATCCGTCCCGATTACCCAGCAGGCAACAACGGACATCTAGTCAATATAGTGCATCAGACGTGTCACTGGGCAGCAAACAGACAAATCCACTCTATGGTATAGTCCACAAACAGCAGAATAACAGTGGTCCAATGATACATACTCAACATTTAAACTCCGGTGCATATCAAGGGGATGTTAAAAGTAGTCCCGGCTCAGCTTCACAATACAACAGCAGCAGTGATACTAGTATCTTCAGAGACAATCGGCGGAGGGATTTGCTATACAGAGATGTAAACAGTCCTCCATCCCCGGCTGTTTCGGGGGAGCACCGTAGTAAGCATTTATGTGATAAAAACAGTGAACAAAACTTTGTTCTAATCTCAGGACCTTCACCGAGGGGGACAATGCATGAAGTTCATGTTTAGTTAAAACATAACAAAACTCTTTCATTAATAATGTTTGTTTATACATAAGGCTGTAATAGTTTCAACCAGTTACTGTACTATCATTAAATTAACATAATATATGCAATATGTTTGGTTATATGATATCACAGCTGAGTGTTTCTATTTTTATTTAAATATGTTGACACTGTTTGAAAATATTTATAACTTTTATTGATTTCATGCGGAATATTCATACTAAAATATATATGTTGGATCCCAACTTAGGAGTTAGCCCATCTTAAGATGGGTCACCCAAGGATCCTAAGTTGGGATATAGCCCATCTCTGACTCCTAAGTTGGGCTCCAGCATATGTACCATCATTTGGTTAATTCGATAAAATGATACTGCTAATTTCTGTGAGAGAACATAAAAACTTTATGCTCTTGAAACTTCCTAAATTATTTACAGGGAATTGCTTTACTACTAAAGTTATGTGCTACAGTTGTGCTATTATGAAACAACCTTTTAAAGTAAATGTGTATTGTAAAATTTAAAAGCATAGAAGTCTCTTGCATTTTACTTAAAATGATTTCTTTAATCATTTCTAAACCTGATTTAAGCTTGTACTTATTTGTAATATCTGCATGCTTATGTAATGGATACTAATACAACTGTTTTGGTTAAGGTATGATGTGAATGTCCACAAAAGGGTCTCAGTACTTTCTACATGAATTTCTATTATACCTAAACTAATTTGTTCTTTGACATGGCTGTTTCATGCATAACTGCATCTAATGCATTTATATTGTATAAATTTTCTACCAATCTGATATAAATAGACACCGATGACGCATGTCCACATGTCTTGTAATTCTAGTGTCAAATAATTCTGCTTTATATGACTTGGCAGTATCTGTTTATAGACTTATAGTTCTTTGTATACCTTTTTATTTTGTAAACTTGGCAAAATAAAATTTTGCTTGAATGATTTTCTGTTTCTTATTTATGTCAGAAGTACAATACCTACATTAGGAGTCCTTTTGCAGGTAAAAAGTATCTTGAATAATTCAGTTATTATGTTGGACTGCAGATGTCAGAAATAACAAAGCTTTACTGTTTTTTCCTTCTTTCTTTTGGTTAGCAACACTGTCTTATTCAACCCCTAAGGGTTCAAACAAAGACAGCCAATCCTACCCCGACACCCGAGGGATTTTACCTTCTAAAAGGGGGATTTTGTCTACTTATTACCCCCCTGTGGATCATATAATGACAAGCCACACTTACAACTGTCCCTTGACAGTTCCAGTCTACCTTTGTGTTGCATCTGTTGTTGAGTAAATCTAGCCAAGATTAAGGCTCATAATTTATCATAACTTTGGAAGCTGTCCGTTGATTGATTGATTAAATCATCTATTTATTAAAATTGGTTAATTGATTTATTTTATAGATCAGTAAATCAGTTGAATGAGCGAGGGGTCATTTAGATAAAATAACATGATATTGCATAAAGTACATTGTTTTGGCCATTTCACTAAGTGGGTTAAACGACATAGACAGATTAAAATTTAAACTTAGTATGCATTATATCTCTAAAATTGATATAAGATATTGTTATATTGGTATGTGTCATATATAAAAAAAATATTTTGAGCCAGACATTACTCCATAATAAGCTGCTTTTCATTTCATAATCATTGACGTTATCACACTTTCAGCCTAGCAGTGCAAGCTGTTCATTGTTACAACACATATTTCACTCCTTCCTCGTGATAAGGTCTCACCTCTCTGTGGTGACGTAAATTCTGGGTTTATTTTCAATAGCATTTGTCCTGTCAACGTTTTTGTAATTTGAAGTAGGTTCCACGGCTCACTTAATAAACAAAAGCTTTGTGGAGATCATGTTTTATACGGCTTATTTATAGCGTTGTAATTCTACATTCCTAATCTAACAATTCTGATTCTTTCAGTTTGATGCCACTTTTGATTGAGGAGAGACTATCAAACCTAATCTTGAATTGTATAATTTACAATCACAATATACTGAAAAGAGGTCTATTCTTACAATCACCCTCATGTCGTTTTTCTTTAGAGACTGAGAAAGGCTACTATTTACCTCTTCAGAAGCTTTGATGTGACTGATTATCTTTAATAATTAAAAACTACAGTATTTGGGCAACCCTGTGTGTTAGTAGCTGTCAATATGTATTCATATGGCTCCCAAATGCCAGGTTATAGTAACAAATAGGTGTCAAGGGTGACAGAAACTTATTTATTCATCTTTTGTATTGTTCTTTTTATGCATATCCTTCCCAGTGGTCTTAATTCTGACTCTGAAACAGGACTAGCACCTAGAAATCCAATGGGGATTAATGTAGTGTCAATAATCAATTATTCAATTCTTTTGTTGGATTATTGACATAGACTGATTGAATAAGGATATTTGAAAGAGAAATACTACTATAGCTATTTAGTTTGACATTATCGCTATTGCATGCAAAGTACATCAGATTTTTTAATAAAATTTAGTTTAATTAATATTATACAAGAAAATGTGTAATTTACGATATACAAAGCAAACATGTATGTTAACATTTGCAAGCAGTAATATAATACTAGCCTCTGTTCCACTATCAAGGACTGTTCGTGAGAGACCCTGGATCTAATATCCGGGAAAATCCCCCACTGTGTCTGGATAGACTCCTGCTATAATCGACTGATCTATAAGATAAAAGCAAATACAGGAAATGTTTGAAAAATGCTCATGACAGTCCTGGGTGCAAAGACCCCTGGTATTTTGAGATTAAGTTTTTCTTTTTCAAATCTTCAATTTTTTGCTTGAAAATATTTTCAAAGGTATTAAAGATATTCCCCCAAAATAGTTCTGTAAGATTCTGAATAAAAATTGTCATGGACTGCAAAGGTCACCAATGATAACACACTGGGTAACCAAATCATCAGGAACATTCGGGCACCATTTTACTTTGGGACTTTTTTGGATCCCGATTTTAATACACAGACAGCCCCTCAAAACAACCCGGATGATGCCAGATGTATAAGATAAGTATAAGATAGCCCTGGTAGACCTATAAGGATGATCCTGGACTGCCAAAATCGGGATTGCTCCCGGATTATCTTGACTGTGGAACTGTTATGAAGGTTACAACTGAAAAAAGCCATAAAACAACAGTGCAGACATATCATGCCTTGTCTAATATACTGCTTTACTGTCCATTATCTTCCAAGGTAGAGGATACTCAGTGTGCTAACTAACAAGACAAAGGGCAAAATAACAGTTGAGGGATATTCTAGGTTGAACAATCCAGGGTTGTGGGAGTGAACAAGTTAAATATACTTTGTGCAGAAAGTTAGTTTAAATGGGGTAAGTCTTTAGATGCTTCATAAAAGATGTTACAAGACATCTGCTTCTTACAGGAAGAGACGGGAAGAGTTCCAGAATGTAGATGTATAATGGCTGAAATACCTAGAAAAGTGTTTGTTGGATTTATGAACTTTATAATCCAAAACAGGCAACTTGAAGAAACTCTAATTTTGACCAGGCGTGTATGATATATCTAGATGAGGTATACGGAGTGAGTTTTTCATTGAGATATACTGGCTTTTCATATTTAAGAACGTTGTATGTGACCAACTCTGTTTTGAACTCTATGTTTTACTGGATGCCATGGGTTTTCTCAATTGTGGGGTAATGTGCGGAAAATGGATGATCATGTGACTTCTCTACAGGGTGATTTTGAACATGTTGAGGTCCCCTGACATTTGTTGCCACACATATCAACTTGCTTATTCGAAAATAAAGTGAGGGGTACTCAGTTTGTAAAGTGGGTAATATACTTGCCTCTCGTCTCTTAAGTTGGTGGATTAAAACTCAGAATTGATCTTATGTGGGAAAGTTGGTAGTTACTTTCCCATATAAGATCATAAGGCCAGGCAGTTTACAGTGTAGAATCTTGACCAACTAGTATGTGCTGATTTCCTCTGCCCATAAAGCTACCCATCACAAAGTAACCGATACAATGTGTTAAAAGCAACTTTAGATCGAAATAAATCAAAACAAATCAAATCCTAATTAAAGGGTGATGTTAACGCCTAGAGATACTATTTTTTTCTTATATGTTAAGGATTTGTATTTTTTATTTTCCACAATTTAACAATGAACAAAGTCACAGATTTTCTATTGCCAACAAATATTAACATTCTCAGTTATTTCAAGACTCTATCAGAATATCTCTTAATATCCCGTTTGACCTTAGTAACAGATGCTAGTTTCAATTTTAGTCTCATAACCTTTCTCAAACTATAATTAGCTTAAAAAGTACAGCTTAAATATTTATTCAGTCAGGCTTTGTTTTATATTATTTAGACAATGTAAGCATTATCATTTAAAGTAGTAACTTTTCTTTAAGATTTGCCTTTTTAACTGCATTAAAGTAAATATGATAAAAAGTATAGTTTTGCTAATGGTAGATACAATTTGATACTTAGTTAAAGAGACTGCGCAAGGCTAGCTCTCCTCGGAACAAGCAGGTATGCTCACATAAAATCTGTCATAAAATTGATTTATTGTTTTTTTTCTCTCCTTTGTTTTGCTGAGGAAGCTTAACATTACACAAATGGTTAAGGTAATATCTGATTGGTCTATTTTGAGGCATTTAATTTAGTCAATGCAGAAACATATTCATGTCGTATTGGGAACTGACTTATGTGAAGGAACAGTCTAGCTATAATTTCACTCAATTTTAGTTTGTATCTCAATCATGTAATTTTAGAAATAAGACTTCGTGTAATCAGGTTTTTTCCCCTATCTGCCAGTGTATTTGGTATATAGGGACCAATAAGCCCATTAGGGCTGGGTATTCCACTGGATTGTCACCATTTTATTAATATATAAGCATTATACTGTGTCTCTATAATAAAATAATAAATAAATAATAATTTAACTTTTAATTCACGTATCTAAAATATTGCATCTGTAATTGATCTCAGTAGTAACTGTATGGCTAACTCACTGCATCTACTATTGTAAAAGTTTTAGCTGTTTATTGTAATGAAAGAAATATCCTAATTTGAAATCTTTCTTGACTTGGGAGAACTCAGGGGGTACTGCTGTAATACTTTTTATTAATTAAGTAATGGTCATTGTATAACATTTTAATGTACTGGTCACTCTATTAGCTCAGCTTGGATTTTTATTATCCTCCTCCAGGAGGTTATGTTTTGGATCTTGTCATTTGTCTGCTTGTATTCGTGGAAACTCCAAAACTAATGAACAAATCATACTGAAATATTCATGCGGTTAGGGCCTGACCAGGAGGAAAGATTTGGATCATATTTTGGAAAATCCACAATTTTTCACATTTTTCCATTTTCAATGCATTTTTAATGACTTTGACTCTCTGGCTCACATTACTCTATAAGTAACGAGTGAATCTTCATAATTTTTAGGGGGGGGGGGGGGGGGTAGGGTCTAACTAAAGAAAGAAGTGAGTACATTTTGAGAAAATTCTGGATATAAAAAAATCTGAACTTTTGGAAACAGAGGTATGGAGTTCTGCACTGTTTGGGTGCTTTCTAGTTATATTATGCATTGACCAAAGCACTTCTTACAGATAGAAATACCACCTGACATTTCAGAGTACTTTTTCAGGGCTATAATACATTTTTCCTGAATTTGGAAACCCCAAAATTACTTTTCAATCAATTATCCAGATTGGCCATTGAGGGCATTTCATCTTCTGAATCTGAGCCACTATAACGCTTGGATGGTTGGCCTACCAGTGAAGTCCAAGTTTCACCTATCTGTTGCGTAACTTTAGTCATAGCAGTGATGTTCTGCTGTATTTTATTGAGTGTAGTCACATTGATAGCGTTCATTTTGTGGGTAGACATACCTTTAACATAGTCTGTGTGGGTAGTCATACCCTGATAATGGGCAGTCATACCCTCAAAATCAGCTCCATGGGTAGATATACCCTGATCCTCAGCCCTTCGGGTAGATTTTCCCTGTTCATTGGATGCAGCACCTGGAATCGAATAGAGATCTAGATCCATGTTTATTGGTGAAAGAGCTCTATACAAACACACTAAGTATGTACTTAAGTTCGAAGGATATGCAAGCCTGCATCTCTGGTAATTCTGGAGTGGTTGTGTGTGTAGTGAGATAGAACAAGCGTTTGAATACATGGCCCACTTCAGGGGCCTCAGCGATGTAGTTTGTAACAAACTCGCCTCCCACGTCTAAGGTTGGAGGATTGAATCCCAGACCTGACCTTTTGTGAGAAAGTTGGTAGTTGCTTACAGATGCCAAGAAGTGTAAAATGCAGAAACTTGACCAATTAGTATGTACTGGTTTATTCTACCCTTAAACTATCCATCGTGACATAACCTATACAATGTGTTACGAGTGATATTAAACTGAAATACATCAAATCATATTCTACTTCATTATTTTGATCATTTGGGGGCAAGTGTCATTTTCTAGCAGTAGCAGTTTTGTTATAGTTCATTTTGTAATATATATGAGATATGACCATACATGTGTACATATAACAGTTATTTTGTCACACAAGTAAAATTTGAAATACCACCACTACATAAATATTGACCAACAATAGATATATTTTAGCACAAAAATTGCGAGCGATAGTTACTTGAGAGGTTTAATTGTGCAAAAAAATTATTGTTTATGTTTATCATAAATACTTCACAATGTGAATTTAATTTACAATAACTTAAATGCCATAGCCTTAACAAACCTTAATATAATGAAACCATGTTATGCATTCCATTTGTTTCAACCTGCAGTCACAACTATATTGTCATAGTTTATGAATATGAAATATTATTACACGAAGAGTCAATTTTAATTTAGGTCAAGTGCCAATAAATTAAAACAAATATAAGCTGGCCTTAAATTAAAGCCCATAAAATCTCATTGAACATCTGCTGATTTTGGCTCTTTGTGGGAAATCATTTCAGAACATACTTAGGTAACATCTTCACAATACTGCCACCCCTTCATGCGTTTCACCCCAGCAGATAACCCCACATACCCTCATATAGCCCTTACAACCCCATGTCCCACCCACCCCCTCCCCCACTTGACCCTAATGAGAGGGGCTGGGTTAAAATAGGAAGTGACGTCACACTGGGCACTTGTAAATTCAACACGTGTTATGTCTTGTGATAACTAAATTGGCCTCGTGGAAATGGAATCTCTCCATAGGAGACTGGAAGTTGGTTTTTGATTTTACCTTCAAAAGGCACATAATGTTTGGAAGCTGTCAATTCCCAAATGTGTCTTATTTAGAAAAAGAAACTGTCAGAGGTAGGATGTGAGCAGTGTGTGTGGATGTACATCAAATAGAAAAATTGTCCATGTGATCAATATTCGAATATTAAAAAAAATTCAAACTTATACAATCCTATCCCAAAGAATGAGTATTATGTTGTTTTGTTGGGGCTTTTTTCAAAGATCTATTTCTGCTTGGCCAGTTTTGGAATCACAATGTATGTAACACATCTTAAAGTACGGAATCGCAAGGTATATAACAGACATTAAAGTACTCTTCCTGTTCTGATACAACCCTTTTCCAGTGGGTATACACTTTGAAGGGGCACTTGCAAATGTATTATTCACCATGTTGAACACGATGGGTCATTGTTCGCCTGAAATTGTGCAAAAAGATCAGTATCCACAGTTCGGGGCACCAAATAATATGAGAACTTCAAATTTTAACTTTACATTCCTGTTTTAACTGTTACATTTTTATGCAACAGAATTGAACAGAAGCAGACACATTTGGAAGTTACTTCGTATTTGAAATGTCCACGAAAATAAAAATTTAACTTTTCAAAAAGGAGCAAAATGCATTCATAGTAAGAATGGCCAAGGAACATAAACAATTATTGCCCATGCTCCAATTCCTTGTATTTAGAGGTGGCATGTAGTGGGTAATAAGCCGGGAAACATGAATACAATAGGAGTATATATTAGTGTGACTCGAGTTTGAGTCCACCTCCTGGGAACATGTAGGATTCACCGTTGACGTCTCTCGATATAACCCTACCTGTTTAAAGGGACGCAAAGCACTAATTTTGTCCTTTGATCTAAAGCATTTGCAACAGTAGATCAGTCCATACATTGCTAAGGTACAGGAGAGTAAACAGACACCAAGCAGTTATGAACAAGCTGCCCTGTAACATAAACATCTCACAGTATACATTGCAGATAAAAAGTTTTTAGTCAATGGCAAAATACTATTTAATCATAAACACGTCATGTGACGAGATTTTGCAAATGGGCGACTGACACTCTATTATAACTGGTTTTGTTATTTCACAGTTATAACAATCACTCAAGAATAAACAATATTTACTATGGTTTTAGTATATTTGTAGCTGGTTAGAATTAGGAAAAACTTTCCAATGTATTGCTATTAAAAACATGTTAACCATCCTACATAACCAATACCGTCATGAATTTAATTTGGAAAATTTGTGTACTTTTTTCTGAACAAAAGCTGGACCGGTCTGGTCAACAAGATTGTTTAGGTAACTGGTCTGATAATCATAAAGCGGATTAGCCAAAGATTAGCAGCAGTCTCTGCTTAAGTCATCAATTATTAGATTTCGGGCTCTTCCCGAAATACAGTGGACTTTGTATAACTTCGCTTCCTGGTTTTCTCCACTGGTGAAAGTGTACATTGCAACAAATACAGCTTGTTAACATCTAGGTGGCAAGCTTCGTATATTAATTGATTAAAAATAGTCATATATTCAGTTAAATATTGATAAGGTAAGTAAACCTCCCTACAAAAGAGTAGGCCATCATTACTTTGCTCAAAGGAGGTCTGCGAAATAAAGAGAAAATATCATTTAGTTGCATTTTTATTGGACTTACCCAGAGACAGCAATAGACAATAATTCAGAAACATATATACCACAATAATACCCAACACACCAGAGGGCTATAAATGTGTATTATCTGTCATCTATATGTCCTCTCATTTACACAAAGAACGATATTACAAGATCAGAGAGATTTCGGTTGTTTTGATAACTTCTATAACTTTCTTTGATAAAACAGTTCTTGTACCCTTTGGCTTAATTGTTTATTCTGTATTCATTGTGTCCTTTAGGCTCATGTCTAATTTCTCCGTTAAGGTGCACCAATATCCATCCACCACTCTTTGAAACTGTAGAGCAGGGACGCGGGGGCATCCAATGTGGAGCATAATCATTTCAGGGGCCTTATTTACTCGTGGACTGCCATTTTCTATTCTTAAAATACTTTTATTTTGAAAATGCATTAACTCTCACCCACGTGTAGTGATTAAAGAAAACAAAAAACTTCTTCTGCTTAAGATCATCCATCCAGATCAGGATTAACTCTGGACAAACCAAGCCATGAGTAGAAACCATCTTTTATGAAAAGATAATCCCCAATCCGATAGTTTTTGAGTTACACATGTAGATACTGCCCCAAAAAAATGATTCATGATTCCAGATTCATGACCCAGATCCTGACCATCTTTATGGAGGGCAGAGCCACAGTTACACAAAATAAGACCCAAATCTGATGAAGAGGTTTGCAGTTATGGGCACAGACAGACAGACATACAGACAGACAGACAAACAGACCAATAGAAAGCATTCCCACTCTCTCCTTTAGGATGGGAGTAGTGAGGGTAAATATGTATAAATCCACTTTCAACAAGGATCAGTCACTTCCCTGTCCTATTTGGTTTTCCCCTTTCAATCAAGTGCATCCTCAGAATGTTTCCGTTTACCCAGAGATGTGTGAAACCCCCATAATTTCGTTCATATATTGTATTAGTTATATCTTATTCAATCCCTGTCTTCTCCTGTGTCTTGCTCTGCTAACAATAACAAACCCCTCTAGTATTACACTAAATAGAACAGGTGTGGACAAAAGGGCTTGGGTTTTGTAATCTTTCAGAGAGGCAAATTGACTTAAAGCCAAAAGTCAATGCAATGTTTACAAATATCAATTCAGTTCAATAACTGGATTTATCTAGTACAATGTACCTTAGTAGGTTTGATCCACCATATTTCCAACCTTATATGTTTTAATAGTAAAGATTGTCGATGTAATAATGTGTAACTTCATGTTTATATCAGAAATATACATAATTTCGATCTTTTTGCTTGTAATAATTCTTTGATATTTCAGGTATTCACCATTAGAACTTAGTAAGACTCAAGCACAGGATACAAACATTTCAAGCCTATCAAATGCTTTACGTAAAATCTGATCTCTACGTTGTAACCTTAAATATGGATGCATCTTGTTAGCTAGATCTTTGAGAGTTTATTTTCTGTACCAAAAGTGCCAATGGGGGAGGACACCTTCTTCTTCCTAATGTGTCTCAATGTAAACACGTGTTTTGATGACACAAACTCTGTCTTCAGGCAGTTTGTTAGCATTTATTTCTTTTTTCTGTTAACAGTTCTTGACAATCCTATTGTGTGTCTACCTAACACCATTAGATATGTGCCCTCTTCACACTTGAGGCCTACCTCAGTGCTGCCATATAACCTTACCATATTAAAATTTACCATTTGGTGTGAACACAAAGTCTTAGTTATTTCTTTATTATCCCAAGTGTTAAATAATGTCATATTAACAGAGGGTAGTCTTATTGTTGGGTATATTTTTGTATCAGTTAAACCTCTGTTATTTCCACATAAAAATAAATTTTAATTTTAACAACTGCAACCAAAAATAGTAACTAAGCTTTACAGTTTGATTAATTTCGGAAATCAGAATATAAAATACCAGTTTAATAATTAGATTGATATCAGCGGGTACGACTTGACTCAAATTTCAATACAACATACACGAAGTAAATACAAAAGCTTCATCTCGAGATCGCGCAGATCGGTAGTTCGCGCCCAACAGAGGTAAAGTATTTTCTTTAATTTAAAGTAATATGTGACTTTCTTGTAACACTATATGTTTCTGTCACCTGTTAGTTTCCAATATACTTAGCTAGTAATGTCACTTAGTGGCTTTTGTTTGTCACAAAAAAATTTTGAATTAAATATATAAACTATATTTATTGGTCTAACAAAAACAATAATTAAATCTCCCCTGGTTCACTACTTTAGGAATGACATTTCTATCGTCATAGTAGTGACACTGATTTCCACATTGTTTACATTATATGTGGTAAATTGTGAAACCTGAGTCTGCAAAAAACCACCAATTTAATCGCCCATACTGAGTAACCATCTGAGTAAATTTGCCCAAAGGATTCTATATCCCTTCTTAACAGTAAGTAGACACCTTCAAAAGAAGCTGATGTCTAAATATTATCTTAAGAAATTCAATGCCTATTGGTAGTAATCACTGAAGATACCGTAGATTACTTAATAAACACTAAGGTGGTGTTTATTGCACAATGGGCTTGACATTTTTAGTTATGAATAAAGCTTACAATTTTACACTATAATTCATTAAGATTTTATCAAAGATATTATGACTTACTAATGTGGCTGTACTGTTAAAAATAATTTGTGAGGGAACAAATTAATAATATAGCAATGAAAATTCCTGTTTAGCCTATACATAAATGTTGGGGCTTTCGTGGTTGGGTGATTCAAGTTAGGCATATCATTACTTAACTCCTGCATCTATGGTTGTGGGTTCTTATTGAAAATTTAACATCAGTGAGAAAGAAAATTTCTATTGATATTACGAGCTTAAAACTCCCATGTGCAGGCTGTGGGTGAAATGTAACATTACTGCAAGACCTTCTAATTATACAGCAGATGTCTGTTGTATTACACAAATAATAATATTCATTCTCCAAATGACAAAATGGGCAGCCTGATTTCATGTGGGCACTTGTTATTGGGTTGGTTATTTGAATTGGTGAGTGTACGGTAATCAATTGAAAGTGTTGAGTTGATATGAAGAAGACTCCCTAAGGTGTTCAAAAGAGGGTTAATCTGCTGTTAGTCTGTCATTTGTATCCTCTCTTTTTGAAATTAAACACATGGTTTGGATTGCATAATTTGCTGTAATAAATTCTGGTCATATCACACGCCTATGGGATTACATATTCTCCTTTATTTTCGTCGATGTGGTACTGAGTAAGTTTCAAAAGAAATAAAGTTTACACAAAAATAAAAATTGAAATAAATATACACAATCCCAAACATACTTTGTGATTTTGTGCTTAAATGTTTTCAGAACAATTGAGTTTACTGGTATTTGTATACATGATTGAAGATTACCTTATCTATAAAATGTTTTGATATGTGCTGTAACAAACCATATCTAAATTTGCCAGTTAATATTTCCATTTGAACATTGTTTTTATATGTTAACAAATTTAGGAGGACCTTTTAACTCTTTCAATCTTAGTCCCTGTAGCTTTGACGTTACAGTTCTTGACTCAGAAGAGGGAATTAAGGTACAGACACTTTTTGAGGTGTTCCACTATTGTGATCCAATGGTAAACCTAATTTCTGATTGGAAAAAAATAAAACAATTCACGATCAATAGGATTAATTTGAGATAGGTTTAAGATAGGGTCCAATTTTTTACCGACAACATTCCAATAGATGATGTAATTGCTCCAAGAAGTATTCTGATAGGCTCCCGATAGATTTGCCATAGTTTCCCGATCAATCCAGTTGTTTGAGAAGATATGTTGTGAGGATCCTCTGATTAATGCACAAGAGTTATCAGGGCTTGGTGAAACAACTTATCTTTATAAATTACAACAGTTTGGAACAACTTGTAAGTCTTATGTTTTCTTTTGTCTTATGAGACTTATCTTTTCGGTCATGAGATTTACCTTTTACCTGGGAAGACACCACGTCTTCTGTCAGTTTAATTTTCCCGCCTTTTTTCAACTGGAGTCATAAACTTGGGAAGTCTTGCAGTAAGTCTTCAAAATAGACCAGATGTATATGTTACTTGCCGTTTCAAAACCTTTGGCCGTTTCGAAACGGCCATGGCCGTTTTGATACCTTTGCAAGGTTTAGAAATGGCTTGGCCGTTTTGAAACGGCCAACTATTCCTCTTGGCCGTTTTGATACTTCACCAGTTTGACATTGGGAGACAGGTTTGTTCTGTTGCTTTTAAGTATAACAGTTGTTATACAATAAAAACTTATATGTTTATTAGAACTTCATTTGGTTTATTGTGAAACATATTCTTGGCTGGAAGAAAAATGATAAAAATTTTGTAAATATGTTTTATATTTAAACAATATAGATTAACTATTTAATTTCAACTTTTTGTTTAAAGAAATCTTTTCAAGTAAAAGAACACAATTGAAGATCACAGGTCAACTGTAGCTACTCCCAGACCTAATTCAAAGAATCCACAGCAAAATAAATTACATTTTATACATACACATGCTATAGAAATATTTAGAAATCAGGTGAGGTTTCAAAACGGCCAGGTTATTGATTTGGCCATTTTGAAACCAGGTTTTGAACTGGCCAGGCCGTTTCAAAACCCAGGAAGGTTTCAAAATGGCCAAGTAAATAATTTGGCCGTTTCGAAACGGCCAGGGTTTCAAAACGGCCAGGAACATATATATCTCTAATACATTCTACACATGAACTGCCGACGTATATAAGCTTAATTACAGATATAACCACTCTACAGCTATGCAAACAGTTCAAAGTGTATTTACTAATAAGTTTAGCTTGAGCAACTGTCTTCAACTCTTAGAGGTGGTAGCTAACAATAATGCTTCTACTTACAGACCACAAATGCTGGGAGGGAAATGTGTCAGAGCCAACAAATTAGAGGCTTATTAGATATTTTGAATAGGCTGTTGACTATCTCCTCAAGAGGATGGAAATTGGAACTTAGCAAACGGGGCTTTTTTGAGTCGATTAGAATATCTAAACAAGCCATGTTTGAAAAACCCTCAAGCAAAAGGGTCTGTAGGACAAGACGCATCTGTTTGGATTGACAGATTTCCTGCGGTCATGTCAAGGCAATATGAAGACCTTTTGAGTTAAGAGTGGCCCTTAAAGTGCTTTGCTATAAAACTTAGATAAAGACAACTAATATAACTAAAACTAGCTATGCTTGATGTTAATGTACGGTCATTATTAAAACGTATGCTTTATTTGGTTTTAATGTCTTGGGGAGAAAAACAGCTTTACACATGGGGGAATCCAAAAATAATGTTTTGGAGTCTGTCTTCAGTGTTTGCAGTTTTATTGTTGCCATTGACAAAACATATCCAGTGTAATATAACACATTGTATGAAATAACTTTTTGACTGTTTAATAGTGCAGCAAAGTGTTTAGAATAATACCATCATATCATGTTCTTCATTTAGGAGAAATCATGGCAAACAATTCTGATATTACAATGTATCCATTATCAAATGGTCCTCATAGGGCACACAACTATTATTCTTACTACTTGAAACAAATAGGCTTTCAAGTCAAGACACACTTTATGCATATTAACAATATCTCATAGGGTACACATCTACAATATTCTTGTGACAAGACAAAGAGTTATGTTCAAACTAAATAATTAACATTACCCCACAGTGACTGCTTCCCATTTTGCGAAATACTGTCTGGCTTTGGGGCAATAAATCCTAATCTCCAATGCATTATAATTAACTGTTGAAAGACCTGGGAAATAAATTCTAATTAGTGTGAAGTCGGCATAGTTTATATGACATTATGGTTAGGTCACACTTCTCCATACAGTTATCCCATTTGAGTTCTGAAAAGAGATCTTGTACCTGGGTAGAACTTGTTGAAGACTAAGCTGCTCCATATATCCACCCAATCCCCCTTTCATCACCCCTTGGGCGTGTATATTTTCACACAAAGCATAATGACTATGGACAGGTGTTTCAATCATTTAAACAAAGTAGTCTCAAATGCAACATGCATTCCGAGTTATGTAAAATCTTACCTACCCAAATGTGAATACCACTGAATGCATCCCACCAACATACAAAGTGGATGGAACACGGTCTAACTAAAACCAAAGGCAGATGAACCCATTTGGTTGTACCTTATGACCCTAGCACAGAAATATTTTTGCTGAACATTTCCTGCAATCTGTAGAAATTTTAGATGTATGTCTCAGTCTTTTATGTTGGCTTACTGATAGCCCATGTCAGGAAACGTAACATCAGTCGTTTCTATCTGATTAAGGCACAGGTCAGAATGAGTCAGTTTATGGTCTCGTAATGGTAGGATTTCATCATGTTTTGTGTTATGTTAAAGCAACGTGACTGCTGCTTTGTCTCTAGTTTAACTAGCAAGTGATATATGATATCAGGTCCAAACCCTATGACAAACTAAAACTACATTTTAACAACATTAATTAAAGTAGTAAGATTATATTCCATTTAATAATATATTTGATATACCCCATTTCATCACAGACGTTCTAAGAAAGAAAAAGTGTGCAAAACATCATAAATCCATGCTATATTCAAATTTTGCATTGCAAACAATATTTCTTGATTTTCATAGCCCTTTCGACTCAATATTCTACTCACATAACCATTCCCCAATTCAAATCATGCTTTTGAAATCATAGAAATTATTATTGTGTCTTTTCCACAGTACAACTGTGCAAATTATCTGTTGAGCATCGAAAACATACATGCATCCTATGTTTTGTTTAATGTACAAATGATACACTAGAAGCAACATCAGACTATCTATCGTGGATGACTTTGTCACTGGAACTCTGTAGCTTGATCCTTTATTCTCGAGTGACTCTTGATAACACCATAGCGTACTGGAGGTCAGCATAATTGCATTAAACTCAAATTTCAACTATATCTCACACTTCATGTTTTTGAAAATATAAAATATGCTTAAGATTTCCTCAGACAAATATTATGGTAATCCAACTTACATTCACACTATATACAAAAGACATCATTTCAGTAAACAAGTGTACCTAGGTCATGACTTTGACATGGCAACTGGTAGTGTATCACAATTGACACAAGAATATTGCTGGTCACAAAGCAATGGTAAGTTACTGAGGCATGAGAACATACAAAATGTGACACAAAATATATCAATATATGGTATACACGGTATGGTATACACGTGGTACAAAAGATTTGTTGGAGGGATAGAGTGCCTCAGCTTACAGAAGTGAGATAGATTATCATTTAACAGTCCAAAGATAATAAGAATAAATTACAGATGTACATGGTAATGAGGGGATAAATATGAATCTCTTCATAAGAATTTGAATAACAACCATGATGCTGGAATGTACACTCTTCTGAAAGAATATCAACATTTTAGTAGGTTGGTATATTTTCCTATTAACTAAAATAAAAATGAAGAAGATGTGGTGTTTAAACATAATAAGTCTCACTCGCCAACTCGCCAGGGCGTGTTATGGCAAACATCTCGAGTTGTGGCTTCACCAACTTAATCCCTTAAATGTCCAGTGCTGGTCAGGACCCACTCAAGATGTGGTATACATCTCAAGATGTCTGCCACAACTCATCCTCGCAAGTTGGCGCAAGGAACAACTGGAGTTGTTCCCTGCCGCGAGTTGGCGCCCAACATCTGCATCTTCCTGAGTTACAACATCTTATATCTTTAGAAGTTTTTTTTATTTCCAAAGATTCTTCAATATCTTTATTCTGTATTATAGACCAATAGGTATATAAATTGTGGCAATACTGTTCATGATAATCTGTAGTGCAACTTTGAAGTTCCAAAGCCAGGGTAATTAACAAAAACAAAGGTAGCATTAACCTGGCAAACATCACCAATCTCATGTCAGTGTCATCACTGACACCACTGATGTTTCTAAGTATACTATTTCACAGTGACACCCATTCAGAGGTAACCTAGTGTCTACAAACAGGAGGCAACAAATATTTTCAGTAGTTCTCAGTTTAAAAAGAAGCTGTAAGCAAGCTAGTGACCCTATGAGTTGTCGTGGATGTTTTAAGTTAGACAGGCTTTTGGCATCAGCTTTCAGGGTTAAAATGTGATAGATATCTTACTTATTTCCACTTCATAATCATTCAAGATTATAGCAATATTATTTGGCATCATATATTGAATTGTATTTTCTATGTACAAAAATGCAAGACGTATCCAGTTACAATGGCAAACCTAGTCTGTAAGTAGATGATGTTAAAACCCATGTGTGATCTTATAACTCGGAGGTGTCACAGAAGATAAAGATGAAGCCATAGCGATCATGTATTGGTCAGGTCATGCAGGTTTTACTGGTGAGTTTATATAAAGTACAATATCTAGTAAATTAAAACTACAATTATTTGAAACAGATATGTATAAATGAAAGCATAGCAAATTAGCATTTTGGTGCATATAAAACATTATACCAGAGGGGGCGGGGGGGGGGTTGTAGTGATGACACACTAGCCTTCCATCTGTGAGATGGTGGGTTCAAATGGTGGTCATGGTCTTCAGTGCTAAAGCTGTTACATGATTGTTGATTGATGCTCTGCCGCTAAAAACACATTGAGTAACACTCATAAATTGCATTGGTGAACCTTTGGTAAACGCAGGAAAATTTAAATAATCTTTCTGAAGTAAATTTAGTCCTCTTTAAATCTATTTTAACTGTTATTGATGTCTTTGACAAGGCTAAATAGTGCACAACATAATCATAACTGAAAGATATAGATGATATAATTTCCAATTTCTTTTTACTGTATTCAATTGCATAAATGCCTAAATTTATTCAATCACTTTTTGATGAATATTTCTATTGTATTTTAGAAATGACATTAAAATCATCCAGGGATTTTGAAGGAAATGCTTTTATGTTCCAAAATATTGCTTACATTGGTCCGGATATCATGTAGAATATCAGAAACTATATATGTCATTTTTTTTACTATTTTCATTATGAGGCTGCACAGCAACAATAACAGTAGTTTAATGTTTGAAATACCTTGTAGAGAATGTCAGTCTTTAAAGTCAGCTTATACTGGAGGTTTAACAGTAAACTCCTTTTTTGCTTGTCCAAAGTACTCTTTGGAAGAAGATAATTGTTAACCAAGGCCATATAACCTCACTTAAAAAGCCCTTGCCTGTACTACTGGACAAGCACCACAGAGCTCAGCCCCAAACATCTTGGCAAATTGTTACTATGTGGTAGTACATAATTATAGGTTCAGCCTTAGAAGTGAATGATTATGCAGATTAGGTTACTTTCCTATCAGCTGCTACTTTCATGTATGAGAAATACCTCATTCTTATGTAAATATGGACCTGTCAAAAGGAACCGGGGGACAATATTTTAACTGTTACAATATCAGAGACTAACAAAAATACTGTCTTAATTTAAGATAATATTTCAGAGTTAATTTACTTCTTTGATTGATGTAAGATGAACGTAATTTTACAAAATGTTAAATAAATCAGGATGCTTTCTAATTTAGGAAGGGGGGGACCAATAATATTTCAATAGATTTCAGAAACTGTGACAGCAATACCTTTTTAAAAATACAGCCAGTTACTTAAACTTCAAAGGTAGATATCTGGCCGTCAGTTGATATTGCTTATGAAATTTGAGCCGAAGATCATTCAGAATGTTCAAACTCAACACGTGTACACAACTACTAAAGGATATTTGGACTGTTGGTTCATTTAATATTCATTTTTCCCCTGAGTTTAAGGTCACCGCAATGGACTCAATAAAATTAGGGTGAAGCATCAGTAACTAGTAGAAACAATTCCCAGCTAAGAATATTACATGCATTTCTTTGCCAGAAGCTTTATTTTGTAGTCATGGAAATATTCTATAAAATACTATATCTTTATTTTGGTTGGACAAATGATGTCTTCTTTGCTTACCATAAAATAAAGAAACACTAGTGTAAGTATGTACTTCAAAGGACTGATCTGATATGAGGGTGTAAGTATGTTTATGCAAAATATAGCATATCATGGTTTGAAATCAAGTACCTCTTGTCATACATGAGGAGTTAATACGTTGTTTAGAACATGAATATTATTAGATGACTTAACCATTTGTCAACTTGATGAATAGGTTTGGACTAACATTTAAATGCACGCAAAAAACATGGTAATTTTCATCATGTTGCAGTCATAAAGTTTGAACCTGATCCAAGGTACTACGAATAATGGTAATGGAGTCCAAATATCAATCTTATTACTACTCAAGAGTTTGTTTTACACATTTGTCATATAATCTCTATGATCTATTGAACATAGAAGATACTCTGGGGACACTGTGGAAATTAGCCCTCTTTTTATGTATCCCAGAAAATATAGTTTTGTATGTGTAACCGTAAATGAAATTAAAAATAAGTTGTATTTTCTTTATGTAGCTATATAGGCCCGAAATATGAAGATATGCAAAACAATTATGAGCAGTAAAGTATTGAAATTTAGTGGTAAATTCCTAAATTTTAGCTTCATGTAGATCAATTTTATATTTTGTGTGGATTTACTGTATTTTAGGACATACATATATTTTGAATGCATAAAATAAATCAAGAAAACTGTTATATTGATCCTTTTATTTTTTATTCATATTTTTATTCCAGAACAATATTGCATTCTTTTTGAGAGAATTGTGATAAGCTATATCATTACCATTTATTATCACAATTTCATTATCACCAGATAGTGACTGATACGTCGTACAGGCAGGATAGTTCTTATTGTTTTAGTATTTGAAAATATGTGTCAAAAGTATAGCAATTATAACTTGTTTTGCAATATAACTTGAAACCACTCGTAGATCATAGACCTCCCGCGGGGGTGTTTCAAAAAAAAGTCAAGATCATATTTTTGTTTCTAAAATATGATTCCCACAATGTAATTAGTTCTTACCTTTGCCAGGCAGTATCCACATTAACAATGTCAGGCAGATCCAATCATTACTTTTACGACTAGAAGGCCAAAGTCAATGAAATTACATTGAAAATAGGATCTTTGAAAATTCAGGATTTATTTTTTTGTATCCAAAATATGATCCCGATGGTTCCAAAAATTTAATCAATTCTTCCTTTGGCCAAACCCTACCCACATAAACACACACACAAAAAAAAAATCTGAAAGATCCACCAATTACATGAACATTTTGCCAGTGACCAGTCCATATGTTAGGTGAATCCACAAATTACTTGAATTGTTTTGGGATACATCAAAATTTTGTCGGTGACCTTAATTTACAAGTGGTGTTTGATTTAAACGTCCTGATCCAGCTCAGATGGGGAATTCCACTGACATGTTCCAGCCCATGCTAATTTGTCATTTATTTTTCCACAATCAGTTAAATTTCAGATAGATTCAGAATCAATTCTGTTAAAATAAAAAATACGTGGTTTTCTTTCACAGTCTTATAATGTATCTGTATAGAAGGGACTTAGAATATTAAAAATATGATCTGTTCAGAATAGTGCACAATTCATGAAAGTCCAATGAATATAAATAAATGAATGAATTTTAAAAAGTGATCTCTAGGTGTGTGAGCTTCGGGGAGAGCTCAAACTTAACAATCATTTATCCTGGGACATGGAAGTGGATCAACCTTGATGAACATGTAGGATTTTAAGTTTGATTTGAAGGTTGTAAAGAGAGATGGCTGATTGAATGTCATCAGGTAATTTGTGCCATATGCTAGGTGCATCATTGGTGAAGCTATGGCTAAAATGTTTTAAGCGTGAAATCTAGCAAGGCTCACATTTCTATCTTTTTTTATTTTTTTTTTTTGTCTCCGGACTTTCATGAATTGTGGTGTAGTGACCGTCTCAGTTCTAGACCAGCTATGGGATGTATCTGAGTTAGAATTGTTTCGTCAGACTTTCATATATTCTAGTGCACTATTCATTTCTCTGATGGCTGTGCAGCTCACAGATGTAGACCAAAAGACTTTTGGCCTTGTTGGAGTGGTGAATAGATGGACAAAAATATGGAGCCTGTACAACACTGCTAACTTACTTCTCCAGGTATTATTGGAAGACATGAAAATTAGAGGTAGTAGAGACAATGCAGACGTGAAATTAATAGTTACTTACTCTTTTTGTTTCTTCCAAACTAGACTTTAATGTGTGTGGAAAAATATTTTCTCAAAAAATAGCACCACACATGTGTTAATTATAAATTATCAACAAGACAATTAATTAAAGAAATATACTGCAATATAATGTATAAAATAAACCATAAATCTACAACCATCTCTGTATCATGACAGAGTAATTAGTGGAGTATGTCAATGTTTATAAAAGCTTCAGAAAATACGGTGTGAAAAAGGGATACAGGTGGATATAAATGATATGTTTCAACTTTGAAAGGAAAAAAAGTAATAAACTCTTATTAATTAAGACATTAGCTTAGCAGAAATAATTGTTAGTGGGATGCGTTGAATGATATATTGGCTTGCATATCAGAGATGGTATGCATAAAATAGAAGAGCCACCATTTTCACAGCCCCCAACATTTTCAAAAGTCAAGAGAGGGTGTCAGGTAGAGACTACAAGCGCTATTTTCAGTGACAACAATTGATATTAAAATCAGAGATGGAATTCAGTGTCTTCTTTGAAACCCAGTTGCACACCTCTGTTATAGTTTAATTCAATAAGATATTTTAAGTCAAGAGTGATAGTGGTCAAGGTTTGACACAGATAAGATGCTGGAAAGGTAATGTAGAGGCAATCTAATAATGCGACAAACATTTAACTTAACTGGGGGAATAATATGGGGGCCAAGGAAAGTAGGAATTGCCATGGTATAAAACTCTCCTGACAAAAAGTCTGGTAGTAGATTAATGCCCCTGTTCCACCAAAAGATTAAGCCCCGATCCTGTCGGCGACCCTTAATCGTGGACAGTCGGTTGAAAAATAACAAAAATGGGCGGGAATACTGGGTCGGTACTGAAGTCTGGGATTAAGAACAGATCGTCCCCAGGACGCCTCAGGCGGCCGCAGACAGTCCCCGACTGGTCTGGGACTAAGAACCGACTAAGCCAGTTTTCAGGTCGGTTTCAACCACGATCCTGTCGTACACATACCGACTGGGTGCCAGGACGCCTCAGGCCTCCTGGGACTAAGAGCCGACTAACCCACGATTAACTACCGGCGTCCTCAGGCCTCCTCAGTCTTCCCCAGACCAGGATCCCCGATTATTGTTTTCCAAAGTTGCTGGAGTTTCTGGGTATATATATATAAAATTCGCGATCTAATCATCATTGCTTTTCTGGGAACACAGCAGGATGCCACCTTTTAATGGAAGACAGATTCAACAACAACTTAGGGCTTTTTTGGTTTTTATTCAGTTACAAATAATCATGTATTTCCATTTTTACGTCGACCACAGCAACCACCACCAGCACCCATACAGAGACCTAGAAGAAGGCACAACATGTGGGTCAGGCCATGGCTACTGCAGAGAGAGGAGAGGGGGGCCTACCACAACATTATGGCTGATCTGTATGCCACTGACATTCCAGGATTCACCAACTACATGAGGATGACCCCAGAATTTTTTGAAATGATTAAGACCAGACTGGAACCACACCTAGCCAGGCAGGCCACCAACTACAGGGCACCAATCAGTGTTGGTGAGAAGTTAGCCCTCACCATCAGATATCTGGCCACTGGGGAGTCCTACACATCATTGTCCTGTCAGTTCAGGGTTGGAAGATCCACCATCTCCAAGTTTATACCAGAGGTCTGCAGGGCCATCCAGGATGAGTTCACCAGGGAGTACCTGAAGTGTCCTACTACCCCAGATCAGTGGAAAGAACTGGAGAGGGAATTCGGGATCAGGTGGAATGTTCCACATGCCCTGGGAGCTCTGGATGGGAAGCATGTGGCCCTGAAGAAGCCCAAGAACACTGGAGCCCTCTACCACAACTACAAGGGGTTCTTTTCCATTGTGATGTTGGCCCTGGTAGATGGACAGTACAAGTTTAGATGGGTGGATGTGGGTACTGAAGGATCCTGCTCGGATGGCCAGATATTTAATGCCTCTCAGCTGAAGAGGAGGATTGAGGATGGCAGGATAGGCTTCCCTGACCCAGCTCCTATAACCCAGGGTGGGAGAGATGTCCCCTACTTCATCCTGGCAGATGATGCTTTTGCCCTGAAGACCTGGCTCATGAAACCCTATGGCAGAAGGATGTTAACAAGAGAGGAAAGGATTGCCAATTACAGAATTTCAAGGGGCAGAAGAGTGGTGGAGAACGCTTTTGGCATCCTTGTGTCAAGATTCAGGGTGATGAGGACAACCATTGAACTACCCCCAGCAACAGTCAGGGAAGTGGTCTTGACCTGTGTTGTTCTACACAATATACTAAGAAGCCAGTATCAAGGTCAACCTGGTGGTCAGCAGCCTGGGGAGGACGATGATGATGATGTACCTGATGATTGTGGATTGATTGGTGGTGCTGCTGGTGGTGGCCAAGACAGAAACCCTGCTAGAGAAGCCAAAAGACAGAGGGATTACCTGAAGGACTACTTCAACAATGAGGGAGCTGTGGCCTGGCAAGATGGCAGAATATAAGTCCTGCTGCAGTAACCAGTCCTTTTCAGGACTAACTACAACAGTCCTTTTCAGGACTACCAATTATTCCAAAAACAATTAATCAGCTATGTTTGCTACAGACAGACAAACCCCATGCCAAACATAACTTGTTGAGACAGACAAACAGACAAACCCCATGCCAAACATAACTTGTTGAGACGGACAAACAGACAAACCCCATGCCAAACATAACTTGTTGAGACGGACAAACAGACAAACCCCATGCCAAACATAACTTGTACAGACGGACAAACAGACAAACACAACTTACTCACCCAACAAACAGACAAACCCACTGTTAAACAAAAGTCAAATACAAAGTCACACATAATATCCGAAATTGAATTTTTTTTATATATATATTTTGAAATCCACATCATAATTTCACCAATTTTTCTTATTAATGGCTTGCAAATTTATTTGTAGCACAAAGGTTTTCATGGAAATCTTCAATTTTAAATCTTCACTTATAATCACAAAAATGGGTAAAATATAACCATGGAACTAGTTTTGCTTTCAATAATGGGGGATTGTGTTTGCAAAATAGCTTGTCAGTTTGTTGGCATGGGTTCTATTTACTTTTGGGTTTGTGTGTTTCTTGGTTGGTGGTTACTGGGGTTGGGTTTACTTTTGGTAGTTGGGTGTTAGGTTTGTTACTGGGTTTGTTATTTGGGGGTTATGTTTGGTGTTGGGTTTGTCTGTTTGTGGGTTGGTCAGTATGTGATAATGCCTTTTAACTCTAGGGAAGGTGTAAGTGTTGGACTTTTCAATTACAGATTTTAAACTATCCCATGGATTTTAATCTAAAAATGGGCTGATTAATGGCCATATTGGGAGTTACTTTTTATTTTTTTTATGTGGCCTTTTTTGTTATGTGTGGTACCATGGGTTATTTGTTTCATGTTTGGGGTGGTGTAGGTGTTGGACTTGAATTTTTTTTTTCTTGTGATAAGTATTTGTACTGAACTTTTTTGTTTTGGGAGGGGAATTGGAAGAACACGTAGCTGAATAATTGTTTTTGGAAGATTTGGTGGCCCTGAAAAGGGCCTGGCAGGTCAAAGACCCGCCCTGACTGGATGGCTACTGAGGAGGCTGCTGCTGCTGTTGAGGCGGTGCTGAAGTGGTGATAGTAAAGAGCTGCTGCTGCGGTTGTTGCTGCTGCTGCTGAGGCTGCTCGACGATCTGTGTTGATGTCAGATCTGGTAGCTGGCTTAAGATTCCACTCAGATTGTGTCTGCTCCCTTCGTCCTGTACAGTTAGGACAGATGTCGGGTTGCTGAAGCCAATGGGGCTTGGTGTATAGTACACAAAACTGCTGCTAGCTGCTTCTTGAGTGGAACTAGACGCCTGTGGAGTGGTTGTTGGCAGTAGGCCGACCCTCTGGGACTCCGTGGTAACAGTGGCTGATCTTCTGGGCAATGGCTGACGTCTGCGGTTACTCTTAATAGTTTCGATGTCTCTAAAAATCTTGCCCTTTAATTCTTCAAATTCTTCTTGAGTCATCTTCTCGGCCTCTGATGCCACGTAGTCAAAGAAGGGCTGCCTGTCTGACTTCTGATGCAGAAAACCAGAGATAAGTGTCCTTATCTGCTCAAAGTGTTCGAGAATCTTGGAGTCTGTAGTTGAAACGGGCGTTGATGTAATGATGGACTGACTCCTCTCCCTCAGGACACTGGACTCGAGGTGTTCTGTATCAGTAGTTGAGCCACGTGATTCGTCCTGCCTGCTGGTATTTGGACTGGCCTCAAAACCTGAACTTCTATTGGCCCCCTTTCTTCTGATGTGGGTTTTAAGAAAACCCATCTGTTGGTACACCCAGGACTATCTCTTGGTCATCTCCCTTGGGGCTTGGCCAGATTGGAGGTTAGACAGCTTCCCATAACGGGTTCGCTGGGACTCGAACCATCTTCTCACATCAAAGGGCTGGAGCTTGAGTTCTGCAGATATTTCTGCCCAGAGAGCCTCTCTTCTGGTCCTGTCGTGGAAACGTGAATGTTCCTTGTCATACAGTTCAGGGTGCAGCTTTACAAATTCCACAATGGAAACTTCCTGGCTGTCTGTAAAAGTGGCACACACCCTGGCTCTCTTGGCTGAAGAATGGCACTCCGGATCTTCCTCACACCTCTCTTCTTCTTCTGCCACAGCTTCCCCAATAGCTGGATCTTCCTGAATCTCCTCCTCCTCTCTCCTCTCACTTCCTTCTTCTGTAATAACCTCACTCCTCTCCTCTACTTGACTTTCCTTCTCCCTCTCATCCATCTTTTTCCTTCCTCTCTTCCCTCCTTTCTCTTTCCTCATAATCCAGTCGACAAAATAATAAAAAAATAGTAAAATGTGTCTCCTAACTGTGAAATTTGCCCTAAGCTCAAGTATATAAAATGTAAAATAAAAACTGAAAACCCCTACAAATCAGTGACACACGTCTCTCAGTAGCCAAACAGTCAGTAACAACGAGAATGTGTGCGCAGTCGCTTATATAGTCCCAGACCCCCTCATTGCCTCGTTTTAATTTCCGACGCGCGGAAAACAGTCGGTTCTTAATCGGATGTTAGTCCCAGGCCGCCTGGGGCGTCCTCAGGCCGCTGCAGACTGAAAATGTGTGGTCCCAGGCGTCTTGGGGAGGCCGGTTTGGATCGGTTAGGGTCGGTTACCCTTAGTCGGTTCTTAGTCCCAGACCTTGATTTTTGGGTCCCAGGACACCGCAGACGGTCTGAGGCTTCCGGGGACTAATGCAACCGACCCACTTTCACACGCATGAAATTCATACGCATCATATTTGAGTCTGGGATTAACAACCGGCCTCCTGGGACTAAGCTAGGGAGGTCTGGGACTAAGGGTCGCAGGCGGCCTGGGACAACACATGACTGTGTAAAATTGGGTCTGAGGAGGCCTGAGGACGCCTGGGACTGGACATTTTGTTGAGGGTGGGAAATATGAATCGGTTGTAGTCGTGTGAAATATCAAACATGTTTGATTTCTCACACAGCCTCAACCAACCACAACCGACCCTTACAGAAGGTCTGGGACTAAGCAAATATTTCAAACCGACCCCCAAAACCCTTAATCGGGAGCCTTAGTCATGTGGTGGAACACCCACATAAGGAAAAGTTGTTATATAAAACACCTATAACACAGGGAACAACGTTTGTAGTGTGACAGGTTCATTGGTTCGTCACATATAATCTAGTGAACAAATGTAAATGCAGTCCAATTAATGTAAGGCTATATCGAATTACTTGTCAATTTTAGTACACAGATTACACATTTACTTTAAGCTGAAAGCCGCATAACAACTACCAAAAAGACATATAAACAGTGAGTTGAAGTTAGTTATACTCACAAGAGTACATTCAGTCTCATTTCAGATAAAGCTAACATCGAGTTGAGAAAAGCATTCATACCTCAATCACATTACAGGTGGTATAAACCACGATTATAGGCATTGGGGGAAATGCCACTGTCCTTCAACTACCATCTGAGGTTCGTATGCAAACTTATGACACAGCGGCAGTGTCCACTTTCTTGTTTGTGCTACAGGAGTTTTAAAAAGTTTAATATTCCCACCTCTGACCGTCTCACAATGAGAATGTGCAATTGATTTTTTTCCTATGGTAACTGAAGGTGTTATCTACAGTGTATATAAGGTTGTGACTCGGTTATGTTTCATTATGATATGGTGATACAAGGTGAGTGGAGGTAAATCGACATTTTGCCACTGTGTCACAAATTTCATATAAACTTCGGATGGTAGTTGAAGGACAGAGGTGTTTTGTCATAAATCTATATCTGACGGGTTAAACTGCCTGTAGTGTGGTGGATACACCAAATCTTGGAAGCTATAAGGCATCCTGGGAGGTGGTTCCATCACCAAATAAAATCTCTAACTGCGGAGTGTATCACCTGTAGTGTGATGGATACACCAAATCTTGGAAGCTATAAGGCATCCTGGGAGGTGGCTCCATCACCGAGTAAAATCTCTAACTGCGGAGTGTGTTGCCTGTAGTGTGACTGGGAGATGAGTGAATCTTAACGCCAACTTGTTAGGGTACATGTATTGGTCTTATCAATTGTACAAAGTCATGATTAAATAAGTAGAAATTTAATTTAAAATTCATTTTTTTTCAATGTTATGTACATGCTGCCCAGTCGCCTGCTCCTTTAAAATGTTTTTAGGTTATTTATGGGGCCATGGTGGCCTCCCACTTCTGAATTCTGCGGTTTATTATCCACCACGCGACATATTTCTCAGCATTTCGAACATATCACCTGTAGGTCATGGGTTCCATTCTTTCAGGCGTGCTGGAGTTACCTCTGCTTTTGATAACAACATCCCCTTACAAAATATCATGGTTCATGGTTTGTGGCGCAGCTCCTCTGTATGGACATATCTCCAGAACGCCTCTCAGGTGGTCTCCATCATCCCTGCTACTTTTTCTTCCCTGATCCCCACTTATTTCTAGTTTGGGTTTGATGGTTTTAAAAATTTCTCATCTTTACATTCATAATTTTCAAATACCCTATTTTAGTTCTACTTGTGTGTATTAATACTAACTTGTGAATAAATGCCTTAAGATTATACCCACTTTAACTCTTTGTACTCAATGACCTTTGACCTCATACCAATCTGACCTGGTCTAACTCCAACTGATGTTAAAACCCAGCTTAGTTATTTTACAACAGCTGAAATGTAAAACAGAAGTTCTTTTGACACTAATTAAAGTATATGCATGTGAATGGTAACTTTACCTTTGTAAATGAAAACATATTTGACTCGAGGAATATAACCTTAGAAATAGCAAATGTTGGTGACTAAAATGTGGATATATTATATAAATATTATATGTCCTTACTTATAACATTATTTACTTAAAACACGTCAGCAAACCGAGAGATATGAACATTTCCCATGTGTCACCTTGAAAATAATTTCCATTTTGGATAATAAAGGAGCCCATTAGGTTTCATCATTTATATCTTTTTCACTGTGAGACATAACACACACATGTATTTTGTGCAAATTAGCTATTTAAATCCCATCCATTAAAATGAAATCCCTCAACCAATGGCTTCCTGTGGTTTGATAAATATCTAATTCCCTGTCATTTGAGACAAGTTTCAAATAAAAAAGAAGTGTTAACTAATATTTTAAGCTGAATCTTGACATTTGCATCTTTATAAATATTTCAGCACTTTATAAACTCTACATTTTAGGGGTACTGATTTTTTTTTAATTTCGCTTTTGTGACTCATCATATGGTTCGAGTATGCAGAGATTATATGGTATACAATGAATTGGAAGGGTCCTTATAGTAACCTTAACTCTTGTACAGGTAAATTAACAAGGCTTGAAATATCTTACCTTGCAACATTGCATAATACAATGCTGTTTCAAATGTCACTATTAATACATATATCCACTACGAGTAGGGTTATGCCGTGTCTTCAGTGTGTTTGTTTACTTGTTGGTTGGCGTTAGGAGCATTAATTCAGAAGAATGTAAAGTACATGTTTAGAACAGACAATAAAGACCAGGGTTAAAGGAAGAAATCATTACTTGCAGGATCACAAAGTGTTCAGTGGATCATAGAGAAGATTTACATTAGTTGGGGACAAGTCAGCACAGTGGATGACACACTGACCTCCCACCTGACAGGTCCTGGGTTCAATTCCCTGACTCACCTAAAATAGGAAATGGTTGCTTCGTGTTGACTGATGGCTCTGTTAATGAAGAATCTTGAACAAGTATATACGTTGCTTTACTCCTTCAACTACCCATTGTGATATAAGCAATACCACAAATACAAAATCCAAAACAATAAATGAACAACTTGAACATCTTAGTAAATTTAAGTTGTGTATGTGATGTGTGGTGATTACATTTTTCAAGGGTGTGCTTGAACCCCCTGAACCCCACCCTGGATCTGCTAGTGTAAGACCTAAACGACATCTAAAATTTCATGTTCACAAATAAATTAAAACTCAACCCTGATAAAACCGAGTTCATTTTGATAGGTTCGAAAAACAACTGTAAACAACTCCTTCCTCACTTTCCAATCAATATTCTTGGTAATCAGGTCTCACCAGCACAAAGTGTCAAGAACCTCGGAGTGGTGTTTGACTCCAATTTCACTTTCTCCGACCATGTGTCACAGGTCATAAAGTCCACTAGAGCTCATGCAAGAGACCTCTACAGAATACGCCCCCTTCTAGACCTTAAAACATCAGTTCTTTTAGCCAATGCCTTGGTCAGCAGCAGATTGGACTACTGCAATTCCCTGTTTCTATCACTCACAGACATTGAGCTAAGAAGATTGCAACTAGTGCAAAACTCACTCTGCAGGGTTGTCACCCATTCCTCAAAATTTTCTCACATCACCCCTCAACTGAAAAAACTCCATTGGCTTCCAGTTAGGTATAGGGTACAATTCAAAATAGGCCTCATTACATATAAAATCCTCAACCAAGGTCAGCCTGTTTACCTAAGAGAACTAATCCACCCCTACACTTCATTTAGAAATACTAGACAAAGTACCCCTGAACTCAAGTTCCTTCATACCCCCACTTTTGACTGTAGAGTTCATAAATCAATTAAACACTTCTCAAATTCTTTTAGTCACTATGCCCCAGTTTTTTGGAACTCTCTCGCCTTCCAAATAAAAAACAGTCCCTCTGTCGCATCTTTCAGGAAACACCTCAAATCGCACCTTTTCAACTCTAGCTTCCCAACTTAGTCTCCTTCCCTCTCGGTCCCACCCACAAACCCGGTACACTGACCTTGAACGCCCCTCGACTCTCCTTATAAGAAATGATTTTTGTTACTAGCGCACTGAGTTCCCCTTAGTGAGGAAGATATTGCGCCTGCAAAGCAGTAGATTAGATTAGATTAGACCATGGTTAAAGGAGAGGATTATTTACAGGATCATCAACTGTTTACTATACCACATAGAATGCCTGTTTGGTATTATTGTTGGGAACAAGTCGGCACAGTGGACAGCTCACCTACCTGCCTCCTGACAGGTCCTACGTTCAATTCCCTGAAGTCAGAAATTTGTATTGTCTTGCTAGTGGCTGATGCTTTTTCTAATGCAGAATCTGGACCAAGTACACATTGCTTTATTCAAGCTCATAAAGTACCCATTGTGACATAAGTTGTATCACAAAAGTAAAAAAATCCAAAACAATAAATACTCGTACTTGTTACTCACATTTGAGATGTGTGGTGACCTGAGTCACAGCTTGATAATCGTGTATTTACTCCTTTTCATTTGGTAGCTTGTAAATGAAAGTCATATATTGTTACATTTGCAAGAGATACTGAAAAGCTTGACATGGTTAGTGGTGTGGCTGTAATGAAACATCATGTTGTACTGTCTTCAAATATTTATGTTTGTTTCATTTGGTAGAGTACCACACTTAGTTCATTTAGAAGTATATATAATTATTAAATTTTAGAAAAAAAAATTGCAAAATAGTGGGCAATTTCATGTGGGCATTAATACTTTGCGATGTTAAATTTACTTTAGCACAAGTGAATAAATACTTAAATATCATTAAGGTTGCTATTTAGAATTTAATAAAGCTCAACAATAATAACAGCTAGTACTCATAAATACATTGGAAGTCTGTTGCCTATCTCTGAACGATGTCTATACATATGTACATGCTTTTGTAACTCCTATAGATTCGGTGACATCATACTTAAAGTGACTTCAATGCTGGTACAATTTCAAAGGTTACAAGCCATTATAAAGAATTATTAGCCTGAACAAAGTAACACATCTTCTGCTTCTATAGCACTGTACCACTTGTCCATTTGAAATCAGTCAACTTTCACACATTAAACCGGCTGGTCCTGTGTGTTTCTGATTTATGTCATATTTTCAGAGAGATAAGGAGATACCTGTTTGATGTCAACCTTTCTTTGGCGTAAGGTACTGTGTAAAATATACTATTGGTGTATTACTATCATTATTGGAATTTATGTATTCTGTCTATTCTCTAGCTTATATTTTGATTATTCCTATATATTCCTATATACTTCAACCTCCGTTCATTGTGTCACTCAATTGGTAATTTTGCATAGGTCTCCTATTGGCATCACCATGTTATGAACAGTAAATTCAAACTCTAGCGTATCAGGTTTGCGGATACAAAAATAGAAATTTGCAAGATGAACCTTTATTAGTCATATGCGTCTTATAGTCACCGATAGAGTATGTTTTCTTCAGAGGTAAGATACATTTGTATGTGTTTTATTCTACACACACATAACTTGTACTTCTATCAGTCCATATTTATATGAAAAGAAACCCACAGTAATTCACATATAGCAGACCCAATAAGAAATTTGTATTCAACTGATGCCATACTACTGAGTTATGCAGTATGCATAATTGCAGCTTACCGTTTGAAACCAACTTGATTATCACATAATTTTGGGGAATCCAGGAAATTACATTAATACTCTACAAAACTTTGGGACACTCTGGTGCAGTGGATAACACAGTTGCCTAACATCCCACAGGTGATGAGTTCACATCTGGAACCCCAATCTGAAGTGTGAAATTTGATAATTTCTTGCTAATGCCTTAAGGTTCTCAGTGCTCAATGTTGACCAATTAGTATGCACTGATTTCCTCAGTCTCTTAAACAACTGCACGCGAAACCAGCTGTATTGGGTGTGTTGAAACAACATTTAACCCAACTAAGCATACTTCCAGTGCACCATACCATTCATTTGTAGATCAAAATGTTACCGTTGTCTGTTACAACAAATTCCAAAGATTAAATAGACAAAATGCATGGATCAATTTCTTGGGGATTGAAATGACTAAATACATATTACAGCCTTGGAAAGGTTCATGTAGCATGTGCACACGTGACAGATTCTTCCTTTGGTGAAGATACCATGGACCCCAATATTATAGGTGAATTAACTGCCCCTGTCAAATTTGGCGACAGGCAATGACGTTTAGGCCACATTAAGATAGCAGGCACTTGTGAATAATTAGCAATATGTACAATCAAGAAAATTTTGGTTGTTTGCCTCTTTGCAGGTGCATGTAAGACACAATAATAAGTGTTCATGTATGATTTATTGTAGTATTATATGTCAGTACAAATATAAGTCTAAAATAGTGGAAGTAGTCAAGGTGACTTAATAATCATGATAAGGATTTCAAAGCCCTGATATACGGTATCTAGGCTGATATATGGTCAAAGTTAAAGTTTTGGTTTGACGTCCCATTAAATAGCCAAAGTGACATCAGGACTGGCCCAGGAAGCAGAAGAGAAGGAACTAGTGGAGAAGGAGGCAGAGGAGGTCTATCGTGTATTGACAAGGGAAAATCAGAAATATATCATAAGGGTGCTTTCCACTTATAGCTATTCAATATGCCCTGAATCAACATCTAATTTGTATCTGTTTATCTCTAATATAGATGTTGTAGATGTACATTGAAACTGGGCTTCCTTGTTTTGGCTCTTAAACACTGTATATTCTCAAAAGTATGTAGTAAGCTGTTCTAACTTTTTTGCTTTAAAAAGTCTAAAGTGCCTTGGCATACCACTTTTGTAAGACAAAGTTGCAAGTCTACACGAGAAATTCTATGACAATGTGGCCTCTCCGTAGACTATAGATCAACCTTTTACCTTTGTCAGCCCATCATTTTTTCCCACACCACAAAATTATAAGGTTCTTTTAGAGCCCTCATGAAATTTATAACCCATAGCACAGAGAAAAAGACAAGATTAATTTCTTGTTGGGGCCCAAAAGATCTTCATGGTCAGTTTTAAATGGAGGTAAGGTATGTGTATGTGCATCATTTATAAAAAAAGAGGTTGTTGTGAAATGATGAATATGTGTATTAGATTTCAATGTTTACAGCTAGAGCAAGGTGGGGTTTCGTGTGCATCTTTTAAGATGACACTGGTATGTAGTTTTTAAAAGGTTAATGATGTTATGGAATTAAATACGCATTTGCTGCAAATATACAGTTACATCCATGGTCAAGACTTTGTGACGTCTTACTAAATGTCTTTCAGTCCAGAGTACACATTCTCTCAACTTGTACTTACATTCTTGTCCCACATGCCAGCTCAACTATTTTCTCTATTTTGGAAACCATACTCTTTAAAAGTAAAACAAAATAATCTAAATCTGAGCCAATTTTGCATCAGAGGATATCAGAGGAGAAATGTTGTCCCAGAAATCACAAATGTGTAAACATTTTAGACTGTGCTGAATTTCACATTTGTTCTAACACATAGATCACACGTTTCCATTGCTGGGTTATGAGCTACAACCAAATGGACTCGTCTACTTTCAGTTGTTGTTTGACAAAATCAAAATATTTACTTCCTTTTTGTCAAGTTGTCCCATACTTTGCAAATTAAACAGATTGACAATAAGGTACAAGCACTAAGTTGGTAGAATTTTAAGTTACACCAAGTTTTGTTACACATTATATTGTCTATCCCATAACTGCCATGACAGATATATAATATTTTTGCACTTATTGTCTATATGAGAACTTTATTTACAAGTATTAAAATAAAAAAAATGTTTTACACATTTATTGTTGTTTTAAGAAGCTTGTCTGGTGTTTGCCTGTGAATTGCCAAACTTAATTCAAGCATAATAGTACAGAAATACTACTTAATTCAATATGATGTCCATTTAACCAGATCATACTCCAAAGCTTGTGCAACAGATTTTAATAATGTCAACCTAATTATAAACCTGCAAACATTAATTGTATAGACGTCCTTAACATTTCAAACCCAGGTCAGACTGGGTCAAACAATCTCCATTCAAACCGTCACACAAAAGGCAAGAGAAATTTATTACTTGATTTTGCAAAGGCGTTTGACAGTCTGAGGGAAGTATTCGATAGCTTGTGATAACTTACTTCACAATGAAGTTTATGTTAGTATGTAAACATATACACTTTAACATGAGATCTGCCTTTGGTTTTTGTTGTTTTCATATAAATTTTCAAATCTGGAGTAATTCAATATGTTTTTGTTACACTATCAGAATTCAAGGTGTGTTATTAATAACTGTATTAATGGAGAGTCTTAGACACTTGTGTGGAGTTATTGCTTGTGTCATAAAAATAACAGAAATGCCACTTGTAGTGTAAATGGGTGTAAACAGCGAAGTATGCGGCTAAGAAAATATTTCTTGAAATAAACTTGATTTTACAGAAGATGTAACTTAAATTTAGTGTGGTAATGTTAAATGAAAATTATTCGGTCTCATTATATTATCACGGGAAAGAAACATGCAACAACTGAAACATATATACTATTTTCTAAATTATCATAGGTCTCATCACATCTGCACAGCCATCCTATAAAATTTTATCCATTTCTGTTTTAAGGAACTTTGAAGTATCTGTTCGAAATATTTTTATTTTCTTTAGTTTAAGATATAATATTTCAACATCATTTCTGGCTTGTTTAAAACAGCAATTGGAAACCTTTAAATGTGGAGTTTAAATTACAATGAGTATATGCTGAGATACAATTGTGAGGTACTTAAATATGACATGCCCACGGCCACAAATATTGTGAATAAGATGGACATGTACCTTTTGTTTATAATAATTATAAACAAATGTATTTGCCTTGTGTCAATATTGGTATTAACCTAACCTCTCAAGTTAATATCAAATTGTGAGACATTGTCACAGGTTACTTAGGCTTCAGACTTGGTTTTCTATCTCATAAATCTGGTTATATTATGTAACAATAATGTATTGTGAAATACATGTCATGTGCACAAATATCTACCTCCGCCAAGGAGATTATGTTTTTGCCTTAGTTTGTTTGTGGGTTTGTGAGTTTGTTTGTGAGTTTGTTTGTGAACAAGATAACTCAAAAACCTATGGACGGATTTTAATGAAATTTTCAGGATATGTCTGAAAAGGTAAAAGGAAGACATTATTCAATTTTGGGAGAGATCCGGATCACTATCTGAATCTTCTGGATCCATGAAATGTATTTTTAAAGACAGATAACTCAAAAAGTTATGGACGGATTTTGATGAAATTTTCAGGATATGTGCTCTCTTGGCGGCGGTCTGCGCTCTCCGAGTACTCTTTCTGTGTTATGTTTTACTACTTACTTTTTTATTTTAGTCACTTGCAAGTAAAGTTTAAGCTTAAAAATATAAAAGATATCATACTTCGGCCATCCCCCCGGGGGGGGGGGGGGGGGTGTTATATATGATAATAGAAATGGTGTGATAATTTTCTGAGAGTGTTCTGTATATTAAATATATAAAAAATAAATATTAAATAAATATTGAAAAAAGTAAGATAAGATATTGATAAATCAACCGTACAGACAGAAAAATGCCTCCTGGAAAAAATGCAACAAAAACATAGTTAAATATCCAATTGTAAGTAAGTTAATTACATAACATGCTAAATTTGCTTTACCTATTATTTGTAAAACAACCAATTTCATAGGAAACCTGAAATGTCTTTTTGATGAATTTAACTTCAAGTCTATAAACATATTAATTTTTTTTAATAAATTTACTACAGTCTTGGAATTATATTACATATCAACTTAATTTTACTGTACTCTATAGTGTGAGGCCATCTGGATTTACATTAGTATCTATAAACTATATTACATGACATTAGTATCTATAAACTATATTACATGTCAAATGAGAATATCTCTGGTCAGAACACACATCTACAATTAAAGTATATTTTATACAAATGTATAGAAACAAAAGTATGTTCACGCCTCGAACATACCTTTAATATAACTCAGGAAAACTGGACACATATTGGACCCCTAGCAAATCTCAGCCCCCCCCCCCCCCCCCCCCCCCGCATATCGGCACATTCTAAACCTTATCCACAGAAAGTCGGCCATGGAGTTTTACAAAGTTTTCTTTATGTAAATTTGTGTTTTGTCCCTTAAGGAATTATTTATTGTTATTCTATTCAACTTAGTTTAATAATTGAAAAGGGCAGTTAGTCACATTAATAATCTTGCATATGTTTTGAAAAATTTATTCTCTGTTATTTGTTAACTGATTATCACAGGTAATTGCAACATATGTCAATAATTTTACAAGCTTGAGCTTAATTCTAATTTTCACAACTTGTAATTCCCACTGGTACACACATGTGTTATGGCCATAATATCCCACCACTGGTCTTTTCATTTTCTTTGAAGTTCCCAAACTTCCCTTTTTCTTAACATATCACATGGCTTTTAAATACAATATCATTTGCAGCTATTACACATATGACACACTTCTTGGATACACGGCAAGTTGTATATACGTCTTAAAGTAATCCCTGTGGATTTATCGCCCTATATTTCACTCAAAGCCCTGCTTTTGTTTTTCAAGTACTGTGATGGGGGTATTTTGAAACCGTCTTTAATTATTAACTCACAAGACCATAGGTGCATTGTAAAAACTTACGAGTTTTACTAACAAGTGGACATGTGTCCTAATTCCTTGGAGATCCTATGAAGTTTTTGTTCGAGGGACAGTTTTAGCAAACACCTCTCTACTTTTAACCAGCTTTCATTCCTCAAGTGCTTTTATCAATGAACCACTCTCGACTGGACTTCTAAAAGCTGGGGGCAGGTGATGTTTATCATATTTAGAAATGCTATAATTATGCTACATATTTCATTTCTTAAAGTGGTACCCTTCTTGAGCCCTCACTTTGAACAGAAACAGTTTACCCACACTCAATCTTCACAAGGAAAAGTGAGTGGGGGAAAATACCCCTCTGTCTCTATGCAGAATATCATTGATAAGCTGGATGTTTTCTTTTATAAATGTTTGAAAATTTTAATTTCACATTTGAGAGGATTTCCCCATGGTCTAGTGATAAGCTAACGGCCCGTTTAGAAGCTATGGATCATTTCCCTTGAATTTGATGAGAGAGATTATGGCTTCAAAGGAGTTAAATCTGTACTGAGTTATGGTTACAATGTCCAATTGCTACTGTGATAATTCTAGTTTAAAAGCTACCTTATATTTTAAAGTTCTATTAAAGTTTTAACCACTTGATCTATTTGAAGAAAGTTTAAGTGATAAAAAGGTTATTGCTTTATCTTAAACTCAATAACCAAATGAATTTTAAATAACTTGAATACTGTATAAGAGAAAAGTTTTAACTAGCAGAACATTTCACCAAATTTTAAGTTTTAAAATACTCATCACTGGAATTAATTTATTTATTTCATGGTTCAGTTTGTACTGAAGACATAGATACAAGTTTTTTTTTTAGAATTAATTTCGACTATTCAAGCTTATCAACCAAATTAGCTAAAATTAATGTCTTATGGAAATTTACACATCTACAGTATAATTATATTGGAGGTACAATAGACAACTCTCTGTGGTCTCTATTTAGCAGAATATCAATGAGATTAAATGCCAAACAACAATATCTGAAATTCAAAAGTTTAATTAGAGGCTCAAAATGCTATACACTTATAACCATAAGTAAAACTAGATCAGCTCGTTTAAGATGTTAAAAGTTAATTACAACATAGTTTTTTTCTATACATTAATTTCCTTTGAATTTTTCATTCTTGAATTAACTTAATGTTAATGGTAGTTTATTGTGACATGTTTATTCTTCACTGGTTTGAATGATTTCACAGACATAAAACTGGACAAGAAGCGCAAGGTTTGCATTTATATCCCCTTCAGTAGGAAATGTTATATTGGGTCAGGCACATATTATATCCCATAGGTTGTCATGTACTGGACTGAAAACCAAGTTCCCAAGGTGAGAAATCACTAAATGCTAAAACCCCAGTCACACTACAGTTGGGTACATCCTGCTGTTATAGACATTGGGTGAAACGTCCCTGTCCTTCAACTACCATCCATGGTCTGTATGCAACCTTGTGACACAGTGACAAAATGTCCATTACCTTGCACATCCTACGGAAGTTGTAAAATGTTAAAACTTTCCGCCTCTGATTTCAGAACTGTGAGCATGCGCAGATGAATGTGAGCATACGCATATGAATTTCTTGCTACGGTAACTGAATGTGTGTTCCATGGTATGCATAAGGTTGTGACTCAGTTGGCTTTCAGGGTAATATATCAACTTAAGGTGGTGGCCTCGGTGGCAGAGTGGTAACACTCTGGCCTCCCACCTCTGAGGCCAGGGTTCGCTTCCCGGCACGGCCTCAAGTGAGAAAGCTGGTAGTTGCTTGCCGTTGGTTGGCAGTTTACAGTACAGAACCCTGACGAAATCTATGTACTGGTTTCCTCTGCCCTTCCAACTACCCATCGTGATATGATCTGTACAGTGTTGAAAGCGACGTAAAACCCCAAATAAATAAATCAACTTAAGGTGAGTTGAGGCACTGGACGTTTTGCCACGGTATCACAGCTTTGCATACAAACCTCACATGGTAGTTGAAGGACTGGTGTTTCACCCAATGCTTTGAAATTTTCCGCCTGTAGTGTGATAGAAACACCAAATCTTGGAAGGTATGTGGCGTCCTTGTAGGCGGTTCCTCATCAGAGTAAGACTCTAACCATGGAATGTAGTTTGATTGGGGCAAAAACTTGTTAACCACCCAGGCCTGTAACAGTGATTTGGGATTGTTACTTTTATTGTGGTCTTTGGAGCCACTTTGTAGGTGGGGAGCAATGGTATTGTTATCAGGTCTGTTTGTTTGTCTCTCTGTCACATAGCTCAATAACTGTACCTCGTATCGGGGATATATTTCCACTCAAGGTGGTTAGCCATGGCTTGGTCCTCCTCAAACATGGTCTGGATCTGGAACTGGTTTCTGAATCAATAATTTTTTTGTGATTTGTTTCAGCACCATCCGTAGATTGTGGTTTGTGTGCTGTAAGACACTACTTATAATGTTTCTAAAAAGAGAACATTATAATATTACTGTAACTGTTATTAGCTTTATTAACAAAAGTACAGTGTCACTTGTCCAAACATAATAAAGATTAGTAGATATATATGTACCAGATAGTTTATTCATTTCCTAGGTGTATTGTTTATACTGCCGGGTTTAATATATTTCTGTATAAATATTTGAAATTGAGATAATGGTTCTTCGGGAAATTCATCACAACTATGTGAAAGAAATTATATCTTTGTCTTCGTTTCATTACAAATTCAGTCATTATTGATTCTTGCAAAATAGAGACAAGATTTAGAGAGACAGGGGATGTAATGTCATTTATTTTCACAGATTTAATGTGGCGTAAAAACTCCATATATTTCCATCAAAATAAACAGCAAACTTTATATCTCCCCCAATGAAAGATACCTTATTATCGTTCAATTCAACATTGCAGTCTATGTTTTAAAATAATGGAGTATTTTTTATCACATCTGAAATCTATTTACAGAAGGATTGATATAATTTCTTTTCAGAACAAGTTCAAACATAAGCACACCTCCCAGGTTCTTTACAAGAGGTATCTGTTTTGTATTATCATCGGAAAATTTTTAACGAAGACTCGAGGCGCATATAAAAGCCAGAAAGATCTTATTAGCATATGGTGTGTTATTTCAGGTGGAAGAAACTGGAATAAACATTCATGAATTTTGATATTTATTTTTTCTCTCCTTCTTAGATTAATTTGGACAAATAGACATGCTCATTACGAGTTAAACTCACCAGGGAATCACTCTTAGTTATAATACCATATCTATTTTGGTGTCAGACAGAAATCTAGGGACATGGTTCAAGGTTGTTATGTTTTTGGGTGCATTCATAAGTCTGTCTGTGTGCCTGTCTATGTTTACGATAACTGCAAAAGTATTATGTGGATCTTTAAGAAATGTTTTTATGGGTAGGGTCTTGGGAAAGGAAGACGTGGTTATAGATGTTAGGAAAGATCTGGATCATAGTCTGGATACAAAATAATCCCTAAATACAATAGTCTAATTTCAACAATATTTGAGTGAAATTACAAGATGGAGATACCTGTCTGCTTTGGCAGAGGTTTACACTATAGGAATGCTAGAAGTGGGATAAAGTTTTATTCACTCGATTCTCACCCTGAGTAGACTTGCTCCAAGTCTTTGTATTTCTATCCATCAGTAACCTGAATAGTTAAATTTAAATTTGAAACTTACAGGAGGTCATTATACCACTAACATTCTGGAGTTAGGGGGATAGTCTCTGAAAAAACAAACTTTTGTCAGGGCTGACTGTTTCTTCAAAAGTCATACAGTACTCATATATTTCACAACAGACAAAAGGACTTGGTGAAAGTCTACACCCTGAGCTGTTTACTAGATTCTCGGGCATGCCATAAACTGGGAGTGTTGATAAATCTTCGGTGCCCTGCCCAATGGTTTTCAAACCACAGCCTTGACCAACTAGTGTATATTGCCTTTTTCCATCCTTTCAACTAGCCATTGTGCTATAACCTGTATACAATGTGGTAAAAGAGATGTTTAGGGGAATCTAATCGACCACAATGTAACAGGCTAATATTTATTTACAGTTTTATAATCTTTCATAGAAATTTTCATTACATATTGCTTATATTACTGCAACAAACTAAACGTTTAGAACAATATCCTTTAAGAGATCATGAAATCACCTCTGTTAAACATTTCATTTTATGAACTTAAACCTTAATCTGCAACAAAGACTAGATTGTATATGGTCCAAAGATATTAATACTGTTTCTGTGAGTCTGGGAATATTTCTACCGCAGACATATCGATGGATTTTATTCACTTTTTCTTTTACTTCTTAGTTTTTTTTCTTACTTCTTTGCATTCTCAATTGATTATGTCTCGGGTTAGGAGTTTATTATAACTTAAATTCCAATTGTTAGATCTCAGTGAGTAAATAAAGGAAGCAATTTGCAACCAGTCACCCATTGTATCCCTGATGTATGGACAAAAAATGGCATTTTGTAAAACAAATGGAAAAATAAAAAGAGGAGATTTATCTTATGACCCGAGGAATGTATAACTACTGCCTAATATGTGTTTAAGATAAAGTTTTGTGTAAGATAGTAATGCGAGAATATGTTTTACATTTATGTATAAAAATGAAATGCATTAGTAATTTGAGTTACCAGACAGAATACATACATATGTATATTGGTGTCACGGGTAATCTGATTATTTACCGCCCCCTCCCCTCTCCACCGTCTGAAAAGCTTTATGTCATGGAGTATATGATATATTATGCAATATATTTCATCATATCTCATAATCTTGGTATAAAGTGCTTTTGAAATACACATAAAATTCTCTTATCTATGTAATTTCATATCACATTTTCTCTTAGAAGATGATTCTGTTTCAAACAAAAAAAGCTTTAAAGGTATATATAGTTTTAATTTTTTTTCACTGCGATACAAATGGAGGGAAATTACTGGTATATGTTTTCTAAGTAAACGTTTTCCATTTGATGCCTTTCTCTGTTGTAATTTATCCTGTTATCTAGATGTACCAGTTAAATAAATTTAGGTATTCATAATTGTGTCCATGTTTGAAAAAAAGGATATGATACAAATTTGACCCTTAAGCAAGGCTACACGAGACCACAGTGGGGCAGTGGTAACACACTCACCTCCCACCTCTGAGATCAGTGTGCGAATCCTGGCCTGACCTCATGTGGGAAAGCTGGTAGTTGTTTGCTATTGGTCGGTAGTTTACAGTACAGAACCTTGACTAACTGTAGGTAATGGCTTCCTCTGGCCTTCCAACTACCTGTCACAGTACTAGGTATGGCGTAAAACAATAAATAAATAAAATCAATTAAGTTAGGCTACATAGTAGATCAATATAGAATTATAATTCCACGCAAATGTTAAATATTGATTGTTTTCAAGAAATTTCCACCATTGTTTGTTTTAAAGGGGAGTGGCAAACACACTCATCTGGTGCCACCTATTTGAATGTGGGTTCAGGTTCAAGCTTCTGTCCTAACCATATGCGCAAACAATTGGTGTAACTTTCAGAATATTGTTTGTTCATAGTACAGAATCTTTAATTAATTCTAATTCGACTTTTATAGCACTTAATCTCCACTGAGTAGTGGACTCTAAGGCACAACAAGACAATAGCAATATGCAAATTCAAAGTCCAGGGACAAAAACAGGTCGGGACCACAGAGAAGCCATCAGAGAAAGTGAGCTAAGGGGATATGCCTTTGCGTAGAGATAGGTTTGAGCTTCTTTCTAAAAGAGGCAATAGTGGGTGATGCACGAATGTCTTCAGGAAGTAAATTCCAAACAGTGGGAGCATCAAAGGCAAAACTGAAGCCAAACTGCTTAGTGGACTTGTGAATTGTAGGTTGAAATTTTGGTACATTGAGGAAATTGGCAACACTCTGACTGCGTCTAGTATTGTAAGTAGTGCGGTATGTGGATAGATGTGGAGCAAAACATTTAGGGAAACCAGTATGAATAAACTTGTACACCAGGGTAGCCAATTTGAACTCTGAGCGAAACTGGATAGGGAGCTAATGGAGTTTCCTGAGTACCGGAGTTATCCGCGTGTATTTACACGAATTTGTAACAATTCTAGCAGCATTATTTTGGATAGACTGTAATCTATGAAGATTGACTTTAGAGAGACTCCTGAAAAGTGAGTTACAGTAGTCCAACTGACTACTAACAAAAGCATTGGCCACCGACACAGCTGCATCCTGAGTCAAGAACTGCCTAATATTTCTGAAATCCCTCAGTTGACTACAGCAGCCTTTACAAATATTCTGGACGTGTTTAGAGAAGGAAAAATCAGAGTCGAACCACACACCCAGATTCCTCACAGACTTGGTGGGGTGAAGGGGGTTGCCCAGGATATCAATTGGGAAACATGCATTTAACTGTTCTCTCTGTTTCTTGGAGCCAAAAAGTATGAACTCAGTTTTATCAGGATTAAGTTTAAGTTTGCTAGCCGACATCCATTCTTTGACATCTTGAAGGCATCTGTTCAACTTATCAAAGGCAGCTGATGCATTCATGTGTGAGAGATGGACATAAAGTTGTGTGTCGTCGGCATAGAAATGGAAGTTTACGCCTTTGTGTTTACCAATCAGTGTACTAAGGGGAGATGTGTACAGGGAGAATAGCAGAGGACCCAAAACAGAACCCTGAGGTACGCCGAACAGCAGTTCTTGTAAATCAGACAAAGTAGAACCAATCTTAACAGACTGATAGCGCTCTGTCAGAGAACCATTTGAGAGGTGAACACCAAACCAATCCAGAAGACAGCCGAGGAGAGTGGAATGATCAATCTTATCAAAGGCAGCAGAGAGGTCCAGAAGTACCAAGGCAGTATCTTCACCCCGAGATAGTGACAAATGAATATCATTTTTGATGGAAAGCAGAGCCGTCTCAGTTGAGCGACCTGACTTATACGCTGACTGGTATGAGTTATCCAAGCCATGTCGATGAATGTGATCAACCAGCTGTTTAGCAACTACATGTTCCACCAATTTAGAAATGAAGCTAAGTCCAGATACTGGGCGGTAGTTTTTCAAATCCTCAACAGGAAGAGAGGCCTTCTTAATAAGTGGAGTGACTACAGCTTTTTTGAAACCATCTGGAACCAGTCCCTCACTGAGTGAAAAATTGACCAATTTGGCTAGAGATGGTAGAAGGATGTCAAAGCATTCCTTAATAAGGAATGTGGGCAATGGGTCCAACAGGCATGATTTGGTAAAGACTGTTAGTTTAGGAGGGTCAAAGGGGGGATGTACCGTGTTACAGGACTCAGATGAAGAAAATCTCTCATGAATTTTCATGATTTTATTTGACTTTGAGGATTCACAAGTGGGCAAAGTAGTGCCATGGGATCTATGTAGGACTTTGTGTAACTCCTGCCATAGTTTCTTCGAATCATGGCTATTGTCGGAGATTAGTTTCCTGTAATAGACAGTCGTGTCCCTGTTCGCAAGACGATTACACCAGGCAATTTGTCGTCGAAGACGACTCCTCTTGTATTGACTTTTATCTTTATGCCAAGCATGTTCAAATTGACATCTGAGTGACTTAGCAAGGTGATAGGTCTCTGACAACTAGTCAGCACACTGTTTTGTCTTCAAACTGGACACAAGAGGAGCATGACTGTCAAGGATGCGACTCAAGTCTTGTACATACTGATCATAGAGCTCTGAGACAGAATTTGCTGGACATTTCACAAAAGGCATTTCTTTAAGGTCAGACCAAAAGTCGGACATATTGATACGATGGTACCTCCAATTCTTGATTGACAGGTAGCAAGAGAGGAAGAAAAGTTGATTAGTGTATGATCTCCTTCTTTCACCTCCTCAAATAACTGCAGCTAAATTACCCTACATGATGCCTTTACAGTGATAAAAACTCCAAATAAATCAAACTGTTTGTTTCTATATTTATTAAACTGTGAGAACCCCAGTGGCCAAGTGGTTAGAAAGTTTGGCATTTAATCACAGGTAGTCATCTCAGTGTGGGTTCAACTCTCACAGGTGGCAATGCTGAAGGCCTATCCCAATATGACCTTGGCTGTTGAACGAGAAGTAAAACCCCAACTTTGACCTTATTAAAATGTGATGTATACAGCCCTTTATATTATCTGAAATTTTGACCGATAGAAACAGTATAGACCATTACATTATTTTCCAGAACCATGCATTTGCAGTTTGATTCATTTGAAATACATTTGTAGCTTCTACTTGCGTCAATGCATATTTTAATAATAAAAAACAACTTGATAATATTTAAAACAAGCATAAACTAAGACTTTATATGAAAGTTGTTCCAGTTTGCGATTGGGAGCAGTATCTATTATATACAGTCTAACTCAATACATTCTGCATGTCCAAACAGATGCCAGATTACTGCTATTGTGTTTTGAATCTGCAAAGATAAAATCACTCTGTTAGACAACATTACCATTCCGAACTGGGCAGTGATCCAATATTGTGAATAAATTTAACAAATTAGCAGTCATGGTTGAGGTGGTTTGAAACAACTTCATAATATCGCCCATTAAGCAATCCACTCGATTTCCTCTCAATGATGACGTACATTGAGGTGACATCTGTAACAACTTGTGTCCCACTTTTCCTTTTCAAAGCACAGTTAGAAATACAGCTTACTTTTCATATGAATAATTTGTCTATTGAAAAGGACTATTTTCTGGACACATGTGCATTGTGACGCCTTTTGGCTTCAGATCTATGTATTAATTTTATTCTTGGTCAAATCTTGGCCTTGGGGGTTCAAAACTGAAACACCTTTCAGGCAAGAAAATGTGTCACTGTATTGTACTCCATGTCACCTTGTCTAAAATAGTAGCCAGTGGCTATTTTAGTGACTCAACACTCATCGACTATTTACCAACATTCTAAGGACAGTTTATAAGTTAACATATATGTTTTAGTATTAATATAATGCACTAATTTTGACAATAATGATATCATATTAAAATAAACAACTTATTTAAAATTGAACTATGGAAATAACCAGAAAAATGAAATAAATGGATATCATACATTATATGTAAGAAGTTGAAAATGGAGATGAACTGACTACTACTTTAAGGGTAACCTTAAACATATGCTGATATTCAACAGAACAGAACACACTTGTTCCCTGTAATTATTAATTTTCTGTGACTTTACTCATGTGGAATTGATTATGAGGAAGGCAGGAGGACAAATCTCACTGCTGTTTTGTAAGAACGATGTCATGCTTGTTTCCTGTTAGCATTTTGCAAGGCGCAAAAGTTTTTCATGTATTTTTTTAATTTATCCAGTAGTTTGTTTTTTTTTTGGGTTTTTTTTGTATCGAGTGGAGAGGTATATATTTTTTCATTGTTGTTTTATATAATGACATACATACAGTTAAAAACTCACATAACATTGAAATAGAAAATGAAGAAATATAATAATGATAATAGCAAATTTTAAAAAATAATGAACAAAAATGGGACAATTTTTTTAAATGATTTGCAACTGAAATTTTGCTTTCAATTATCTCTCAAACATGATATTATATATTACTAAAAATTGACCTTCTATAACATTTAACTCATAATTGCAATGCTAACATTAATTGTAATCCTTTTTCACCTAACCACCAAAAATATTTGACCAACATCTACGTAAGTTTTGCTTTAATCTTAAATTGTTTAAAGTTTAAATGTCTGCATAAAAATAATAATTATGAAGATATTACAAATTATTGATTCAAACATTAACCTGTCTTACATTTAGAGAACAAAGTAAATATAAATTTCTTTTTCATGAGTGACAGAAGCTAATTTCCTACTTCTGAATCCGTTGCTAATAACCTCCCATAATAAAAAATATGGTGAGCTTAATGTGAGACACCCTGCCTCTCTCTAAGTAGTAAAAGTTAATTTGGTATATCAAGAGCTCTCATTGAGAATCTATTGTACATACTAACACATAATAAAATGTAATATCTGACACACTCAGTACTGGTGTCATTCAACTGTTTCACTAAAAAGCATATAATTTAAACTTAAAGTTATGCAACATTACTCATATATTAGAGTTTGAGGGTCTTATTTGTGTTGAACAGTTTCATAAGATGTTGTGAACAGTTCCATAAGGTGAAGATTGTAATATAAAAATATAAATTAGTATGCCATGGGTACTTGTCATTGCCCCAAATACAATACTATATTTGAATCACTTGTGTGTCTTTTATATGGTTCTTATCTATTGCTGTCCACTTTATTTAAAAATTAATTGTCACGTGATCCTGATTTCTGCAACTAGAATAAGCATTTAAATTAAGATGACATGGAGTGATTTGAATTTGAAATAAATTTAAACTTGTATATTGCTAGTGTTATCGAAGCTAATATGATAGTTTAATTAACTTAACCAAGGATCCAACATAATTTATTTAACTACATACATATGAACTGCGATTGTAACGTGTATAGCAAATATATAAAAAATGAGTCATTAATGTATTATTATTATTAATTATGATAAGAGTATGAAGTATAGGCAATAACATTTAAACAATTAAATAAATACAGCACTGGATATGAGAGTAATAAATCACTGGACAGTAGCATCAATAAAAAGAAAGGTTGAACAGTTCAGTCCTGTCTCTACAGCTGAAGCATGGGTTGGTTATTTTGTGTATTTCTGGTTTTTAATGCTGAAATAATAATGTTTTAAACAACTTTGTATTTGTTTCCCATAAAATATCAAAAAGTCAACAACTTGTTACAGCAATTAAGAAACTTCCCTAATAGGTTAATCATTAATGCAATTTGATTACATATTGACAATATAATTTAAACAATTAAAATTCACTTGAAATACAAGACTGAGAACATATTTACAACATAAGCAAGAAAACAAAATTACATCTATATGTGGACTTCTGTTAATAAAGTGACTGTTACATATGTAAAGCATATGTCTTTTGAAATGTTTAATGTATGCAGGTAGATAGTTATATTGTTATATGTTTTCAGTTCAATACATGACAAACATGTGCAGATTACATTTGAGCTCATTCCCAACCCCCCACCAAAAACAACAATGGGATTATATTTTTATTACATTCAATAACATGTTACTACTAAAATGTTTGTATGGCTACATCATAATGTACTAATATACAGTATTGGACAACATAAAATATTTAAGTAACCATTAATAATAAGACAGTTATACTAAAAGATAAAGTAAATCACGAGGCCCAGTAGTATCAAAATAATTACACAACAAGCCAACCAGACCAGGTGAAAATATATATAAGTAAAAGGTCAGTATAAAACCCAAGGTCATAATATTAATGCTAAGGGACACCAAAGGTCCAAAGAACAAGTTGGTTCACAAGGTGCAGCAAAATCACAAGCCTATCCCACCAATGGCCGAAGGCCAACCAGGCTGCATCCGAGTGAACCAAGACAATATAAACCCAAAGGTCAAATATGAGGCCCCAAGGTCACACCAATAACCGGGAGCCCGTAAAACTAATGAGATCAAGTGACAAAGGACAACCTGTGTGCACTGTAAGGGGAAGTAAATGGCCCAGCAAGCAATAAGAACTATAATATATCTATGAATATATATGTACATATGTCCCCAACCCCCGATAAGAAGAAGTGTACCATAGTATATATAATAGAATGGCATGTAAATGTAACAAACTAATGCTTGATACCGGTAAGAGGAGAAAGGCACTCCCCATTTCATTAGTAAACCAGAATTCTCATCACATTACAGAAGTTACATAAGAAGATATGACATAATAAATTACAGATGTGTAATTACAAAGAATAAAATACAGAAAGTTATTAACCCAAATTAAAAGAAAAATTAATGAGAGTGGCCAGGTGGCTAAGTCGAAAGCATGAGCTTAAGTTAATGTTCATGACAAATACTCAACAACTGAATGAATTACCAAGACGAATTCAACACAGATGTAGCCATAAAGTAATAACACATTGGACAAAGAATCAAATTGATCATTTACTTAAAGTCCCGATGGTTTAATGAGCAGTCCCGAAAGTTCATCACAAGCAAGATATTAATTCAACGGTCCATAGCACATCCCAACGACGAAAGTTCATCATCCTGTAGGTATTCATTGAAATGTCCATAAGAAAGTGTAGAATCATAAGCATTACACAGGTGAGATATGTTAAGCACATAAAGATGAGCAACATGTTAGAGGAGCAATACTGATGACTTAGTTCGTAAAAGTTCATTAACTTCCTATCGATAAGGTAGTCAAACTGTTAGTAACAAGGTTCCTAAGTTGGAGCACTTAAGGCACACAAACATCCACCAATTCCATGACTGGGGGTCCCAGAATTATTATTAACAAATTTCATAGAATTATTGTGTCCACGGCCAGCTAGGAATTACAAGCATCAGCAGCAGGTGGTAGTCATGCTGCAAAGGCAGGGCATCCACATAAGCTGACTTCGATCATAGAAGAGGCAGGTTCTAAACAGGTAGACAGTTCCCAGACATAGAAGAGGAAGTCCATGAGTCCATGTAGACAGTTAGCCATGACACGTGAAACATGTAGCATCTAAGTAATTATATGACCACTTGCTGAAGTTCAGATGTAATTCTGAATGAATGCACTACCAGTGGTTAGCAGGGACATGCAAAGTTCAAAGTTCGATAGTGGGGCCAGCAGCCTACACCATCAGCCCCCAGTAGAGCGGGGCAATATGACATCCCAGCAGTCGACAGTGGCCCAAGCCGTTCAGCCCCCAGTAGAGCAGGGCAACAACAATTAGCGACTAGTCCAATAGACAAGGCGCAGGCATGAAGACTCTTCATTGAAGAATGCACATCAACAGCGAGGCATCACTCAGGAGAGGGTACAGAGAGCACCATCCCTCCACCACCAAGCAGCTCTGAAACCAAACATACCAACAACGAGTACGACATTGATAACAGAATAAAGCCCCTAAGCAGGGGGGGAAGGGTGGGAAAATAAATTTTTCTTCCAAAGGTCTGTTCTGTTGCATGTTCAATGACAAAATGGCAGAGGTGAATCACTGGAGAGAAGGACAGGACCCTGCAACCAATGAAATTAAAGGTCAACAATTATGTCACCTACAGAAAGTTAAAACATCTGAGATAAATATGATTTAAGGTGGGAGGCAGGAATGAGAGCTTGCACACCCACATGTGCAATCACACATTCCCAACCCCCCACCAAAAACAACAATGGGATTATATTTTTATTACATTCAATAACATGTTACTACTAAAATGTTTGTATGGCTACATCATAATGTACTAATATACAGTATTGGACAACATAAAATATTTAAGTAACCATTAATAATAAGACAGTTATACTAAAAGATAAAGTAAATCACGAGGCCCAGTAGTATCAAAATAATTACACAACAAGCCAACCAGACCAGGTGAAAATATATATAAGTAAAAGGTCAGTATAAAACCCAAGGTCATAATATTAATGCTAAGGGACACCAAAGGTCCAAAGAACAAGTTGGTTCACAAGGTGCAGCAAAATCACAAGCCTATCCCACCAATGGCCGAAGGCCAACCAGGCTGCATCCGAGTGAACCAAGACAATATAAACCCAAAGGTCAAATATGAGGCCCCAAGGTCACACCAATAACCGGGAGCCCGTAAAACTAATGAGATCAAGTGACAAAGGACAACCTGTGTGCACTGTAAGGGGAAGTAAATGGCCCAGCAAGCAATAAGAACTATAATATATCTATGAATATATATGTACATATGTCCCCAACCCCCGATAAGAAGAAGTGTACCATAGTATATATAATAGAATGGCATGTAAATGTAACAAACTAATGCTTGATACCGGTAAGAGGAGAAAGGCACTCCCCAAACACCCAGTAGATAGGTAGTCATATAGAGAGGTGGGTACGAAATGCAGATGCCACAGGTGACGTTTCAGAAGAGGGCAATTGAATATATCTCCACACACAAGAGGAAGACCAGGTGCCTTGAGCCTGTATATCCTGAAGGGGTACCCCATGCCTAAAAGCCCAAGTAGCTCCACCACGCCTGAAATCATGAAAGGTGAAGGTCTTTGGAAAACCTAACAACCTAGAAACATCCTTCAGGTGTTTACGAGCAACTGAGTCTGTAAGGGGAATCACCCCATCCCGAGACGGCACCTGAAACAAAGGGAAGTCCTGGTCCAGTGCAATGTGGTTGAACATGTCCTTCAAGGCCCTCCAAGGACACAGCTTGGACTGACCTAAGGCTGAAATGGAAATTGTTGCCACTTTAGCTCTATCTTGTAATGTTTTAGACCACTTTACGACCACCACTATGGCCTGGTCTGAAAAAATAAGGTCTCCCATACAAAGGTGCCTGGAAGAATCAAAGGTGGCAACTGTATGTGGGAGGATATTGGACAACCTGAGGAAGGAAAAATAAGTGAACAAATACAAAGCCTTAAATATTATTGGATGTGAAAAGTTATCACATGCCAAAATCATAGACAATAGAATGTTCTCATCTATGACAGTGTTAAAGACAGGCTTCAGAGATCTGTTAATTTTTACAGATTTAATAAACAAGGGGATCCTATGATCCCTGAAAGCCGAGGCATCACAATTATAAATTATTAACATTGATCTAATAGCAGTAAGATGATTTGTAATATTTGCAGCTGACATACCAGATTCCAGTAAATACTCCATGAATGCCAAGACATCCATGGTAGATACCTGGGATAACGACAGGCCCATGGCCACCAGGAAGCCTAAGAAGAGTGCAAACATCCGCTTATATGCCACCAAAGTAGCTGGTCGAAAGCCCTGCCAAAGTCTATTCACTGCCCGGTTGGCCAAAGAAGCTGTCGCCACCCCAGGATCTAAAACATAAAATAAGAGTGCTACAAATCATGATTTAACAACATTAAATCAATGTGAGTATTCATCCAAATGGGTCGAGGTATAAAAGTATGCAAAGTTTTAATATTATCTTCAGAATAATTCCATCTGGACAGAAGGTCAGCTATGGAATTATTGTCACCTTCTATATGAACCACACTCAATGAAATATTATACAATGCTGTTAACAGCCAGATATTACGAGCACATGTAGCCATAATGGCATCTCTAGCTCTACCATATGTAAGAATATCCACCACAGCTTTATTATCACAATGAATTTTGATTCGTTTGTTGGCCCAACATTGGCCCCAAATTTTGAGGGCCACCACAACATTAACCATTTCCAGATGGGCAATATTGTAATCCATATAGCCTTTTGGAATAGGGATGGAATAAACCATATTATTAAACGCCCCACCCAAACCCGTCAAACAGGCATCTAAACATACTTGCATAATCTGTGCAAGTTTATCCGTAGGAATGGACATAGTTCTATGGATAGTATCAATTAGTATCCCCAAGCATACGACTTTAGTGTCAGGGGGGTGGAGTTTCTTCCTACTGATTTCTAGTCCTAATTCCTCGAGCAAGCTCAATAAAGATTGATATGCTTTATCTACAGAAGATGGCAAACCAATATAGATTAAATCATCCAAATAATTTTGGAGATAAGGATAACCTTTTTGTTGCATAATATAACGAATGGCATCACTTATTTTCATAAAGAAAAAAGCTCCCAAGCGAAATCCAAATGGCAGACTCAGATCCAGATACAGCTGATCCCTATGTGTGAGTCCCAAAAGGTCAATATCTCCAGGATCTATACGAAGATGTCTAAAAGCTCGACTAATATCGACTTTAAAAATCCTGGCTGCAGGTCCAGTTTCAATAACCTGTTGAATAATAGTATCCACAGATGGATAATGCATTCGAAAATCTGTTCCTAGATAAGAATCCTTTAAGACTCCATCATTCACTGAAGCACCTTTAGGCCAGCTTAAGTCTATAATAGTACGCCTAGTATTAGAGCCTGCTTTGTCCCTAGTCATGAAAGGGGATACATGCATTTTAAATGGCATCTCATTAAAAGGCCCAATAATAGCTTGATGAGATAACTCTTCTTGAATATATTTATCCACATGATCTATAAATTGGACGGCAGAAGGATGGTTATGCAAAGTACTAGTGAGATCCAGACTCCTATCAAAAGAAAGGGGAAACCCAAATTCAATTAAATCTGGAAGCTGGTGATCAAAGTAGTTCACCAGATACTGCCTCCACTTATCTGCCTTCAAACTATTCTGAACTGGAATCCTCATACCCAGAAAATTGGGTTTGCCACTAGCTTTTACCAAAGTATGGGCTTCGATGATGCTTGGAACCTTTAGCCATTGAATATCCGGACCCGAATAAGTGGTTATCGGACTAAGAGGTACACAGCCAAACCTGAGACCTATCTGTTGTTTGCATTTTTCAAATTCCGTACACCAAACAGGTAAGAAAGCCATAGTGTCTGTGTGACTTGCTTGTGAAACCGGATCCGTATTATCCGAACTACCCAACAAATTCACATCATCAGCACGCCTCATTGTCTGGCCACTGTTGAGGTTTTTGTATATTTCAATAGCCATATTATCATTAACTGAGTTGTGGCCATGACAATGTTCCTGCACACGTGTATTCCTAGCAGTATTTGGTTTCTTAATTGTAAAACTTCTGTCATCCGAACATTCAGACTTCTGAAGGTCATGACTGAAAGGTAACTGATTGGAAACTGAAATTGGGGCATCTAGAACTGATTCAACAACGGAATTTTCTGCCAACACTTCAAACTTGTTAGAAAGGGGCAATTCATTGATATATGTAGTCACTGTTTTATTGTTTGAAGTTACAGGACTCTTAACAAGCTTCCTGATATCCGAACTTGGAAGTTGTTCACTTGAAGTGGCCAGAGTTTGTGCATTCACCCTATCTGAAGTACAATCATTGTATTTTATTTCAGTACATACCTTAGCAGCCGGATCCGATTCACTGTGGGTGAAAGACACCTGCTTACTGTTTTTATGTGACACTTTTTGTTTGCTACCATCAAACTTGTGTTTCCTACTAAAATACTGACCACCAAAGCCAAAAGTACTGTTTGTACAGTAACTACTGCCAGTACTGGCTGACCATTTATCACTCTTGTGAAGGGGGCTGTCACATTTAGAGGACAATGCCTGTGCATACGATCTGCCGTCTCGTTTGTTGCAAAAAGCCATGGCCCTTTGAAAAACTGATTTCATATTACCTGGTGAAGAAAAAGGACCGTGGTCCAAATCAGGATTCCAATTTGAGTTAACAAAAAATCGAGAATGATGGGCATGTCTCAACCTTGGCATGCCCATCTTTACTCGTTTTTTGATTGGCTTTGGCATTTTCTACACTCAGATTGTGGGTGTGCAAAGTGCTTTCCATCTTTTGACCAACAAGAAGCACATATATGCTTATATAAAACTCCTTTGGTTTCATGAGTAGCTTTTTGTACGCAAGTACCTTTGTTGTAATAAACACAGGGGGTACTTTTACCAGTACTTTGACTTTTATCTGACCTGGCTGAGGCATTGTGAGTACCTACATGTCTCTGTGCATGGGCCCTTCTGACCCTGTCGATTTTTTCCGTATCCGACCAACTGCCAATTTCACCCTGTTCCATACGGCATAACAAGACGGCATGGCTGGCCTTTGCAGAGGACCATGAGAAATCTGTAGCATCTTCTAATAGATTAATGCAATAATCTAACATATTTTCTCTAATCTTGCTATCAGATTCCTCCTTGATACTTCTGCAAAAGCCAACCATCCATTGAATGGGAGACAGTTGATTGTATGAAATGCGGTCTTTGGTCTGGCCTGCCAACACATACTCATGAGGCCATTTCACTCTTTTTGAAACGAACACATCCACAGAACCACCTCTTTGAGACTTAATTTTGTCTGTACCTGCTTTTGCCCTATCCGCCAGATGTAGTAGTCTTGCCTGCACTTCCTTTTGTATATACGCTTCTTGTCTAAGCTTATCGGGGGTTGGGATTCTATTGCTTGCCAAACCTACAGCCATCTCCCCTTGCTGATGACTTGGACTAGACTGTGCGACAGCCCCTTTAGAACGCTTGACCTTATTTGATGTTTTGATTTGCTTCGCATCAGTAGTCTTTTTATAAAGTTTGTGTCCTCTATTACCTTCAATAACAGCCAAACGATCCCCCAGATTACTGAGTTGTTGCAAAATTTGCCTGTTGATATCATTTTGGGAAATAGAATCATTTGAAACCTCTTGATTTGCAGGGCCCTGTCCGCCCCCAGGGAAAGCCTCTTTGTCCCTATTAACCGGATACGATAAATTTTGATCTGAATGATTAATTAAATCAGAAACATCAATGTCTGAATCACTCGAATCAGTATGATCAGATTCAAAAACTTGCCCAGAAGTTGAAGGTCTAAGCGCTGCCATGAAGTCCTCATCACTAGCAAGCTGGAGCTGTATAGGAATACTGCAGTCTTTCTTCTTTGACCTGAGATTATACTGTTTGTGTTCCATATCAACAAATAGTCAAGAACTAAAAACAACTAAAATAAAATGCAATAAAAGAAAATAAATTTTTCTTCCAAAGGTCTGTTCTGTTGCATGTTCAATGACAAAATGGCAGAGGTGAATCACTGGAGAGAAGGACAGGACCCTGCAACCAATGAAATTAAAGGTCAACAATTATGTCACCTACAGAAAGTTAAAACATCTGAGATAAATACGATTTAAGGTGGGAGGCAGGAATGAGAGCTTGCACACCCACATGTGCAATCACAAATTTGAAAGATTAATTATTGGAATTAAGTTTGAATAATATTACTTCGCCCTTATGTAAATAGTTCTCTGATTCATGACACAGAGGTAAAACATTCTTTTACATTTGAGGTGTTGACTAAATTCAATGTTATATTTCTTTGTATCCTGAGGGAATACGAGTGCTCACAGTGGGAACCCTGTATCTTATTGTTGTACAGTTAAAAATCTGCTTAATGTAGCATGTGCCACTTCACTTAAATTTAGCACAAAAATCGTGTGTTTCTAATGGAACATAATATAAAACTATTTCCAATAGATAATGGATTACATTTGGTGCAGTATATTATATCTCTCCCATGGGAGAAACGGGCTAACACTTTTGCACTCGTTAAACCCTTGAATGACTACGTTGATACAGGTACATAACTACCAACTTGAAATAAATATCTGTAATCAGTTTCACTAATGGAATTAACTTTGACTTAAAATTAAGACTTTTGTCTTATGCGTAGGTCAAGTCTGTGCTCTTAGACTTAGCAAATTTCACAAAGCAGCAAACCCATAACTTTGACTAAGTATTGGGCTTAAAGTTAATTTAACCTGGGAGTGGGCCTAACTTTATGAATTAAATACGGACAACATTTTCTTTTTTTGCATTTATAAATTTCATACTGCTGAAAAGAAAGTTTTAATCTATAGCACATCGCTCTTCAGTAGATTTTGTAAATTATATTTTGGATACAAGATTTTCCATTTAAAGTAGCATTTTCCTTAAGTAAACTGATCAAACAAGGGATACAAAGCACTAGTAGTTTTTAGCATAAATATTGGTCACGTGACACAGAAAACTACTGTGGTTATTAGATTAATCAATCTGGGATTGGTCTTGAGTATGTCACCCTTTGTGAAATCCAGACCTAGCTAAGATAAAAGACTCAGATTTAAGTTATTTACTTAGCCAAAAACTTGACCAAGTCTGAAGCCCTTTGTAAAACTAGACCCTGGAGCTGAACATTTCAAGACTTCTTTTTAATCCTGGGTTTGTTAGCAACTGTGCCAAAATTAGCCATGGATAGTTTACGTTTTTATTTATTTTTTTTTGTTATTAGCCATGGACGCTTTTTATATCTTTTCACATCGCCACCTTTCGTAAACTTTACAAACCACACACAGTTTGGGCATTTCCAATCTATTTACATTATTACAATAATAAATCCATCATTGGACAGACTTATGCAGAATCATAGTCTGACTGACGGCAAAGCCTTCCATAAATTGTCTCTGTTTTGCATAGGTCTCTCTCCAGCTGTCCACTTTCATACAAGGGTATGTAAATCCTGTCACACCTGAATTAAGCATTTAGACACCAGGAGAGAAGAATGAAATAGATGCGTCTTATCCTCACATAGATAAAGATATCAAGCTGAGTTACAGACCTTACATATTTATTCCACTTGATAAATTAAATCTTAAGAACAGACATTAAAAGAAACCCATTTTCATCTCAGCAACACACATAGAAACCTTTGGTAAAATATCAGGGATTATAACAGATTTAGGAAGCTTGATTAACACCTTAAAGCTTATTTGTAGACTTAAATATTTTTGAGGTGATATTTACACTAAATTTCTCTCATTGATTTATAAAATCCTCCTAATTAATAGCAGATTGGTGAGATAAAATGCAGGTTCTGTTGTTACTGACAGATGTGCTATTCACTACTCACCCCAGACTCAGTTACAGAGTTGACTGAGTACACATACTGTCGACTGATGTTGGGGTTATGTCATAATATACTGATTTACAAATATATGACTAAGTATATATTTATGATATTTGTAAAACATCCTATTCAGATTTTTCTATGTTATAAAAAATTAAACACATGTATCTGTAAATCTGTACCAGAAAAAACACAACAATTTAAAAATTTTGTGATTTCTGTTCAAAATTGCCACATGAGTGGGGCAAATTCCAAGTTTCTAACTATGTTTATACTATGATCATACCATCCTTGTTTCATATTACTCTGATTGAGAATCTCCAATATTGTTCTAAATAGTTTCTTGGGGCAGGAAAAAGGAGATCTTAAAAACGTACGACTATGAATAAAATTATCCATATTTTTAAAGCTAAGCAAAAGTTCTAACATGTGATAGGTCACAATTTTGATCACAAAAAATGACAGACAGTAGTAGTAAAAGACCTTTTCATGACCTTAAACAGCCAAAAAACAGACACATTTTGGATTTTGCCATAAAAGTTTTCAATGGTTTCAAAAACAATCTGGATGATTTTTTACAGATTAAAAAACAAGCACACACCTCAGCCAAGGCACGATACCTCCGCTGTTACTGATGACATTAAAAACCCTGGATCCAGGGATGCTTGTGGATTATTTCCAAAACAAATCAGTTGAATGCTAGACCAGGACCCACTTACTGTGAAAACTTGACGTAAATATGAGCAGTATTTTTGTAAATTTTGCTAACATACAAACATAATTGAACAATCAAAAAAAACTCCTTTGTCAAAGAAGATGTTATGGCTCAAAATGACTCCAATTTTCAGTTAAAGGTTGTCTGTGTCATACAAACACTACTGCTAAAACATATTAAACGAAATGGACTCACAGCAGGAAGTAAATATAAAGCTTTTTACAATGAAAGTGCAGAACCCCAATTAACGGTTTTTAATTAGCAGTGATGACCAAAAATCTTGGACTTCAAACATACTGAAGTGTGGTGCTCCATTCAGAGACAATTATTTCAAATGAACTGAGATCTAAAATTAGTAATATTATGGCTGATATAATCTTTTCCTGGGAAAATTGGTGGAGCTTTTTTTCTTTTAATTTAAAATTGAGTGCATGCATTAACACCCTTTCATTTTTTCCATGAATAATTTGAATAGAATCTTAGGTGGTTTTATAAAAATGGCTTAATTATCACATGTACTTAACCTGTCTCTTTTTCGATTGTGTGGCTTGCTGAATAGACACCTCTTTTCTATGTCGCTTAAGCATATGCTTACTAATTAATTAAGGAACAGTATCTTATTTCTCCACATCCTATTGTGTAATAATTAACATGTGTTTATATCTCTTATATATATATATATGTATATTTCCATACATTGGAACATGAATATGTTCACAAGAGTAAAAGGGAATAAAATCAGGACTGAAAGAAATAGCCTTTCTTGTTGCATACTATAAAAATACATAATTTAGAATAGAGAGTTAGGGAACCCCAACCCTTCCAAAAATATATTTGAAAAATGTTTACTTTTCAAATATATTATTGTTTTCTATTTAGAATGATGCGCAGTCATATAGTTTATTCTTAGTATGTCAAAGGTTTTTGTTCTAATTTTAAGAGAGAAAAAACCTTAAACTGAACTCTTTGCAGAAGCCTATGGGCCTTGATAAAATCATGGATTAATGTTAAAATTTTACACTATTTTGGCAGTAATATCAGAACGATATCCCTCAATAATGTTTATTCCAATTGTCTTATATATGTATTTTTAAATTATGAAATACACATTTTTATAATTTTCACATGATAACAGTCAAACAGGGATTACTATAGAGAGGGGTATAGCTTGGACAAAATCATGGACAAAGGGCCAAGTTTTACGTCATTTTGACGTATGGTTATATCAGGAGAAGCCCTGTATACGTCCCACATGTAGTCATTAAATGAATTTCAAACCCACAACTAGACAAATGAGAGAGATATGAGATGTGTTAATTACTGTTCTACTGAGATCTCAAATTATTGAATTAAGATACCAATGAACATTTGCTTCATGTAAGTAGATTACTCCTATGTCTAGTGTATAAGTAGAAAATTTAGCTAGAAAAAATTCACTGATTTTTTTTTTTTTTTTTTCAAAGATTGACTAGAACTATAATTTTCACCAATGGCCCATTTGTTGTGAAGAGAATAACACAGATTGTATATTTCACTAGGAATTAATTTCAGTTTGCAATACAGTTTGGTAAAATAGCTAAAATTAATGCCCAGTGAAAATGCCCACTTATACAGTATATGTATATATAAATTATGTATGTATACTTGGTATATGCATTATCTGATCAATATATACGTCACAAGAAACGTAAATTATAATAGCTACAAAATGGAAATATGAAATTCGCTAAATGTCAGAAATTCAATGTAAAGTTTTTCCATGGGTTACTTTTCTTGTCTCAGATATATGTATATGTCACATTTTCAGTCTGTGACAATTGGAGATGCTACCAGCAGACATTGTAATTGGTTGAACACAGAAGATCTCTGGAATGTCAATATGCAATTGAGCCTTAAGTTGCATACAACACACTCTCAACTCAGGTCACCGGACTTTTTTCTTGTGTCATGTGTATATAATTCTTCACAAACTGCAAAGGCCACTATATCACAGAATATATATTTAAACATAGTTTTATTAAAAATTAAGAAAGTACTAGAATTTCTGAGCCAGTTTACTAATGTACTGTACCAAATGGAGGAGTCATTCAAAAGAACAGATGTGTTGGGATTACTACACGGGCGCATAATAAGTATCAGCGGATTGGCTACATAACGCGCTCTTACAATACAACTGTAATATTGAAGTGACAATTGCTCTGAATGTGGACAAATTGACTGTCACTGTTTCATGTTCCTTCAAGAAAAACTGATCGACACGGCTTGCTGAAATAAAAGCAGCTAAAAATCAGTACTGTTCTTGTGTTTTAACATACCCATAAGCTTTTACTCCAGCCCTTTTAAAAACGTTTTGTAAACGTTTAAACCATTTAAAAACGTTTCTAATGTTTACTGGGAAGTTTTTGATGCTTTTGTAAAGATATCATTTTGGTTACTTAGTCTAGCACCAATATGAGCTATACCCTGTTAATGCTTGTAAGACTATAATAATAATAATAATAATAACAATATGTAGCACCAGGGATATTTTATGATTTTCCTCAAGACAACACACTAGGATCACAATGTAATTTAGGGAAAGCATAAAGGACAGATGACTTTTCCTTAATACGATCAAAGCCAATGACCCGTATTTCACTGTCTTTAAATTTGGATGCTGTTTTTGTTATCAAAAAGAATTCAAGTTTATTTATCCCCTTGTTTTAAAATAAAGGAGTTTCGGGCACAGGACCTTATCACATTATTTAATGTGGGTTAAATATGAAGCTGTAAGCTTATTGCTCTGAAATACAGTTATTGAAGCACTCGGTAAAAATGAATGTCAGTCATTGGGAGTCAATAGGTGTCAGACGGTCAAGTAGTGTCAAAAAAGTTTTGTGTCACAAGCATCTGTCTATATTGTGGGACACACAGGATTGTTTTGAAACTTGTTTTCATGTTGAGCCCAATTTTCAGGTGACCTTAACTCCCATGTATAAAAGAATGAGTTTAAATCTTTGTGTGTTTCCACAGAGTATACCGAAAATGGCTTCACCAATTTAATTTTAATTTTGCATGTGTATGCAACTGGCCTTAGATCAGTACCCACATTAAGATGACCATAAATACCCAGTAATTACAGAATTATATTAAATTTAGGCTTTTTTTGTTTCCAGACAGTATCTCAAAACGGTTTGATGGACTCAATTCAAATTTGATTTGTGGATGTAACTATTTTTTCAAGTTCTGCCCTATTTTAAGGTGACCTTAACAAACCTTAAGTAGAGCCTACATGACAAGATTACCTTAAACTCCCTCACAGTTGCAACCTAAAAATATTGGGTTTAAGGTTTGGACAAATTGTTTTCGTGTTTGGGCAACATTTGATTGCCATTGAACATATACACATAGCTAGACCTAAAAACTACCATGGTTACCCCCGAGCAATATCCAAATCTCCTAGATTGGACTTTCTACCAATAGAAACTCCAATTGGACTTTCTACCGGTAACATGTGAAATTCTACCAAATTGGACTTTCTACCATGACATATATATAATATCAACTTTAATTTTAATGTAAAAACCAAAATGCTACTTTTTTATTTATTTTACAATAAAATAACCCCAATGCAAACAAATTACAACTGATATACAGCAAAATCATAATAATAAACATCTGTGACAACATATTGCATTACAGGCTCATGTGGCCGAAAAACTAGTTACATAAAACATTTTCAGGGAACAGATTTACGATATCTGTTACCTTAAGTATCTTGCATCAACAATCAATATTTGTTCACTGTATGGACAAATAAGGATTCCTGCTGTTGGATAATAATAATTTGTGCTGTTAAACTGAACAGCCTGTCTCCATTTAAAAGTGTAGGGTTAGAGTACCTGTTAACATTTATATCAACTAATTTGCCTTTGTTTGAATAAATTAACGTCAGTGTCAAAAGTTATTTGTTCTCAAGTCTCTTTCTTTCAGATTTATAATCATACTAGTGAATGATGTAAAAATAGAGAGCATTAAAGGAATTTCACTCGAGTGAATTATTGTGATGTTATGAGTAAAATCAAGATTAATTGAATAATGCAATCTTACCAAATGAAGAAGACAAGAGAATCAAATGCTCTTTTATGTTGCCTCATTCTTCCTACTGTGGCACTGATCATTCTTTTTTTAATACATTATTATTCACGAGAAGAGATCATAGGTATACAGGATACTTTTGAATACAAGGCCATGCATAATCAGATCCATCCAACAAAACTTAGACAGGACCTGAGGGAACCATTTCTTAAGCGAGGGACAGAAGAAATTGATGATGCAAGAAAACATCTGGATGAACCATTTAGGGTGGGGTTCTTCGGCAAAGATCAGAAACTCAAGCAGGAAGCAAATGCTCTTAAAGAAGATAACTTGAACCAACTTCCAAAATTCTCACACAAGGGTTTATTTGTGATGCCAAGACTAGAAGGAGAAAATGTCATTTCAATGACCCTATATGGGTCCAATTTAAAGTATACTATAGGCGCCATTCGGAATGCTGAATTGGCTAAGAAACATTTTCCTGGATGGAAGCTAAGGTTGTATATGGAAAAACCCTCAGACAAACCTAAGTATAGAATTGTTCCTCAAACTGTGATAGACCAACTCAAATTGTTAGGTGCAGATGTTTACTATGTGGAGGTAAGGAAGTTTATACTTGTCTCAGGTGCAGGTGTGTACAATGTGGAAGTCAGAAGTGTAATATTGGGTCTTAAATTATATAATTACACAGTTGAACCTTTTTATATAGAATTCTGTTGAAATTATGTTGAATTTCCCTCTGAATAGAAAAGATTGTTAAAACCCTGTTAAATGGAAATTCTGGTTAAAAGGAAATTTATTTTCTTGGTCCCTCAGGATTTGATTTAACAGGATTCAACTGTAGATGCAATCGGTTTTTCTGTGTATTTATTAAATTCAAGACCAGGGGCCGGTTTCACGAAGCCTCCTTTGTTTTTTCCTTCCTTAAAGTAAAGGAAGGGGGATTTCTAACCTTTGGCAAGGCTTCCCTTAAATCCTGTTTCACAAAGCCTCCTTTATTCCACCTTACCAAAGATTTTCCTTAAAACAAAGGAAGGGTGATTCCCTGTATAACCACACTGCTTGGAATTTCCCCTCCATTACTTATATAACCTTTACACAATTTATTTTAAATATTAAGAAAGTAAATTGCATCTTAGCTTTTTAACTATTTTAATCTTAGTACATTAGGTACATTTAATTTTCAGATACATTATTTGCATTTTTATTTCTTTTGGGAGTTGTTTCCAAAACCTATAACCACACCAATGTTTTTCTTTCACTGTAAGTACATGTGTACTTGTGCACTTATTTTGTACCTAAATTACCTCATGGAGGCAATGTCCATATTGTAACACTGTTAAAGATCAGTAAAGTCAGTAAATCTATATTTTACTATATTTTAATAAATTTTGTAAAATGCAGATTGGTTGTGATTATATTTTGCAAATTAATACAGTAGGTCACATTACAATCTTTTACCCAAAGTAAGGGAGGGGCCTTTTATGTTCAAGGAAACTCCATGAATATGTTTCTCACTTCAAAAGTTTGAACATCAATTTTTCAAGAATTAAACAACCAAATTGTATGAAATAAACAGCAAAACATTGTTTGTGGATGTAGGTTTGACAATAATGTTTCAAGTTCTATATATTTAGGTGGATTCACCTTAAAATGTTCACTAAAGTTAATGAACATTCCTTGAAGGACACTTCCTTAAATCTAAGGTAGGTCCTTAGCTTCCTTGAAATTCAAGGTAGTTTTCAAGGTCTCCTTTAAGGAAGGAGGCTTTGTGAAACTGAGATTTTTTAAAGGAGGGAGAAAATCAAGGAAATCCTAGAATTTAAGGTCACCTTTATCTTAAGGAGGCTTCGTGAAACCGGCCCCAGAAATCTTCAGTTGTTTAAAATGAAATTTTAAAATATTTTTATGGTTTTATTGTTGACTTTAAAGTTTAAATATTTATAGTAATTTTGACTAATATGGGTTAACTTAATGTTTCACATTAATAACTTTAGATCTTTGCCATATCCATTGAAATGGCACAAAGCAATATGTGTCATGTTACCTTAGAAGCCTTTCTTAAAATTGTTATTGTACCTAATGACGATTTTTAAAACAATGTTTCTTGTCTCAGAAGAGAAAGAAAGTTCAAAAAGAAAAGTCAGTGTGTATTCATGTCAGACAAAATCAGACATAATTACGTCAAATAAACAACCATAGTTGGTCAACTTGAAAAGTGAATGTACACTTGCAGAACAGCAAACAAATCCAAAGTCAGTAAGTATATATTATTGTGTCCTGTTAGTGTGCATTGTTGTTTCTTGTTGTTTCAGCCAGATGAATATTTGGTGCCACCAATGATGTGGCGCTTCCTGATTGCAGATGACGAATGGGTGGATCATTTTATTGTGCGTGACACAGATGCACGTCTCACTGAAAGAGATGCAGCTGCTGTATATGAGTGGGTGAAGTCCGGCCAAGCACTCCACTGTATCAGGGATCATCCTAGCCATGCTCACTATGCCCTTTCTGGGGGTATGTGGGGAGGAAAGCCCAAAGAACTAGCTGCACTACTGCAGCACACTTGGCAAGAACTCATGAAAGGTCTTGGAGAAGAGTACTTGGATGATATGAACTTTTTGAACACATATATATGGCCTAAGGTAAAAAATCACACATACTGTTCGGATAGTGTGTCATGTGATGTGTATCCAAGTTCTCACCCATTTCCTGTGCCAAGGTATGGGTATGAACATGTTGGGCAGGTTGTCAGTGAACATGGTTTGGGTAGGCCAGTTGATATCAATATTCTCAGAGAGACAGGTGAAAATGCCAAGTGTGTTCCTCAAGGGTTTGATAATATAAAATAAAATATATATATCAACATTATCAAAAGATATAACAATGAGTAATTGTCATAGCATTCTATCAATGTAAATCATTTGACATTTTATATACCATGGCCTTTTTATTCACATATATTTCACTTTTAATAAATATTGCTTCTTATTTCATTACTGTGTACGAAAGGTTTCCTTCTGTCTGAAATATGTGAGAAATAAGTGAAGGCAAACCGGGAAAAATTGTTTGTTTGTGATAGAAAGTAATCCTTTAAAATGGCCATCATAAGGTAAATCTCAATAGTTAAAAATATTTAAATGCTATGAAGTCGAATATTTTTGAAGAAATGTTGTCACGTCATGTAAATATTAAGCATTAAATTATTTGATATTTCAGACAAACTGCTCAGGTAACCTTATTTTTCTTGTTTACTTAATTTATATCATAAATGACTTTCAGTGGTCGATAATAAAATATTTTAGAATGCTCAGCTGTAGTTTGCGGTAACGCATGTTCAACAACTAGAAAAGTCATTATTCATTGAAAATTATGACAAATCTATGAGCCAGTGAGTCATTGTTATTATTACATTTTAAAGAATACGTGCAACGTCTACTTTGCTTTGATGATAAAAGATTTAAATATATATAGGTCGAGTGTAATATATATATTCTGCTTTGTAAATTAACAGAAATGTATCATGGAACAGGAACATTTGAAAACACTAATTATATAAATACATAAGGGTACGCCCATGCTAGTTCTATATTCCAATATTGATGATAAAAGATTTAAATATATATAGGTCGAGTGTAATATATAATTGCTTTGTAAATTAACAGAAATGTATCATGGAACACGAATATTTGAAAACACTAATTATATAAGTACATAAGGGTACGCCCATGCTAGTTCTATATTCCACTATTCCAAATACTGGAATTTTTTATTTGCTTAGAAAATTTCATAAATTGAACAAAAAAAATCGTGAGACATTTCTGTTTTTACTAGCAAATCTTGTTAGTCTCATTGAACTCTCTCAATACGTATTAACATACATGGGCATTACACACTTCAACATAAAAAAGCAATTTTACAGAGCTATTGTATCTTCTGCAAAGACAATAACTTGTTTCTCAAATGCAGGAGTTTATCCTCTGCGCATGAATTCTGACAAAGACCATTGCTCTTAAAAATAGCCAGCCACGGCAGGCAAGCACCCCAGCCCGCAGGTAACACTAAATGGGCAACAACAATGGGATTTGGGAAAATCTTAGGAATACATTCAGTTTTAAAAAGTGTACAGAACCCACGAGATGTCAGATGTAAAAGCTTTCATGTAGTTGAAGAAGGGCGAAAACTTACATACAAGAGATATATGGCCATTTTAATATGATGAATCCACTTGACCTTGAAACAGGGATCAAAGGTCAAATTTGACACTTGCAAAAGATTCACAGGTCATGATTTCTTACAAGTTATTTTCATATTTGGAAGCCCTAGAACCAATTATAAGGGAGATATAAGGCATTTTTAATATGATGACCCTACTTGACGTTGACGCAGGGGTCAAAGGTTAAATTTGATATTTGCAACAGATTCACAGGCCATGATTTTCTATAAGTTTGTTATCATATTTGGAAGCCTTAGAATCAATAATAAGGAAGAAAAAATAGCTTTTTAGTATGATGATCCCACTTGACCTTGAAGCAGGTGTCAGTGGTCAAATTTGACACTTGCAAAAGGTTTGCAGGCCATGATTTTTTTGTTATTGGGTCTATGAGAACAAATATGAAATCAGCCACTTAAAATGAATTAAGTCTGCTAAAATTCTGTATCTATATTCACTGACAGAATTATTTTCAGACTTATGGCCAACCCATATGGATATGATATAAGCTGAGTGGTAGATATAGTTGGCATGCACCATAGCGCTCCAGTTAAAATGGCCAGAACTTCATTGCCACTTTTAAAAACAATTTTCACCATTTCTTCAGTGTAATTAAAGTTCATATCTTGGCATACTCTATGGTATTGATTCAGATCAGATTTCTTATTTATTTTTTCGGGTGGGAGGGTCGGGGTGTCGCTGGTGTAGTTGATAACACACTCGCCTCCCACCTCAGAGGGCTTTGGCTCAAACCCCAGACCCCATGTCGGAAAGTTAATAGTTTCTAACTGATAGCCTGGTAGTTTTTCAGTGCAGAATGTTCACCAACTACTATGTCCTGGTTTCCTTTGCCTTTAAAACTACCTTAACTAACTATCTTCAAATATATAACTTGTTCAAAGTAACATTAAACCCAAATATATTAAAATAGATGTATTTGGTGTGTACAAGCCTTTACTCTCATTCTGAGAAATGTCTTTTTGAAAATTTAAAGAATAAAAGAAATTTTCAAGAATGACAAAAGTCTTCCTCAGAATGTATAGAAGTCAAAAGTAAATAATGACAGATGCAATAGCTAGGGCTGTACAGAAAACTATAGCAATAAGTATTTTATTTGTTGACAACATCAAATTAGTGTTGAAATTCTTTATTGAAGATACAGTTTCTAACAATTTTCAAAATATTTATTTCTAAGTATTTTTTCTGATTGTCAGAATTTCTTGTTTGTGAGAAAAACATTATTTTCTGAGAAAATTCTCAGATGGACTTTTCCAAGAATATAGAATGTTGATGAATATTGGCCCAAATTAGATTGACAAAAAATATTACAAAATGACAAAACTTGGTAAAATGTCCCACAATTCAGATGTAAAATAGCATATTTTTCAGTGGCAGTTTTTCAATTTTCTAAACGTTTGTCTCCCATAATATACACCATCCTCACGCGGGATTACTTTTGCTCGAGGAAAAAGTCTCGCGAGAGAATGAATATACACTACACTCGACATAGATCTTGGTTTGGTCTGTGACAAGACAATGTTTATCAGGATTCATATTCAAACTTTATAGGTACAAATCTAAAGTGTCCACGTGCACCACATTGAAAGGAACTACATGTATATATGTTGTATTGAATGTGGATAACCATTGAATGTATACATTCAATTGCACAAACTATTGAATGTGTACATTCAATGAGCAAATCATTGAATGTATACGTTCAATGGCTGAGCTGTGGAATGTGTACATTCAATGGCTAAAATCATTGAATGTGTACAGTCAATGACCCAAGCCATGGAATGTATAAATAATTAAATATGAAAAGCTGATACTGATTGAAAAGAGTTAGTTTATAACCTATAGAGGATAATTTTTAGCATAATAATAAATGATTAAATTAATTGCCATAGAAGTGTTACATTTCAGGAAGTGACATAAAGAAGGATCAATCTGGAACATTAAAATGAATAAACATATATGTAATGACATAAATGTTATATATTTCATTGGATTATTTATGATGCATCAAGCCTTTCTGATCAAAGTCATTACAAAAATTCTATTATAAGCTTCACTTTAATCCACAAATATTGAAATATTTGGCCTCCCAGTGAAAGGATGAAAGAAAAATAGTAAATAATTAGTGTCTATGTGTCAGTGGAAAAGTGAATTCCTTGATCACCTGCCTTATATTGACCACTGTGTATGGCAATATTTCGAAATTATTTTGGAATTTCTCATCAGAGGCTGAAGTCCTCTCCTTCATTTTTCCTTAAGGTGCAAAATGCCAGTCCGCCTTGATCCTCCTTTTGAGGAGGATAATCCGCCGGATTGAGCCTCTATTAAGAGGATCACAAGGATTTTTGCAGTATTTATTATTTCAGTGAAAAAATAATAAAAAGTGATAATAATATTATATAAGAGATGCCATATAATATAATCCCTGGGGATGTTTGTAGATGTGACCATAGCAGTGAGCTCGTAAGTACTTAGAATTATTAAGTACTGATAATCACAGTATTGATTATGGTAGTAATGGTTTGAATAAATCTCGGCTTGGTGACCAGGGATTAGATGGAAAATGGAAAGAGAGGGGAATATGAGCACGGTAACTCCATAAAATGAATTAGGGTGTTTTTAGTCCTAAATTACTGTCTATGGTATTTAGACAAAGAATATTGGATTGCAATTGTCTGTTTGAGTCCAATCCTATAGACCACTAACGTCTCATTTCAGGTTATAATGAGTGAAAGAGACGTGTGTAACTGTCTGTGTTAGAGTGCAGTGTCTCTGAGGTGGTATAGAGATCTATAATCTGTCTAGAATCAGATTGCATTGGCTGACCCAACTAAGACTTCACCTGTGGTGTAGTGGGTGACAATTGAAGTAACTCATTTTGCTCTGAGGAGATTTTGACTATTTTTGGAGTTAATTCAATGAGTTTTATGTGGAAAAAGACGTGAATTTCCAGCAAAAAGACTCATTTAACTCCTTGGTATACTTTTGGAAAATCTCCTGTCAGAAGTGTAATGTTAGAGATAGCCACCTAATTTTTGGATATCATTTTAATCGCCCTTTTTACTTTAAGGGGGAGTGGGTTTTTGGTGAAAAACTCTAAAAAATGTATATGAAGAAAAAAACTGAAATCTTCAACCTGAGCATTTTTGGTGCTCATTTTTAATTTGCTAAAACAAATGATGGTGTAAACACATGAAATATGTACATTAGTTGTTAGTAAATATAACAGTGTTGATACATGGTAAATAATTAATTATTTGTAGGTAATAATAATTAAATTTGTTAATAATAATTATAATTAATTACATATTACATTTGAAACAAAGTTGAACAATAAGGTAGAAGGTAACATTGATGAATGTACAATGTCTAATCAAAATCACCGGTTAATTAACATTTACAATTCTAATGTGAATAAAGTGTCAATAAACAGTGTTCCAATATGCAAATTTTTACCTCAGTGTGCCCCAATTGGGGGAGTGATATTGGTACAAATGTCTTCCAGATAGTCCATAAGAACAAACTTGGTGGTGCTTGATCTTGGACATTTCCCCCACTTTGAAGGTGTGCAACTTAAATGGGGTGGGAGTGGGTCCTCATCCGACACACTAAATGTAGGTCCCTGATAGGGCACTACCTCAGGTAGATTAAGTGATCTCCTCATTGCCTGATATTTACTGGTGTAGTATCTGGGGATATCTAGGTCTGGGGTACTAGGTGATGGAAGTACTGGCGAATCCCATCCTTGCATGGGGGTGGGGTCCTCTTGTTTAGTATGGGGTGATGTACCATAGTCTCTGGTAAAACATTCTGTCTGGTGTGACTTGTCTTTGGTGAACTTGGGAGTGGTGTTGACTCCCTTGTATGTTGGATTTCTCATGGAGGGTAGTGAACAGATATCCGTTTGGGAGCTCTGGTTGATCAGCTTGGATACACTGTGCCGAGTGGTGGTGGAGGCAGGATTACTGGGGACCACACTTGGGGCTGCAGGTGAGTATTCCTCAGTGCTAACACCAGGTGCACTTGGTGGTGTATTGGTCCCATAATGTGTCAAGTTATCTAGGAAAGAGTCTGTAGTGTGACATTCCTGATAATCCATAACCCATTTACAGTAGTGGCCGGATAATCCAATACTGACTTGATAGGAATGTTGTTAACTGTGTCCATTTGAAGTTGAATGGCTTCATCTGGTTTTGAATCTAGAATTGAGTCCAGAAATTCGTCAACTGAATCATATCCAGGTGATTGATCCCAAGAGGATTCCTCTTTGTTGGGGGAAATACAGGGCGAACTTTCAGCACTAACACAGTCTAAGATGTTAAGAAAAATATCCTTGGTAGGATGTTTCTTAGCAACATGTCTCTTTAAATATTCATTCCTCTTGAACTCTTTGTCACAAACTGAGCACTTATATTTTTTATCCATATGACTGCTCTTAATGTGTCTTCTCAAGTTACATTTTAAAGTATACACTTTATGACATATATGGCATGTTAACCACATTTTGACCAATTGACATATATGTAATCCAAAGTATATAGTCTATGTTGAAACTATATTAATGTTTAATCTCTCGGGGCAACAATCAAACTGGTTGCGTGAATAGCTTTCCTTCAGGATTCCTGCTTTGACGGCGATTCGATACATGTCTGTGTCTAAATCATGATCCATTACTAGCCCCAGTATGTTTCTTGGGTCTCCTCTGCCTCTGTCTACTTGTGGTATAGAAAGTGCAACAGTATCACCTTTATCAATGGAAGATAGCTGAAGCCGTCTGCGCTTGATCATCCGTTCAGCCTGAGCACACTGTGACATTCTGGCTCCAACTCGCTGGCTATGAATCATGTTCTGTCTGGTGTCCAACAAGCTTGCTTGTGGAGTGAGCTCAGGCACATCAATAAGTGTTTCATCTGGCCCAGGTTGAATAGGAGTTAACAACGGTGGGCTGGGAGGTGTTTCCTCAATGGATAACTGAAGTGGAGTGCTCATCACATCATCAAACATGGATTCTTGTTCATCATCAGGGGAGACACTCTCAGCATCTGATGAAAAGGCAGCAAGAAGGTCCTCTTCACTCCGAAGCCTTTCAATAACCTCTGGTGGAAGTGAAGTCGATGTGAGGCCTACTTTTGTCCTGCTGCCAAAAAGGGCTTCATAAATCCCTTTTAAACCTATCTTCTATAGAATCAGACATAACTTCCAGTATTAAAGCTATAAATTTCACTTTTGATGAAATACAAATATGACTATAACACCATAAAGCATGAAATAATCTGATGAAAAGGTCACATTTGTGTCTCTTTATATACCCTGGAGAGGATTAATTAGAAACTTTGATTCCCAAGATCAAAAAAAGAAGTCCTCTTGAAATATTAAACTGTCTTTTAATCTTTTAATGCAGATTACTCAGGTATGAGTTTTTTGGTTCTATCTATTGTCATGGCTTCTCATGTGGATAAACTCCTCATTTTGATTGTAAATACTTTGAATTGGTTAAAGATAACTGTTGAATTAACTGTTTGGAAGTACATTGCAATTACCATAATACTATAAATCCCCAACCCCCTCACCCATGGCAGAAAGCCATCCTCCATCAGTCAATTACAATTACTTGAAAGCTATTCATTGATAAAGATTGATTGACTTCAAAGGCTTTCTACACAAGATCAAACATACTTCAAAATACTTTATTGATGAAAAACACAAGAAATAAAATAAACTTAAATCCATGTTAAAAATATTTATATTAAAATACAGTTCTAAATGTACAACTTTCACTGATATTTGTAAGTAAGTCACTTATTTCATCACATTACCTCATATTAGTTACATTATTGTTGCTTCACTAAAATTTATACCAGATAATTGAAAAATACACCAAATAGTCACACAGTCAGAAAGTACCAGCATGTCAGTCAAATATTCCCATTCTTTCTAAATTAAAATTGATATGCTTATGAAACAAAGCTAAGTGCTTGTGCAAATGTGTATATGTATGATAATAATATGTATAATATGTATTATAATTCATATATTTAAATGATAATAATTGTTAACAAATTTAAGATCAATTTCAATATCAAGACCAATTATGAAAGTAATACAACAAACCCATGTAAAGGTATCACATTCAATGTTGAATAAAACAATTATTATTACAAGCAAAAAGTATATCAGTTTCTAAATTTCTAGATGCACATTAAGGATTTATACTTTAAAATTCAATTTTAGCTCATAACATAGTTAAGTTTTTCATAATTCTTCACATAAATAACCTTAAAAATGCATTTCCAATATTTCACAAATTTACTGATTGCTCATCAGTAAAGCTGTGTAAAATATTAGCAGAGATTTCAGGAATTTTGCGAAATTACTGAAAATTTCAGTTGTTTCGCGAAATTACTGACCAAATCAGGAATTTCGCGAAATTCCTAAAATATTCAGTAATTTCGCGAAATTACTGGTTACACAACTTTACTGTAACATATACACTTCTGAACAATCTCACTACTATGGAAGTGATTTAAATTCAGCTTGAAAATCAGGTAAGTAGGGTAACTTAGATACACTGGGTATTACTAAGTAACAGTGAGGTAAGAAAAATGATGGTCATATGACGTCATAATAAGTCTGATGAGTCATAATCTTACATGACGTCACATTGGTGATGCCCCTGATAATTCAGCCCTTGTATGAAGTGCCCAATATAGAAATAAAGGGAATAAAGGTGCACCTGGGTAAGGGGTGCAATAAGAGGGCATAACCTCAAACAAACAACTGACAAAAGCAACTGGAAACCTAGTAGAGTCCACCAATCTCTAGACATTTTCCAAAGGTCTTTCAAACTTGGGCTTCTTAACAGTAAAACAAAATCATACTGTAAACCAAATCTAACCAAACAACAAAGAATTGGGTTAAAAGAGCTCAGTGATAATCCTGATATTATCATTAAGAAAGCGGACAAAGGTTCAGCTAGTAGTCATGAACACTACTGACTACTTAAGAGAGGGATACAGGCAGTTAAGTGATACTAAGTATTACACTAAACTCCCTAATGATCCCACAGAAAAAGTTGCAACAAATGTCACCAACACATTAAATCAAATGAGGCAAAAAAGCCTTCTTTCAGATAAAAACTACGAACATTTAGCCCCAACAAATTGTTCAGAGGCTAGATTCTACATGCTGCCAAAAATACATAAAAAGGCGTCCCTGGTAGACCAATTTGTAGTTCTGTTAATCACCCTACTAGTAGAATTAGCAAATTGGTAGATGAACATATCAAAGGGTATGTCCCTCAAACAAAATCCTACATTAGGGACACCCAAGACTTTATTTAAAAGATCAAAGCCTTGGGTCCCATCCCAGAAGGTGCAATTCTCTGCACCTTAGATGTATCCTCACTCTACACTAATATCCCTAACAATGAAGGAATATTAGCAGTAGCAGCAAAACTAAGACAAGATCCCTCTAAAGGACCTATAACTAATTTCATACTAGACCTACTAAAATTAGTATTACACAGTATGAATTTCACCTTCAATGGTGACCACTATCTGCAAACAGGAGGCACTGCTATGGGGACTTCACTAGCCCCTAACTATGCCAACCTATTTATGGACAGATTTGAGACAAAGGCATTAGAAGGCTACCCCCTAAAACCACTCACATGGAAACATTTCATTGATGACATTTTCATGGTATGGACCCATGGTGAAGATTCATTGATAAAATTCATTGAATACCTTAATTCTTTACACCCAACAATTAAGTTCACCCATGAATTGAGTTATACCCAAATTGACTTCCTGGACACCACAGTTAAATTTGGGGCAGACAGATCATTAATCACTACTCTATACAACAAGCCGACAGATACTCATTTATATCTGCAATATTCTTCTGCCCACCCAGATAGTATCCACACCAAAGGACCATATGGGCAATACCTAAGACTGAGAAGAATATGCAGTCTAGACACAGACTTCGAACTGAATGCCAAAAAACTCACTGGGTATTATCTCAAAAGAGGATACCCCTTCCCTTCCCTCAAGAAACATTATCTCAAAGCTAGGAAATTTACCCAAGGTCAACTTTTAGACACAGTGCCTCGCCAAACTAGTGAGGTGCCTGTTATGGTCACCCAATTCAATCCAAAGAATCCCCACATAGGATCTTTGATAAGATCAAACTGGAACATTATCCAGAACACTGAAGAACTCACTAGGATCTTCAAAGACAAACCCCTCATTGGATACAGGAGGTTACCGAACCTCAGGTACACTCTTACCAGCAGTAGCATCGCTTACCCTCCTGCTCTAAAACCCCCAAACCAATCTTCCCAACATGTGCCAATCTGCACTAGACTAGGAAGATGTACTTACTGTCCCAAACTAAAGAAACTAGACAAAAATAACTAGTTTCCATAGTAACAGGATATTTAATTGTCAATCACTTCCACCCAAACACAAGCTCACATGCAAACTCTCCAATATAATTTACATAATAAATTGCAATCAATGTGGACTGCAATACATAGGAGAGACCAAGAGGCCCATTAGAAAAAGAATGTATGAACACTTCAACAGTGTTCAAAAATTCCAATCTGACAAGGCCACTCCAGTCTCAAGGCACTTCACACAGAAAAATCATTCTGTGAAAAACATGGAATTTAGCATTGTACAATGGATGGGGGATCCATCAAGCCCAAATGCCACCACCAGGCGCAGGCGCCAAGAACTATATTTTATTTGGGCATTCCCTACACTCCACCCTGCAGGCATCAACATGTTTGTATGAGGTTATGCCCTCTTATTGCACCCCTTACCCAGGTGCACCTTTATCCCCTTTATGAAAGAAAAATAGTTCAAGCCTGAGTAGTTACTTTATGGCCTTTCAGTGTATGATTCTAATATGTGATAGCAATTAATTCGTCTAATTAAGTGTGAAATCTGGGTATTTAATTATAATTAGCCCCATAGTTGCACCCCTGTATTGTTAGAGAGGTTCAGTGGGACAATATAATTAGAAAACAGATTAAGATAAACATTATTAGAAAACAAAACAGTTTTTGTTACAATGCATAACTATGTAACTGACCACAGATGATCAAGTAATATCTTATTAAGAAAATGACAATAATAAGTTCCATTTTACACAATATCAGTTACTTATTTCAATTTCTGAAGTTCATATACACATTCAATGACTATGGTTGTGGAATGTACACATTCCACAGTTAAACTATTGAATGTACACATTCAATGGCTGCTTGCTATTGAATGTGTAGATTCAATGGCAAAGCCGTTGAATGTACACATTCAATAACTAACCCATTGAATGTTATCTGCATTCAATACACCATATACATATATAATGTGCAATGATACACCAAGACGGTGTATGAATATACACTAATAATAAAGTGGCGGCAAGTTACCTGTTGTGGCAACTGTCTGTGGATCAATAAATTTCAATGTCAGATTATTCACAAGTCTGGTTCTGATAAGGTTTCGTTGTATGCTCGTTATTAGTGTTGTCAATTTACAAGCAATACATTCATTTCAGCATTTTATTCATCTGTATATGGTACCTTTTTCTGAAACTTAATATACAATAAATATGCCAGCTTATAGATTGAACATATTTAATGTCATTATTGTAAACTTCTGTACACAAGTCTACTTTTCATTGTGTACAGTATGTAGAAGTCTGGATCTCGGAGCCACTAAACACCATAATATCTCACTACATAACTAATCTATAAGCAGAGATAATATGTAGTCTATTTCAAACACCCTCTTCAATCTTTGACCAGAATTATCTGGTCCGTTGTACAGAGGGTTATTATTACCTGGTATCTGGTGTGGCTGTGATCAAGGAGGCAGCAAACACACCCAGGGCTTGGGGGGCTTAGGTCCACCGTCCTGCCAATGATCATCATTGGGGTGCAAATTTTTACTTTGGGAGACGAGGAAACTTGTCCCCTGAGAAAAAACACTGAGCAATTTACTGGACAATCTTAATTAATATGGCCGTATGGTTGCTGGCATTAGGATTTTTATTTCGGGTGGTTGAGGATCTTAAAATTTGGTCCACTTAAAAACAGTAGTCTAGATCTTGGTTCCAAGCACTTACAGAATGTACAGAATTAGGTGGTTAGATTTTTACTTCGGGTGGTTGAGGATCTTCAAATTTGGTCCTCTTAAAAACAGTAGTCTAGATCTAGGTTCCAAGCACCTACAGAATGTACAGAATTAGGTTCCAGTTATACATAGTTTACCTTTAAACTGATAAAAACACAGCATTTGCTGGGAACACACTAACCTTCATCTGCAGGCAATATGCTGGAGAAAATCTCCAAAAATTTGGACGTTAGATCTGGATCCAGATGCACTTCATTTCTCTCTACTTGTTTTCATTGCTGATCCAGGAGGGGATTCCCCCTCGGCCTTTGGGTATGTCTCTGTGGAAGCTATCCAGGAGACGAGTGAGATTTTCGTCCTTGCTGATATTAATGGGTGAATTACCCAGTTTATCAGCAATGGCTGACCAGTAACCATCAACGGTGCTGGGCTGTAACTTCCTGTCCTGGAACAGGTACATAAGGAAGTCAGCAACTGACTTTACAGGGGGGTGCCCAGAAGTTCACCTGATTGGTGAGGCACCACTTTGTAAAAGTGGCCCACTTTGCCTTATAGACTGATCTGGTCGATCCTGTTTGAGGAGCCTTAATTCTTGCTGCAACTCCCTCAGAGAAGCCCTGCTCCTTGATTGCTGAGGCTCTAGGAGCCATGAATGTAGATTTAGATTTGTCAGATTTCTGTGAGGGATCTGATTGAAGGGCTGTGTCAACAGTTTGGGCAGGTTGCGCAGACTCTGGGATTTGGCTGGACATGGCCACTAGATCCCAGAACCAAGGCATGTTGGGCCACCCCGGAGCAATCAGAATGATTCTCTTGCATGGGGAGTCCTGCCACTTCTCCAATACTTTGCCCAAGATGGCTGCTGGTGGTAAGGCATATGCATCCAGATCCTCCCATGGCAGGCTGAGTGCATCCACTGCTGAGGCCAGGGGGTCCGGTAGCGGTGTCACAGAGGCAACTTGTTGATGTATCAGGCTTTGAGTTACTCGTTTTCTGGTACACCAGGTCAAGATTCTCCATAGCAGGGCACAACGTGGGCCCAACCTCATGCTTCCTTCCTTGTTTACGTATGACACCATTGTGGTGTTGTCGGTTGCTATAAGAACTATCTTGTCTTAGCAGAGGTCTTGGAACTCTTTTAAGACTAGAAAGACTGCTTTTAGTTCCAGATAGTTTATATGCAGCTTGCTTTCTGGAAGGGACCAGGTTCCTCTTGCAGGGTGCTCGTCTAAGTGAGCGCCCCACCCTTCTTTTGATGCATCTGTAACTATTTGCAGAGCATGTTTTATTGGGTGTAATGGTTGGCCTGTGAGTACATTGTCTTCTTTTAGCCAAAATTGTAGATGGGGGTGCAGGGACGTGGGAATTGGGATAACCTTTTCCAGTGATTCCGGGACCCTCCAGTTGTTTTTGAGATGCCAATATCGAAGATCTTCTTGGGCTCCACTTCTGATTTTTCTAAATTCATCAGCCAACCTAATTTTGACACATTTTCACTAGATCCTGTGTATGCTGGAGACAAGCCTGGTGGGATCTGGCTCTCGCCAACCAGTCGTCTAGGTACTGGTGGATCCTTCTACCCTTGTGTATGGCCATCAGTGTCACCTCCTTTACTACTACAGTGAACTCCATGGGTGCTGTAGACATAACCAAATGGCAGTGCCTTGAACTGGTATGTCTAACAAGTCTGACAAGTGAAATCTCAGACATTTCCTGGATTGTTCCTGTATTGGTATGTGGAAGTAGGCGTCCTTGAAGTCTATTGAGGTAACCCACTCCCCTTGCTGGAGGGAGGTTCTGATGGTTTCCGGTGTCTCCTTTTTGAATTTTTGAGCCTTGAGGAATTGCTCAGATCTAGTATAGGTCTCCACTTGTTGTTGGGTTTGGGCACTAAAAATAGGCGGTTGAAAACCCCAGAGATCTTTGATTGTTTACCAGATCTACTGTGTTTTTGTCTATAACCTGATGTAATGCCTCCAACAGGTAGAGGTTCCTGTGGGGATTGACATAGCAGCTTATGATGTTTGTAGACTTGGTCAAGTTTGGCCAGATCCGAAAGGGGAGGCTATAACCCTCTTTCAGGATTTGAACTACTTTTGGTCCAGCACCAAGATCCAGCCAAGTTTGCCAAAAGTTTTGAAGTCTCGCCCCTACAGGCAGATTTTGGGCAGCAATTGTGACATTTGTTAAAGTTTTACACGATAATTGAGTGACACAAGAAACACCTTTCACATATATTAATTTGTACTCTTTCTGATAATAACAACCTGCTGACCCGGGACTTATTTCTTTCCTTTGTGAATTCCCGGGTGCAGTATTAGCAACTTTTACAATACGAGAGTTTCATAAGTGTTCATTGTCTGTCCTTGTGTTGAAATCTGGCTCCCGGCCAGCAGACCTTCCTGTAACTTGTCTACACAGTAATTGTCATTTGTAGGACTGCTGGCCCTTGGCTGGTCGTGAAGAATAGTTGGAAGATTTCCTGTCTGACCTTTTCTTAGTCCTTGCATAAGGGTGGTACTGACCGTTGCAGTATTAGCAACTTTTACAAAACGAGAGTTTACATAAGTGTTCATTGTCTGTCTTTGTGTTGAAATCTGGCTCCCGGCCAGCAGACCTTCCTGTAACTTGTCTACACAGTAATTGTCATTTGTAGGACTGCTGGCCCTTGGCTGGTCGCGAAGAATAGTGGGAAGATTTCCTGTCTGACCTTTTCTTAGTCCTTTCATAAGGATGGTACTGACCGTTGCCACGTGAACCAGAAGTATGCCCTTTGTTTTCATAACGTGCTATCTCTTCCTTGGCTCTCTTGATAATACTGTCCGGGAAGAGTGTAGAGATGTGCATAGTGGCTATTTTTAGAGCTGCCATGTAGTCCGGCTTCACACCCATTTTCAAATGGGTGAGATATGCATCCCTACGTGCCAGAGTCAAATTGCCCATGGATATGAAAACAAACTCAGATGTTCCATAGTCTTTGCTGCAGCCTGGATGATGCTGGATTTAAAGTCCATCAAAAACTGCAGTTCGTCCATGGCAGTTGACACTTTGGAGGAACTTTTACCTTTACTTTCAGAACGTACAGTCTTGAGCTGGTCCTGCATATTCTGCTGCACATTGAACAGGCATCTGTTGAAACTCAGTTGCCTCCCTAGCAGAGTTTTCCGATCTCCTGAGTGTTTCCTGTGAAATATGTCTTGAGGTAGGTTGGGTAGAAGTGAGGCCAGACTGTCTTGCTACTCTGCTATAGCAGCTATTCAACTTGCACGCATCTGTATTCCAGCTCGATTGAGTGGAAGGGTCAGCTTTGTGGTTGGAATACAGCCCGTACAACTTGGACTGTGACTTTGCATGTCTCAAAAACTGGTCCATCATCAGGCCACCGGCCTCAGAACTTCAGGAGGGGTAACCCTCAACCAGAGTAATGTTCACATTACTAAGTTTCTTTCACAACCAGTCCTCCGTAGGCATTTGCAAAGAGACCTTTCCTGGAACAGAAGCTTTCGGTCCAGAGAAGGGGTTGTCATCAGAGCCAGTTGTAGCACTGTCCAGATCAGGAATATTCGACCAGCCCATATAAGATCTGATGCCTCTCATAGTTTCCCTATAGGTTTGTTCCTCACTAATGGCTTGGTCAGGTTCGGTGACATTTAGATCCTGGTCCTCTGATAACTCTCCTTCTTCTGCATATCGATCTACAGGTGGCCTGTCCGATTCACTACGGGCTTCAGAGCTTAGGCTGAAGAAACTGTCCTGTCTCTGTATGTGTAGTGCAGGTGAACTGGTGTTAGTGGCCAGTGATGACTTTGGTCGGTCGGACTGAGATTTGCTAGCAGATTGATGTCCGGTGGCAGAGGGGTCGGTTCCGGTTGAACTGAGGTTGGCTGATGTTCAGAAACAGAGGAGTCACTGCCAGTGCGCCTAGGAGATGAAGATCTTGGCTGGTGTCAGTCTGACTTAAGCTGGCTGGTCGACTGATGCTTAGCAGAGGAGTCAGTACCAGTGTGCTTGGGTGAGGAAGATCTTGGCCAATGTTGATCGAATCTGAACTGGCTGGACGCCTGATGCTGTGAAGCACAGAAGTCTTTTCCAGTGCGCTCTGCAGACAAGTGAGAATCTGACCCGGGCTGGGTGGCTGACTGATACAGGTTAAAAGTGGTTGAAAGAAGGGTTCAGAGTCCTTTGGAATAGTAGCTGGTGGAGAGTGAGAAGGGGTAACGTTTACAGCAGATGAAAAAGTAAATTGTAAAGTCTTAGCCATGAGTAACGTTTCTAATCTGTTGAAGTGGTCAGTCCATTTTTTATCAAGTTCATCATATTTTGAGTCAGGGACCAATTTTTCTGCAGATTTCTTGGCTTTTGATGTAGCAGGCTTGTCCTTCTTAGCTTTCTTTTCTGGGACAGGTGCAGGGGAAGTAACAAATCCTGAATCGCTGACAGCCCCGATCACAGCAACGGTAGACGGATCTACTTAAGTACTGTCTTTACTGGGGGGCTTGACTCCAATTTCTTAGCTTCCCGCTTCCTTTTTTAAGTTTGTAAGATGGAGTAGCAAGCTGGGCTAGCTAATCATGAGTTAAAACAATGCAGAACTTACATTCACTTTGTGGCGTTTCCACACATGGATCTTTCCCCTCGCCATAGCATGGCCACAACTACCCCTCTTTTGTCCAGGTGAGGACATGTTGTTCTATATACTCTCCGGAATATGTAGAAGCAAAAATAATAATCAAATTCACAAATTCCTGGCAGTAAACCACAAACTTTCAGACATAAAATTCTGTGTGCACAGAACATGCACCAAATGAAAAAGATGCTATGATGTCATGCTGTCTAGAAGGAAGTATGATGCGCCACCTGGTGAGTGCACAGTACTGGAGCAGCCTGGCCAGTGGAAACACAGGATGTCTTTTTCTAACGTTTGGTGGGCCAGTCTGCACTGACTGGATTAGCAATTGTCCATTGGATAGCATGTATTAACGCAATAAAAACTGACATGTTTAAATAAAAAAGTCCAAATACTGGTGAGAATAATATATGGGTCCTGGAGATGTTAATTAGTGTAAATTGTCAATGTAATGAAAAGAGTAAAGTTATTTTCACTTTATTTTATACACAGGTGTATAAAAACACCAAAACATTATAACAAACATGTATAATAGATTATATAAGCAAGGAACACAATAATTAACCTTAAATATCATTTATCTTGTGGATAAATTTATTAAATTTGCATTACATGAACAATAGACTAGAAGACTACAAATAAAAATTTAAAGGAATCAAGATTGTTTTTTTTTTGACAAAATTCATACATTCATAATTCAGACTAACCAATTTGAAGTGCGTGAAAGAATCTGGTCATAGTGTTTGTTTCACAAACCTACAGTTTTAACTGAAAAATGATTCTACTACAACACATTACAAGAATATCTTTTTATTGTATTTGGATTTTTGATAAATAACTGGATTAAGTGACATTGTTCATTTTGTGATTTTTTTTAAATGGTTTTCCTGTTGCCTTTTCATCAACAAGATATTTGTAACAGGTAAAAGACAAATTATTTTAATCTGCACATTATCATAAAATTTTAAGCCCTACTGTGCACTTTTTCCACTGACCAAAAAGTTAATTGCACTGTTTTAACTATTAATTTCTGCACTTCCCTTGAATCTGTAAACACAGATAAGTTACAACGAAGGAATTGATTACATTATATTCTATTATGTAATAACTGTTGGACATCTATTACACAACAGCATTCTGACAGTGCATCCCTCTACCAAAGCCAAACACCTCCAACATGGCTTACGAATGCAAGAATGAATACAATTATTTTAAAAGTTCCTGCATCCGGATTTACAACTAAAATTAGATCGTCTTTTCCTTGTACCACTCCTGCCACTTCTGAAAATTTCATCAAAATTCATCACTTAATTTCCAAATAAACTGACAGATACATATAGACAATGTCACAACCCCCTTGGCAGAAGGTGGCTTTTATTACCTGGGATTAGAAATCATGGAGAATCCGGGTGATGTTTTAAATGAATAATTCTCTGCCATAATATTACAACTTGTCTGTTTAGCAACCAACTGGCCTATGCCATACCAACATGTTCACTAATATGACAGTAAAAACGGAAAACGCTTATAAAATCTGTGAAATTTACTTCTCCAGAAACACTTTTTTTTACAAATGGATGAGCAATTATCAAAATAAAAAAGCTACTGTACTCAACTCATTAGTGGTCTCTAAATATTCAGTAAAATTTGATATCCTGTAAAATTCATAGGTCCAAGCTGCCTTTGTTCCCAGTTTTAAAATGAAATGCAAATGTTTTAATTTATGAAAAAAAAAACATCTTACATACCAAGTTTCAAGTTTTTCACTTTCAAACATAAAATATCAATTACAGGAAGCAGTAAAAGTAGGCGTAAAATAATTCACGCAGATTTTAAAATGTATTTTGTGTTATGTGATGAATTATTCTGATTAATAACAGTAGTGGAAGAAATTGTATGGTCTTGTGCAAAAACCGGCCAAGTCACATAAACTTTAACACAGTTACCAAATATCTGAATATTTGTAAAAATATCATTATCGAATATTTGAAGAGTGATTTGACTGACCATGTTCAGCCTTATCTAAAATTGTGCAAGATCAAACTTTCTTACACTTATATGCTTGCATGTGTGACTTAATGGGTTTGGGTGAACATGTAACTGTAGAAAGGCTAGTCTGCGGAGTACATTAAACCACCTAGGTGGAGTCGGCATCCAATGCAGTGGAAGGGGAAGAAGAGTAGGTCTGTACATGCATCTGAATGCATCCAAAAGGCAGTATATGCCAATAATTATATTTAGGCACTGTATAGCTAGTCAACACCCTGAAGGTTTAAGAGAGTATGTGAGGATGGGTCCTCTCAAAACACCACTAAGAGTCTAGGTGTATCTTTATCCTTATTTTTTATGTAACAGTGATACAATAAGAGAAAAAAAGAGAGGATGGGATCTACAGTATGAAATGCAACATTTCTTACAGTAATTACAAATACTTTGTTCTTATTTCAGTCCCAGATTTGGCCACTATGGGTAAAATTATGTTTAGAAGAGGTGACTTAATTATGATGTCATCACAATACTGGGTATATATTTTACTATGTCATTTATCCAGGCACAACCTGTTTGACCGTAAGGTTGTTTCAATCTGATTGCTTAAGGAAAGATTGGTAGTCTATATTATCACAACTAGTCATTTCAATCAAGGTTCTGCAAATGTAACCATGCATCAGGTTGCCACAGGTAAATTTTGTCATGTTTTGCTATATATGTCATGCTGTGATGTCACAAATTATCTCACCAGTAGAGTATCACCAAAATTAATGCATTTGTCATGGTTATACAAATTGATGTAAAATACAAATCCAAATTTAATGTACTCTTTTGGAATGTGTCATGAAAGAACACTCTTTTCAATTGGTAAGCAGTTGATTTACTTGACAGTTTTAAGGATTCTCTTGACACTTTAATTGGTTCAAGTTAGTTGTAAAATTTTTACCGCCACCAGGAGGTGACATTTTAGGGTGCATTTTTTGTGTCTGTTTTTTTGTTTATAACTTGGAAAGTAATGAACAGATCTTTATAAAACTTGTTATGTGGTTAGGAATTCAGCAAATGAAAAAGTCGTTCGTTAAATTTTGGGAGAGATTCAGATCATATTCTGGACCAAAAATAATCCCAAATTTTGGGAAATGCCCCTGTGGTGGAAGTCTGGGGTTTTACAAGTGTTTTCTTGTATTAAGTCAAACCATTTCAACTATTTATGGTATTAAATACTGATTTATAATATGTTTTCATAAGAGAGAAAAATTAAATTAAATTATAGTTCATACATAAACATTTCAAAATCATCAGAAGTTATAAATAAATCAAAACTTTTTATATGTACAAGTTACTATAACCTGTTAGGTAATGTACATATTTGTAAAAACAATTAGTGTAAACCTTGCTAGGTAATAAACAGTCATGGAGTGAAAACTGTGTTTAGTGTCTGTTAACAAAGTTATTCAGATATTTTTAGAGAGGTTTGAGTGAGATTCACAATATCCCAAGTGTCTTCAGTCCTGTTTTTACACAATATACTTGTGTTTTTGCCGTTTTGTATGCTAATGCACAAAAACATTTTTTAGCACTACAAAGGAAAACAGAATGCTTAATAACACTGAACAAATAATAACAACTCAAACTGAACAGTAATCACAGTATCTCTGCTCAAGTTGCAAGTATTACAACCTCATCTCAACAAACTGTCATCCTGTTTTGCATAAGTATTTGACATTAATACGTTCCTTTTATATTAACTGAATAATTAACTGAATAATTACAGAATAAGTTAACACACTTATATAATTATGTTGGGATGGAACACACATTAATCACTAGAGGTCTTATGCTATGAAGCACTATGTATATACACTGAACTTAAAAACACTGACTAGCACTTAAAAGTTTATATGTTAATCAAAAGTAGAACAATTATAGAGCAAGAAATGATAATGCCACAATATTTGAAATTTGTCACTTGCATGAGGGTGGGGCAAGGTCAAGGGGGGGTACCCTTTAAAAGGAAAACAAAACATTTTTGGCTATTCAGCATCAGGGAAGATTTGTGGCTTTTGTAGTCATATAAATTACTCATGTGCAAGGAATTTTTCACTGATAAATTTCACATACTGTGACAAATTTCACTTCCTCTATCTATATATATATATATACAAATAACACTATGTAAGTACCAAAAAATACTGACAAAAACAGTCATACTCTAACAACAAACAGCAAGCAATAGTTTCTTATGCATGAATAACTAAATCATGTGAATACATTACACATTTTACAAACAGCTTGTGACACAAAAAGTAGTTTATTTTTATAGTATTGTATTGCAACAATAAACAGTTAAGCACATGAAACATGAGAAAGAATGGACACCAAAATTTGACTAACGGGATTCTAAATGGATACATGTTTAAACACAAATGAGCATTTTGTGACATACACAATATTCTTGTGACACCTTTGTGTTCCTTCTTTTTTAAAATTTTTTTTTCAGTGACTTCATATTTCAGAGAATCTCTAAGTTTTAGTTATTACATAACTACATGTACTGTACGGCAAAGCCCTGGGGATGATACAAGACAATGCTATGATAAATTTTATATTCTCACAATGCCTAGTCCTGATCCTACAAACAGAAGAAAATTCTTAAAAATAAATATTAATTTTGTATCAAATCTCATCATCACTGATGCGTAGATACAAAGTATATCCCACTGATTCCAATGTTATTATTAGATCAGCTTGCAACTCATGAATTTGATATCTAATGAATAACCCATCCAAGTTATTGTCCACCCCACACTGTATTTGTGTTAAATAGGTCTGACATAGACATACTTTCTGATGTACCCCAGCATCACTTAATATGGATAATTTGTTATTAACTCAGCATTAAATGCTGATTTTTCATATATGTTCTGTAGCTAAGTAGCCTATACATATGTCATATATACCATGAGAAAGGAAAGGTATTTTCACAGTGCTTCTACTTATTTTGTCACATTAAATTCCATGCTGAAATGGTGGAAAAATCTAAAAAAGTTTTTCTATTTACTTGGCCCCCCCCCCCCCCCCCCTATATAACGACAGTCTTTTTTCATTTAAATATGGGCTAATTTCATTTGTTATTCATTGAAAATAACAGATAAAAAGGTCACCCCTCACTGGACATATATGAAAATATACCATTTATAAAGATGAGAAAGTTCAACTTGAAATAGTATAAAACAGTCTATTTTGGGATCATGGAGAGAACTTGGTAAAACTTAAATATTTGGATAAGAAAAGTTATGCTGCACTTAACAATACAAAGTCACTAAATATATGAAAGAATAAAACATTAAATTTTATTTCAGCAGTGAATTATTTGCTACATTGAAAAAAAAAATTAAAAAATAAACATATAGAAAAACAACAACAATTAATTGACATAAAATTCCTTGATAACTTGCATACTTTTAGCATTTTAAATTATAATTACAATGCACTGAACAATGTCATGCTAAGAATATCTACACAGATGAATGTACACATACTAAGTTATATATGCAAGTTAAAGGTATTTATTTTGAGTTAAGAGATCCATACACTATCACATATTACATACACTGATTCACCTTAAGTAACAAAAATTATGTCACTAGTAAAATATAATGCTTAAGTACAATGCTATGACCTGTTAATATTTTAATTTAGTGCTCACATAATTAAATCAAGAAGTGTTCTGCTATGTGCTTGTAAATCTTCAAACTGCAACATATGAGCGTGAATATGATTTTAGTACAGTGATAATCTGCAACATAATGTCCTTTATCTATTTTCTAAAACTTAACCATTTTTTTGTCATTTATAATTAGTTTTTCTTTCACAAAAATTTCATCCTACTTTCTGTTGATATCCAACCATGTTTGAAATATATAAGTAATACACTGGGATGATAGTGTTTCGTGCTGTGCTGTCACTGGTGAGAATTTCGATTGCAATTACCATTTGCTGTGCATCACACAGGACCCGTTAACCTGTCCACTTTAAAATCCGGTGCCTCAGTTTAGAAAACTAGAACTCCACAGTAATGTACAGGATATCCTTTTTATAACCTGGGTTTTTTTTAATTGTGAAAGCAAAATTAGCATAAGGTAAACATGTATAATAAACTGAAATTTTGAACATTTACTTCAAGTAGAGGTCAGTTATATGCTTTAACATTAAACCTTTGATCAAGGACAGATTTTGAATTTGTAAAACACTGTAAGTTTGCTATCAAAACATTGCATTGTTAAGTATTTTCATTTGAGTTGAATCTGGCAGGACAGAGATTTAAGGCAATTCATTCAAAGATAATCATACCGATTTTGTACATGCCCCATTCACAGAAACTTCACCATGCTGATACATTCTGGTTGACGTTTAAAATCGGTTGTTTGTGAAGAGCAAAAATTGACATCAAGATTCAGAGTACCCAGGGATGTAACTGTTTACTTCATGTAGAGTAACATCCAGTATTGTTTGTTCATTTACAAAAATATAGTTCCAAACACCAACTAAAATACCAGAACAAATATATACACATATGCAAGCACAGTATTTGTGCATGTAGTACAATAAATTAAAAATCTCCAGGCACCAGTAGAGTTCTACCTATTTCAGAATTTAAGATAGCGGGCTAAAAATTTAAATGGAAAATTTCCCTGGGAACTTCATATTTACTTATACTTAAACAAGCACTCTACAAGCATTTTAAATTTCCTTTAATTTTGATGGAAATCAATTCCTGCACAGGCACTTCATCACTACATAACACTCAAGTTTAAACTAAAATAGTTTTTTTCTGATCATTTTCTAACTGATAACACACATTATATGAAGTACAACCTTTAATATTGAAATTATATACCGTATTTTTTGTAATAAACGCCCCCTCCCTATTAATCGCCCCCCCCCCCTCTTCTCTACCTTTGCAAAGTTCATATTTCGGGGTTTTACATCCCTCTCAACAGCCAACACTTTTGCGATTCCGGGATTCCGAAAAATGGTGCATTTTAGTACTTCCCAAGCGAATATCGCTTACGAGAAATAAAGAAAATAAAAACAAAACATGGTAGTTTTGGTCACAGACGCATTGAAATCTGCAATAATAGGAGATAAAACTACATAATTTCTTCAGATTTAAGGTTTGTTTTAAATATTTTAAGCTGTCTCGCCATTATACATGCCAGCAAGCGAGATCAAGGCAGCAAGTGTTCATTATCGCCCATTGCCACTGGACTCGAGATATGATTTTATTTATCTGTAATAGTCGCCCCCCCCTTTGGAAAAATGCATCGCCCCGGGGCGTTTATTACAAAAACTACGGTATATATATATATATATATATATATATATATATAATTATATACTTCCTCGGAGGGTGAGATTTGATCCAGATGATAGGAGAGGCATTTGATTATAATGGGTGAGAGTACATATTAAAATAAAATACTTGGACAGGGGAAAGTCTGATGATAAAAGTTGATCTGTACCTAAAGTTTGGCAGTGATATTCGTATTTTTTTTCTGAAAAATATGTGAAAAATGGCCTCTTACAATTCACACTTCACTTTCTTGGACAAACAGACCTGCATGAATAATAGTGTAGAGATTGTTAGGAGAGGCAGACTGACTATCTGAATCTACTGGCTGCATCATAAAAGGCTCTGAGTCACTGAGGCTTAAATTGTCATGGCAAGGGCTGTCCGGTATGCAGTCGTTATTGTTAATTCCTTCAAAGTTATTATTACTGCAGCCATCAAATGTACTGATGGACATATCTTCTGAGGTTGGCGATAGCATCACTAAGCCATCTTTATTGTTTGCATTGCCCAGTTCAGGAATGTAGGTGTCTTTGTCAGCAATAAGCTGTTCTTCGTCAATGTGCAAGTGGAAATCTCTTCTGCCAGAACTGTATTCAGGACTCGATTCTGTTTCTCCATTTGTGTATTTATGCTCTTCTGATTGAAAAGAAACATCATCCTGTTTATTGAGTGACGATGATGAGGCACTCTCATTTGTGCTACCAGAATGATCGGTAGGGAAACACTGACTAGTGTTTTCTTGCATTGTTGGATACTTTTTTCCATCCTCTTCAGTCCTCTTCATGGGAAAGTTCTGTTGTAGGCCATTCACAAAACCACCATGGGGATAACCACGGCCAGCATGGGAATAACTGTGGTTATGTAAGTCATACAAAACTTGATTAGTTGAATCGGGTGAATGTTTAATATAGTTGCACATATCCTGTTGATCAGCTCTCTTTTTGATTTCTTCCTCAAAGTTCAAGCTGCATGACTTATCTGTTTCGTCGAACATGTCAGGAACATTTTCGTAGTCTGGACTGGAGAGGGTTGAGGCTTTGCCACTGTATTGTGACAGACGTTTGTCTGCTATATGATCTATCTCCTCATCTTTTATAGGTGAAAGACCACACCTGGATAAAATACCATGCGTACTTCCAAAGCTCCCAGTTTCAATGCCAAGAAGATGACTTCTTGAAGGTACATTACTACTTTCTGCAGGGTCATTACTGAATATTAAGCCATTTTGAGGAATCTGTACTGTCAAAGGTCCATTAATGTTTCTCAGTAGATATCTGTCATTTCGTTGATTCTTATCCATATAATTCTGAGGCAATTGCCTTGGGTCACCAAAGATGTCTGACTTTAAAGTTCGTTCCGGTGATTGCTGAATCGTTTCAAGTGCTGAAGCATCCGATGATAACCTTTGGTATCCAATCTGACTAGACAGCTTTCGGGAGCCTCTGGAACTGAGGGAATTAAAGCTAGATGCTTCAGACAATGTCTCTGGGGTGGCAAGAGGAGCCACAGCTGAAGTCCATTCATTCTGCTGCTGGTAGAAATCCAGTCGGAAGTGAGGTCTGGGCTTAGGAGGGTAGCTTTTGGGCCTTAGTAAAACTCGGGATTCTCCACCATTTTTAGCATTTGGATTCCCAGTTGATTGGCAATAACTCCAATTCATTCCATTGTCAGATGGCATTCCTCCAGGTGGGATGCTAAACGCAACACCCGAGTGATCGAACAGATCTTGCACTGGTTCGGAATTATTGCCTTTAAAGCTGGACTCTAAATAGATGCGGTTTTCCATAATGATCGGTTCAAACACTTCTGCCTGTGGATCACTGATGTGTGAGTTTCTTGCTAACATGGCTTTTCGTTCCATTTCTGTGAACTTGCGCGTTGGCTTGGCAGGACTAACATTGGTCAGAACCTGGAAGTATCAAAAGCTCAATAAAAATTATCTTTTTAATTTGATCATTTACATAGCTGCAAAATATAGAAAGTCAATGTCACAGCAAAATATATACAGCAGTTTATATTTCCTTATGCACTAATACTGTTAGGCTTTTGAAGAAAATAATGGCAAATGTGCTACAATAGCTGTGTACAAAACAGGTAGCATCGGTATTTAGTTATTGATCGGAATGTTTTAACAAACTGCATTGAACATACATAATCATGTTTTTTATCTTAGAATATTCTCACAAACTAATTACGCTGGGTTTTATATAACTTTTGGCTAACTCTATAGGTTAGATCATAACGAGTAGTTGAGGGGAGAGGGGAAAGCATTGAAAACTTATAAGTAAAGACACCCTACTGAAAATCATTGGGTGTTAGCAAATTCTGACCACAGGTCAGGTCAGGAATCAAAACCAGAGTCTGAGAGGTAGGAAGCAAGGGTCTTAACCATTATGCCAATATGCCAACTAATTTTCTCTCAGAAAACATAAATGTTAATTTTGTAAACACAGGCCCTGAATGTGGTATATGTAAACCTAATTCTTTTCCAAGTTGAACACATATCTGTATAAATAGAAAAGTTCTTGTCATTACTAAATCAGACAATGAAAACTTGAAAGAATGGCTGGCGATATAACTTCCATTACATTCCATACAAGGAATGGGTCATATCAGGACATTAACTGGTGCAGGAAATCAATGTTGAGTATAACGTCATTACTTCTCTTTTGTAAAACATTAAAAATGACCACAGAATTTCTGGCATGCAAGTCTGAGATATGGCTGAGATATGGACATTCACTGTAAAGGTTAAAGTGTAATAATTATTACACTTCAATTTACCAGTGAACACTGTGGTATTCAAAAGTCTAAAACAGATCAACCACATTAACTTAATGACTGAATATACTTGTCTTCCTTATAATTCTGCAGAATTATAAAACATGGTATGTTTTGTAATGTATAATGCTTAATTATTATTTGTACATTTTCCTTTGTCATGTTGAATTTTTTACCATATAACAAATGATACACCATAATAAATATAAATACTGTATATATAGTCATATAGACTGTATTGTCAGAAAAAGAAATTCACCACAGTATGTAACATTGGCCTGAGGGGGGGGGGGGGGGGGGGGGGGATTAAAAGTGTGAGAAATAATCTAAATTTATACCAGTTTTGCATCAGGGCATATCAGTTACCTAATGTAGTTACAAAAGATGAAGAATTTGGCACCAGTCAAAGAATAGGAAGGGGTTTACTCAATGGCAAACTTTTAATTACTAATGTGATGAATTTCACATTTCTCACTCAAATATATATTGATAAAACAAAACACATAAACACCCATGCAACACTTGGTGAACCCATTATTCAGAAATTTCTTTATAAATAAAACAGCTTTTCAAAAATAAGGTCGACATACAGAAGTATACAACATCTACAAATTGTGAGTAATGACATGCTGATTCCTAATAGTAATGGTTAACCTAATCATTCTAAGACTTGAAAATTTACCACAAATTCAGACACACTTCAATGCATTTCATCTCAAAGTAGTAAATGTTCAAAAAAAATCTGGAGTATGAACAAACGGATGTGTTATCTGTATCAATTTACTCTTCTGTTTATCTATGCTATTTAAATTTGCAACTAAGATTATAATACGTATGACATGCTAATATACCATTTAATAATTTAATGCTAATATTTAGCTTTTAAAGATTTTGTTTCAAATAAAATGCTACCGAAAAACTTGAAACATACACTAATATCTCAAGTTTTGAACGGTAAGTTTCATGCTTATATGTTTGGGGTTTATAATAAATGCATAAAAAAATAGGGTGACATGTTACATTTCTATACAGTCAAACTCACTTTAGGTAAAATCTTTAAGAAATTCTATCTCATCTAGGACTAAAAGTCATTGAATAGTTGTAATTTATAACCAGTCAAATTGGTGTAGGTTACTTGCTATGACGGAAATATATGGAGATTAGACTATGAGGACATTGCAATTATCATCAACTGGCTTACAAACTTCAGATGTAACATAATGAGAAATCATAATAATTATATTACACTTGACTAGGAGTTAAAGTGAAATCTTGTTCTTGTTCATTTGTTTTGTGTTATGGTTGATTACTAAGTAATTACTAATTACCCATCTCAGAAGTTGTATGGCATGGTACAAAGAGGAACTGATTTAATGGTTTGAGGCCATTTTCTACAAAACCTGGAGTAAAATAATAAAATTTCTAAAGCTCAACAAATGATAGTGCGGGGATATGTGCTGGCCCAGTACCATATGGATCTGATAAATAAATAATGAAATAAGATAACTAAAGATTCTTTAATCTTCAACATTGCAAGACAGCTTATTGTTGATCATGTTCGGCAAGGAGAGCTTATTATTTTTCCTTCTGGCATGGAAAGCTTGTTGCCAGACCTTTTGGCATTTAAGATAGCTTATTACTATCCCTTTGTATACTTATTAGACAGCTTATTGTTAAGCTGGCATGGACAGCTTATTACTTGACAATGTTCTTTTGGCATTGGTAGCTTATTGTTAGGCACTGGTATGGATAACTAATTCTTGGGCCTTGGCACAGATAGCTGGTTTTTTACCCTTGTTTTGAACCTTGGCATATTGAGTCTTTGGATGGACAGCTTATTGTTTGACTTTCATATGTACAGACTATAATGTTGGACATGTTTCACATGGATAGGTTATTATTGGTCCTTTTGGCATGGAAAGCTTACCATTGGGCCTTGGTCTGGATAGTTTATCATGGGGCCATCATATGGATAGTTTAGCTTTCGGACCTTAACATGAATACTTTATTGTATGGGTCTAGTACAAAAACTTAATTGCCAGAATAGCAACTACACGTACCAACTTTCCATATGCACAACCTCAGCTCGAATTTTAACTTTTAACCTCAGAGCTGGAAGGTGATCCTGTTACCACCACTACTATCACTTATCTGCTCTTATTGCCTCAAGTGTCTTAAAATATGCTTTCAAGCACTACCACTTAAGTTCTTGACAAATACTACAATTTGTAAATTTTAATTACTTAAATGTAGCTTTTATAAGCTACAAGCTTACCATGTGGGACTTAATGCTTTTCTCGGGTTGCCACACCCGGGGCCAACGTCTTAGAAAAAAAGACAGTTCTTTTTAGCCACCGGATACACTGCTAGTTGTCGTCACGTGATAACCTCTGACCTCTCGCCCTACTTTCTCGTTGAAATTTTCTAAAACCTACCCCTCAGCTGTAAACAGCGGGGAGGCAGGGTGGGACTCTTCTAAGTCCCACATGGTAAGCTTGTAGCTTATAAAAGCTACATTTAAGTAATTAAAATTTACAATTTTATTACGCTACAATAGCTTCCCATGTGGGACTTAATGCTGAATTCAACCGCCTGGTGGCGGGATTACAGCTGAGACTGGAAGGTATGTCATTTTTTCTAAGATTTTGAATTAATATGTATAGAATAGTGCCAGAAATACCAGTCTGAGTCCCATTTACAGTGCCCCGATCCCGAAGACCGGGCCTGTAATGAGCCAAAAACCTAAATAAAATGAGACAGTGCTGAAACTGTCTAGATGTTTGATTGTAGGACGGAAGTGCAGCAGTGCTCACTTCGAGGTCTAAGGGTCCCTGAGGGCCCTTCACTAGTGACTGACCAACCCATGGTTGGACATCTCATAAATTTTTTACAACCTGAATATGAGATTAATGACAACTGAATAAGTCCTTAATAAAAGTTACTTGATAACTGAAAAACAAAAATGACCTTACCCGTAACATCTTGAAGGTAAAGGAATACCTAGATCCTGGGAGAGACTCCTGAAGACTTGGTTGTAGCGGATGTGCCGCCCCCCCCCCCCCCCCCCAATGTGTTGTGAGCTTTCCAATGACAGGCTTGCATGATTTGGTCCACCGATACTCCACCGTAAAAGGCCTTAGAGGCCGTGAAGGCCCGGATATCATGCTCTTTGACTTGGACCAAGTCCAAGGCTTGTTGATCTGCTTGTTTGTAACAAAGTAGGATGGTTTGTTTCAACCATGAAGAGAGAGTAGGGGGTCTAATGTCTGAGGTATGTCCTTTCGTAAAGGAGATGAAAAGGAGAGAACGAGACCCTCTCAGGTCTTTGTTCGGTCCAAATAAAACCTCAGGGCCCGCACGGGACACAGGGTCCTGTCTTCCTTAAATTGTCTATCTACAATGGTAGTCAAAGCAGGAATAGTCACCGGAGATACACTTTGAGAACCTTCTCTTGCTAGTTGGTTTTTGGCTATGAAATCCCTGTGAAAACTGGAGAGTAACCTATGAAGGTCTGCATTGTGTGCAATGTGTTGGGCCGTTGGGCCCAAAGTGTCAACGATTGCAGTCCTGTAACCATCAATGGTCGAGGGGCGCCTGTTTAAGTCTTGGTACAGGTACATGAAAAAATCTGAGATTTGTTTCACAGATGGAGTGGAGAAATCCACCGAATTTTCTCTGCACCATTTTTCAAATAGGGTCCACTTTGACCTGTAGATGGTCCTTGTTGATGATCGCTGAGGGGCAGCAATTCTCTCTGCCACCTCCACAGAGAAGCCTTGTTCTTGGAGTTGTCCGCTCCTAGACACCAGGCGTGGAGGTTCAGCTGTTGTGGATTGTTGTGGAACACATAGTTGTGGGACTGTTTGAGTAGGGTCGTTGACACTGGGAGTTGTAGTGGGATCTCTGTTGAGAGCTGCACTAGGTCCCAAAACCAGGGCATCCCTGGCCAGCCTGGGGTTATTACGATGATCAGACAATAACATTGCCTGATCTTTTGGATCACCTTGTGAAGGAGCAGTAGGAGGGTACGCCTAGGCCGTGAGGTTGGTCCAGTTTATGTTTAGAGCATCTATGTCCCAGGCCCTTGGGTCTGGGATAGGAGACACGTACAGTGGGAGCTTGTGGTTCAGGTGAGTGGCAAATAAGTCTACATGAGGTGTGAACCACTTCTGGCAGATCTGTTTGAACACCTGTGGGTGAAGAGACCATTCTGTTGACTGCACTTGGTTGGACCTGGACAGTAGGTCGGCCATCACATTCAGGCACCCTAGAACGTGCCTGGCTTTCAATGTTATGAGGCAGTGATGGCCCCAGGTCGTGATCTTCCACAGGAGAGCGCACATCTCTGCTGAGTGTGTTCCTCCTTGTTGTTGATGTAGGCTACCACTGTTGAGTTGTACATCGCAACTAACACTGTTTGATTCTGGCACTGGTCCTTGAAGTCTCGAAGGGCCAGGGAGACCGCCTTCAATTCTAGGACATATATGTGTAGCCTTTTTTCCCGATCTGACCACAGACCCTTTGTGGAATTTTTGGTCTAAGTGAGCGCCCCAACCTTCGTGTGAGGCGTCGGTAAAGAGTTGGATACTGTGGTGTTTGGGATGAAGGTCTGCACCTTTCATCACGTTTGAGGGATTTTGCCACCAATCTAGGTGGGCTGCAATGGCTTCTGTCCAAGGAAGGAGGTTGTCCAGCGACTGAGGATATCTCCAGTGCTCCTGGAAAATGAAAGGGCCTCCTGTGAAGGTGTCCCTCCGGGACCATTTTCTCCGTTGAGGCTAGCAACCCAATTAGAGACATCAAACATCTTGCAGTCAAAACACGTTTTGACTTGAGTAGTAGGATCAAATCCTGAAGTTTGAGCCATCTCTCTTGAGTGGGTTTTACAAGGGCTGAATCTAGGTGGTATTCGTAGCCCATGAACGAAAAACACCTGAGTAGGTTTCAGTTCTGATTTTTCCTGATTTATTATCCACCCCAAGGACTGAGTTAGGTCTACCACTGCCACTGCCTATGTGTTCACTTGGGCTTCCTCCTGAGACTGGGACCTGATCAGCCAGTCGTCCAGGTATTGGTGAATTCTGAGTCCTCTTGAGAGGGCCATTAGTTTCTCTTCCTTTACGATCATTGTAAAGACCTGGGGGGCTGTGGCTAGTCCGAATGGGAGGGAGGTGAATTTGAACACCTGTGACTTGTAGCAAAACCTTAGGTATTTCCTTGAGTTTGGGTGGATGGGGATGTGTAGGTAAGTGTCCGATAGATCTATCGACGATACCCACTCCCCTGGAATCAGGGAGGTCCTGATGACCTCTGGAGTTTCCATTTTGAACTTTTCTACGTGTAGAAAAGTGTTGAGCCTGTTTAGGTCTATGACTGGCCTCCACCTTAGGTGAGGCTTGGTACTAGGAACAGGCGACTGTAAAACCCGAGAGATTTTACATTTTCCACCCTTTCTATTGCGTTCTTTGACAGAAGAGACTGGATACAGAGGCCAGGACTTGGTCTTTGAAGGGCCTTGTATTCTGACCGGGTCAGGAGTCTGACTGGACTTGGATTAAAAAGAATGACAGGATTTGTTTGCCAGTCTAATCTGAAAGAACGGAGGAGAACTCCTACTGGTGGACTGAGTGAGGCTGGAGGAGTCATTGGGGGGAAGGGTTTTTATGCCCTCGTCCCCTGGAGCCAGTCGAAAGACCTTGGAGCCTCGGCTACTCGATTTCCCCCTACCTGGGGAAAACGATGGATACTGCTAGGGATGGAATGACCCCCATTGGGGTGGTTCCTGTAGGAGCCTCTAGATGTGGGGAATTGGAAAGGGTTGATTAATAGGGCCTAAACCCTAAGTGTTATTACAGGTGCCTTGATGAGGGACTCCTGTCCCTCCTAAAGTAGTTGTGAATGGGGAACTTTAAGATCTAAAGATCCAGTATCTCACCTGAATTCACCATACCCCTTCTGACTACTTATATGCACCATGGAATTGAGTTTGACCTGTCTGGTAGTAGCCTTGCTACTGTCTTAACATATATATATAACCAGGTTGTATTCAGAAAAAAAAAACCTAGTGAAGAGCAGCCTGAAGCTCAACTCTTGCTGACCAGAAGGGGAGGAGGGGCTTACCCAAGGAGGCCCCTAAGGAGATACAAATTTGAAAACTTGTTCCATTTTAAGGGAAATTAAACGGCCCAAGTTCCTGTTGGCCTAGTAAATCATTCAGAGTCTAGACTGTGGAGGATCTAGGCATAAATTCCCTGGGGGCAGGGAGGTTCAAAAAACTGCCTAAGTTTCAATGTCCTCAAAAATTGGTTAGGGTGAAGTCAGGCAACCTACTTCCCTAAAATACAGAGCCAGGACTGAATGAAGAACCTTGTTTAGAAGGCCTCTTGGGCTTGAGGACTTAGACTTTTGAACTTGGACCCAAGCCTCCAATAGGTGATATTTACTGCCAGGCTGGTGAACTATTAGTCCAAGTTTTATTTATTTATTTATTATTTATTTATTTTATTTTTTTTTTGTGTGTGTGTGAGGATTGTTAGTGTTCTGATCTGGAATCAACATCCGAACATCAGAGTAGATGATCCGATCATCCGAGGATCAGATCTACATACAATCCACCAAGCATTAGATTTCAGATGATCCGAGAGATGCAATGAAAACCGAGTATCAAATCATACTGGGTTGAATAGAAGTTGAGAATATACTGCATCCGATTCTCGGATGCATTAAAAATCTCGGATGAACTAAGATCTTATCTGAATTTAAGCAGGGATCTGATCCACCCTGGAGAAAGAAGTTGGATATTATAATTTCTATGTAAGCTTTCCTTAAGGTAAGCTTCCAAGGAAGCTTTGCCTTTCCTTCTTTGAAGGAACTACACAACTAGATTTACGTAAGTAAATCAACTGTGACAGAAGGTCACCTGCCCCACCCGCCTCACTGCAGGTAGGGCTAGTTGTGAGATAATGAAAGCAGAAATTACACAGAATTTTATTAAATAACATAGAATCTAAAAAAACAAGTAATTATAATTTAAAACTGGATGAATTAAAATATAATTAAAATAATGGGTAACCAAGGTTACCTTATAGCCTAAAGAGACACGTAATGTCTAGACAATTAATGAAGAATTCTATTCCTGTTTATTTAAGTATTAACCTTATAAATGGTCAATAATACAGGGAAGAAGGGATAAAATATATTATTTTATTTTAGTTATATTTATATTTATAAACGTACTGTAAGAAACCCGCGTCTCTCAGCACGTGCGGTCTAGACGTGACGTCATCACAGGGGTTTCCCCGAGGATTCCCCCAGTTAGAATCGTGCTTTATATCATATTTTAACCCTTAAAATGGACCAATAGAGTAAAAGAACGGGGGTAAACCCTTGCAAAATTTATTTAATTTGATTTCAACAGGCATATATTCCTGTAAAAGAAACTACCAACGCGAGACGTGCATTACAAGAAATTGCTGTCTCGACAATAAAACGGAAGTTGTTTCCGGAGATTTTACTCGGCCAGGACTCGTTTGTGTTACATTTATACACTTTTAAACCCTAAAAGGGGTCCAATAATGAAGCAGATAGGGCTTAAATATTTTGTTTTATTTTATTTTACTGACAGGCATATATATATATCCTGTATTAGAAACCACATAAACGAATCGCCATTGCTTTACAACGTGAACCCGGAAGTGGACTTCAGTTGTAAAATATAGTAAAGATACTTATCTAAACTATGAAAAGACATCGAATTATGATTCTATGTAATAAAATAAAGAAACTGGTGTAGTTTCCATATCTAACGACTAGAATATCCTGGTAAAAATGAAATAATATTCCTTGCAAAATAAAGCATTGCTAATTCGCGTGGCCAACGAGAAAGTAGGGCGAGAGGTCAGAGGTTATCACGTGACGACAACTAGCAGTGTATCCGGTGGCTAAAAAGAACTGTCTTTTTTTCTAAGACGTTGGCCCCGGGTGTGGCAACCCGAGAACAGCATTAAGTCCCACATGGTAAGCTATTGTAGCGTAATAAAAGTCTCTTGTTTTAAACATTTCACTCCTAGCAAGTATGACTGTATGGGGAATATTATTCAGTGTAACTTTCCAAAATATCGCATGTGGCCTTAATTCGTATGATCTTCAAATAATAACTGACCAGGTATTCACAAAATAAATCCAGAGATCTGTTTGAAATACAAGAAGAGTGCTCAAAACTGTTGCCAATGGCTTCTACTTTTTCAACCAGCCACTGATTGAAAGCCAGGTGATACTGTGAAAAGTTACAGTATATAATGCAAAAGAACAGAACTGTACACGCCTTCAGTTAATGCCGCAAGTTCTTCCTCAGTAGAATCTAGGTCTATGACAATGGAGTCTGCCTCAAGGACCTGCAAAAAATCAGTGTAAAAGCAGCGGGCTATCCAACGAAACAACAGGCAAGATGGTAAAGGGCTGTTTCTTGAGTATGATAAATTAAAGTAGAATACATGAGAAACTTGAGAGGAAATACATATTTTTTTGCCAATTTCCCAAATAATTTCCCATAATTTTTGCTGATTTTATTATCAGAAAATGAGTTATCATTACATTATCTTTCTACTAGGAAATTACTAGTTTCAGCAGTCCTTGCAAGAATTAAAGCAGAAAACATGGTACAAAGCTCAAACCCACAACAAAAGCAACAGAAGGTAAAACAATGTAACACCAAAACGCTACACTTGTGATAAAAAGAATAAAAATATAACGCATTTAATTTATAAAAACTTGTGACAATATCAAAACTAAAATTTCAAAGAATATTTAAACAGTTCTTGATCCTGAACTATATGGACAAAAGATTTATCAGTCTCTTTATGAAAACAATATCTCCATTAGAAAGTATCTTGTAAACTCAAAATAATAAATAAAAGAAAAATGATACAACATAACTTTGCAAGAATTTACAACTTAAATAACATTGCATTTTATTGCATGGCTACAAACCATAGATTATTAGCAAAACTTCAGCAAACTACACATTAAACCACCACCTTTGTATTGGTCTTATTTGAAAAATGTTATCAACTGAAAATAATATTAGCTCCATTCCAAAAATTATTAATAATTGAAAAAATGTTATCCTTGGAATGGACGGCTTTTAGAGAAAAACCCAAAGTTATATTAGATGTACAACATACCAGTCTTAGTTTTTGCCATAATATGATGTGGAAAATATTGAACAGTGACAGGAATTTGTGTGCAGCAATTTTTTTCACACTGGTATTCCAGCAATGCAAAGCCTTTGCAATTCTATGACACCAAATAAACCTATATGGTATCATTCTTTAGCTCGCAAATCTCTAAGCAGTATGCTCATGTCAAAAGCAATACAGGCATATGTAAGAGTACATTATACAAATTACAAATAAAAAGGTGTTCTTTAAACTACATAGGAATTCCAGCCTAAAGCAATGCTAATGATAAATTAAATGTAAAAAAAAATGTAAATGTAAGCAACTGGTGATATGACAGCATGAGAAAAGCAAGGATAAACATATGACACAAGAAAAGGTCATATTATATACAAATGAAAAGTAACTGACAAGTAACGGTGTGACGTGACATCAAGACTGAATACAAAATATCCCCCATCCATATTAATTATTTCACTGGATTATTACATTCCAAACACATGTAAAGAAAACAAAAGGAATTCAAAATAAAAGTAAATCAATAAATGAATCATTCACAAAGAAGGTTACAAGACATCTTTGGGAGTACACATTTTCATCTGCCCAAATGTGGAACTCACATATTGTCGTATACATTACCTTCTCCAGAGCTTCCATGACTTTATCTGGCATGTGATCATTGATCATAGTTGGGGAGATGAGGACTTGATCAAAATCTATGTTATCAGCCCAGATAGCCTGGTATACTGGTTCATTACGGGCACACACACTGGAGTGGGCCAGAAGAGTTAGTTCCAAGTGAAAAGCGAAAGAGAGAGACAGAAAGTCAGAGAATATATTAATGTATTGTAAGATTAGGTGTTAAGCTGCAGGCATAGCATTTAATTAGGTTACAGTAGAGTCTGTATAGTTTAACTATTCCATATTATTTCCCAAATTTGGTTCCAGTTATGGATTCTACTTTCACTTACATAGATGTTTTCGATAATCAGATCTCATGTACACCTATAATTCAATTTACACTTATTAGTTCTAACTAGTATACAGAATCTGCTGTAACTGCAGTCGAGATTTGTACTTAGGTTACTTATTAGCTAAAATATAGAATTTGGGATGGCAAACTTTGAAGTGACAGAATGTTGAAAAATGTCATAAAATGAGGGAAAGCTTACTGTTTTGGAATATAACTATATCTGTTGAACAATGCAAGATTTTTATGCATTAATCCTGTACTGAAAAGCTGTACACCTTGTATTCATTTGAAAGGGTTCATTCAAGATTCCCAAAATCCCCCCACCCCAAATCATCCAAAACCTTTCAAAATGACATCAAAGCTATCATGATAAATGTAACAAATATTATTGTACAAAATATATATAGTTTGCCAAAAAATAAAAGTTCTATATGTATTCAATGCATCAGACATTGATTCAATCATAATGCCCTAATATATGGTGATGCAAGAGAATGTGACATGATATCTATAATATCAATGGTTGCAGGATAATTCTACAATATTGGATTTGCTATCAATAATTACCAGCTTAAAACTACAAAATTTGCAATCTCCAGACCAGCTCTACTTAGAAAAGCTTGAAAGATGCTTCACTGGAAAATTTGTTGATTGGCAACTTAACAACTTTCAAAGGCAAATTGTATGAGAAAGACTGCCTAATAACTTGAAAATGAAAACTGTTGGCAATTACAATTGTTGTGTGTTCACACTTGTAAATATTAGTATTCCTACTCACGTGTCTCCATATCAATTAGGAGTATATGGAAATAAGATATATATGTCAGGTATAAGACAAGATTTTGTACAAATTGAATCTTGTGTTCAAGAAATCTGTACAAGTTGCAACTTGTACAAACTGCTTGTCATGTATATAAGTTGCCAATTGTACAAAGTTGCAGCAAGATTATGACATGTACAATTAGAAAGGGAAATTTTACAAATAAAGTTATGTACTCTACATAATTATGTACCAATAGTATGTTGAAACACCAAAGTGGGAAATCACTGTAAAAACTAGAAATGAAAACATCAGTTGTAATATTACTATCATAATGATCTAAGTTAATATGTCAAAAAAAAACACACAAAAGTTTGACAAACTTTTGTCAAGAGTACACAGCTTTAAAATATCTATGACTTCAAGAAATCGATAGAAAGCATATGGTTAGTAATATTGGATTATGAAACAAACAGCATCAAAAGAAATCGATGATGCCATATTATCGTGCTTTGAACAGTTAGAAATTAAAGCTTTCATACATCAGTTATAAATAAATTATATAGTAAAATTCTGTATAACTAGAACCTTCAAGTGACAGGATTAATTTGTACTTATGACTAATTTCCATTTTATTCCAACAAAGTACTACATTTGCTGATGTCAGGATTTCGAAACTGGTTCCAGTAAAATCTAAATTTGAACTAGAAATAGGACGCATCTGTGGCCAGATGCTGGATGTATCCACCGACAAAGGCCAACTAACATAGTTTAGAAGATAAAAAGCATTTTTCGTTAATAAGCAAGCTGAAAGCACTTTTAAGTTTGGCTACCTTTATTTGACCCTGTAGCAGGGGCCCAAGGTGAAGTCTGACCACTTCAAAAGATTCGCAGTCCATGATTTCCTATAAGTCGTTTTCACATTGCAAACCTCTAGGACCAATAATAAGCAGGAGGGGCCCAAGGTGAAATCTGACCACATGAAAAGATTTGCAGCCCATGACTTCCTCTAAGTTGTTTTCATATTAATGAGTTATTTGTGAAATACTGGCTATCTGCAATACTTGTAGAGATAATTCGCATTTACTCATTTTGAGTAGGTGAATAATTAGCTACGGGTCTGAAACTTCACCAAGTGAAAGCTCTCTCAAAAGTAGGCGAATGAGTTATTTGAGAAAAATTGGCTATCTACAATACTTTTAGAGATAATTAGAATTTACTCATTTTCAGTAGGCGAGTAATTACCTACGGGTCTGGAACTTCACCATGTGAAAGCTCTCCCAAAAGTAGATGAATGAGTTATTTGATAAAAAATTGGATATCTGCAATACTTTTATAGATAATTAGCATTTACTCATTTTGGGTAGGTGAATAATTAGCTACAGGTCTGAAACTTCACCAAGTGAAAGGTCTCCCAAAAGTAGGTGAAGGAGTTATTTGACAAAAATTGGCTATCTGGAATACTTTTAGAGATAATTTGCATTAACTCATTTTCAGTAGGTGAGTAATTACCTACGGGTCTGAAACTTCACCAAGTGAAAGCTCTCCCAAAAGTAGGTGAAGGAGTTATTCGACAAAAATTGGCTATCTGCAATACTTTTAGAGATAATTTCCATTTACTCATTTTGAGTAGGTGAGTAATTACCTACAGGTCTGAAACTTCACCAAGTGAAAGCTCTCCCAAAAGTAGGTGAAGGAGTTATTTGACAAAAATTGGCTATCTGCAATACTTTTAGAGATAATTTGCATTTACTCATTTTGAGTAGGTGAGTAATTACCTACGGGTCTGAAACTTCACCAAGTGAAAGCTCTCCCAAAAGTAGGTGAAGGAGTTATTTGACAAAAATTGGCTATCTGCAATACTTTTAGAGATAATTCGCATTTACTCATTTTGAGTAGGTGAGTAATTACCTACAGGTCTGGAACTTCAGCATGTGAAAGCTCTCCCAAAAGTAGGTGAAGGAGTTATTTGACAAAAATTGGCTATCTGCAATACTTTTAGAGATAATTTGCATTTACTCATTTTGAGTAGGTGAGTAATTACCTACGGGTCTGAAACTTCACCAAGTGAAAGCTCTCCCAAAAGTAGGTGAAGGAGTTATTTGACAAAAATTGGCTATCTGCAATACTTTTAGAGATAATTCGCATTTACTCATTTTGAGTAGGTGAGTAATTACCTACAGGTCTGGAACTTCAGCATGTGAAAGCTCTCCCAAAAGTAGGTGAATGAGTTATTTAAGAAAAATTTGCTATCTGCAATACTTTTAGAGAAAATGCAGAATTACTCATTTTTAGTAGGTAAGTAATTTAGCCACAGGCCTAATTTAGACATAAAGCCTACCAATAGAGTACTGTGGTGCACCCTGTAATACTTTGCAAACTTGAGAAGGCTAATTTTTTTTTTTGTTAGAGCGGTAATGGTGAAATCTCTCTACACACTACGGCTATCCAGTGGATACAATGATTTACTCAACAGTGAGAACCTGAAAGTAGATATTGGTAAGCTATGCCATGACATAGAGGTCTGCAATTTCACTCTGTTATAGCTGACCAAAAATTATGTGAATAACATATTTAAACAAAATACTGTAAATGTAATAGTTTTCACGTTATAACTGATTTACTCAACAGTGATAACGTCAAAGTAGCTATTACTCAGCTATGCAATGAGCTACATGTCTGAATTTTTTCTATGTTATAGCTGACCCAAAATTAGGTGAACAACATATTTAAGCAAAATACTGTAAATGCAATAGTTTTCAAGTTACAACTGATTTACTCAATAGTGACACCTGAAAATAGCTATTGCTCAGCTATGCCATGAGCTATAAGTCTGTAATTTCACGACGTTATAGCTGACCCAAAAGTAGGCGAACAACATATTTTAACAAAATACTCCAAATGCACTATTTTTCAAGTTACAAGTCATTTACTCAACAGTCAGTACCTGAAAATAGCTATTGCTCAGTTGTGCCATGAGCTACAGGTCTGTAATTTCACTATGTTATAGCTGACCCAAAAGTAGCTGAATAACATATTTACACAAATTTCTGTAAATGCAATACTTTTCCAATTACAACTGATTTACTCAACAGTGTGAACTTCAAAGTAGCTATTACTCAGCTATGCAATGAGCCACAGGTCTGGAACTTCACTATGTTATAGCTGACTCCGAAATAGGTCAATAACATATTGAAACAAAATACTCTAAATGTAATACTTTTGAAGTTATAAGTAATTTACTCAACAGTGATAACCTAAAAGTAGCTATTACTCAGCTATGCCATGAGCTACAGGTCTGAAATTTTACTATGTTATAGCTGACATAAAAGTAGCTGAATAACATATTTATACAAAATTCTGTAAATGCAATAGTTTTCAAGTTACAATTGATTTTACTCATGATGGAAGTTACTGAAAAGCCCAAAAGTAGCTATTACTCACTTAGCTATTGAGACAGACACCCAAGTTACTCACCATGTTGTAGCTATGAAAAAAGTATCTGAATAACATATTTTAACAAAATGCTCTAAATGCAACACTTTTCAAGTTATAAGTGATTTAGTGCATGATTTCATGACTTTTAATGCATTTTAGACATTTTTGTCTACCACAGGCCTAATTTAGACATAAAGCCTACCAAAAAGATAGGGTGGCGAGTCCTCTAGCATACCAAGCCACCTGCCAAATATGAAAGAAATCTGGAAAGAAATGTGGACTGTAGGTCGCTAACAAGCAATATTCCACATTTTAGACATTTTTGTCTACCACAGGCCTAATTTAGACATAAAGCCTACCAAAAAGATAGGGTGGCGAGTCCTCTACCATATCAAGTCACCTGCCAAATATGAAAGAAATCCGGAAAGAAATGTGGACTGTAGGTCGCTAACAAGAAATCTCTGCGGACGCGGACGCGGACGAGGGCGCGGACGACGACGATGATGAATCCATAGTATCCCCGCTTCGCGTCGGGGATACAATTACACTCGTTCCAATTATACATTGTCTAAACTATCTGGTGCAAAGTCAATTTATTCAAGCCAGTTGATGATTTTTCACGGCATTATCTGCACAACACAATGAATCTCATCTATTAAGTTACAAAATACATCAAAACATCAATTGTGCTGGTTTGTTTTAACTTTGAAGTGCAGGATTTTTATAAAGAAGTATTTTTGAAATACCCCCGGTATATACCAAACCACAATGTTGTCTTTTGACATCACATATAGTACATATATTACAATCTGACTATTAAAACATACTAATGCAAATATATGGATGTATTTTGTGTGTTAATAATGATAAGGTTACAGTCCAAATGCAGCCATTTCTGTAATTTGTACATCATTAGTGTACATTTACATGAACACGATCAGTAAAATGCTATGATGGGGTAGCCAGTTTACCCCAAAATAAAATTAATGAGAAATCTTACATTTTGAATAAAAAAGTTACAAACATTAAGCAAGCCACTCAAAATTACCTACTATCATGTGAATTTTTTATTCACCGAATCAAAAATGTGAAAGTGCTAATGAGTAATCCATCACTGACATTCAGAAATCTGCAATTCTGTTTTACTTCAGTAGATAAAAGAATGTACTTATAGATCGTGACTCATGTATATGTAAAAGTATACATCATTCACATATTAGCTTGTGCATAGGGTTTATGTGAGATCGGAGGCAGTGTTCAGATTGCTTACCTATTCTTAGCTTAATTTAATTAATTTTTTTTCTTATTGTAATGAGTTACTCTCTTGAATCACTGAAACAGATAAATGGAAGGCATTCGAATGTTCATTGTTTTTTTAAAATAAAAAGCTTTTTAGATGCTTGGTCATTTCAAAGAAGTAACTGTTCTTTTCTGTTTTCATTATCTCAGCACTTGTGTAATTTTAAAATAAATATATTAATAACAACAATATCCATGCAAAAAAAAATCAATAAAAACTCCCTATACAAGCTAAAAATAGATAGAAGAGACTGTGAAAACTGCCTCGGATGAATGCAAGCTTGCTGATTAAAACTATTACAGCTGTTGATATCTAGTTCTGCTGGCAATATCAATAGGCAATCTGGATAATCTTGGAAATTAAATAAAATTATGTCAAATACCAGTCAAAGAAAAATCCCACCCTTTTTAATGAACAATTCTGATGATTAGAAAATAAGAATCAAAATCAGGGTATTAAACTTTAAGGCTCCTAGCAAAACAAAGCTCGTTATCTGGAGATTTAGGTAAAGCAAAACTAACTTTCCCATCTGATTAGATTCAACATACTGCCTCAGCCAAGGAGGTTATGTAATGGAAGGTGTGCATTTGTCTGCATGTTTGTCTTCGAAATAACTTCATAAGTTGAACATTGATTTGTATGACATTTTCAGGAAGTGTCAAAAATAGCCAGCCTCGGCAGGCAAGAAGCCCAGCCCGCAGGTACAGCTAAATGGCCAACAACATTGAGATTTGGGAAAATCTTAGGAACAACTTCTGTTGTTAGAAGTATAGAGAACCCACAAGATGTTCTAAAAAAGATTCACAGGCCATGATTTCTTTCAAGTAGTTTCATATTTTGAAGCCAAAGAAACATTATAAGGGATATACAAGGCCTTTTTGACATGATGACACTCCTATTTGCCATTAAAGATTGATATAGCAGCCATTTTGTTTCCAAAACAAGGACACAATTACTCTCAGGCAAGCTTTCATATCCATTTGCATTTTGTGCAAATCTGATGAAGCTAGCAGCAATATTTTAGGTTACAGAAAACACTAAATATTTTAGAACAAAATTTTAAAAGTGTTGCCATGGCAACAGTTGCCGCTGAATACCCCCCAAAACCTAATCAGCTGCAGATCCTTGTGGGGTAAACATATCCTGAAAATCTGGTGAAAATCCATGCACGGATTTAGGCTGTGGAACACCTACAAATTTTAAGACCTGAAAATCTTAAAAGTGTTGCCATGGCAACAGCTGTTAACGAATACCCCCCCCAAAAAAAACCTAATCAGCTCTAAATCCTTTTGGGGTAAACATTATCCTGAAAATTTGGTGAAAATCCGTGCAGGGGTTTAGGCTGTGGAGCAACCACAAAGTTTAAGACCCGAAAATTTTAAAAGTGTTGCCATGGCAACAGTTGTTACCGAATACCACCCAAAACCTAATCAGCTCTAGATCCTCTTGGGGTAAACATCTGAAAATTTGGTGAAAATGCGCATAGGGGTTTAGGCTGTGGAGCACCCACAAGCTTTATGCCCGCCGCTGCTGCCGCCCGGACGGCGCAGCGGACGACTATAACCCAACCTTTATAGGCTGGGTTTAAAAATGGCACATGGAACAGATGATGACAGCTTGGTCATAATCTGGATCACCATCTGAATCCAGGGATTTTTATTAGATTTTTTTATCACTGTGCTCGTAATATTTCTAAGTGTTGGGCCTTCGCAAAGGTCTGTGTACTCCAAGTGCTCTTGTTAATTTTGCAATAATTCCACTAGTTTTGCTTAAAGTTCTTTCATATCAAATATCAGACAAATTGGCATTTGGACTGTAGGTTTTGTAAAAGATATAACTAAACTTGTAAAATTTCAATCATATTCCGAGGACTTGGTTCTAGTTATGCCCACTTTGCCCTTTTCCCTCAAAACGCACATTATTTTATGGTGTTTAATATGTTTATAGTGTCAATTAGTTCCAGTAATACCATAGTTCAATCATACTGGCTTTGCTGCATTAATCTCCAAAATTATCCTATAAGATAGTCTTTTAGCTATATTTTGTGTATATACATCTCCATCACCATTTTGAATAGGTTTAAAGCCATCCACCAGCTATAAAGTGTGTAAGATATTTAAACAATTAATATAAGTTAAACATACAATTTAACCCGTGAAAGTAGATAGCACTTATTCTACAAAAGTAACAGTGCAAATCGGTTTAATAAAATGTCCTGTCTCAGCACCATGTTATATTCCGATATCCAATAAAACTGAGTCTAATAACTCTTACAGAATATCATTGATTTAAATTCTGAATCCCTTTTGAGGAAAGTTAAGGGGGAAAAAATTGTCAACAATTCTATAAAAAGATTCGATTAAAACTAATTTTGACAGAATATTAGATGTTGAAGAAGACTGTAACAAGATTTATGTTTTAACAGTAATTGTGGATCTTCATTAGGGTTGTTGACATGCATAATTTATAAATGGGTCAATTATATTTCAACCAATCAATTCCACATATGTTTGATACTGAGTTACAACAAAATATGTTTCTAAAACTTTTCTAAAAATTTTCACATCTCTACTTTCTGAGGCTTAAATTGAATGTAACAAAAATGGCAATATCTATACACAAGAGCAGGAGACTACTGGTAACGGCCACTTTGACGTACAGCCTCCAAGGCATCCATCACACCGTAGGCCATATGGTCTGCAAGCATCGTTGGTGACACTATGACTTCATTAAAGCAGTAATTATCTGCCTCCAAAGCTATATACTCCACATCTTCAGCCTCCTTGTGTTTCTTCTTGCCTAATCTATATTGATGAAAGTCAAAGTTTTGTTTTTTACACCCCTTTGTAAAGCTATCAATCTACATTGGTCTATCACTGCTTTTATAATACTGGAGCAAAGAATAGCAAAAGTGTTTTTTTCAGCAAAAAGATATATATTCCAAGTTATAATACATCTGTAGTAAATGTTTCAATCAACCGCTGTCTCTTAAGGGGCTATCAACGCAAGTACGTAAAATTTGTTTACGTAACGTCCGCTAGATAGTGCAGCAGACAGAGTCACTGTTGCCATGCACAGACTATTATTTACAAGAGGGATAGTTACGTCATTTTCTTTCAGCCGTTGAAAAAGAACTACGTTTTGTAAACATTGCTTTTGACTTCTTAATTATACATATATATGTATAGGACCCACTTGGAAAAATCAATAATGCTCTTGTAGATCTTGCCAGTTTACTACTGTTACTGTAGAATTCTATAGGAGTGCCAGTCTTTTCTGCACTGATAAAATGAACCCACATTTTTGAAACATGCACTGCGTGTGTATATAGCCTTTCTGCTTACTTACAGTGAAGCATTTCTTTTATACACACTGAATCTATATTTGTATCATCTTAATTGTTAATATAATAAATTTATCTAGTGTTAAACTATTCTGATGAAAATTTCTTAAGTGTAACAATAATTTACAAAGCTTTGTTTTCATTAGTCAAGGCACTTCTTACACTGAAAGAGTATCTGTCTATATGAAATATAATTCTCACTGATAGAACATAAGATGTACATATATTCAATGAGAATGGAGTAGTTTACTTATAAAAAATATAGACATAACATGTAAGGAAAATTTGTTTTTATTTAGAAATATATACAGTAAGATATAGGAAGCCAAATTAAAAATAGAATATTTTGTATAACTACGCCTTAGTTACTGGTAAGAGGCTATAAAAGTTGGCTGAGAGAGAAGGGAGAGGCTCCTGTAGTGTGACACAATATATAAACCATGCTGTTCTAAATAAAGATCTAAATGCATACACAAGCCTCCAAACGCATACAGATTTATTTGAATGATTTCCAATTTTAAATAGTGGTTTCTTGAAATTTTAAATGAGTGTAATGTGAAATAGTGATGAAAAAAATGAAAACATAAAATGTTATGTTTCTTTGTTTTTTATCTCTGCAAATAAATGCCCAAATTAAATAAAAATCTATTTCATTCAAAATTTGTTTGAGACATTTTTCTTTGGAATAGTGTGTAAAAAACTGTTGTTGCTTTTCTTTTTGTATGCTAATTGTGTCACAACAGGAAGGTATGCACTGTTTTAGGTGTCCAGAAATAGAACATATTTATTTCACATTTATCTTTGTTATTTGGTGTTTATATGTGTATATATAAAACTTTAAAATAACAAGGACATTTGTTGTATAACTTTATTTCCCTTATTCAACATATCACAGAACAAACAAAATAATATATTCTCCTCAATAATTTGTGACTTTAAGCCAAAGAAATGTACATCCCTGAAAAAATCATTCCCGTGTTTAAACCACTTTCATCGGGCCGTAAAAATAATGCGTTACGTTGACAGCCCCTTAAGACAATCCACACAATGTCATGATTTTCTCAATTTCCCTGTCCTAAAACTGACAGATATAGACAGAATGACTGAAAAATTTTAGTTAGAAGAAAATTTCTACTGATTTTCAAATTTTCAGAAATTCACTCTAATTCATCTAAGTTATGATTAGGTTTTACTGAAGAGAAGTTATAGTTTTTAAATCTTACTTAGACTTAATTTTCACTAGACTTAATTTTCACAATTAATTAGCTGAAATAGCTCAAAATGCCCAGGGAAATTTCTACTTATATACTATGTAGTATTTGTGTGAGCCTAATCCCTTTTATCACAGCTATAACCCATGTGCTTATGTTTTATTGTACATCAGTCCTAGTTAAAAATGGACAAAGTAAAATTTTTAGCACTACCAATATATCTGCCCTTACCCTTTACTCCTGTGGTGACTCCGCACTACATGTATGATCTTTCCAGGAGGGTAGAGGGGTAACTATGATCTTATGCATATACCCAATTATTATCTGGTGGTTGAAGAACTGGCTAAAGTAGATTTATTGATATGGACTTAACATTTAATACCAATATATCTGCCCTTACCCTTTACTCCTGGGGTGACTCCGCACTACATGTATGATCTTTCCAGGAGGGTAGAGGGGTATGTGCTGTGTGAGGGCTATCTGTGAGTTTGTGGGGTGCTGGAAGTAGCGACTTTCTTTCTCCCTCCGATTTGTCTCATAGACTTCATCTAAAGATGGATCTTGCTCTGCTTGTGGGTCGGATGGACTACAGCAGCAACAGAGGACACTGCCTCCTATAATCTTCCACTGAAATAAAATGATTATTGTGGAAAATTTATCTACCTTTTCCGTACAAAGTGACAGTTTTGAGTCCCATTCAACAGCCATGGTCATATTTGCATAGGCCATCAGCATTGCTACTTGTACGAGTCATTCCCACATACAGGTGACAGCCTGTGATTAGCTGCCAAACTGCCAAACCTGACTATGCCACTGAGCTCCCAACTCTTTCATCCCGAGGTCAGTGAATCCAACATGCTTTCATGAGTTAGATGCAAAAAAGATAAGATAAAATAGCGTCAGAGATGCCCGTACCCCACAGCCTCGGGAAATAATTTCAACACCATGAAATATAGAAGTAGTGTACAAACAGTACAAAGATACTTTCAGGGCATTGTCAGTCATATAAAGCTCCAAATAATGTTGAAGTAGAGAAAATAACATCTAAGAGAAAGAAAATGTATGTAAAGATAAAGTATTAAAACAAGACAATTCAATAGCTAGATGACAGCATTAATCAGTACACTAAAAATTATGAAGCTGTAAAACTTATTAATAATTGGAGAATAGCTGCCAATGGAAAAAGCACAATTATGTAAAAGTGCATAATAATAATCAGTTGCAGCAATCCATATATCTTTGTCATAAGAGAAAGATGTCTCAAATATGGCAGGTGAACACACTTTGGCAGAGCCAAAGTTAAAGGTCACACCATGATACACATCTACAACCCCCTTACCAATGTCCCTACCAAGTGTCAACCTTCTACAACTTATGGAATCAAAGAAATAAACCCAGACAAGATTTTAAAACTCATGGTCACTATGACACAGTTAAAGGTCAAATCAAGGTGACACCAAGACGTTGCACACCTACCACCCCCAACTAATGTCCCTACCAAGTATCAACTTCTTACACCTTACAGTTTCCAAGATATAGCCCTGACAAGATTTTATAGGTCAAGGTCACTATGGCAAGGTCAAAGGTAAAATCAAGGTCACACCATGATGTTGCACACCTACAACCCCTTAACCAATGTCCCTACCAAGTATCAACTTCCTACACCTTACGGTTGCCAAGTTATAGCCCGGACAAGATTTCATAGGTTAAGGTCACTACAGCAAGGTCAAAGGTCAAATCAAGGTCACACCATGATGCTGCACACCTACAACCCCTTAACCAATGTCCCTACCAAGTATCAACTTCCTACACCTTACGGTTGCCAAGTTATAGCCCGGACAAGATTTCATAGGTCAAGGTCACTACAGCAAGGTCAAATCAAGGTCACACCAGGACGTTGCACACCTACACCCCCTAACCAATGTCACTACCAAGTATCAACTTCATACACCTTACAGTTTCCAATATAGCCCTGACAAGATTTTACAGGTCAAGGTCACTACAGCAAGGGCAAAGGTCAAATCAAGGTCACACCAAGATGTTGCACACCTACACTCCCTAACCAATATCCCTACCAAGTATCAACTTCATACACCTTACAGTTTCCAAGATATAGCCCAGACAAGATTTTACAGGTCAAGGTCACTACGGCAAGGTCAAATCAAGGTCACACCATGATGTTGCACACCCACTGCCCCTAACCAAAGTCCCTACCAAGTATCAACTTCCTACACCTTACGGTTTCTGAGATACAGCCTGCACAAACTTTTTCCCACCACCCAGCCGACGGTAAGAAGAGCAAACGGATTAAATACCAAATTTATTACATGGGTGGTAAATAATATAATATGCATATTTCAATATTATTATATAAACATAGATATCACACGGAGCATAGTTTTCAAAATCGTCGTGTTGTTATAATGTGACCATTAGTGAAAGAAAGATCTAAACATGTTGGGAGGTTTGGAAGGTATGGCTGAAAATTGAAACAATTAAGGTCTTTGTTATACAACAATATATACAGATATAATACACCCAGTATATGAATATGCAGTACATGTATCTTGCTGGTTGGTGTTGAGAAAACTAGTTAAATCATGCTTTTATAGTTTGTGAATTTTATGGATTGCCTGTGGGTCTGTATAACATGCTTTACATCCCAAATTGTGAGTGATTTATGGATCATAATTTTCAGCCGTGAACACGTCCATAGCATCCGTAATATCCTTGTGGCGTCCGCCACGGATGTGATGTGTCAGTGGGGATGCCACGGAAAAATATAAACTGCTTGAATTTTCCGTAAAAGGTTTGCGGATCCTAGGTGTAATTAATATTCGTATCACAGCCGAATGTAATCCGCAAAGCATCCGTAACATCCTTACAGCCTCCGTACATGTCCTTGAGTCATCCATGCCAAGTAAGACTCGGAAAATGTATACGGATATCCACGGAGGGTGTTTGGAGGCTGTAAGAACGCTACAGGAAGTTTATGGACATTACCGGAAACCAAAAGGATCAATAGGGATGGTCCTTGGACAAGGTCACGGATATGAAATTTGTCTGCGGATATTCACAGATATTCCCGGAGGTGTATACGGACAATAGGGATGGGGTTTACAGATGGTAAGGTCCTCTCAAGGACAATAAGGACCGGGTTTATGGATACATTTGAAGTTTCACACAGCCCTCGGGAACTTACGGAAAGACGCTTTGTCATGGACAAAACCCTATATAAGGGCCACTGGGCTTGGCTTTTGCTAATATACACTTTCGGCAATTCGATGTGCGAACATCAATTTTTGGCAACATTTACAGTTGATACTGTATATGTTTGAGGATATATTTTGCTGGCATACTTATTACCCAAAAATATTTCAGACTTTTTTTTCAAAATAGGGAGTTTGGTGAATATTTCTGTAAAATGCCACCAAAGAAAAGGATCAAGAGGAGAGGTAGTCAGGAGATGGAGAGAAAGTCCACACAGGTCCAGACAAGGAGTCTAGAGGTGGATGAGTTGACTTGTGCTCCAGAGACTCAGCAGAGCCAGCAGGCAGCTGGGGTGGAGGAGGTGGTGGAAGAACTGTGGTAGAGAATGCCTTCGGGATCCTGACGTCTCGCTTTAGGATTTTCCAGAGCCCGCTGCCGTCTTCAACAGGAAGACTTGGGGGGGGGGGGGGGGGGCAGCGTACCGTAGTGCTCAAGGGCAATGGCATTCCATATGAGGACTGTAACGCAATTGGGGCAGCTAAAAGGCATAAGGAATAGCTAAGAGGAATATTCTCAGGGACTATTTCATGAATGAGGGGCAGCTCCCCTGTCCAATGGCAAGCAGTTAAAATTGAAAATTTTAATTACTTAAATGTAGCCTTTATAAGCTACAAGCTTACCATGTGGGACTGAATGCTGTTCTCGGATGGCCACAAGGCATCAGGCCAACGTGTACGAAAAATAGACATTTATAGTTGGCCGTAGCCTCAAGTTGTCGTCTCGTGGTAACCTTTGACCTCTCGTCCTACTTTCTCGTTGAAATTTTTAAACCTTACCCCTCAGCTGTAATACAGCGGGTAGGCAGGATGGGACTCTTCTCAGTCGCACATGGTAAGCTTGTAACTTATAAAAGCTACATTTAAGTAATTAAAATTTACAATTTTATTGTGCTACAATAGCTTACCATGTGGGACTGAATGCTGAATCCAACCGCATGGTGGAGGGATTACAGCTGAGACTGGAAGATATGTCAATTTTTCTTAGATTTTGAAGTAATAGGTTAGAATGGATGTTTAGAAATACCAGTCTGAGTCCCGTTTACAGTGCCTCAATCCCAAAGACCGGGCCTGTAAAGAGCCAAAAACCTGAATAGAATGAATGACAGTGCTAAAACTGTCAAGATGTTTTCATTGTTGGAGAGAAGTGCAGCCGTGCTCACTTTAGAGGTGTAAGGGCCCTCAGGGCCCATCCACGAGTGAAAAACCAGCCCATTGGTTGGAATTCTCATAAATTTTTGCCACCGAATATGAGATTAATGACAACTTGACAAGTCCTTAATACATAATATTCTTGATAAACTAAAAATAAAAAATGACCTTACCCTAACATCTTGAGAGGTAAACCTATACCTAGACCCTGGGATTAGACTCCTGAAAACTTGGTTGTAGCGGATGTGCCCCCCCCCCCCCCCCCCCCTCTTTTCTTTCCAAGGATACCTGGTCTGAGGGGAAGGATCTAGGACTTGTTGTGCCGCCACCACTGGTCCCAGATACATATTGTTATCGTTGTCTGACCAAGTAAGGTCTTTTAGGCAAAAATTTGTAAATGCGTTGTGAGCTTTCCAGTGACAGGCTTGCATGATTTGGTCCACCGATAGCCCACCATAAAAGGCCTTAGAGGCCGCAAAGACCCGAATGTCATGCGCTTTAACTTGGACCAAGTCCAAGGCTTGTTGGTCTGCTTGTTTATAACAAAGTAGAATGGTTTGTTTCAACCAAGAAGAGAGAGTTTATCTAATTCTAGAATGTTTATGTGTAGCCTTTTTTCCCGGTCTGACCACAGACCCTTTGTAGAACCTTGATCTAAGTGAGCGCCCCAACCTTCGTTTGAGGCGTCTGTAAAGAGTTGGATACTGTGGTCTTTGGGATGAAGGTCTGCACCTCTCATCACGTTTTAGAGATTTTGCCACTAGTCTAAGTGTGCTGCAATGGCTTCTGTCCCCGGAAGGAGGCTGTCCAGCGACTGAGGATATCTCCAGTGCTCAGGGAGGTCCTGATGGACTCTGGAGTTTCCATTTTGAACTTTTCTACGTGTAGAAAAGTGTTGAGCCTGCTTAGGTCTATGACTGGCCTCCACCTTTGGTGGGGCTTGGGTACTAGGAACTGGCGACTGTAAAACCCGAGAGATTTTACATTTTCCACCCTTTTGATTGCGTTCTTTGATAGAAGAGACTGGATACAAGTGGCCAGAGCTTGGACTTTTTGACGGGCCTTGTACTCTGACAGAATCAGAGGGAATCTGACCAAATTTGGTTCTGAAAGGAATGGCAGTACGTAGCCATTGGTGATAATGTTTAATACATTGGATGAACATTTGTTTGTTTGCCAGTCTCTTCTGAAAGAACGGAGGTGACCTCTACTGGTGGACTGAGGGAGGCTTTTAAGGAGTCATTGGGGAGAGGGGTTTCCACGCCCTCGCCCCCTGTTGTGGGGTTGAAAATGACCCCTGGAGCCTCTGAAGTTCGGTTTCCCCCTACCTGAGGAAAACAATTGGTTACGGCTTTGTGAGGAGTGGCCCCCATAGGGGCGTTTCCTGTAGGAGCCTCTTTTCTTGTTGTGGGGACCACAAAAGGGCTTATATGGTCCGAAACTGAGGAGGAAGTCTTCACCTTCCTTCACAAGTTGAGACTTGAACAAGGAGGAGTCCCAAAAGGGCAAGTTCCTGAGTTCTTGGCGTCTCATTTCCCCTAAATGTGGTTGCAAAAGGGTCATTTTGGCTTTGCGCCTAAGCAAGCCAGTGTTACCATAGTATATAGTTCCCTCTGGAGTATAAGGGCTAGGGATTTGCTGAGGCATGTGAGATCCCTGTGTTGAATAAGAACAGTCTTGTTCCAAAAGTTTAAGTACTCACAGGCTTGCTCATATCCACGTTTTGCTGCTTTTTCAGGATTGGCACCTTTTTGGATCTGAGACTTAACCCTCTTGAAGGTTGACTTCAGACTATGTTGGCACTTCTCAAGAGATGCATTGCAGGAGGAAGAAGTCTTAGCAAAGGCAGCAGTAAAATTTAGTGTGGAAATGTTTTGCCAAGCTTGGTGTAGGGGAACCTTGCCCATAGGAGCCCCAGGGGGTTTAGGAGTAATACAGATCTTGGCAAAATCTGTATTCAACTCCTGTATTTTCTCCTCATAACAAGGCTGTCCCACTTTGTACCACTTTGTAGTGAAAGGAGGAGGTTTGATATATTTATCCTCAGGTAAATTAGCGGCCTGAAAATCATGTTCAAACTTATCAAAGGCATCTTTGATAACTGAGCTGAGTGGTAGCATAGAGGAAGGACCTCTATGTCTGAACTCTTGATGGCCTTTTCATCATCCAGGCCCATAACGGAAGTTGAGGACCTCAGGCACAGACTCCCTGGGGTCAGGGAGAGAAAGAATGTGCCTGAATGTGTCCACTTCTTCCGCATATTGGGAGGGAACGTCAGACAGAGCTACTTCCCTATAATAAGGGGGGTCTGGATCATGTTGAGGTTGGTCTTGGTCAGAGAGACCCAGAGGGCTTTGAAGACCTGTGTCTGGTTGCAGAGGACTGATCCTCCTCTGAGGAAGATGACACATATCTGGACCTGACCTTATGTCTACTCTTTATCAGCATGTTTTTTAGGTTTAGTAGATGGAATCCGAGGTTCATCAGATTCATCCTTGTAATGATCCGAGGCAGACCTCGGTTCAACCTCATGCCTACTGTGAGAGTGAGAGAGTTTTTTAGGTTTATCCGAGACCTTCTTAGAAGGTTCCTCGGATGCATTAGAATTCTGATCCGATGCATTATGAGGATCAGAACCGAGACGTGGAGGAAGTGCTGGACCATAGTCCACATCCATATCCTCGGTCTGAGAGTTAGTTCTAGGTCTCGGAGGGGGTAGGTCCAGATTGACAACAGCACTAGATGAGGGTCCAGGCTTAGAAGCTGAAACCGAGGTTTGATCCACCTCTGTTTGTTTTTTAGTAGTCAATTCCTCTCGGAGTGACTGAAAAGCTTCTAACATAGATGCCTGGAAAGAACCCATTTGCTGCTGTAAATGGATGTTATGTGTGTTACACAGGGATTTCTCTAAATTTGATTCAATTTTCTGCTGTAAGGCAGTACCTGGGGTGGGTGGGACAGTTTTTGCTGGCGTTTAGAGAGACAATGAACTGAAGGGTAGGGGTTGTGGACGCGGGGATGATGTAAATAAGTTATCAGCAGCACTCTCAAGGTCTGCATTGGAGCCAGTAAATGAATCCACGTCATCTCCTAGTGGATCTAATTCATCATCTTTTGAAGTAGCAGTGAGGCACTTTTGTTTTTTAATATATCGTTTTCTTTGTGAGATTTTCAACATTTGTTCTTCAGTAAAAGAACCACATATTTGACACAGATTTTCAAAAGTGATACAGGGGTCATCACCCTTGCCAGATTCCCTACAGGTAGGGCAGTAATTATGTGTGTCAAATGGTTAGCAAAAGTGACTACACTTGCTAGATCTCAGTTTGTCTTTATTCGGGAAGACATTTTAAACACAATAAAATACGTACTAAAAAGCCTGAACCGAGGAAAACTCAAAACACGCAAAAATAAAGAAAAATACTTATCCTGTCAAAATGTAAATTTTACAGAATAATCTATGATATATATTAAATGAAATGACCACAAATCAACATCCAACAACACGTATCTGCTGAGAAATAGATGAAAATATCTGTGTAAATGACAGACCCTACATATCCAAGCAGCCAACAAGAAAGTAGGACGAGAGGTCAAAGGTTACCACGAGATGACAAGTTGAGGCTGCGGCCAACTATAAATGTCTATTTTTCTTAGACGTTGGCCTGATGCCTTGCGGCCATCCGAGAACAGCATTCAGTCCCACATGGTAAGCTATTGTAGCGTAATAAAATGTGAAATACTGGTAGACTGTGACTCTGTAAATGTTAATATTGGTGCCATTATTGGTGCGGATGAGTCAAGGATGTCCCGGATCCCACAAGGAGATCTACGGGTGCTGTAAGGACAATACGGATGACATATAGATTACATACGGATCAGTTGCGGATATTAATTACACCTGGCATACGCAAACCTTTTACGGAAAATTCAAGCAGTTTGATATTTCTGTGGCATTCCCACGGACACAACACATCCGTGGCGGATGCCACAAGGATATTATGGATGGTACGGACATGTTCACGAATGAAAAATATGATCTGTAATTCACTCACAAGTTTCCATATTTGGTAATCTGCCGCGATCCGGCAGTATATCCAGCCATGTGCAACTGGGGTCTAAGCTACCTTTGCAGTTAAATAATTTACTCACAGTTGCTAGATGTAACACTCATGTTAATGAATAAACAAGTGTCCATAATGTCAAAAAGTAACATAACACAATGCTGTAGTGCTTACCTTTGGATCAGAACTTTTCTTGATCACATTTATAAGATCCTGTCTCAGTGACTCAAGCTGATACAACCCAATTCTACAAACACAAAAGTATATCAATAAAATACTTATGTACTTTTTAAACTCTTTATGTATTTCCACCCTATGTCAAAGCTGGACCCTCCTGTCAATCAGCTAGGGTCATATTGGGGCAGGCCCTCAGCAGTGTCACTTGTGGGAGTTGCACAAACACAGAGGTGGCAGCCTATGATTAGATTTTCGACCAATGTAACAGGTAACAGAAGAATAATTTCACAGTCATATTTAATATAGTTTTATGTCAAATGAAATATCTGAACAAGGAAAAGTGAAGTTAGAGAATACATTTCAGAAACCAACAAATTGGCTAATGCAAATATACCTTTCAACTTCGATAAATTTCACTTTATAATAAAGGTAGTGTCATGGAAAATATTATACCGAAACACTTTTTACAAGGATAATGGAACATATTTTAAAATGTCTTTGAAGTCAGAGGTGTGGCTTTTAAAAAACAGATTGAAACATATTATAGTATCATCAAGCTTTGGTTCTCATAATTGCTACGTACAAATCTAGTTACATAATAACCATACACATCCCATACATGACCTCAGAGACAAAGAAAAAGGAAAAAGATCTAATCAACCATTTCTGGAAAGTTGAAACAGTTTCACAGTGAGTGTCATAAAATATAGGAAATAGAATTAGTCAAGACAAGAAGAAATAAGCCGATTGGCCACAGAAAATAAAATGATCTTTGGACATAATTATGTAAGTTATAGACAGTAAAATTGACACATTATAGGACAATAAATTGGTATGCAAAAGAGACATAAATATCTGAAATTAGGTGTAAAATGTGACCAAAATAAATAAGGAGTATCAGTGGTAATTTTAACTTGCATTGAATAGAGTTAACTCATTACAGGAAAAATTGGAACATGCCAGAATAAGGTTGAGAATGTCTAAAATTAGATGATGTAATCTGTAGCAGACCTTATAAAGAAATTTAGTTTGACAGAATGATACCTCAGTATTGCCTTTACCTAATTTGCTGGACATACATTCAAATTGAATATATCTAACATTGAGACTCTAAATGAGTACTGACAATCACATGTGAATATTTCTTTGCAATAATGAAGTATTTCCTGTCTCTTTTACTAACACTAGACATTTACTTTCATCAAAAATAATCTGACTAAATTCTTATCACACATACTGTATATATTCAAGTTAAAGTGATGGGTGTTTTTTTAACATTTTCTATATACAGGGGCATAAGCGAGGACATGGTGAAGGAATAGTTTTATAGTATATGTGTTGACTAGTAACTAAGTATATTTCGAACAGAATTGTGCATTGAATAAAACAGCCATCATTGAAAAATTTTGAGATGCACATTATAAACAACAAAATAAGAGGTTATCAAAGGTGACAGTTACATATTCTCAAAAATGACAAAATAACAACATCAAAACATTCCAAAATCTATGATGTCCTGTAGGTTATGGTTCTATGCCCAAATTAAACCTATAGGATACTATAGGCAAGATATAGGCACTTCGAGTTTGGCCAATTCCATTTGATCCTGAAAAAAGGGAAAAATGTGAATTCTGACAACATATAACATGGGATATTTTGGCACACTGTAGATGACCTTGAATACAGAGTTGCAATGTCAACTGTCTGTATTCTCAAGACAATACATTTAAAGAATTTCAACTATATACAGCCTTAAAAGCGAACACAGTTTTTCTTGATTACTTTTAAAGAAATGGCTGTGACAGTCATCTTGTTTTACCAAAAAAAAAAGATTTTGTAATAAACATCTTGACTGTGTAAATATCAGCCTATGCCCTTGAGAACTGTGACAAGAAAACAGTTACAAGAAAATCTCTTTATCCACAATGTGGCAGTGTAAAGAAGCTTGATCTAACTGGTTCCATCCAAAGGATATAATATTTAAGACAAATCAAGACTGAGTGATAAGCATTCCTTATCTCAGATAATTCTGGAGTTGCTGTGTGTATAGTGAGATAGAATATTTAAGACAAACATATATAATCATCTCACATGTTTGATTTATGGGCATTAGAAATCATACAAGTACAATATCTGCTCAGAGTTTGTCCTAGAATAGCAATTTTTATTATGACATAAACTTTGATTTAATTGCAAAGAAAAGTCTATGTGCTAATCTCTTGGCTACTGAACCTTCTCTGTTAGTTGCACGCTGATTAGCAATAGTTACAATGTTCAATTATCCTGAAACAAACTCCATTTACAGATTGTCCCGGGACAAACAGTAATTCTTCTGTTTAAAGGGACATCACAGCAACTTGGGTCTTTTACTCGCAAAACTATGGTAAAAGATTCGGTCCTGTCTAATGCAGCCAGTATTCTCCCCCAAAAGTAGGAGCTTTCAGTCCCAAAAAGCTTCCCACAGGGGGAATGGGTAATGAGCTTGACAGAAACATAACACACTCATAAGAAAGCTAAAAGCTTTAAAATGCAGCCCAGTATGCAGAGGAAAAATAACACAAATGTAAGAGGCTGGCATTTGGAGGTATTTAGAAGTTGATCAGGATTTTTAGAAATAAGCTCTGTATAGGGGAAGGTTTTAAAGGAAAGTACATTTGAGGTTTAACATTATTACTGCACTAGACTGGCAATCTGTTCACTGCATAAATGAATGTGGGATGAAACTTTGTTATGTAAAATATAATCCAAACAACACCTGTACTTAATACGCAAATATTGGACTGAATTAACTGAATACAGATTTAAGTTCAAGCATTTCCACTTTTTGTACTTTGAATGTGATAATTCAAAAGCAGTTACATAATATTATATATTTCTTTAAAGCAATGAAAAAGTGAATAAGAAACTCTTACACTTATGTGTTTACCTTTATAAAAATAATTCTATTACATTAAAAATCCTCATTAAAACCTGTTTTAATGTGAAGTAGAAACTGGCCATTTGTGAAATTTTAAAATTTTGAAAATTAGCAAAATACTTTTCAACTAAAATTTCCATATATTTGCACAGTAAACTTTTCTTTCATAACACAGAAAAATTAATCTTTTAATATAAATAATTTTTTGTATGTTTTAATGAATGCATACTTTTTACAGCTAGAAACTAATAAATCACAAGCAATACTCTTTTCTACATTTAATATAACCAGTACTGTATCAAAGCTTGTGATTTTGAGAAAGGAACAACTGAACTGACAGTTTAACTAGAGGAATGCTTTTGCTAACAAAAGCGAAGCATCCCTTAAAGTTTAAAATGCTTTGTGATTTTAATAAGCATGCTGTAAAGCTAAGAATGCACAAAGCTGCACCGTATGCTTTCCCAATACCTCTTAATACATTCTGAAGCTATAAAAGCAACAATAAAGGAGATATAAGGCAAAAACTCCAAAGCAACTATTTATGACCCCAGTTTGGCCCATAAGGGAGGGTCGGGGGGTAAAACTGACCGGCTATTTAGACTCTCCACATATGCTTTCCCAATACCTCTTAATACATTCTGGAGGTCTAAAAGCAACAATAAAGGAAATATAAGGCAAAACTCCAAAGCAACTATTTTATGACCCCAGTTGGACCCATAAAGGGGGGTCGGGGGATAAAACTGACCGACTATTTAGATTCTCCACATATGCTTTCCCAATACCTCTTAATACATTCTGAAGCTATAAAAGCAACGATAAAGGAGATACAAGGCAAAAACTCCAAAGCAGCTATTTATGACCCCAGTTTGGCCCATAAGGGGGGGTCGGGGGGTAAAACTGACCGGCTATTTAGACTCTCCACATGTTCTTTCTCAATACCTCTTAATACATTCTGAAGCTATAAAAGCAACAATAAAGGAGATATAAGGCAAAAACTCAAAATCAGCTCTTTTATGACCCCAGTTTGACCCATAAGGGGGGGTCGGGGGGTAAAACTGACCGGCTATTTAGACTCTCCATATATGCTTTCCCAATACCTCTTAATACATTCCGAAGCTATAAAAGCAACAATAAAGGAGATATAAGACAAAAACTCAAAATCAGCTATTTTATTACCCCAGTTTGACCCATAAGGGGGGGTCGGGGGGTAAAACTGACTGGCTATTTAGACTCTCCATATATGCTTTCCCAATACCTCTTAATACATTCTGAAGCTATAAAAGCAACAATAAAGGAGATATAAGGCAAAAACTCAAAATCAGCTATTTTATGACCCCAGTTTGACCCATAAGGGGGGGTCGGGGGGTAAAACTGACTGGCTATTTAGACTCTCCATATATGCTTTCCCAATACCTCTTAATACATTCTGAAGCTATAAAAGCAACAATAAAGGAGATATAAGACAAAAACTCAAAATCAGCTATTTTATGACCCCAGTTTGACCCATAAGGGGGGCCGTGGGGTAAAACTGACCGGCTATTTAGACTCTCCACATATGGTTTCCTATTACCTCCCAGTACATTTTATAGTTCTAAATGAAATACTTAAGAAGATAATAGGGGGGTTGGTCTAAATTTAAGGCTTTCACATTGGAAGGTGTCAGAAAATCACTCATAAATGAGACATTTTTCAAGGGATTGCTCCCAAAATCTAATCAGCTCGCGTTTTCGATAGTATGAACAGGTGTGTCAAATTATAAGGCTGTGTAGCAAGTAGTTTTTCCTGAACTGCGATGACGGGGGGGGTGTACTTCAAAAAATTGTTTTTGATCATGTGACCTTCATAAAGGTCAAAGGTCAAATTTAAGCATGCAGAAAAATTTTCCCACGCCTAAGGTATATAACTGCCAAATATGATTTGAAACCTTGTAATAATAAGGGAGATATTCAAGGGAGACCATAATGCGGTGGCGGCGGCGGTGGCGGCGAGGAAACTGAGGTGAAAACAAATAAGCGCCCTAATCAACAGAAATACAACTGAATTAGTTCATATATTATACTCTGTCTCATAAGAACAAAGACCATCATTCTCAACGAAGTCCTCAGTGATAATTTTCAAATAATATTTTTCCAAAACATCGCCATAACAGGAACTATATGGTATTCATAATATCAGCCTCCAATGTGTATAATTTATATAAAGACAAACTGATGTCAACATCTTATAAGGATGGAACAGTCTAAATGCTGCAGGGCAAAACCAAAAACATGGACAATATTTTAAGGAAATATTATAATAAATAAATCACTATTCTACCAGAGTTTGGAAATAATAAATATCAATATCACATTTTTGACAAACACAGCTATAAAGCACTTTGACAAACATCTAAGCATTAATTTTGTAGATTTTAATCTATTTATTATGTTGACTTATGCTGGAATTGGTAAAATTACCAAAAAGTGTGGGTCTAACAGAATGATATTTTGCTTTCATCACCTTCCTGAAGTCATATCAACAGTATAAGAAACCAGAATACAGCATTATGTAATTTGTCTAGATCTTTGGACTAGAAGCCACTGGGAGTCAGAAAGTATACTCTATTGTTCTTGTGTTTTTCTATTGTATTAATAATAATGGGAAAAATTAAAGAGAAGAAATAAAATAAATCAAATGATGTTTTAATTTGCATTTTTGAGGTATTTTGGCATGTCAGAAAGTTGATTACACTAGTTAGTCAAAATTCTGCACTTTACCCATGTACAAGTAACTTCCAACATTACAATTTGAGACTGTGACTAGTCACACCCAAGGTTAAGACCCAAAACCATACTGGTGATATGTGAGTGTGTTAGCAATTATTATAATATTACTTAGTCAGTATACCACCCTGGTAACAAAACTGGCTGTTGTGACCCTGTTTTTCCAAAATATGGATGTCCAATTGTGGATGCCTGATGCCAATGACTGTTTCTACTGTTTCCAAACTTCAGATATTAAAGGACAATCTTCAGATATTAAAGGACAATCTTACCCATTTACATAACAAAAGCCTTTTCTAGACAATATTTTTTTTTATATTTTCAACCCACTTTGATGATTCTTTCACCTAGGTCCTCAGTAGAGAAGGATGAAGATTTTAATGTGGATAGTGGATACACTAAGTATTTTTATTTGATATGTGTCTTTTGTTTACCAACTTTTTAGCAAGGAAGAAACACTTTAACAGATCCCAGCAACCAGTGTAAAATCAGTGAGGCATAAAATCGGCATTAACCAACTGATGATCAGGGCTATAGAAACACCCACTTAAAAATACCAAACTCACCTTGGCACTACATCCTTTCCGACAACCACTGAAGTGATGAATGATTTGGTCTCTTCCACACACGTAGCACTGATGAGTCCCCCTGGTGGTGAGAACGCGTAACAGTGTAGGTTAGGGTACTCCTGGTGAAGCAGGATGGCCAGGATGGCTGCTGTTCCTGCACCCAGAGAATGACCAACTAGAACAAGTTCATAGTTCTGTGTTCCACGCTCTACATCTCGGCTAAATGCCTTGGACAGCAGCATTTCATCCTTGATTTTCTTCTTAATGTACACAGCTGCTTGCACAATACCCTAAAACAGTAAATTAAATATGGCTTGATAAAATGGTGTAAGAATAATAACAGCGGCTCGGGTGACTATGTGCAATGATCTTTTGTCACTGGGTCCCCTTCTCAGCAGCCGGTTTTAAAAAGCTAAGGCATGTTAATATTCCTGAGACTATGTATCATTAGATTTCGGACTGTACTTATACAGTAAGGATGGGTTCAATAGTGTTTTGACCCAGAAAAAAAAGAGACATTGCATTGGGGTTAAATACTAACGATTTCAATTTGGTTTCCCAATAAAGCAAATTAACTATGGACTGATATTATAATGTGGGGTTTCAATTTAGTTGTGTGGTTTTTTTTTTGCTGTTTCAATGATTTATCAAAATCTGATGATAAGTGGTTTATCACTGGCAAAAGACAAGCCATTTTTACCAAAATAAATAGTGTAGGATGGAATCAAAATTGAGAAGAGATTAACTGTTGGTTCTTGAGATATTCTGTCCGTGATTCACTGTTTGGTGAACAGAGCCTCATTTATAAGTACACATATGTTGAAACTGAAATTTTTATCTCAAGAGGCAAAGGTCAGAGTTGGGGCTTTACTACCCTTTTAGCAGCTAATTTAAAAGTCATCTCAAGACAGGCCCTCAGTATATCTGAATGTCATGAGCTGGAGTCTAACTGATAACCATACAGGTGGGAGTCGGGTGATTAAATGTTAAACTGGTGCGTGACTGGACCACGGAGTCCTCCTGGTTCAAGAGGCTAAAAACTAGATATATAAGTGTACAGTGAAACTAATGGATCAATTTGAAAGACTTAGTTAAAGTCAGAAACACTTATCAGATTCTGCAGCTGAACAACAGCAAAATACTGTAAAAATCAGCAACAAGATTCCCATGATTAATCAAATGAAAGAAATAGACAATTTTCACTACTTTACTACAACTTGCTTTACAGAAAGCAAAAACTTGTAACACAATGTCATATTCATTTGTTCAAGTCCCCTCTGATTAAATATTTTTTCTATGAAATTCTTTTTACAGTAAAAATATTTCACTTCTATTTTTACAATCTGCCCTATTCATAGCTACCTCAATGTACTATTTATTCATGAATTTTTGTTTTTTGTTAAAAATGTTCATGCACAATTATTTATAGCAACAAGTTTTTTTTCCCTCATCCACTAGTTGAGGACACTAATTAGAAATGACAAGAGCACTAAAATGCAGTTACCCTGTGTCCAAGCCAATCTTCCTTGATTGGATCAACAGGGATGGGTTCTGGTTCAGCCTTGAGATCAGTCATCACATCCTGTGAAAAATTACAGAAACAATATAAAGATGATTAATATGGTTTACAAACACACATTACCTACAATTTGAAATGAGAACAACATAATTTTTAATTATGCTCAGAATGATCAAAATGATTGTGAAATTGTTGTAATTATTTCTAAACTTATACTTTAAGTCATTGGTTAGTGAAGGATGTGCATTGTTAAAGCCAAAATAATGACTTTTAACTGAGCGTGAGATGGGCCGAACACATTGGGACTAGTAGCTTGAAGCTTTAAACCCTGCCTAATATGAAGTGCCTAAGTTTTATCACAAAGCCACTGGAAGTACGAAAAAGATTTTTATTGTGAGTCTCAACATGATAAAAAACCCAGCTGAATCAATATTTTGAGACTTTTAGTAAATCTGGCTACTGATTTAACTTTACATTTAATACAGTCACAAGAAACACTGTACTCTACGTACAGCATGTGTAGTTTCATTAAAATGCAACCTCTAGATTGCGAAAGGTAGAAAAATTTACAAAAAAAAATTATTCATAAACTTACTTGGAGGGATAGGGTTCCTCTTATTGATATCACCACAGTTTTCTCTGCATGATCTAATGTGATGTAGAAAGGAGTTTCACCAATCTGAGAGACAAATATACAACATCATTAGGGAATAGCATCAGAGATACCCATATAGCTGAGGAAATAGTTTTCAACACCATGAAATATAGAAAAAGTGATAGAACAAAGACCTGGAGACTTCAGAGCAAACAGTGTCACATAATGTTGCAAACCTACACACCCTAACCAATGTCCCTACTACACTGTCACCTAACAGTTTCAAAGATATATCCCAGACAAGATTTTAAAGGTCCATGTCACTACGGCAAGATAAAATATCAGGGGACATATGATGGTGTTGCACACCTACAACCCCTAACAAATTTCCTGCCAAGTATCAGCTTCCTACATCTAACAGATTCCGAGATATAAGGCAGAAAAGTTTTTACTGGTCAAGGTACTACAGCAAAGTCAATGGTGAAATCAAGGTCATAGCATGACGCTGCACACCTATACTCCTAACCAATGTCACTGCTAAGTATCAACTTCCTATACCTTACAGTTTCCAAGATACAGACCAGACACAATTTTAAAGGTCACGATCACTACAGCAAAGTCAAAGGTCAAATCAAGATCACATCAAGATGTCCCTACAACTCCCAACCAATGTCCCTAACATGTATCACCTTCCTGCTCCTTCCAATATCTGAGACATGGTCCAAACAAGATTTTCAAAATCAAGCTCACTACAGTAAGGTCAAATCAAGGTCACACCATGACGTCACACACCAAAGAAGTTGGAAAACTTGCATATTTTATTCATTCATCATGTGTGGATTTCTTTCAACAATATGAAGGCATCTGTCAATTTTGATGGAAGCCTATTATGAAGCAACAGTTTCTCTAGCATAGATACACATATAAAAAGACCACTGCCACACAGTCATCTCCTGCTGAGAATTAAGCAAAAACAATAGTGTGACCTTAAAACAGAGTTCAAGCCCAATGACCAATATATAAGGAAAAAAGAGTTGCATCACAGTTTTAGTATGATGGCTCTTACTTAGTCTTCAAGCAGGGGTCAAAGGTCAAATTTGATACTTACAAAAGATTCACAGGCCATGATTTCTTACAAGTTGTTTTCATATTTTGAGGGCCTAGGGCCAATTATGACCCAAACTGACCTTGAAGCAGGGGTCAAAAACCAAATTTGCAAATTTAATAGGTAAATTAAATTTTTATAAGTTAATACCCTATCCAATGGACAATAGCTTATCCGGTCGGCGCAGACCGGCCCGCCAAACGTCAGAAAAAGACGTCCTGTGTTTCCACCGGCCAGGCCGGTCCAGTGCTGTGCACTCGCCAGATGGCGTGTGGTACTTCCTTCCTGTCTAGACAGCATGACGTCATAGCATCTTTTTCGTTGTCTAAACCTATTAGACCCCTAATAAGCTGATAGCGGGGTCGGTGGGGGGGGTCTTGTGTGTCCATTGGATAGGGTATTAACTTATAAAAATTTAATTTACCTATTAAATTTGCAATTTTATTGCGTTAATACATCCTATCCAATGGACAATAGCTGAATAACTACCGCTTGGTCGGCGGGTAAGCTATTAGGGACTAAAAACTCTAGTGAACCCATGCAAAATTCCTTTCTTAGCCTGGGTAGACCCTGAAGTCGCTAACCCTTAAGGCTATGGTCGAATATCATCATCCGGCTATCCGGAGACAAGCCATCAGAGTCGACCTTGCCCCCCCCCCCGCCCCTTTTTAAACAGACCTGCTCTGAGGTAGGGGAAGAGAGGGATGAGTTCAGTCCCATTGAAGTAACCCCCCCGGAGGAAGTACGTCCAGATTTTATTTTATTTTTTTATTTTTTTTTTTTTTTTTTTTTTTTTTGCTTAATTATGTGCATATACATAAAAATGTACAACTAACAAGCTATGTACAAATCTCCTCTAGGTATTTGCCTGTAGGTGGATCTGCTGAGCAGCCACAACAGGACCCAGATGGTAAAGCTCAGAATCAGCCCAAGCCACATCCTTCAGGTAAAATTGCGTGAAGGTATTATGAGATTTCCAGTGGCAGGCTGATAGAATCTGTTCTAAGGAGACTCCCGACTGGAAAGCCTTAGAAGCAGCAAAAGCCCTGACATCATGAGCCTTAACTTGATGTAAGGTGTGGGCTTGGTGATCAGAGAGCTCATAGCATAGGATCACAGTTTGCTTGATCCATGAGGAGATAGTGGCAGGGGAGATGTCCTTGTCGAAACTCTTTTTGAAGGAGACAAAAACTAATTCCTTGCCCTGCCTGATGTCTGAAGTCCTGTCCAAATAGTAGCGTAGGGCTCTAACCGGACAAAGGGATCTGTCAGACTTGAGGGATCTATCCAGAGTAGGAGCTAGGGCTGGTATGACCACTGGGGCTACACTCTCTGGGCCCTCCTTTGCCAGCTGGTTCTTGGACAGAAAGCTGGGGGATGGAAACAGAGACACCTTAGACCAGTCTGACTGGTGTCTGATGTTCTTGTTTTGCCATGCATGAATCTCACTCCTTCTTTTGCCGGAACCCAGGGCCAAGAGGAAGACAGTCTTGAAGGTAAGATGCTTCAGAGATGCTTCTCTAAGAGGTTCGAAAGGAGCCTTCGTTAGCTGGTGTAGTACCAGAGAGAGGTTCCAGGAGGGTATACCCCTCCGCCCTTTGGGCCTGTCTCTGTGGAAGCTGTCCAAGAGACGGGTGAGATTGTCATCCTTGCTGATATTGAGGGTGACATTACCCAGTTTATCAGCTATGGCAGATCTGTAACCATCTATGGTGCTTGGCTGTAAGTTTTTGACCTCGAAGAGGTAAAGTAAGAAGTCAGCCACTGATTTTAAAGGTGGAGAGTCGAAGTCCACCTTATTAGAGACGCACCATTTTGTAAAAATGGTCCACTTTGCCTCATAGACTGATCTGGTTGATTTTCTTTGAGGTGCCTCAATTCGTGCTGCCACTGCTTCAGAGAAGCCCTGCTCCTTGATTGCTGTGGCTCTAGGAGCCATGCGTGGAGATTTAGATTTGTCAGATTTCTGTGAGGGATCTGATTGAAGGGCTGTGTCAGAAGGTGTGGCACGTTGGGAAGGCTCAATGGGATTTGGCTGGACATGTCCACCAGGTCCCAAAACCAAGGCATGTTGGGCCACCCCGGAGCAATCAGAATTATCCTGTTGCCTGGGGAGTTCAGTAATTTTTCCACTACTTTGCCCAAGATGGCCACTGGTGGGAAAGCGTAAGCATCCAGGTTCTCCCAGGGTATGCTGAGTGCATCGACTGCAATCGCCAAGGGATCCGGCACCGGTGACACAAACTGAGGCAGTTTGTTGTTGAACCTCGTGGCGAAGAGGTCCACCAGAGGTCGGTGCCACCTGAAGCATATCGCCTGAAAGGTTTCTGTGTGGAGAGATCATTCCGTCTGGATAATCTGGCCTAGTCTGGATAGCTTGTCCGCTACCACATTTAGCCGGCCCGGGATGTGACGGGCATTGAGGGTTACTTGGTTGGTCGTACAACAAGTCAAAATTCTCCACAGAAGGGCACACAGAGGGCCCGACCTCATGCCACCTTCTTTGTTGATGTAAGACACTACTGTAGTGTTGTCTGTGGCCACCAGTACTATCTTGCCGGAACAGAGGTTTTGAAACTCTCTTAGCGCCAGAAAGACTGCTTTCAACTCGAGGTAATTGATGTGCAGTTTGCTTTCCGGTAGGGACCACACGCCTCTGGCTGTGTGTTCTTCTAAGTGAGCGCCCCACCCTTCTTTTGATGCGTCTGTAAAGATCTGCAGAGCATGGTTTAGTGGGTGTAGAGGTTGTCCTTGCAAAACATTGTTTTCCTCCAACCACCATTTTAGATGTGGATGTAGAGAAGCGGGTATGGGAATGAACTTTTCTAATGATTCCGGTACCCTCCAGTTGTTCTTGAGGTGCCATTGCACGGGCCTCATGTGTAGGCGGCCTAGATAGACCTGCTTTTCTGTGGCCGTTAGGAGACCTATCAAGGACATGAACTGCCGGACTGGACAGGTCGGCCGGGCTAAGATAGCTTGAATCTTTGCTGTGAGAGTCTGCCAACGGTCCGGTGTGGGTCTGACCCGGCCGGACTCGAGGTCGAACTGGTAACCTACAAAGTCGAAGACTTGTTTTGGTTCCAGCTCTGATTTCTCCCTGTTGACTAACCAACCCAGGTCCTGGCATATTTTCAGTAGATCTCTGGTATGCTGGAGACAGGCTGGGTGGGAATTGGCCCTCACCAACCAGTCGTCTAGGTACTGGTGGATTCTTATACCCCTGTGCATGGCCATTAACTTCACTTCCTTGGCTATGACTGTGAATTCCAGAGGGGCTGTGGACAGACCAAAGGGCAGGGCCTTGAATTGGTATGTCTGCCCCTGGACGTGAAATCTCAGGTATTTCCTGGATTGTTCCTGTATCGGTACGTGGAAGTAGGCGTCCGTGAAGTCTATTGTGGTGACCCATTCCCCTCGTTGAAGGGAAGTTCTGATGGTTTCTGGTGTTTCCATCTTGAACTTCTCCACTTTTAGAAAGGGATTCAGATTGCTCAAATCTAGGATGGGCCTCCACTTGTTGTTGGGTTTGGGTACCAAGAAAAGCCGGTTGAAAAAACCTAAAGATTTTGGGTTTTGTACCGGTTCCACCGCATTTTTGGAAATAAGCTGATGCAAAGCCTCCGACAGGTAGCTGTTCCTGTGGTGGTTCACATAGCGGCTTATGACCGTTGGGTGCCTTGATAGAAAGGGCCTGTTCTGGAAGGGGAGGATGTAACCCGACCTTAACATCCGGACTACTCTGTGACTGGACCCTAGGTCCAACCAAACCTGCCAGAAACTCTGTAGTCTGGCCCCTACAGGTGGGTTTGTTACAGCATTTTTGACATTTACCACAGTTTTGACATAAGACGATGGAGTGACACAAGAAGCAAGTTTCACAGATTTTATTTTGTAACTTTTCTGAGAAAGACAAACTGCTGCCCCGGGACTTATTTCTTTCTTTTGCGAATGCCCGGGCGCAGAAGGAACACAAGGTACAACATTTAAGTTTGCAAAAGTGTCTTTTTGTCTCTGTAAGGTGCTCCCGGCCAGCAGTCCTGTTGTCAAACTGTTTACATAATAACTGTCATTTGTAAGACTGCTGGCCCTTGGCCGGTCTCGAGGAGTAGAAGGAGGCCTTGCCCTTATGCTTCTTGCCCTGTCCACGCTGACCAATGTTCTTCCATGCTGGTCGTTCCTGTTTTCTATTATCTCCACGCTTTTCAGGGCGTTCATAAGGGTGGAAACGACCCTTCTTTCCCGACTGAAGCTGACCTTTGCTTTCAAAAGCGGCGATATCTTGTTCAGCTTGTCTGAGGGCTTCATCAGGGAAGAGCATTGGAGTGTGGAGAGGTGCAGTCCTCAGGGAAGTCAATGTGTCTGGCTTGATGCCCGCTTTAAGATGTGACAGATACGAATCTCTACGAGTCAAGGTCGTATTGGCCACCGACACAAAAACAAAGTCACTCAAATGTTCTAGGGTCTTTGCCATTGCCTGAGTGATGCTGGCGTTAAAGTTCAATAGAAATTGAAGTTCGTCGACTGCATCAGCTGTTTTGGAAGCAGACTTCCCTTTGGCCATTTCTGCTTTGATAGTTTTCAACTGTCCCTTCATATTCTCCTGGACTCTGTACAAACACCTATTGAACCCAGCCGCCTGATTACATATAGTAGATGTTTCCCTGGCCGATTTCTCCCAACGTCTGAGGTTGTCCTGAGAGATCTGTCGGGAGGCTGGAGGTGTTGAAGAGATACCTGCTGCCTTAGCAATACGGCTGTATGTGCTGTTGATCTTTGAGGCGTCGGTATACCATGAAGTAACAGTCTTCTCAGTCCCAGTGTCACTCTTCTGCTGGCCGGGTACAAAGCCGTACCATTTCGCTTGGGAACGGGCCGGCTTAATAAACTGATCTTTTAGCAGTCCCCCTGCCTCAGAACTGCGTGAGGGGTAGCCCTCCACCAGTGTCAGATTAAGTTTGCCCATCTTCTTGCACAACCATTCATCGGTTGGCATTTTAACTGAGACCTTTCCTGCGGGCTGAGACTGAGGTCCGGCGAAGGGGTTGTCGTCAGATGCAGTAGCCGTTGTGTCCATATCAGGAATATGGGACCATCCCATATAAGACCTGATCCCTCTCATAGTCTCTCTATAATTTTGATCTTCCGAGAGGGTTTGGTCAGGATCAGTAGTGGTAGCATCTGGGTCCTGGTCGGACAACTCACCTTCTTCGACAAAAATGTCTACTGGAGGTTGGTCGGAGAAATCTGAGTCAGAATCAGTATCCATAGCCGGTGGGTTCTGTAGGCCGGCCGGTGTAGGGGACGACCTGCTGGTGACCTGTTGAGAAGAGGGTGGGTCGGTACCAGGCAGATCTGAACGTCGGTCGGTAGTCGATTTCTCCCTGCGCGACTTGCTGGTCGACTGAGCTTTAGGAGCAGTCTGAGATACACCATGCAAATCTGAAGATGGGTGCTTACTATCAGAAGATGAAGAACTCGACTTGTCGGTAGCCTGACTATGTGGGGAATCACGGCCACCAGCCAAATCTGAAGTCTGAGCAGCTGTCGGTCTGATGAACGGTTCAGCGGACTTGGCAATGCCAGCCGGAGCTGTAGCAGTAGGAGTGACTTTAACTGTGGAGAAAGTCGGTTCCTTATCCATAGTCTTTGCAAGCAAGATAGCCTCTAGTCTGTTAAACCTAACCGACCATTTCTGGTCAAGCTCGTCAATCCTTGCGTCAGCTGAGGATCTGTGAGTGGTAGGCGACTTAACCGGCTTCTCTGAAGACGTAGAAGATTTAGAAGTAGATTTCTTGTCAGAAGATGATGATTTCTTCTTCTTGGCAGAGGAACTCGAACCAGGGGACTGTACCATACCCTGGCCGTCCACAGCCCCCACTACCGTCACAGAGGACGGGTGAATGAGGGTGGAACTGTCTGAGTCCTTGGTGGGAGTATCTGAAGCTTTCTTTAAATCACGTTTCTCTTTCTTTAAACGATAACTGGGGGTAGACAACTGAACACGTTGTTCCTCAGTCAAGGAATTACAAGCCTGGCAATCATTATTGGTAATGCAAGGGTCCGTGCCTTTACCCTTCTCTCTGCAGCGTGCGCAGAAACAATGGCTGTCAAAACTTGCCATGATGTGGCCACAGCTACCATGTTTCTGGCCCGGAGAAGACATAATGATCTGATGGCAGCAAAATAATAAGTTCAAAACGTTCTATATACTCCCTGAACAATGTTGATACAAGTTTATAAAACAATTCTCACCAATAATAATAAAAATCTGAAGTTAAAGTTCTGTTGAAAATATTCCGTGTACACAAGCATGCGCCAAACGAAAAAGATGCTATGACGTCATGCTGTCTAGACAGGAAGGAAGTACCACACGCCATCTGGCGAGTGCACAGCACTGGACCGGCCTGGCCGGTGGAAACACAGGACGTCTTTTTCTGATGTTTGGCGGGCCGGTCTGCGCCGACCGGATAAGCTATTGTCCATTGGATAGGATGTATTAACGCAATAAAATCAACACTTGCTAAAGATTTGCAGGCCATGACATTCTATAGGTTAGGTTCACATTTTTAAGCCGTCAGAGCAATAATAAGGGAGATATAAGGCCTCTTCTATATGATGATCCCACTTGAACATGAAGCAAGGGACAAAGGTGAAATTTGATTCACAGCCCATGATTTCTTATAAGTTGTTTTCAAATTCAAAACCCGTAGGACCAATGATGAGGAAGATATTAAGCCCCCCCCCCCCCCCCCTCTCATTTGACATTAAAGATTTGACATGGCTGTCATTTCGTTTTCAATACAAGGCCAAAATTATTCTGGGCAAGCTTTCCTAGGCATATACATTCTGTGCAAATCTGATGAAGCTAGTTACGATGTTTTGAGTATTGGAACATCTAAATGATTTTTAAACAATCGGCTATGGCAGCCATTTTGTCATTAAAAATGAGGACAAAATTTTTACAGACATTTTTTCATAGCATAACATGTTCCCTGGAACACCCACAAACTTTAAGACCCTAAAATCTTCAAAGTGTGGCCATGGCAACAGTTGTTGCAACATACCTTCCAAAACCTAATCAGCTATAGCTCCTCTAGCTTGGGGTAGATATATCCTGAAAATTTGGTGAAAATCAATGCATGGTTTAGACTGGAACATATCTGGAGCGAAAAAAAATGGCAAGTATTCCAATAAATGTTTAGCTTACATCCACATGATACGTGCAATACACTACATCCACGCTCTTCATGTGACCAAGTGTCTTTAAGGCTGCAAAGTTACACTGGCAACAGTTGTCTTCTACAAGTTCAGTATGAGGTCCTTTCTTGAAACAGCTGCAGCAGCAACATAAACAGCATCTAGAACACAGAAAAAGAGTTTTTAACAAGTCAGAGCTAATTTTGCATAAAAAACACATTGTGGCTTGTGTTTGATTCAAAAGCATAAAATATTAATTACAACCAAAATTGTTACAGTGGAATAAATTATGAATTTACTGAAGTAACAATCAGAAGGGTCAGACCAATATTAGCCATCACTGAAGTGCACCAATTTGCCAGATATTCTATCCACTTTGCAAAGCATATTTATACCATATTGTCAATGTTGTTACTAGTGAGAGAATAACAAACTTCCATTAACTCTTTTATACCCAATATACCACATCTTGACTTGCAGATTTGCTAATGGTAAGACAGCAATATCCAGCAATAAAATTTTCACCACAAAGTCCTCTTTGGCCATGGTTTTAATTACTTTTTGATAGACCCCTGTGATACCAATTACATATACTGATATAATGAGTTAGTTTTGTGCATTAAAGGTATTGTGACACTGCAACTGCTACAAACATTGATAATTATTGCAGTTTCTGGGTAAAACTTTAATGTGCCTGTGAATGGGTCAAACAAACAAGCCACATGAATTGTGACTTTTTAAAATCAACTCCACCATACGGTTATGTTTTGGGTGCATTCTTTTGTTTGTTTGTATGTGTTTGAGATAACTCTAAAAGTAATGAATAGATATTTCTGATATTTTATGCGGGTAGGGTCTGACCAAACGAAGTTGGTAAATTTGGGGGAAAAGATCTGATCATATTCTGGATACCAAAACAAAAATCCTGAAATTTTTCAACAGTCCCATTTTCAATGTATTTTCAATGATTCTGACTTTTTGGTTGGCATTATATGCATGATTTTTTTATGTTGGTAGGGTCTGGCCAAAGGAAGATTATACAGTGATTACATTTTGGGAAATATTCTTATTATATTAAGGCCACAAAAATATCCAATCTGGGGTTATTTTGAGTGCAGTGAATGTCTTGTTTCATCACTGTTCCAATAGGTTTAAGAAATGTCACTGCGTTATTCTCGTGCTTTTTACTACACAGTGGTACTTGTCATCATGCTAAATTACTTCACACATTCATCTGTCCCCAACTCAAATCTGTTTTTCACAAAAAATGACACCCTTTCAAATTCTCTTCAAAAAATAATGAGCCGCTTCAAATACATTAAATCTACAGAGGATTTTGCTTCATCAGCCGATTCTACAACAGATGAAATACAGCTTAACTAACTGTAAAGAACAGTTTAATCGACCTAGTAGGAAACATGTATGTAGAACACAGGTTTATGTAGAAGCCCTGATGAGGTCCCAACATCAGAAAATGCTGTATTTCTGTGGATATTAAGTTATTTGTCATAACTATAACTAATGCAGGGACCATGTTTGCAAACTTCACTATAATTTATCACTAATGTCTTGCTGGTTCATTGCCAAGCGATGATCAGTATAATTCAAGTACAACCGATAATTGTTTCTTTGTAGCTTTTTTGTCACAATAAAACATGTATTTACTAGTTATATTCACAAAACTGCCATAATTGCAAAAATAGTTAAGTAAACAGGAAACACCTTGAGAGTTTTCCCACTGTTGTCAAGGTGACCATAAAATCAGCCAATCACAGGTGATAATAGATATTGAGTGAGGGAGATGTTTGTGAAAAGCTTTTAGGTTATATTGCAGTTATATTTGTGCAGATTTGAGTCTACTTTCTTTGTTCTTATTTATTATCTAGAAGAAAGAAGAGGTGACTGCTGAGTGCAATACAGTCAGGATAATAGCCATAAATCTTCACACAAATTGGTTGATGCCAATAGGGGATAGAGAGTGCAATTTAAATATCCAACACAACTCAATACGTCTTCTCTTGGAAGTGTTGTCAGATTCAAATTTAGGTGTGCACCACTCTAACACAGAGAACTGCATATGTTTCTGGCTGTGTCCATCACTAGAGAAGTGACGTGATACTGGGGTTGATTTTTTGCTGTCCTTAGAGACTGATGATTTATGCTCATACATTCTCATTCTAAATGCTCTACATGTTTCCCCCACATAGTGTTTGTTACATTTAGTGCAAGAAATCCGATATATGATATTTGATAATTCACAGGTGATGTGTTTTGGTAAGTCTATAGGTTGATATGACTTTTTAGTGAAGTTACAAGTAATACTGTCCATTTTCTTAATGAGAGGGCAGTATTTACACCTACCTAGTCTTGTGCAAACTGGTGTATGTGGTTTTTTCTCCATTATAGGTAATGGTGGGTATTGGATTGTAGCTTTGGTTAGATATTCCCTTAAGTTAGGGAGTCTTCTGAAACCAATTAGAGGTTTGTCAGTAAATATATGGCTACAGTCCGGACTGTTACCGATAATGTTCCAATTTCTGTGAATGATTTCCTTGATATTGGGGTTCATTGGGTTGAAATTAGTAACCATTACTGGTGTTTTTACTGGTGTTTTCTTTTTTACATCCAGTAAATCATCCTGGGAAAATTTTTGAAGCCTTTTTATAGTGTTTTCTTAACGCCTTTTGTGGGTACCCTCTATTAGTGTAATATGAGATGAGTTTTTCTGAGTTTGCCTCAAAGTCATGATCATATGTACAAATTCTTCTGAGTCTTAAGAATTGCCCATAAGGTCCCTTTGTTTTACTGGGAGCATGATGTGCTGAGGTATAGTGTAAGTACAGGTGAGTGTCAGTTGGTTTCTCATAAAGTGTGGTGTAGAGAAATCTACTGTGATTGATTTTTACGGTTGTGTCTAAAAAATCAATTTGGGTTGGACTAGTTTCGTGGGTGAATTTAATGGTAGGGTGTATGCCATTTAGGTAGGTGATAAATTCTTCTAGTTTATCACTTCCATGGGTCCATATCATAAAGATATCATCAATGAACCTTAGCCAAATCATAGGTTTGAGTGGCCAATTGGCTAGTGCCTTAGTTTCGAATCTGTCCATGAAAATGTTGGCATAGTTAGGAGCAGTGGCTGTGCCCATAGCGGTGCCGCCAATTTGAAGATAATGGTCACCATTGAAACTGAAGCTCATTGAGTGTAGAACTAGTTTTAATAACTTAAGGATGTGTGGTCCTATTTCCTGTTTATCAGGGTCAGATTATTACAATAAGCCTCTGAAGAGACTGACCAATACTATACCAGTCGAAATATAATTGAGCCTAAGTGCAAATTGTATCAGGCATTTGTCACACTTTATTTATTTATTGTCTTACATTGTGGCAGGAAGCAGAATTTCTAGTATCTTATTTATTATCTGTCTTGAATCTGTCAATTCTCCATGGTAGGTAACAATTGTCATGTTTGGTTATATTTTGTCAATACAAAACAGACAATACTGTGGCAATATGGCAACACTAACAAGAACCAAATAATACTTAAATATTGAAAGCTTTTTCAAAATGCAATTTCTAGTTAATATACAGAGTAAAGTTGACGTTTATTATAATTTTATTGTAATTAACCTTGTACCCTATTAATAAGTTGATATACGGCAAATAAAAAGTATAGAATCTACTGTATTTGGCATTTTTATAACATACCTAAGTCTTGGCATAATTCTACACAACCCAGTTGCGGTGTGCATCATCATATAAATAGGCCAGCCATAGGCAGCCAGAGCATTACGCATGTAGTGGATCACCTTCTTGTACTCTGCCAGGACATCTGGGTTCTTCATGCTCAAAAACTTTGTGGCGGGCGAGATGGGAACTCCAGACAGGAACTGATAGACCTCATTAGAACCCTGTAAAAAATGAATGATTAAAAAATATAAACTTCAAATACAATTAAAAGCTCATCAGGACAGTGTCAAGATGAATTCCATGGAATCCTAAAATATCACCCCATTTTATAAGACTAGAGTGAAATTGTGAAGTGTAACTGAACAAAAGATGTCTGCTGACACAAAGCTAAAATTTAGCACTGTGGTAGCAATTTGCCATTGGGAAAACAACTACGTTCAACACTTAGTATACATTTGAGAGTCAACTTTTCCCAATAAAGGTGCAATTAGATTCTCAATCACAACTTCAAGAGGTATTCTGAGAATTCGTCTCACTACAAGAATCCCCTTAGAAAATAGTTGTCTTACTGGCCTCTGTGTACAAACATAATCCAAAATGATATGACAGGCTTTGAGATTTGCAACCTAACAAAATGGTGATTTTTTTAAACATGATCAGAAAGTAGGAATTTATAGTCATTTTGGTCTGTTCATAATCTGTTCATAGCACCTACCAATCCTATAAAAGTTGGACAAATCATCAAAATCAAATTTGTTTTACGACAGTATCAGCTTGTATTTTCCTTGGTGTGCACACAAATGTATGCTCCAACTTTACTCTTCGATGTTATTGTCCATCACCCCAAAATTTTACCTAAAATACCAGAACATACAGACTGGATAATATTTTTTTTGTATTCTTTGGCATCCTCATACCGGCTTAACAGTTATATTCAAGTGTAAAAATTACAGTCTACATTAATGACTACTCTTCCCAGTCCTAGTTAATAAAACTATTCAGAGGATTTGAAAAGCCAAAAAAAATAATGTGGCCACCCAGTTGATATCAGATTACTTAATTTGACATCCATAAAAATAACTTAATTCAAAGTAATCTCTGCTGATGCGGATGCATATGACGATGGTGCATGATCGTGGCTTTATGGGGGATACAATTAAAGTGGAACAATGCTTGCAACAAAAAAGTTCCCAAAAAGGTGTTTTGTAATTTTTGCAAAAAAATTCAAAAATTTAAAATGGCCGTTATTTTTGGCAAAAATTTTGTGAAAACATAGGTTGATTACTCTACAAAAATATCCTCTGGGTCAAAAGTTTTGTTGAAATCTATCTTGCATAGTTTTCAAGCATTTTTATGTTTTGCAATTTTTGTGAAAAATTCGAAAAATGAATATGGCCACCATTTTGGCTAGACAAAAACTTTTTGAAAATTGGGTTAACTATTCTGCAGATATACCCTATGGCTCAAAAATTTCACTGAAATAGCTCTATTTTGCACGGTTTTAGAGATAAAAGCATTTTTGTTTTTTGTAATTTTTGTGAAAAATTCGAAAATTCTAAATGGCCGCCATTTTTGGGGAGACAAAATTTTTGGAAAATTGGGTTTATTACTCGGCAGAAATACCCTATCGCTTAAAAATTTCGTCGAAATTGCTCTATCTCGCAAGGTTTTCAAGATACAAGCATTTTTGTGCTTTGCAATTTTTGCAAAAAAATTGAAAATTCAAAATGGCCGCCATTTTTGGCGTGACAAAATTTTTTTGAAAATTGGGTTGACTACTTTGCTGGCATACTCTGTGGGTTAAAAATTTCATCTAAATCGCTCTATCTCTCATGGTTTTCGAGAATGTTTTCCAATTAATTACCTTCAGGAGGTTATGTTTTGGGTGCATTTGTCTGTTTGCCTATGTTCATGATGATTACATAAGTAATAAACAGACTTTGGCTTTCTGGTTGACATTTCTACAAAAGTAATTTATTAGAGGATCTTCAGTACATTTTTTATGTGGGTAAGGCACGGCCAAAGGATCACATGAAGTGATTACATTTTCAGAAAGATCAGGATTATATTTCAGATGCACAAGAAATCCTAAATTTTTAGAAACATGCCCCTGGTGGAGGTGTGTGCTATAAGAGTGCTTTCTACTTTCTTTAGTATTCTTATTGTCTCATCAAATGAAGGAAATCCAGCCCATCAAACTTTTCTTGCTAGGATATTCTTAAAAGACAACCATTTTCTATGAACAATATTAATTCTGACATTGTTAGTGAATATAGGTCATGGCTGGGATTGTCATCTACACACCCAAGCCTCATCCTTGAAACTTTTCCCCATGATGAAGTCTCAGTTGGTTGAAATTCAAACTGAATTAAATGGCCACAGACAAAGCCATACCCATATTGGATTTCAAAACTAATATTTTCCTGACTATTACACCGTGGATTATAAAAAGAAATCCAGCATCCACAACACCAAACCAATTTTACTTATTAAATATAGTCACACCAGAATACTTCATTAGAGAAGATATCTCAAATGTAATACAGTAATGTTTGCTTTCTTTTAACACTGCAAACATAAGAGCATTTTTTTCTGTTTATTTTTTAAATTCATTTCTGCAGATACATAAACTTGGAATTTTTATTACTTAAATGTAGCTTTAAAAGCTACAAGCTTACCATGTGGAACCGAATGCTTTCTCGGGAGGCCGCAGAAGAAAAATAGATGTTTAGTATTGACGTTTAGTACCACACAGTGTAATCTTGTGTCTAACCCTTCTTCTCTTGTTGTAAATTTAGCCCATACCCCCTCAGCTTGAATACAGCGGGGAGGCAGGGTGGGACTCTCTTCAGTTCCACATGGTAAGCTTGTAGCTTATAAAAGCTACATTTAAGTAACTAAAATTTTCAACTTGATTGTGCTACAATAGCTTACCATGTGGAACTGAATGCTGAATCCAACCGTCAGGTGGAGGGATTACAGCTAAGACTGGAAGAATAGTGAATTTTTCTTGAATTGAATTAATAAATAAATAAATTAAATTAATATTTGAAAAACCAGTCCTGCATGTCAACCAGTCCCGCTTACAGAGCCCCAATTCTGAAAATCAGACCTTTAAGAAGCCAAAAACCAGAAGATTAATGAATGACCGTACCAATACTGTCTGGATGTTTGGATTGAAGGGTTAAGTGCAGCCCTGCTCACTTATGCAAGTATAGCCCCCAAGGGCATCACTGTATGATTACCAGCCCTAAGCTTGAATCTCAATAACTTGCCACCCTAAATATGAGACTATGGTACACTGAAAAGACTTTAAGTTAATACATTATACAGTTAATACAGAAATAATGGATAAGAGACCTTACCATAACATCCTGAGGAGGTAACCAATACCTAGACCCTGGGATTAGACTCTTGAAGACTTGGCTGCAGTGGATGTGCCCCCCCCCCCCCCCCCCCCCTTTTCTTTCCGAGGATGAGCAGTCTGAGGAAGGTCCCAGATACATATTGTTGTTATTGTCTGACCAAGTAAGGTCTTTTAGGTGAAAATTTGTAAATGTGTTGAGAGCTTTCCAGTGACATGCTTGCATGATTTGGTTCACCGATATCCCACCGTAAAAGGCCTTAGAGGCCGCGAAGGCCCTAATGTCATATGCTTTGACTTGGACCAGGTCCAAGGCTTGTTGATCTGTTTGTTTGTAACAAAGTAGGATAGTTTGTTTTAGCCAAGAAGAGAGAGTAGCGAGTCTGATGTCTGTGGTATGTCATTTCTTAAAGGAGATAAAGAGAAGGGATCAAGACCTTCTTAGGTCTTTGGTTTGATCCAAATAGTACCTCAGGGCCTGTACCGGACACAAGGTCCTGTCTTCTTTGAACTGTTTATCTACAATGATAGTTAGAGCAGGAATAGTCACCGGAGACACACTTTGAGAACCTACTCTTGCTAGTTGGTTGGTTTTGGCTATGAAATCTAAAGAGGGGAATAAACCAACCTTTTCCCATTGACCTAGATTTGATACTTTGTTTGCAACCCAGGCATGGATTTCGCTGCGGCGCTTTCCGGAGGCCAGAACTTAAGCAAGAAAGCAGTTTTGAGGGTAAGATGTTCGAGGTCTGTGTCTTTCATAGGCTCAAAGGGTGCTTTTGTGAACTCATTGAGAACAACAGAATGGTTCCACTTAGGAAGATTCCTGGAACTTTTGGGATGATCCCTATGAAAACGGGAGAGTAACCTGTTAAGGTCTGAACTTTGGGAAATATGTAGCCCTGTTGGGCCCAAGGTGACATTGTCAACAATTGCCGTCCTATAACCATCAATGGTCGAAAGGCGCCTGTTTAGGTCTTGGTACAGGTATATGAAAAAGTCTGAGACTTGCTTTACAGAGGGAGATGAGAAATCCACCAAATTTTCTCTCCACCATTTCTCAAATAGGGCCCACTTTGACTTGTAGATGGTCCTTGCTGACGATCTCTGAGGGGCAGCAATTCTCTCTGCCATCTCCACAGAGAAGTCTTGTTCTTGGAGCTGTCCACTCCTAGACACCAGGCGTGGAGGTTGAGATGTTATGGATTGCTGTGAAACACATAATTGTGGGACTGTTTGAGAAGAGTTCTTGACTTTTTTTTTTTTCTCACCAAATTTTCTCTCCACCATTTCTCAAATAGGGCCCACTTTGACTGTAAATGGTCCTTGTTGACGATCTTTGAGGGGCAGCAATTCTCTCTGCCATCTCCACAGAGATGTCTTGTTCTTGGAGCTGTCCACTCCTAGACACCAGGCATGGAGATGTTATGGATTGCTGTGAAACATATAATTGTGGGATTGTTTGAGAAGAGTTCTTGACACTGGAAGTTGAAGTGGGACCTCTGTTGAGAGCTGCACTAGGTCCCAAAACCAGGGCATCCCTGGCCAGCCTGGGGCTATGACAATGATCAGGCAACTGCATTGCCTGATTTTTTGGATCACCCTGTGAAGGAGAGCTGTCGGAGGGCAAGTATAAGCAGTGAGACCCGAACAGTTTATGTTCAGAGCATCTATGTCCCAAGCATTTTGGTCTGGGACTGGAGATACGTACAGTGGAAGTTTGTGGTTGAGACAAGTGACAAATAGATCTGCATGAGGAGTGAACCACTAGTGACAGGATCTGTTTGAACACCTGTGGATGCAGTGACCATTCTGTTGACTGGACTTGGTTTGACCTGGACAGAAGGTCGGCCATCACATTCAGACACCCCAGAATGTGTCTGGCTTTTAAGGTTATCTGGTAATTATGGCACCAGGTCATGATCTGGAGAGTGCACATCTCCGCCGAGTGGGTTCCGCCTTGTTTGTTTATGTAGGCCACTACTATTGAGTTGTCCATAGCAACCAACACTGTTTGGTTTTGACACTGGTCCTTGAACCTTTGAAAGACCAGAGAAACTGCCTTCAGCTCTAGAACATTTATGTGTAGCCTTTTTCCCCTGTCTGACCACAGACCCTTTGTAGAGGCATGCTCTAAGTGAGCGCCCCAGCCTTCGTTTGAGGTGTCTGCCACCACTCTAGGTGTGCTGAAATGGTTTCTGTCCAAGGAAGGAGGCTGTCCAACAACTGAGGAAATATCCAGTGCTCCTTGAGGTGAAACTGAAAGGGCCTCATGTGAAGGCGTCCCTCTGGGACCATTTTGCCTGTTGAGGCAAGCAACCCAATTAGCGACATCAAACATCTTGCAGTCAAAACATGTTTTGACTTGAGTCGTAGGATCAAATCATGAAGTTTGAGCCATCTCTCTTGAGTGGATTTTACAAGGGCCAAATCTGGATGGTATTCGTAGCCCATGAACGAAAACACTTGAGTAGGTTTTAGTTCGGATTTCTCCTGATTTATTATCAACCCTAAGGACTGGGTCAGATCTACCACTGTCTGAGTGTTCATTGTGCATCTTCCTGAAACTGGGCCCTGATAAGCCAGTTGTCCAGGTATTGGTGAAGTCTGATTCCCCTTGTCAGGGCTTCACTTCTTTTACAATCATTGTAAAGACCTGAGGGGCCGCGGCTAGCCGGAAGGGAGGTGAACTGGAACACCTGTGACTTGTGGCAAAACCTTAGGTACTTCCTTGAGTTTGGGTGGATGGGGATGAGAAGGTAGGCGTCTGATAAGTCTATCGACGACACCCATTCCTCTGGAATCAGAGAAGTCCTGATGGACTCTGGTGTTTCCATTTTGAACCTTTCTACAAGTAGGAAGGTGTTGAGCCTGCTTAGGTCTATTACTGGCCTCCACCTTTGGTGAGGCTTGGGTACTAGAAACAGGTGACTGTAAAACCAGAGAGATTTTACATTTTCCACCCTTTCTATTGCGTTCTTTGACAGAAGAGGCTGGATACAAGAGGCCAAAACTTGGTGACTTTTTGAAGGGCCTTGTAACCTGATCGAATCAGGGGAACTCTGACTAAATTTGGTTTTGAGATGAATGGAAGAACATAACCATTGGTGATAATGTTTAACACGTTGTCTGAACATTTGTTTGCTAGCCAATCTCTTCTGAAAGAACGGAAGCAACCTCCTACTGGTGGAATGAGGGAGGCTTGTAAGGTTGGCTTGTCATTGGCTTGTCATTGGGGGGAGGGGTTTTCAAGCCCTCGTCCCCTGGAGTGGGGTCGAAAACGACCTCTGAAGCCTCTGCTGTTCGATTTCCCCCTACCTGAGGAAAACAATTGATTACTGCTTTCACTAGGGAGGAGTTGCCCCATAGAGGCGTTTCCTGTAGCAGCCTCTTTTCTTACTGTGGTGGGGACCACGAAAGGGCTTGTTTTGACAGGGTCCAAAACCCTGTGAATCTTTGGGGGTGCCTTTTTTAAGGAGGAAGTCTTCTCCATCCTTGACTAACTGTGACTTGAACAGAGGAGTAGGCCACATCAGCAAGTTCCTCAGTTCTTGGGGTCTATAAGAGTCCCCTAGATGTGGCTGAAGGCGGGTCATCTCGGCCTCGTGTCTTAGCAGGCCAGTGTTGCCCATGGTATACAGCTCCCTCTGGAGTATATGGGCTACAGATTTGGTGAGGCAGGCTAAGGCTCTCTGTTGAATAAGAATTCTCTTATTCATAATCTCAAAATAGTCTTAGGTGTGTTTATAGCCACGCCTGGCAGCTCTTTCAGGGTCGGCAAACTTCTGAATCTGGCTTTTAACCCTCTTAAAGGTAGCCTTGATACTGTGCTGACACTTCTCCATAACAGTGTTACAAGCAGAAGCAGTCTTCGCAACTATAGCTGTAAAATTGATGGTAGAGATTCTGCCTAGCTTGGTGTTCAAGTTCCTAAAGAACTTGTAGGGGAACCTTGCCCCACAGGACCCCAGAGGGCTTAGGAGAAATACAGATCTTGGCAAAATCTGTATTGAGCTCCTGAAGTTTGTCTCCAAAACAAGGTTGTGCCACCTTCTAATATTTTGCTGTTGAAGCAGGGGGTTTGATGTATTTACCCTCAGGTAAATTAGAGGCCAAGAAATCCTGTTCAAACTTCTCAAAACATCCTTGAGAATGGGATTTAAAGGGGTCCTGTTGGCCTTTCTCATCGTCCAGGCCTAGCACAGTGGTAGAGGATCTAGACAAAATTTGCCTGTGGTCAGGGAGATCAAGAATGTGCCTAAAAGTTTCCACTTCCTCTGCATATTGTGAAGGGAGGTCAGACATATCTACCTCCCTGTAGAAAACTAGGTCTGTGCTATGCTCTTGTTGATCATGTTCAGGAGCCTGTTGAGGTTTAGAAGACTTCTTGACAGGGACAGAGGATTGATCTTCCACTGAAGAAGACAACTGAGAATATTATTTTGCCCGAACCTTGTGTTTTTTCTTGTCCGAGTGCTTCTTGGCTTTGGAACACACCCTTTTAGGTTGTTCCGAGTACTCGGAATGAGGATCCGAGTGGTCAGAATGAAGATCCGAGTGCTTGGAGCCATGGTCAGACTGAACACTTTGAGTGAACTTTGGTGGAAGTGAAGGACCATATATTAGTCTGTGTCCATGGGTTGCGCATCCGAGTGGTCAGATGCCTGAGTGGTCAGGTTTGAAACCTGAGTGGTCGGGTCTGGTTGTTTACTTGGTCCAGCTTTAGACAAAGAGGTGGAGGTATTATCTACCTCCGCCTCAGAGGCTTTTTTCATAGAATGCATTTCATCTCTGAGAGACTTCATAGCCTCCAGCATGGATACTTGAAAGACCCCCATTTGTTGTTGGAGTTGGATGTTAAGCTGATTACCCAGGGATTTTTCTAGTATAGTTTCAATCTTATTCTGCAATGCAGTATCTGGGGTTGGTGGGACAGTTTGAGGTGTCCTTAACCCCTTCGCCACCAAAGGAGCGTAATTCCCCTGTACCGAAGGAAAAAATTCAAAAATAGTAATTTTTATGAAAATTTGAAAAAACCCAATAAATCACTTGCAAACTGACTTTAATAAGTAAAATTCATTAACAAAGGCAAATTTTCACTTCTTCCTGCAATTTTAAACCAATTCATTGTCTATATTTCATTTTATGTTCACACGTCTCTCAGAGGGTATATGAGAAATCAACTGATAGGAATTAATTCTACAGGTTATAGTCTGTGTGGTATATCCTGAAACAGGGATGTATGCAAAGTGCAGGTTCATCAGGACAGTCCTGACAGTAATATTTTGTTTCTTTCCTGATATGGTGACGAACTCTACACACTCGGCATCTACGATATGGCTGATCACGAGCTCTTGTGGCTGGTATCGGCTGTGCAAAGTGCCTGCCCGTCAATCTCATTAGGTTTGGGTTACCAAGATTCTGATCCACGTGACTCTGGAATATCAGGTTTCCACAAACATCCAATTGGAACTTGAAGAAAGTAATATCTGAGCCAGTAGACTTCACATACAGAATCCAGGCATTCAGCATGGCAATTTGCATCAGATGGAGTGCAACTTTGCGATACCATTTCAGCGTCTTCCTTGTGGCATTGTAAGGTTGAAGAAACTGGTCAACTTTATCCACTCCCCCCATGTAAGAGTTGTAATCTATCACACAGACTGGCTTCTGGACTCTAGTATGGTGCCTTCCACGGACATTGACTTGTCTGGTTTGCTCATTGTGTATGGTCGTCAGCATATGAACATACTTGTTGACTTTTGGTCTGTACTTTACAACCAGTAAATCATCATTTCGTAGACTTTTGCTTTCACCAGTACCAACAGCTAAGTGAGATACTTCTTGTGGCAGTCTGTTCCTTCTGATAGTACCACAAGCAGCAATATTTTGACTTTGAAGGTACCTAAACAACCTGAGGCTGGAGTACCAGTTATCAACATAGAGGTGGTAGCCACAACCAAGGAGCGGCTCAAGCATATAAGAACTAGGCTTATCAGTTGATGTAGCTCCTTCAACATTTGGCATCTGGTTCATAATATCCTGTACTGGAGCTAGCCTTCCTGGATATATCATAAACTTGTATGTAAATCCACTCTTTGACTCACACAACTGAAAAATTTTGATGCTGAACCTTGACCTTTTAGCTGGCAAAAACTGCTTGAAGGCCAAACGTCCCTTATACAGCAAAAGTGATTCATCCAAGGCAACTTCCTGTTCTGGTTGAATGGCTGCTTGAAACTTCCTGTTTAAATGGTCAATAACTGGTCTTATCTTGTACATGCGATCGCGATTTGGATCTTGTGGATTGGGTTGCTGGTCATTATCATTGAAGTGCCAGAACCTCAGGATATTCAAGTAGCGTAGCCTTTTGCATGCTGCGCGAAATATGGGTGTATCCATCAAACTGTCAGTTGACCAATAGTCAGTATATTTGGGTTTCTTCACCAGACCCATAAGGAGTGATAATCCCAGAAATTGTGAAAACTCATCCTGCCTCACAGGGTGCCAACTCCTTACATTAGAGTACCTTTGAAGATTTGGGTGTTGCTCTATGTACTGATCAGCAAAACGATTGGTTTCATCCAACATAGTTGTTATGATTTCATCATCAATAAAATGTCTGAGGAAGTCAACTGGGGTGTTCAGTCTTGTGGTGTCAACTAACACACCAGGCCTTGCAGTGAATCTAGGCAGATTAGGTACTTGCATATTTGGTTGGTACCACTCAGGTTCCCGAAGTGATTGTTCATGGTCTGATATATTCATTGATGAATCATCTGAAGCATTATCAGTGTCTTGCTCTGGTACATTATCTCTGTTATTATTATCATTCAGATCTGCAACATTTGGCCCCACCTGTAGCACATTTCTTGCAGGCCTCCTTCCTTGACCTCGGTACTGACCACGAGCCTTACCACGTGGCCTACCACGGCCCCGACCTCGTGGTTGAACATGGCCCCTTGCTGGAGCCTGATTCTGTACATTATGTGACCTACCCCTCGTTCTAACACCACCCCCTCTTGTCCTTATTGTCCTTCTTCTTTCAATGGACCTAACAGGTTCACTAAGTTCTGGTAAACTTTCTGAAGTACTTGTATCAGTATCACTGCTAGTTGGTACAAATTCATCACTACTATCTTGTGAATCATCAAAGTCAGAGTCTAAAATTAAATCCCTAGCTTGTGATGCAGTAAAATGAGCCATTTTAGCACTAAAACACCAAAAGAAATGACAACATGCAAACAAGACATGTGCTAGTAAAACCAAAACAATCCACGAATTATATGTACAAGACTTTAGTTTGGAGCTTTGTGACGTCATTTGTGACGTCATTAGTCATGCAAATATGACATCAGAATTCGTAGAAATGCTTATATATGACGTGTGTAATGAAATATACCAACAGAAATCAATTATGACGTGCCTAGGGTCTCTATAAAGTAATTATACTACCGTCGACTGCTTGCCGACAGACATGGCACTGTAGAATACACTTTGCTGTCGACTGCTAGTCGACAGATAAGGTCTTTAAGGGGTTAAAGACAAAGGCTCAAAACATAAGAGTTGGGGCATGGAAGAGATGAAAATAAACTGTCAGCAGCACCCTCAAGGTCTGCTTGAGAGCCAGAAAATACCTCCACATCATCCCCCAATACGTCCAGATCATCTTCTTTAGAAGTATGGCAGGGATCCGATACTTTCTGTTTCCTTACATACCTACATCTGTGCTTGATTTTTATTTCTTGTTCTTCAGTAAAATTTGCACAGATATTGCATGGAGTTTCATTTGTGACAAAAGGATCAACCCCTTTGCCAGCTTCCCTACACATGGACAGTAATTATGAGTATCGAATAAGAAACAAAAATGCCTGCAGTTTGATGATCTGGGCTTTGCAGTCATTAATGTTGGGAAGACAATTTTACAGCAATAAAATCTGAGTCGAAGTGCGGAAAACTCACAAACAAGAAATATTGAAAGAATACTTATCCTGCACTTTACAAACTTTGTCAGAATGATCTAAGATATAAAATAAAATAAATGGCTGAAAAATATCATCAAACAACACATATATCCTGAGTAAACAGTAAAATACATGTTAAGTAAGCTTATTTTAATTACTTGCTAGTCACACGGCCAATGAGAGAAGAGAGGTTAGACACGAGATTACACAGTTATGGTACACTCGGGGATTTAGTCAATACTAAACGTCTATTTTTCTTGGTCATTGCCCGGATGCCTGCGGCCTCCCGAGAAAGCATTCAGTTCCACATGGTAAGCTATCGTAGCGCAATAAAATTTTGAATCTAATAACAATAAAATGTAACTCACTAAAATTAATTTCCTTATGTCAGACATGTTATTTTTTTATCACCTCAGGCTCTCACACAAATGTTCACTTTTCATTATCATAGTCAAAATTGTCTTCCTTTAAGCTTACTTTATATTATAATTGGACTTTGCTTTTAAATGCAGCATATACCTGGGTATTACAAATTCTGTGTAATACACAGAGAATCCTCCCAAGCTAAGCACAAGGATTCTCAGAACGATGATGTAATTTGACCTTGAAGGGAGATATCCTAGGTAAAATCTAACATGACCAAAATAGTTATAGCCTGTAATTTCTTAAAATTGTTTCATATTCCAAACCCTTTGGATCATTGATAAGGTAATGACAAGGCCTTTATAGTAAGTCAATTCCATTTGACCTTTACCTAGGGATCAAGTATTAAATCTGACCTTGCCAAAAGATTCACAGTCCAAGGTTTCCTAGAAGTTGCTACAGATATGCACAGTTATATAAACGACCATTGACTGTAGCCCACAGACTTGTTAGAGCATTATATTTTATTATTATATTAATGGTTGTTAAAAAAAATTAATCCAACATTGCCCAAAATTCTAAATTAAGTCTAAGTTAAATACTTCAAGCTTCTCTCCTGTTGTAGAATTCAGGTCACTTTTTATGGGAGATAATTAAGCCCTTCATCATTTACAGAGCTGCTAGTTATAACTGGCACTCTGCTGATGAAATTGTTGAGTAAAATGTCAATTGCTAGTACATGTACTTGCAACACTGTGTTTAATCATGCTAAAATGCTGGAGACTGAAGCTTTATTGATTCTCAAGAAAAGGTTTCCAAATTGGTGATACAATTGATTGCTGATTGGCCCACAATGTAGGACTATAAATATGCAGAGGAAATAAAAACCACCACAAACTATTTCCTTGATTTATTTCCACTACACAGACAAGGTCTTAACCTTAACCATAAAGAGCTGAGATTTTGCTTGAAGGATTGATCACTTGCCCCTAACTCTGTGGCTGTATTCAGGACTACTTTGTATCCAGAATATGATCTGGATCTTTCTTAAAGTGTAATCACTTCTTCCTTTGACCAGACCCTGACTCAAATAAAAATGTTATGAAGATATAATCATTACTTTTATGATTAATGTCAACATGAACAATGTCAATAATTCATAACAGTGTCATAATTTTTGTAAAATACATCAGTGTTGATTCTAGGAATTTCAAAAAGTGGGGGCGATCCCCCACCACTACACAAAATGTGGGGGAGGGGCTAAAAATTCTGGGGGACGACTTTATGATAAGTTTAAACTAATAAAAAATACGTTTTCAGTTTATTTAGATATTTTTAACAGTGGACTTCTATTAATTGGTGGTCAATTTTTATTGTCTTGCCCAATAAAAATAAACTTCCAAGGCTAGTGATAGAATTTAAAAAAAATACTGAAAATGGTTATTTACATCAAAGTGGCTCCTGTCACAGCATTATGGTTTTAAGTTTTCATCTGAAGTCATGGCATCATAAATTCAGTCATTACACCATCAATTCATACAAATATGTTGGAAAACCCCACAGAATACCATGACCTCATGAATATTAATGAGTAGTCCACAAATTCTTCAAGTAAAATATTGCTAAAAAATCCAATGGAATCGTCAAATATTTTTTACGCATACATGAGCTCTGTAGTCCATCTACTGGTAGTATTTGATCTTAAATCAGAAAATATTAAGAATTAAAACCACCACGAAAATCTGTGACCTCATTAATATTAATGAGTTGTCCGTGAATTTTGATCCAGTAAAATATTTTTCTAGGGAATTCCGACAGATACGTAGTACTACGCCAATAGGGTCACCACCGGCTTCACTGCCATGGCCTGTTGTGGTAACAATCCAGTCTACTGTAAGTTTCGTTTTTCCTGCAGCCATTTTTTATATAATCATCCACTTTCAGCTTAATTTTATATTTTTGGGTATAATATGTCCAAATACTGTCTGTACCTCATAATATATTTGAGTTTGTAAACGATCACGAAACCAAAATCGTCTACAGGCATTATTCGAAGAACGTTTCGACGGAAAAATCAAAACCTCGACAAACTCTCGCTCCACGCATCGTTTCGATTTCTTTGATCTCTCGTCTTTTCGCTTCGTATATATATCCCGCATTGCCTTGTGCTGAATGCGTTCTTTTACAATCTTGTCCCCGCATACTTCGATGAAATCCGCGAACAAAAGCAAATTAATGCGAGATATCGCAGAAAACGCATCCTAGAAGCAACTCTGTACATGCCCCTTCTCTAGGTTTGGTCCTACACTTTGTATAACAATATTCAGTGACCATGGGTTAGCAATTATAGCAAACAGAATTTACTCTTTAGTAAGGAAAATCCAATGCAAATTTACAGGTTTTCAGTCCAAACTTTTAAATATAAAATATGCATCACAAAATTTTAATAAAGCATAAAGAAATATCACCATTATATTTTTAAACAGCAGCCGTACAAAATTAAGATGATGCAGCAAAATACCTTGCATTAATTAACATTCTAAAATGGTAGGCTGCGCAGTGAACGTGGACACGTCTTTTGCGCAATTCAGAAATCGCGAATATAGAACAGTAAATAAAGTAACGCTGTTGAATTCTATGTACATTATACCTTCGCGTATAAATGTAAACAAACGACTCGTGGTTAAAATATTCATAAAATTGTTATTTTTTGCTTGATTTTAATAAATAGCATATTGTTTTAAAGCTTACAACAAATTGAAAGCATCTACAGTGACAATCTCTCAATATTTCATAACAAATTCTGTGAAAAATAGAGTAACAAATATCCTTTATTTTTACAATAGATATCACTAAGTATGTGGTATTGATGGAACAGCCAACATGGCGTTGTATTTGTTTTGATTTTTGCGTAAGATTTACCGCTTATTTCGACTAAAATATAAATGTAACCATTTTAGAATAGGAACAAAAGACAAATTCTCGTGCTTTATGATGGTTTTAAACTATCGATCTGCTGTATTAAAGCACTCAGCCCTTCGGGCTTCGTGGCTTTAATGCAGCCGCTCGTTAGTTTAAAACCATCATAAAGCACCCGAATATGTCTTTTATTCCTATAATATATTGCCACTTATGTTTGTAAGATAATACACTTCCAGCAAGTAAGTCCAAAAATGTCAGAGAACCAATTTAAACATTTTTGGCAAATGTATAACTTTGGTGCTATGGTTGGAAGTTTGGGCTTGATGTTTGATATCTATATGGTCAAATTTTATCACGGTGACCTAGTACTTGAAAAACTAGTGAAAGAATTAGAAACCCACAATACAATGATCGTATAACTATCTTTCAAAATGGTAAAAACTATACTATGTGTAATTATTTTTGATAAATTTCACCATACTTTGATTGGAAGATTTCTTTTAAATTTGGGCCAAAAAATTACAATGTGCCACATTTGTGATTTCTAAACATTTTGAGAGTCAGAATTTCAAATGTTTGAACTAAACTTCATTTTTGGGGTAGTTACTAAACTATTAACTCATGATCTAGTAACCTCTATAAACATTGTCGTATTAGTATTTAATCTACATGAACAACATTGCACTAGTACTCTTTGCTGTTATAACCTGCCCCCATCAAACTATTACTAAATGTTTTACACTAAAATGCCTGTTCTATTTTACAAACCTTCTGCAACTAAATAATATTATACTCTCACTCTTCCAACACATTCAGATTATAGAAATTATAGTGTATATTTATATTCCTTGTTTCAATAACAACTGTTAAAGAGTCAGTCATTATACAGATTATTAATAGACTTCATTTGAGGATATGTTCTGGGTGTCACTACAACTGTTGCATCAGGATCAAAGAAACGCACAAGAAAACCTTGTAATATAATAACAGTTTGGACAGTGAATCAATAAGAGAAAGCTGTAAATCTCATTAACTGTGTCGCAGAGATGGGGGTCAATAACCCAGCAACTCATTTGTACCTTATACAAACACAGGAAATACTGTATATCACTGAAACTCCCCATCCTATATAGCTACTGATAATCAAATCTATTAACCTTGTAAAGTGAGAATAAAAAAGAGAGAAAAAAATGTCATCAAAAACAATTGTCATACGCTGGGGGTGTCATTGTCAATGGTGATATCATAACATCACAATGAGATGCTTCAAATCAAGATATTGTGATTGCATATTTTAAAATCATGGTATAGGATCTGCCACTGTCACCCAGTGGTGTAAGACCCTGGCCTAGGAATACAAATAGAACTGGGTTCGATCCCAGGCACAGGTGGTGGTCCTCTTTCATTGGGTCACCTATCCCAAGTGGCAGGCTAAAAAATCTCTGGGAAATTGATAAATGATCATCCCTGAGAATATGTCTTTCAGTCAGAGGAATGTCAGTCACCGGAGTCTTGGCTGTATTAATGTGCAGTCCTGAGGGAAATTTAACTGAATAAATAGCACTTTGTGTCATGTAACAAAGGAGATGTTCCATCCAGTATTCATAAAAGTGTCACAGATATCTTTTTCATATAAATGTAAATATCTTTTCTTGAAAATATCATCAAAATCGGTCAACAGCTTTTCAAGTTATTTTGCAAACAAACAAACAAAATATCTTGACAAAGATTGTAAAATCTTTTAAAAATTGCTGGATCCAGACAGTGATTCTATCATCTGTTCCTTGCGCTATTGTGTACATTTCCTGATCTGGAAAAATCATCAAAACCTATTCATAACTTTTTCTGAGTTATTGCAACAAATGCACAACAATGATATAAATTCTATAACATTGATGTATCATGTACAAGTACCAAGCTTATTATATGCTTAAATCTATATATTTTTACAGTAAATGTTAAAGTATGCAATATCTTTGAGATTTTTTCATATTTGAATTTTGCCTATACATTAGTATTCCAGCACTTTTTTCAATAACAAATTAAACTTTTACAATGCAAGTGTGTGGTTTATGGTTACCCAATTCACAATATTGCATTTTTATTTAACCTGTAATTGAGATCACAAATCAAATGAGGTTTTTAAAGGATATTTTACATTGAACCAGAGACAGCTTCAGACAGTAGTTGCTTGGCAACTGATTAGTGGGTGTGAAGTAAAATTTATAGACAAGCTTTGTATTGATATTTGTTATGCTTGTTTTAATTTATACTGTTGTCAATATTTAGATTAACGTGGGGACTGTATGTCTACCAATAATCATTCATACACAACAGTTTTGAGGTGATTTAAATTATTACTTTTTGCAGAATTGATAAAAGCAGAGGTTCTGACTGGCCACAATATGGCAATTTTTAATTTTCAAGAATCTCTACATACATGAGACATACTTTATTAACAAGATGCACTTGGATTAAACAAAACAGTTGACTCGATGTGACCTGACATGTAGGAATTGTAAAGCCCATGGGAGATTAAAGAATATCTAAATTTGTAGCTCAGTGTGGCAGACATTGACACACATTACTTCAAAAAATAATTTACAAGGTAGACTTGTGTAGATGGCAAATATACCTGCAAAAACACTTGCAAAAGCTGTGCCTTCATTTGGGATTTTTTTTCTGTGCAGCGAGTTATGTTGAATACTTAATTGTTGTCACCAGAATGTGAGGTTTGCAAATTTCAAGGATAGGTCTCAATTTGTAAATAGTATTACACAGTTGTTATTTTGGTTTTGAAGGGGTAGGAACATATCCCAGGCGAAATGATGACCATGAATGACCATGGACTGCATGGTATTTGATGGTCGACCATGGATATCCATGAACGACCATCAAAATCCATACTCGTATGAAGGACCAGACCATCAAAAACCATGGACATGATGGTTTTTCATGTCCTGACCATGGACTGCATGTAAGTGTCCATGTTAGACCATGGACTCAGTCTAGTTGTCCGTGGTTGACCATGGACTACATTCAAGTGTCCATGGTTGACCATGGACTTTGTTCACTGGTCCATGGTTAACCATGGTCTTTGTTCTCTGGTCCATGGTTGACAATGGACTCTGTCCTTTGGTCCATGGTTGACCGTGAACTGCAATTAAGTATTCATGGTTGACCATGGACTCTATGTTAAGAATGAGTCCATGTGAGGCAGCATATGACCTTTAATTGCCAGTCCTCACTGTCTCAATTCATGTATATAAATTATATACTTTTGTTTGCAACATGAAAAAAAATATTACTATTAGGCTGGTCATGACATTTGTGGATCTACAATATTATGGAAAAGTAATACTTAGAACATGAAAAATTATGACAAACCAACATTGGCAAAAAATAAAAATAATTTCAACACAATAATACTATTTTTTCATTTCGTTGTATCGTATATTAACAAATGAATAAAACTGCAAAGTAACAATGTGCCTCATCTGAATCTCCACATTTTAGTGCAGTTATACAAACTAGGGAAGATTTTATGTGATGGGGAAGATAATGAAACATTTAATACAGTGGACACAATTTCATAGTCTTCTTGAAAGGCTGTTCTTTCTTGATAATTGGCTGATATCTAAGCTGTTACACACCAAATCAAAAAGCTCTGAAAAAATTTTTTTCCTATCTACATAATTACATGTTACAAGTTTTTATTTTCAGAGTAACAGGGATATTCAGTTATGCTCTAATAATCTGCTGATGATACATATATTTAAATAAATAAGATTGTGTAAGAATAAGGCTAGCAACTTAAACACACAGCTGGATACTACACTGGTGGCTTTTCTGTCTGTTGTGTGTAAGCTGTGTTCACAGAAAAGGGTGTCCAGATAGAACAGGTTATCTTAACATGAAAGTTTTCCTTAATTTAAATATGTCTAAGTACACCTGTGTCTTTGCAAAACAAGTTATATCAGTTTAGGATTGGTCAATTTATATTAAATCCTGTGGAACCTACCTTATGTACATGGGGGTGATTACACTAATTCATGTTAATGATTATGTTGCAAATATAAACTAAGGTCAGTTATTCCACAGGTTACTGTACATACATAAGGTTATTGTGCTGCCTGTGAGTGTGATAACTTCAGGGTCAGGTCACCTTAAAGTGAAAAATATATGAAGGAAGATGCGCCACATACTCAAGTTATGAAGTATCAGTCAATTTTATTCTATTTCTTGATTTATCCTATCCAAATTGTATTATTTTTGTTTATTAATTTCTAAGTTTTGAAGGCCAGTCTTCATATCTAACTTATATGAATCAATTCAAAGTAACAAGTACTCCTGTACCCAAGATAGGATTCTTTACCATTGGCTGGATTTTGGCTCCAAACCTGTTCTCAAGGGACTTACATTGAAGAAAGTCAAACCATTTTCACTTTATTTTTTTCAAACAAAGAGCTGTGTTTTGTTGGAATCTATTTCCATAAAATGAGTGGTGAAAATTTCTTTATATTCAGTGTTTTACATACTTCAGATGTATTCATAATGTCTGTTTGTGTTCTTACATGTTAGATTGAATTGGATAATCTTGGATAATTGTAAAAATTAGATTAAAGAAGGAAATAGTGTTTTACATACTTGAGATGTATTCAAAATGTCTGTGTTCCTACATTCTATATTGAATCAGATAATCTGGATAATTATATACATTACATTAAAAAGGAAATATATTAATGTGTAGTATGTCAGGTTATTTACCATCTTCAAAGCTGATATTCCAAATGGACTAAAGGTATGTAGCTTCTAAATACCTATTTATTTTTCCAACATCTACAAACATGCTTGCATATTGAACATTGTCAGGGTCCATGGACAACCATGTGTAGTCCATGGACTATATATCATGGAAACCTGACCATGGTCAAAGTCCATGCACTAGACCATGGTCACTGAGTCCATGGTCTCTGACCATGGTTCCATGTAATAAAACATGGATGTCCATGGACATACATGCACACTGACCATGGATAAAGTCGATGGATAACCCTGTGAAGTCCATGGACTAGATCATGTTTTGACATACCATGGTCTCTGACCATAGTCAGTGAGTCCATGGTCTCTGACCATGGTGCCATTTAATAAAACATGGATATACATGGACAAGCATGGACAATGGCCATGTTTAAAGTCCATGGAGTAGACCATGGTTTCAAAATCAATCATCTTTGACCATGATGCCATTTAACAAAACATGGACATCCATGGACAATGACCATGGTTAAAGTCCATGGAAAACCCTGTGAAGTCCATGGACTAGACCATGTTTTGACAGACCATGGACTCTGACCATGGTCAGTAAGTCCATGGTCTTTGACCATGATGCCATTTAACAAAACATGGATATCCATGGACATCCATGGACCTGTGCCCCTGGACATCCATGGACATCCATGGAAGTCCATGGTCAAAATAAATTTTATTCGCCTGGGATTTTAATGTGGAGTGTATATTTAATATGGGGAAGTTAAGGGTCATTTTGCTTATAGTAATTGTACAGTTTGAATAGTGTTTTTGAAGGGAGAAGATGTGTTGTGAAGATGAGAATAAGATACATGAGTCAGTTTACATAATAAATATGTAACCATTAGGATTATATAAAAGTGTGTTATTTGGATATTATTCAAAACCCAAAACAAATCAAGTAGTTTTTATAAAGTATTCCAGAATCATAGTTAAATATATGGTAATACATATATTGTTTTCATATCTTAATGGTACAAAACTTACTACTTAAATTTCAGTTTCACATACATTATTTTGTCAATCTCATGATTGTTTCTCACGGGCATATTCAACATTTTGTAAAAATTGTTAAGTAAAATAACATTACCTTTAGTGCTTTCAAACCTTTATAGGTGTTTACAGTTATACTGACTGATGGAAGCAATTGTTACAAATCTTTTTCTTTTCCCCACACTTTAGACACCAAATCTTTCAGATGTGCTCAGTAATATTAATGAGTTTTATGCGTCCATCAATATTTTTGATCTGATCTTCAAGAAAATATATCATTCAAGGCTATCTTTTCTCCAAATCAAGTGACAAGAAAATAAAAGCATGCTTCCACTTTGTGCTTCTGGCCCTTTAACCCATGTCAAATTCATTCTCAAGGATGCCAGCCCGTCCAAGGTTTACGTCCCAAACTTAAGTGTTGGTCACCATTTATATTCCTAGTTGAAGAGAAATGTAACTGTATACAGTACATGTACCTTGTCCAAGGCTACAATCTCCATGACCAAGTGAAAGATCAAACCCCAAACCATCCTCTCTGTAGTCTAATACCCATCCAAATGACAACTAGAGGATTGCTCGCAAAAAAAAAGATAATGTTTTTGCATAGCAAAAACAAAGCGTCCTGAAAAGGAGATAAAGGTGAGTGCTAAAGTATTAAGAAAATTGAAAAATTTTGTTGTAATTTTAATTTTTATTAGATAAATACTTACCATTTCCTGACCATTGCTATATGTTGGTGCCATCCAACTCACTGGCCAACGTTGAGAAACGTTTTAAGAAACCTTAAGAGGCCAGTGAGTGAGTGTGAACTAGCATGTCCCCCTAGTGGTCATGTGACCACGCTAGTAAACAACCTTCATTATTTTTGTTGCAGAAAATACTCCCCTAGTACTGAATCTGCGGGGAGGCAGGGGGGGACTATCCTGGTCAGGAAATGGTAAGTATTTATCTAATAAAAATTAAAATTACAACAAAATTTTTCAATTTTATTGCGAAAAATACACTTACCATTTCCTGACCATTGCTGAATGCAGCCTTCATGGAAGGAGGGCAGTACTAGAATTTAAAGACCCAGTACACCACTCTGCACAGCTATCATACACAGCACAAACCTAAAGGCATTCAGATCCAAACTAACCTCCCAGATGAGGCAGTGGAACTGTTGAGCACTACAAAACAACACAGCCTTGTTGTTGTTGTTGTTGCTGTTGTAGGAAGGAAGTAATCATTACAGAGACTCACTACCTAGCCTACAACTAAAACATTATGAGAAGTTTACATTGAAATTTACATGCATACCATAACATATAAACTTCCAACAGTCACCACATACCATACAGATCCCCTAAATCATAGTATGTAGTGGAAGTTCCCACAAAGTGACAGTTATTGCCACAGTTGAATGGTGTATCTAGACAAACATCCAACTCCCACACAGGTGACACAAATATTGGAAGTGTCATCAGCATATTGTGTAATTCCAAGTCTGAATGAAGTCAACAAATCTGCCTAATATAAAAACAGATAGTATGACAGACATACAGCTGCAAATGCATAATAAAGTATCAATATAAGTATCATGCATATACTTATAACATAACAAACTGTAGGACACAATATCAAAGTCTGACCACAAGCAAACCAAGCAGGTGAGACTGAAAATTGGTAAAAAAGTTATGGTTTCCAGTAACATGCATCTAAAAATTCATATACAGAAACACTATCCTAAAACCTAAAGATTCTTGCTTTGACTCGCTGCTGTTGAGAGTCAGAATTTGACTTCTCCTCAGTCAAAATGATAGTCTGCCTACAGCAAGATAAGATAATTGACCTGAAAATATCTGCTGTAAAGCCTTCCTAACTAGGCACAGACAAGACATAATAATTCCTCATTGAATCCTTTGTCCCAAGTAAAAGTATTTCAAAACCTCACAAGACAAAGAGATCTATCTTGAGTAAAACTGCTGTCCCAGTGATTGAGAGCTGGCATATCGACCGGCTTAACTGAAGTAGGCCCATCCGAAGCCAACTGAATCTTGGCTAATAAATGGCCAGAGCCACTTGTGAGCAATACTCATTCAAAGTAAGGGAAGACAAAGCCAACGAGAATACCCTTCTTCCTTTGCCTAATGCCAAAGTCAAAAGAAAGACCCTCTTGAAAGTTAATAACCTCCAAGAAATCTTCCCCAAAGGCTCAAAAGGCTGTCTGGTGAGACCAAACAAGACCAGAGACAAAAGGAAAAGAAGGCTTAACCTATTGGCTACTGGATTGTCTCTATAGAAATATGTCAACAATCTATACAGCTGAAGAGTTCTAGAGACTTATTCTCCTTCAAGGAAAGCAATCTACCATTGTTATTCTGTAACCAGCAATAGTAGATGGCTTAAGATTCCTTTCTTTAAAGAAATAATTAAGGAAATTTGCTACATCTAGAAAAGTAGTATCTGAGAAGTTCACCACAAAGAAGCCTCAGATGTGCATAGATTTACCAGGTCCCACAACCAAGAACATCCACCATGACCATCATGATTCAATCATGATGAATCTGCACCTGAAGGTGGTCATCTTCTAAATCACCTGAAGAATCCTTGGCTATCCTGGTGCAATCATGATGATTCTGCACCTGTAGGTGATCATCTTGAGTCACCTGAGGAATGAGAGCCACTGGAACAAACACAAAGCTGTCCAGATCCTCCCAAGAAATGAGTAATGCACCTGTTCCCCAAGCCCCACAGTCTAATAAAGGAAACACATACACTGGAAGCTTAAGATTCAGGTTGTTGGATACCAATGGCATAATGATTGAACTCACCAGCAAGGGAAGCCTTAAAAGGAACCTTTGTGGAACAGATCCACCAGATCCCAAAAATAAGACATCCCTAGCCACTGTGATCTTGGAGTAGCCCTTCTTAATAGGTACAAAAAGAATTTCTTGCCTTTCCTGAGATCTTTGACTTATCCAGATAACCTCTCAAGGCTCTCCCTGGACAAAGAAACCTATCTTGACCAAAGCATGATCTAAAGAAGGTTCCAAAGCAGAAATGACTACAGGTTGAAAACCAAAGGAGCCTTAGAAGCCAAATGATTCACCTGCATCACCTGAAGAATCAAGGTCACAGAACCAAACAAACTGTCCAGTCCATCCCAAGAAAAGTTGAAAAAGACAAGCTTGTGGTTTAAACTAGTTGCAAAACAAACCCATCATTGGTGATTGTAATCAAAGACAGATTTGATTGAACACCTGAATCAGAATAGAAGATTCAAAAGTCATCCAAAACACATCAATTTGAATCATCTTGACTCTCATGAACAAAGAATTTGTTGGAATATTTGTATACCCTGGGAAGTGATATGCCTGAATCTGAACCCATGGCATTCGTCCAAGGAATGATTCTTCAGATAAGGAAAACATTCCTGAAAGTGGGTACCTCCCTACCTGTTCAGATAGGAAACCACTGAAGAACTGTCTGTGAAAATCAACAGATTCAGAATCCGAATCAGACCTCCAAATGATTCTAAAGGTAGTACCCCTGTTAATGTGGAGTCTTGACCCCTCATGATACAACAGACCACTGGCTGTTTGATGCCATAATTGTGCATCCCAACCCTTAAAGAAAGCATCTAATAACAGGAGATTGTGCTCCTTCTGATGAAGTAATGGGAGCTCCTGCAAATTTGAAAAGTCGTTCCACCACTGAAGAGGATCCCTGAAAACCGAAAAACTGGTACATTATCTGTGTATTATGTGTGGTATCTGTGGTACATTAGCAGATAGCCTTGGGGTTACCTGATAAACAAATGACCCAATGGCACTGTTTTCTCCTATGAAGACATACCGCCACCAAAGAAATGGCTTCCTTAGAAACCATTAGCCGGAGAAGATGCTTTGCTATGAGTAAAGATGTACCCTAAGGTGGAATCTGCAATCCAAACTAAAAATCCTGGTACTTTAGACAAGATGTTTTTTTTTTTTTTTTTTTATAAGCTGGCGACACCCAATGCCTTCTACTGCAGCCATCAGGTTCACTATCTGTTGATATAATAGTAAAGTCGAAAATAAACCATTTCCAAGAGCAAGGCAATGAAATGGTCTATATAGTGGTAAATCAAGATGCGTTCTTATAGATCCCACAGACTCACCATGTACTAACACAGCAAACAGGCTGTGAACCGGTGTGAATTGTCATCAACACTGAAGTGAAGTTAAAATTCGCGTGAATCCGGCTACGAAAGAATGCAACTGCAAGGAAACATGAACATACCTCCATTTACTTACTAGAAACAAAGGCGAATATTGTAACATTGTGAAATTAAGGTACATGTAAAAGCTTATTTACCTGACCTCAACTATTAGTGGTAGCCATCTCCTCCCAGCTTATCACAACCGATAAACTGTAAAATTGCAGCGATATCACCATCTTACTGGTGTTATCGCCCTTTTGTCGATCATTTCATAAACAGCTTTTATGAACACTGTTGTCTCTCGCATTTTATATATATATATTTGAAAGACATGTCCACAACTGCTTTAGGAAAATGGCTAAGTACTCCTTCCTGCTACTCTCGCTTCTGTGAAAGTAAAGTATGCTTGAAAAATTATCCTCTTACTATCTTAAGATGTAAGGTGCAGAATATCTTCCAATACTGGACAAACATACCACCTAAAGATTAGTCCTAACACCTCTAAGTCCTACAGAGGAGAGTTTTGAAACAGTGTAAGAGGATTAATTATCATAATAGGGACAAAAATAACTGCCCTGGGGCACTTATCCCAATACTAGCCATGTGTAGGAGTTTGCTCCTTCCTAGACATAAGAATCCCTATACACCCAAGATCACAAAATGAAGTTTCCCTGGGCATCTTGACCATGTGTCCAACAGGAAAAAAGTCATTAAGAGTGAAAAAAGCACTTCTTATTCTACCAAAATTATCTAAGAGATAAGATGGAGAAAAGTAAGACTTGTAACACTGCACAAAAACATACAGGATCATTGAGGACTGTAATTGCAATTACTGTACACACAGTCCAAAGCATTACTAGACATTCTATGAGATCCTGTTAATCCTTCAAAGTCAAAGTTGGGGTTTAACATCCCGTTTAACAGCCAGGGTCATATTGGGACAGGTCCTCAGCATTGCCACTTGTAGGACTCGAACCCACAGAGGTGACAGCCTATGATTATATGCCAAACTTGCTAACCACTAGGCCACCTTAAATTCTTGAAGACCTCCTGCTAGATAACTCCAAATTATTATGTTGACATGATTATGCTGCAAGTTTTATGTACCGGTGCCGGTTTCCAGTAGAAACCCTGCATTACACCACAGAATGAAAAGCTAACTTCTGAGATGAAATACAACTCCGGTCATCTGACAACCCGATTTCAGACCTTTTGGGAGGTATGGAAACTCGATTGTCTTCGGATGACGTCATGCAGGTATTTTCCTCCGTGAAAGTTCCGACTGAACTTCACCGGAAAAATTTATCGCAGAGAAAGCCCAGACCTGTACTCGGAACTTCTCCAAGATAATGCATCCAACGGAAAATTAAGATGTCTGCCTCCATGGGGAATTCCTTCTTGTCGTTCTATTCGACTGAGACGTACGTACTGAAGAAATGCTTCCAAACGACTATCTATTAGAACCCGACGTATGTAATCAGGTTTAATAACAGTCGAATATTCTGTTTTTCATGGCGACTTCCTTGGTTGCCTAGCAACCTGTAAACTGTCCCTGCCGGAGCTAGTAAGACTGCCGACAGTTTCAGTGTTTTATTGTAGCAATTGTAGATCTTCAATCTAGTGGGAAAAATGCATAAAAATAAAAGAACTTGTCCCATTCTCGTGTAACACGTGCCTTTTGAAGAATAAATTGTATTCTGAATTGAAGAAACAATGCCGCCATCTTACAAATAGTCTTCCTCAATCCACCATAAAATGGCCACAAAAGCACTTTTCCTCTGTGCTTTTTTAAATTTTGTCCTGAGAAGACATTGTCAACACAGATGTCTAACCACAGAACTCAGAAAAACACAAGAAGTCCATAAAACTTAACAAAAATCCGAATTGAAAAAAAACACATCCACACTCTAGGATGGCCAACAAAAATAATGAAGGTTGTTTACTAGCGTGGTCACATGACCACTAGGGGGACATGCTAGTTCACACTCACTCACTGGCCTCTTAAGGTTTCTTAAAACGTTTCTCAACGTTGGCCAGTGAGTTGGATGGCACCAACATATAGCAATGGTCAGGAAATGGTAAGTGTATTTTTCGCAATAAAATGCTTCGTTTCTAGCCTTATACTGTTGTGGCAACCAAAGTCAGCGCAGTCTGCTCTATCTAGCACGGTTTTCAAGATATAAGCATTTTTGTGTTTTGCAAAAAGTTAAAAAATTCAAAATGTCTGCTATATTTGGCGAGACAAAAATATTTTGAAAATTAGCATGCCTACTCTGCACAGATACCCAGCAGGTCCAAAAATTTTGTTGAGTTCGCTCCATATAGCACGATTTTCGAGATATAAGCATTTTTGCGTTTTGCCAAAACTTTGAAAATTCAAAATGGCCACCATTTTTGGGGAGACAAAAATTTTTGTCAAGACCACTGCCGCGGTGTGTATCTCCCGCCGAGCATTAAAGGAGAAGAAATAGCTTTTCCGAGATATTCACAATTTTTCATTTTCGTGTGTGAAAGCTCTTCCAAAAGTAGGTGAATGAGTTATTTGAGAAAAATTGGCTATCTGCAATACTTTTAGAGATAATTCGCGTTTACTCATTTTGAGTAGGTGAGTAATTAGCTATGGGTCTGAAACTTCACCATGTGAAAGCTCTCCCACAAGTAGATGAATGAGTATTTGATAAAAATTGGGTATCCGCAATACTTTTGCAGATAATTAGCATTTACTCATTTTGAGTAGGTGAATAAATAGCTATGGGTCTAAAACTTCACAGAGTGAAAGCTCTCCCAAAAGTAGGTGAATGAGTTATTTGAGAAAAATTGGCTATCTGCAATACTTTTAGAGATAATTTGCATTTACTCATTTTGAGTAGGTGAGTAATTAGCTATGGGTCTGAAACTTCACCATGTGAAAGCTCTTCCAAAAGTAGGTGAATGAGTTATTTGAGAAAAATTGGCTATCTGCAATACTTTTAAGAGATAATTCGTATTTACTCATTTTGAGTAGGTGAGTAATTATCTACGGGTCTGAAACTTCACCATGTGAAAGCTCTCCCAAAAGTACAGGAATGAGTTATTTGATAAAAATTGGGTATCCACAATAGTTTTTGAGATAATTAGCATTTACTCATTTTGAGTAGGTGAGTAATTAGCTACAGGTCTGAAACTTCACCAAGTGAAAGCTCTCCCAAAAGTAGGTGAATGAGTTATTTGAGAAAAATTGGCTATCTGCAATACTTTTAGCGATAATTCGCATTTACTCATTTTCAGTAGGTGAGTAATTAGCTATGGGTGTGAAACTTCACCAAGTGAAAGTTCTCCCAAAAGTAGGTGAATGAGTTATTTGAGAAAAATTGGCTATCTGCAATACTTTTAGCGATAATTCGCGTTTACTCATTTTGAGTAGGTGAGTAATTAGCTATGGGTGTGAAACTTCACCAAGTGAAAGTTCTCCCAAAAGTAGGTGAATGAGTTATTTGAGAAAAATTGGCCATCTGCAATACTTTTAGCGATAATTCGCATTTACTCATTTTGAGCAGGTGAGTAATTAGCTATGGGTGTGAAACTTCACCAAGTGAAAGTTCTCCCAAAAGTAGGTGAATGAGTTATTTGAGAAAAATTGGCCATCTACAATACTTTTAGAGATAATTCGCATTTACTCATTTTGAGTAGGTGAGCAATTAGCTATGCGTCTGAAACTTCACCAAGTGAAAGCTCTTTGGAATAGCTGCTCTGCAGAGATACCCTGAAGATCAAAAATTTCGTCAAAATCGCTCTATGTAGCACGGTTTTCGAAATATTAGCATTTTTGTGTTTTGCAATTTTTGCGCAAAAATTCGAAAATTCAAAATGGCCGCCATTTTTGGCAAGAAAAATTTTTTTTGAAAATTGGCATGGCTACTCTGCAGAGATACCCTTTGGGTCAAAAATTTCGTCGAAATCGCTCTATCTAGTACGGTTTTCGAGATATAAGCATTTTTACATTTTGCAATTTTTGCGAAAAATTCGAAAACTCAAAATGGCCGCCATTTTTTGCGAGATAAAATTTTTTTGAAAATGGGCATGACTACTCTGCAGAGATACCCTGTGGGTCAAAAATTTTGTCGAAATCGCTCTATCTAGTACGGTTTTCGGGATAGAAGCATTTTTGTGTTTTGCAATTTTTGCGAAAAATTCGAAAATTCAAAATGGCCGCCATTTTTGGCGAGACAAAAATTTTTTGAAAATTGGGATAACTACTCTGCAGAGATACCCTGCGGGTCAAAAATTTCGTCGAAATCGCTCTATCTAGCACGGTTTTCGAGATATAAGCATTTTTGTGTTTTCCTTATTTGGAAAATTCATAATGATTAATTAATCATTAATTACTCGGCCATTTCTTAACCAATCAATGCCAAAATCTAATGATTTCCAGATTTTAATAGAATGAATGTATTTGCCAAGTTTCAGGTGAATTGATAAAATTCCTTTCAAGTTATCATCCGGACAAGCTTCCCCATCAAAAAAAGACACTTTTGGCCATGTGACCTCTCTGATTGGTTGAAATGTCACTGCAGCATATTCAAAAAAATTCCCCAAGGGTACTGCCTAAACCTGCCAAATTTGAAAAGAATCCACCTAACAGTTACAGAGTTATAAGGAAAACAAAATGCGGAGCCGGCGAAGCCTGAAGGTCTCCCATACACAAACAAGCGTCCCTTGTGGGACGCTTAACCAGTGTTCGAAACTGCGCGGGCCCGGTGGCCAGGAACTACCAAGTTCTGCTCCGGGCCATCTCTTTTCGCAAATGCGTAGCCCGGCTGGCCATTTAATGCTTTGGTTCCTGATTAAATGCGAAGAAAAATACTGTACGACAACCAGTCGAAATACTCAAAACGTTTTAAAATCGAAAGAACTTCGCAGAATTTCTGCTTCCCGATGACAACGTTCTGAATGCAAATTTGCTCTGGTTCCTGATTAAACGTGAAAAAAAATATTGTACGAAAACCGGTCAAAATACTCGAAACGTTTTATAATCGAGAGAACTTCACTGGATTTCCGCTTTGTGATGGTAACGTTTTGAATGAAAACACACTGGTACGTGGGAGATCTTCGTTTTTAAAGATTTGGAAATAAGGTTTTTTAAATTATAAATATGTAGCCTTTGAAAGCAAAGTCAAGAGATGTGTGATTTTGTTTTAAAGATTTCTTCGTTTTTTGTAGGAGTTGGGCAATATAACAATGTTTAATTTTTGATCAGTAGTGGTACTGACTTTATGTACTGAGTACATGTACTCTGCAGTAATGTTGAAAAATATATATTTTCTGACGGGCGGATCCAGCTTTTAAGTAAGAGGAGGGGGGGGGGGGGAGGTCATATCAGAGTAAGGTGGGGGTTCACATCAGACATACCATAACTAAGGGGGTTGGGGGGCATGCCTTCCTGGGAAAAAATTAATTTTTGGTAAAAATACAGTGCATTTCCAGTAAATTTAACACCACTCTCAAGAAATAATTTTGTACTTTGGGTTGAACCCCTTAACATTATTTTTCAAGGGGGGGGGGGGGGGGGGAGTTCGAACCCCCTGAACCCCCTGAATGTTGAAAAAAAAATGTATTGCAGACCTTGTCGTTCTGTCTGTGGCCCACTTGCTTTAAAAATAAGGCACAAAGCTAGCTCAAAATTTTCAGGGCATAAATTTGATAAATACATTGCATGGCCCTTTAGTCCAGAGCAGTGATAATTGCTTTGACCTTTTTTTTAAAAAAATTTGGCAAAACTATTTTTCTATTTTTATTTTATTTCCTATCTGATTTCTAAACCACTTGATGATTGTTTAAAAAATGGTAATTATTACAGAAAATAAAGAGATTTAAATTTAATTTTATTGGGCTATTTACATTTCATACGGGCCATCAAAAATGAAAAGTTAATGGCCCTGCTGGCCATCTGGTTTCGTAAGGTAGTTCATACACTGCGCTTAACTACCTCAAGTCAATATGGACCAGAGAAATATTTCTGCTCAATCATGAGTTCCACAGTATAATTCAATTGAAATACACCGAAAACAGTTTTATTTAAAAGGTAATTCTACTTAATAGAGATCTAAATGAAGGGGTTCAACCCAGATTGAAACAGAAAAACTGTGGTGATAATTGACTGGTCTGCGTAGTTTGCTTCCAATATATTTATCATACAACATTGCTGACTGTTCTCATTACTCGAGATGAACTGGCCTCAGGTTCATCACAGTTTGTCTGTGAAAAAAAGCAGCAACCAGTCATTCAAATACGAAACTGTGTAACTGTCTAAATGAGAATAATCCATGACTTCCTTGACAAGTGGTAATGGAAACATGAGTCACAATTACTTGGAAGCATTTTGCTCTCTATAAATGGCCTACCTGGTTTACAATATATTTGCGCTGTGTTTTTTGCTGTCGTCTGAGTAACATCAATCCTGCCACAACATCTGATGGGACCACATCTAGATCTCGGAAAAACTCTGTGAACAATCTGGCGACCTCTGTAAATGAACTCTGAAAATTATAAGAAGAAGGCAATAAGTAAAAGTACTGTTCTTTTCAATCCCACTTTTCAATCCAGACTCTTCAGGTATTAAAGAGGACTTGCTGGAATTTAGTACTCTTTATGGAGCAATTTTACTTTACCGGTACAAGATCTGCCATGTTGGGATAATTACAGGAAATTTTCAAGGAAATTTAAAATCAAACTAATAGAGTTATAATTGGGGGCAAGCCCCCAACCCCCGTAAATAGTATGGATGACTTGTGTATTTGAAATAAAATTTTAAAAATGAATTGTTTAAATATAAAATTTATATTATTGCCCAAATCTCGTACCGGTAAAGTAAAACTACCCCTCTTTATCTTTCTTAGAAATCAGCTCCTTTCACGATGTTCACAGCAATTTTAGATCTTTGCAAATGGTTTCTAACAGTTGGTAAAACCCCCATTATCGAACCCACTATTATCCAACTATCTGACCTCATTTTCCCTGTCCAAAACATGTGAATTGTATTTTCCTCTTGTTTATGCTAAACTCCCTCTTCTATTCGTCTGTTGTCCGGCCATACCGACCTCGCCCTCCCAGTGAGCTCACATGACAGAGCTTCTACTGTAGTATTCAGTTATACACCATATTTTCAAGTACACTCTGCTCTGACAATTTTGCCCTTAGTTTCCTGAAAATGAAATTTTTGGAGATATGGTCACAGGTAATTAATTGTGTGATATCTAAAAACCAGTGGATTAAATATTTACTTTGAACTACATATCTTTATATTGTAGTCTTTGAAATTGGAGATTTTTAGTAAAGACGTTTTTAATGGTAGGTGTTTATGTAACTTTTCTAAACATGTGGCACTGATACTACATTCTCAAAAACCACTGAAACAAGTATCCACTTGACCCTGATTATCAGAGACTGTAACAATATAGTCAGAAAAAAATAGCATCAGAAATGCCCGTACCCCACAGCCTGGGGAAATAGTCCATTGGATAGGAAGTATTAATGCAATAAAATATAGAAGTAGTGAAACAGTACAAAGATCTGGATATTTTCAGAGCAGTATCAGTTATATAAAGCTCCAAATAATGTTTAAGTAAAGACAATAACATCTAGAAGAAAAAAATGCATGTAAAGATAAAGTATTAAATCAAGACATTTCAATAGCAAGATGACAGCATTACTCAGTACACTAAAAATATGACACTATAAAATTTAATAAATGGAGAATAGCTGTCCATGGAAAAAGCACAAATTGTCAAATTTGTAAAAGTGCATATGTACGGAAATAGGACGCCCTGTTGATAGTAGCTGCGACATATGAATAGAAACAGGATAGCATAGAAGAACACACATAATCATGTGTAATGTCCACCCCATGAACCTTTTGCCAAAATTGTACAGTAGTCTTACAAGACCCTGTTTCATTTGTAAAATATATCAATGATGCTTAAATATTTATTAGTGTACATGTAAATTATTTCAGCTTCATGCCTTTTTGCATTGGTTGGGTCGAAAATTTTGACGAAATCACTCTATCTTGCACGGTTAAGAACATAGAAGCAAATTTCTGTTTTTCTATTTTTGGCAAAAATTGGAAAATTCAAAATGGCCGCCATCTTTGGGAAGAGGAAAATTTTTTGAAAATTGCTAAGAGTACATTTCTTAGATACCCTATGGGTCGAAAATTTCAACGAAATAACTCTATTTTGCACGGTTAAGGAGATAGAAGCAAATTTGTGTTTTTCTATTTTGGGCAAAAATTCGAAAATTCAAAATGGCTGCCATATGTGGGGAGGGGAAAATTTTTTGAAAATTGCAAAGAGTACATTTCTTAGATACCCTGTGGATCGAAAATTTCGACGAAATTGCTCTATCTGGCACGGTTAAGGAGATAGAATCAATTTTGTGTTTTGCCATTTTGGGCAAAAATTCGAAAATTCAGAATGGCCGCCATTTTTGGGGAGGGGAACATTTTTTGAAAATTGCCAAGGTTAAAAATTTAGACGAAATCGCTCTATCTCGCACGGTTAAGGAGATAGAAGCAAATTTGTGTTTTGCCATTTTTGGCAAAAATTCGAAAATTCAAAATGGCCGCCATTTTTGGGGAGGGAAAATTTTTTTGAAAATTGCAAAGAGTATATTCCTTAGATACCCTGTGGGTTGAAAATTTCGACGAAATCACTCTATCTCGCACGGTTAAGGAGATAGAAGCAAATTTGCCTTTTTTCAGTACTCAAAATAGCCAATTACTCATTTATTTAATTAGTTACTCACTCATCTATGAAGCAATTCCCCCCAAAAGCAATCCCATACAAGCTATTAACCCAATGAACCTCCATACCCAATTTCAGAAAGCTAGGCTTAATAGCATTCCTTAAAATGTCTGGAAACCAAAGAGATACTCAAAAGTAGCAAAGTAGCTATTACTCAGTTAGCTATAGAGCTATCATCACCAAAAGCAATCCCATACAAGCTATTAACCCAATAAACCTGCATGCCAAATTTGGTAAAGATAGGATAAGAACTGTTGCCTAAAATGTCTGGAAACCAAGTGTGACGCCGGACGGCGGATGCCGGACGGCGGAAAAAGCAAAAATAATATGTCCACCCGCCAGTGGGGTGGACATAATCAGTTGCAGCAATCCACATATGTTTGTCATAAGAGAAAGATGTCTCAAATATGGCAGGTGAACACACTCTGGCAGAGCCCAAAGTTAAAGGTCACACCATGATGCACACCTACATCCCCTAACCAATGTCCCTATCAAGTGTCAACCTTCTATACCTTACCAAATCCAATAAATACCCCAGACAAGATTTGGGAACTCATGGTCACTATGACTAGGTCATAGGTCAAATCAAGGTCACACCATGACATTGCACACCTACAACTCCCAACCAATGTCCCTACCAAATATCAACTTCCTACACCTTAGGGTTTCCGAGATATAGCCTGGACAAGATTTTATAGGTCAAGGTCACTACAGGAAGGTCAAAGGTCAAATCAAGGTCACACCATGATGTTGCACACCTCCAACTGACAACCAATTACCCTACCAAGTTTCAACTTCCTACACCTTACAGTTTCTGAAATACAGCCTGGAAAAGATTTTATAGGTCACGGTCACTACGGCAAGGTCAAAGGTCAAATCAAGGTCATACTATAACATTGCATACCTACAACCTCTAACCAATGTCCCTACCAAGTATCAACTTCCTACACCTTACAGGTTCCGAGATATAGCCCGGACAAGATTTTATAAGTCAAGGTCATTACAGCAAGGTCAAAGGTCAAATTAAGGTCACACCATGACATTGACACACCTACACCCCCAACCGATGTCCATACCAAGTAACAACTTCCTATACCTTACGGTTTCAGAGATATAGCCCGGACAAGAATTTATAGGTCAAAGTCACTACAGCAAGGTCAAAGGTCAAATCAAGGTCAAACCATGACGTTGCACACCTACACCCCATAACCAATGTCCCTACCAAGTATCAACTTCCTACACCTTACAGTTTCCGAGATATAGCCCGGACAAGATTTTTAAGGTCAAGGTCACTACGGCAAGGTCAAAGGTCAAATCAAGGTCACACCATGATGTTGCACACCTACGACCCCTAACTAATGTCCCTGCCCCAAGTATCAACTTCCTACACCTTACGGTTTCCAAGATATAGCCCGGACAAGATTTTAAAGGTCAAGGTCACTAAGGCAAGGTCAAAGGTCAAATCAAGGTTTCACCATGACGTTGCACACCTACAACCCCTAACTAATGGCCATGCCAAGTATCAACTTCCTACACCTTACGGTTGCCGAGATATAGCCCGTACAAGATTTTCAAATTAAAGGTCACTTTGGCAAGTTGAAAGATCAAGTCAAGGTCAGACCATAATGTTGCACATCTACACCCCCTAACCAATGTCCCTACCTGAATTCTAATTCTAATAGTATTTTTATATGCTTAATCACCATCTAAAGACAGACTCTAGGCGCACCAAACCAAAAAAGCAGAGAACTATAATCATAAGCCTGGGACATAGCAAGGGTCGGCGCCACAGAGAGAAACCGGGAAAAGGAGAAATTATGTGGATATGCTTGTGCAAAGAGATAGCTATGAACTTCCTACACCTAACGGTTTCTGAGATACAGCCCGGACAAACTTTTTCCCGCTGCTGGCCCACCCTCTCACCCGGACACCATGGGTGAAAACAATACCCCGACAGCCCTTAAGGGCTGTGGGGTAAAAACTGCAATAAAGAACTGTTTTCTAGATGACCAAGTGCTCACTCGAACTAGGATGTTTATTTGATTGTATTTTGAAATACTGCAATTGAGGTGTTCTGCACTTGGAAGTGGTATTTATAAAAAAAATCAAATGACAAGACAAAATTTAAATATAAATCCATCTAACTTAAAGTTTAAACCTTATATTTTGAGTTTTACTGATAATACCAAGTTTAAATTTCCACTTATATAAGACTAAGCTCCAGCTAGAGACTAGAGTGTGTAAATCAGAGTTTACAATTGAGTTTGAGACTTTTTATAATGACCAACATAAATCTTTCATGAATCTCAAATTTTGCATTATCAAGTATATGCCTAAAAATGGCATTGAGTTTGAGTTTGAAACACAAACATAATGTGTTTCACCCTGAGAGATACACAGGAATATTCAAAATTTTGTTTCAGAGGCCATCTTCATAAAAGGGATAAGGGATACATCAGCAGTTTTTTTATAAATTTTAAAACTAAAACAATTTTTTGCTCATGTTTAGCCAATCCTTTTTGGGAATACATCTCCAGATTGTGCTTGAGAATTTCCATCCCATGGATTTAATTAAACCTGTAGCTTAAAGTTGAACAAGCTCAATATTTTTCAGACAGATATTGTAAGTAACTTGTATAAAACCTCTTGTAAGATCACACAGAAAAAAATAAATCACATTTTATATCCAATGTCATGTGACAGCAGTAAAATAAGTTAAGCACCAAATCCACATCAGCTGCAAAACTACAAGTCAGCAGGAGAGCCATGTTCCAGGGTAGACAAGTCTTTCTAAAGATTATTCACATAATGACACAACCCGTTTTTTAAACAGAAAGCAGCTGCTATTGACGTCATACAGTCATGCTCTTATAGCACCTGGATCTGACATTTCTACTTAGTTGAGAGTCAACAAAGATTAAGACATAGGGTTCCATTCTTACTTAAGCTTCTTTAGTCAAGAGGAAATCCTAAGAAAATAGACAACAGCATAATAAGCTTATCATACCAGCTGTAGTAATAACAAGAGGGGAGGTACTGCTATGATAGACAACCAATGCATGTACATTGTATAGAAAATTTCAGAGTTACCAGTTGATGTGGGACAGTTATTTGCTGTAGTTAAATTGTCATAAAAATTATGAAATATTTGTGCTTGTGTGAAGTAAGCACCTCTTTAACTGTGTGTGCCTGTTATTGCCTCTGTTCCACCAAAGGATTGACCCCCAAGTGGTCCCGCGACCCTTAATCCTTGAGAGTCTGTGCAAAACACCAATTGTTCTCAGGAAGATTCAGACCTCCACAGACAACTCACGATCATTCCCCGACTATGAGGCGATTAAGCCACGATTGTGATACGATTCAACACCGATCCGGTCTGGAACATACCTATTGGGTCTCAGACTGGTCTGAGAACTCCTCAGACTTCCTGAAAGTAATAACAGATTTCCTCAGACAGCTATGGCTGATTTTTGTTGTTTTTTTTCTTTTGCATGGGGGGGGGGGGTCGCGGATAGATCTGGGATTAAATCCAGACCTCTTGGGACTAAAACTCAACCGACCTGGCATTAAAGAGTCCCAGGAAGTCTCAGACAACCTAAGATTGTGTAAATTTGAGTCTGAGGAGGAAGTCTGAGACTGGAATATTTGTGGGTAGGGGCAAAAATGGATCGGTTACAGCTATGAAAAATATCAAACATGTTTGATTTTTAAACCAACCCCAACATATCCAAGTAGACTCAAGCAGACTGTCTGGGACTCTACATTTTTAGGAAACTGAATCCAAAAATACCTTATTCGGCAGCTTTAGTCGGGTGGTGGAACAGAGGCATATGATCAGAGGCTAAGAATGTTCTATATTGAGGATTGATCTTCTATATTGAATCTTTTTTTCTTTGAAGGTGCAAGGATCACTGAGCCCCTTTTTAGAGGATCATATGGATTTACTCTAAAGACAGAAAAAACATTGTCAAAGGCACGTATATGAAATTCAGCATCTTACAATGAATGGCAAAAGTCAAGAGGTAGATTTCTCCACAAGGGATACATGCCAGAAATTAATTTCATCTGTATACTTCCTCCCTTTCCAAAAACAGACATCAGCATGTTTCTGTTAGGATTAATATCTTAACCATAATCCAGGCATGGTTTATAAATTATCAAAGTCTACATTTCTATGCACACTAATCCTGGTCGATGAGTCTGATTTACAGTTACCCTAATGTAAGAGATAGATAGTTTTCCATTCTTTTGTTAATGATTGCTAAAATTAAACCAAAAACTGGCTCACATGTAAACATATTACAACTACAAATAGGATGCCCTGTTAACAGTAGTTGCAACATATGAAAAGAAACAGGATAGCATAGAAGAACACACATTATCATGTGTAACGTCCACCCCATGAACATTTTGCAACAATTGTACAGTAGTCTTACAAGACCCTGTTTCATTTGTAAAATATATCACTGATGCTTAAATATTTATTAGCAGACATGTAAATTATTTCGGCTTCATGCCCTTTTGCATTGGTTCAAAATTTGCTAAAAATCACTCTGTCTGTAAAGGTTTTTGAGATAACCAACATTTTCGATTTCCGATAAAATTGAAGATGGTGGGCGAAATTGACATTTTTCAGAGGCAATATACCAAAGATCTCTAATATCCAAATGGTCAAAAATGAGCTTGAAATTGCTCTATCCCTTACAGTTTTCGAGATAAACAACATTTTCAATTTCCGTCAAAATTCAAGATGGCCGACAAAATTCTGGAAATTCAACTTTTTTCACAGGCACTATATCTAAGGTCTCTAGTACCCAAAGGGTCCAAACATTGCTCGAAATCACTTTATCTCTGAGGGTTTTTGAGATAAATGACATTTTCAATTTCCACCAAAATTCAAGGTCGCAGCAAAAATCTCGTTCCCAAGATAAATGCGTTTTTGCATTTTATGCAGAAATTCAAGATGGCCACCAAAAATGGCGGGAAAGTAGACTCAACAGATAACCTGCAGGTCAGAAATTTCGTCGAAATCACTCTATCTCGAACGGTTTGCCAGATAAATGTGTTTTGCATTTTACGCAGAAATTCAAGATGGCCACCAAAAAATGGCGGGAAAGTGACTTTGGCAAAATTTCGCCAGTACACTCTGCAAATACCCTGCGGGTCCAAAATGTTGTCGAAATCGCTCTCACACCGTTTCCAAGATGAATGCACTTTTGCGCTTTACGCAGAAATTCAAGAGGGCTGCCAAAAGTGGCGGGAAAGCAATTTTTGCGAAAAAGTCGCCAGTAGACTCTGCATATATCCTGTGGGATAAAATATTTTGTTGAAATTGCTCTATCATGCACTGTTTCCGAGATAAGTGTTTTAACATTTCACGTAGAAATTCAAGATGGCCACCAAAAGTGATTTTTGTAAAAAGTCACCAGTACACTCTGGACACCCTGGGGGTCAAAAATTTCGACAAAATCGCTCTCGAACGGTTAAGGAGATAGAAGCAAATTTGTGTTTTTCCTTTTTTGGCGAAAATTCGAAAATTCATAATGGCCGTCATTTTTAGGGAGGGGAAAAGCTTTTAAAAATTGCTGAGATACTCTATGAGTCGAAAATTTTGACGAAATCACTCTATCTCGCACAGTTAAGGAGATAGAAGCAAATTTGTGTTTTGGCATTTTTGGCAAAAATTCGAAAATTCAAAATGGCCTCCATTTTTGAAGAGAGTAAAATTTTTTGACAATTGCAGAGTAGTTTGCTGGGATACCCTGTGGGTCAAAAATTTCGACAAAATCACTCTATCTTGCACCGTTAAGGTGATAGAAGCAAATTTGTGATTTGGCAATTTTGGCAAAAATTCGAAAATTCAAAATGGCCGCCATTTTTGAAGAGAGTAAAATTTTTTGAAAATTGCATAGAGTACTTTGCTAGTATACCCTTTGGGTCGAAAATTCCGACGAAATCACTCTATCTCGCACGGTTACGGAGATAGAAGCAAATTACTCTTTTTGTATTTTTGGCGAAAATTCAAAATGGCTGCCATTTTTGGGGAGGGGAAAATTTTTTGAGAATTGCAAAAAGTAGTTTACCAAGATACCTTCTGGGTCGAAAATTTCGACGAAATCGCTCTATCTCACACGGTTCAAGAGATAGAAGCAAATTAGTGTTTTTGCATTTTTCGCAAAAATTTAATAATTCAAAATGGCCGCCATTTTTGGGGAGAGGCAAATTTTTTGAAAATTGCCAAGACTACATTACTTAGATACCCTGTGGATCGAAAATTTCGCCGAAATCGCTCTATCTCACACGGTTAAGGAAATAGAAGCAAATTAGCGTTTTTGCATTTTTGGTGAAAATTCAAAAATTCAAAATGGCCGCCATTTTTGGGGAGAGGCAAATTTTTTGAAAATTGCCAAGACTACATTACTTAAGTACCCTGTGGGTCGAAAATTTTGACGAAATCGCTCTATCTCGCACAGTTACGGAGATAGAAGCAAATTAGTGTTTTTGCATTTTTGGCGAAAATTCAAAATGGCCGCCATTTTTGGGGGAGAGGAAAATTTTTTGAGAATTACGAAAAGTAGTTTACTAAGATACCCCGTGGGTCGAAAATTTCGACAAAATCGCTCTATCTCGCACAGTTCAAGAGATAGAACCAAAATAGTGTTTTTGTATTTTTCGCGAAAATTCAAAATGGCTGCCATTTTTGGGGAGAGGAAAATTTTTTTGAGAATTGCTAAGATACCCCGTGGGTTGAAAATTTCGACGAAATCGCTCTATCTCGCACGGTTTAGGAGATAGACATATTTATGTTTTTTGCTATGTAGCTATTACTGACAGGAGGTTAAAGCTATTACCATCAACAACAATACCTAGGAAGTAATTGACCCAAAAACCTTCACACCAAATTTTACAAAGATGAGTTACATACGTTTCTTTTAAAAGAGTGAAAACAGAAATGCAATTTAGAGTAGGCTCAAAGTAGCAAAGCAGCTATTACTCAGATAGCTACAAAGCTATCACAGCCAAAAGCTATCCTGGCCAATTTACTATTGACCCGATTATCCTTCATATAAATTTTTGAGAAGATAGAAAACATTGTTTCATTAAAATTAGGGCTGCGAACGAGTACTCGAGCCTCGGTGTACGAGTCGGTGTTGGCTTGTACTCGAGTCCATTTTAAAAACTCGGTTACTCGCGAGGTATTGTATTATCGCCCATGTAATCAAACACTTGTATAAAATATGCTACATTTCAGCATTTCCGTCACATAATATCAATTAAAGTTGTTATTTTCACTTGAAAACATACAATTTACTCCATATTCTATAATATATGGTCAAATAGAAGACGTTTTTCTTCAAAAGTTTCGTTTCCGGAACTGACTATTAGTTTACAGAAGACTTCTAATAGTAGATACTAAATCTCGCGGTTACTCGAATTTGGGCCGGTTGTCACAGGGCGAGTACTCGATGCCGTTTTTCAGCACCCGTCACAGCCCTAATTAAAATGTCCAGAAAAAAAGTCAACTAAAAATAGCACAGTAGCTATTACTCAGTTAGCTATAAAGGTATTATCACCAAAAGCAATCTCAAGCAAGCTACTGATCCAATAATCCTCCATCCCAAATTTTGTGAACATAGGTGAAATACTTTTCCTTCAAACTGCTTGAAATAAAAAAGCTACTCAAAGTAGCCAAGTAGCTATTACTCAGTCAGTTATATAGCTATTATCACTAAAAAGCAATCCCAAGCAAGGTATTGACCTAACTATTGCTGCTACCAAATTTGGTAAAGATATGTCAAATATTTTTCTTTAAAATGCCCGGAAACAAAAGAAGTACACAAAAGTAGCTAAGTAGCTATTAATCAGTTAGCGATAGAGCTATCTTCACCAAAAGCAATCCCATGCAAGTTATTAACCCAATACACACCCATACCAAATTTGGTAAAGATAGGATAAATATTTTCCCTTAAAATGACCGGAAACCAAGCGTGACGGATGGCAGATGCCGGAAACTGCAAAAATAATATGTCCACCCCCAGTGGGGTGCACATAATTAACATTCACTGATCACAAATTGTTTTAAGTGTATGGAAAAAGTGACTCACTGACAGAAGAACAAATTATTGCTTTGACTACAAACTAGTATTATCATAACACTACCTCTTTTGAAGCAACCCTCAGTAGATGGGTGGTTAGCAAGTTTCGTATTTACTCTTGGATCACACCTCTGTTGTTATGAGTTTGAATGCAGCTTGACTTCACAATATGTGGGATTTACTGGGGGCCTGTCCTGATATGACCATAGCTACTGAATGGGACATAAAACCTCAACTTTGACTATTATTTAATCGATATTCTGTTCAATAAATGATGTATACTAAATTTTATTAAAACTAGTGGGTATGTGTTGAAATTGCACTGTCAATGCTCGTACATAGGCCATCAGACAAATAAAATTAACATAAATTGGTTGATTGGTGGCCAATTGTTGCATGCATTAGAAATAACCAGTTAATAACTGTTTCCAATGTATAGAATCTTTGTGGAAATACCAAAAAAGTCATATGCACATACACCCTGGAGTATAAATATTGCAAACAATATGGTGGATCTGAAAGTGTTGGTAAAGTAGAAAATTGACACATATCCACATAAAAATCTTATTCTATATTTTTATGAGAATTTACACAAAAAGTGCTTCAAATGACTACTTTTGTACGTTAAAACTTCCAATATAAGGAATTCCAATGATCATCACAGTACGGTAAACAGTAAAATGGTAAACTATAAAAAACAATAACATAATACCCGATGTCTGTCCTCTTTAACACAGCAAAAGAAAAACTTGCATCTTCTGTCCCAGCTCTTCTCATACTTCCTCATGGCTTTCCTACAGAACATCAAGGTCAAATAATTAGGTCAACTGTATCCAGAACTTCCAATGTTAAATATTTAAACTGTTTTTTGTTTGTTTTTTTTAAGTTTTTTTTTCTGTTTTTGGATATTGATAGGACAACAGCATATTTTTAAGATCAGTAAGCTATCAATATAAAAAATTCCATTCTGGGATACTGAAAAGTTGTATTAAAAAGTATGATGCCAATTTAACAAGCCAGCCAATAGGATGTGGAGTTTTATGTAAACATAAACTTCTCATCTGGGACTCTGTGAAAGCTTAAAAAATCTGCAAAATCACAGAATAAAAGACTGTTCGAATTAACTGTCCATTTCTAACATTCACATTTCCCCAACATTGTCATGTGTTGATTATCGAGATACTAGACTAAGCTATAATGTTCTGTTATGGAATTTCAATAAAATAGTCTCCATACTTCATTGGACCTGTATTTCCACATCACTGATCAATTTTTGTTTTTCATGTGGTCAACTTCTATATTCCTTTTGGCCTATATGTTCACATGCCTGATAAATTTGTGTATTCATTTTTGCCATTACCATATTTATCCGTATAAATGCCCCCTCCCTATTAATCCCCCCTCCTCTGTAACTTTGCATATTTCATTTTATTTTCTGTAATAGTAGCCACCCTTTTAAAAAATGCATACGAATAAATACGGTATTTCTACATGACTGACAATTTCTATGTACTTCTTTTTTCCCTGTATTCTAGGGATGGGTCGGTAGGTCCAGTATCTCGGTATTGAGAGCATTTTACTGAAATACCGTGATGAGATTTTACAACCGCCACTTCGCTTGTCAGCACATATAATGGAAGGAAAGGTTAAAATATTAGAAACATACCCAAAATCTGAAGAAATTATAAGCTTTTCTCCCCAATTTTCATGCATTTGCAGACTTTATACAGTACTATCGATTATGTTGAGCAGAACTGCCATGTTTAGGTTACAACAATTTACAACCTCAATTTCGCTTGTCAGCTTATATAACTGAAGGAAAACTTAAAATATTGGGAACAAACAAGAAATCTGAATAAATTATAAGCTTTTATCTTGTATTTCGCGCATTTAATCACTTTTATTGTGATGTCGTGAAGAGGAAACGTCCACGTTTGTTTGGGGTGTACTAAAACGCGGAATCCCGGAATCGGTACGGTTTTGCATTGGCAACCTCTCGATGTACATATTTTTCATACCGACCCATCCCTACTATATTCCAAATGATTGGTCAATTGTTGTACTTTTGGTCTACATTTCCTTATCAGTGATTAATTTCTCTATGTCTTCTTGAAATATAATGACAAATATTTTATAAAATTATTTACATTAAATATTTTATACAATACTGTTTTTAGTGGTGGTGCCGTGTATACCCTTTCCATAATAATACTGTTTAATTAATTTCTAATACTTTGAGTGATCATGAATGAAAAAAACTGCTGTAGGTTTGAATCTCAATGAAAATGTTTCTACTAAATGTTTTACGAATTCCATACAACTGGGTATTTTAGAAATTCTATATACAACCGAGTATATTTTCAGTAAAGGACTAGATTTAGATATTTATTTCTGTATTTACTTACAAGAGTTCTACTTAATGGTGTTTCATTGTTTTTTTACGATGTTCCATCTTCAATATAGTACTTATCTTCAATGAAAACTCCCACTAACAATATAGAATTTTTTGTCAAAGTATGTATCAATACAATGTCTGAAGTTCATAATTCATAAGTTCAGCACATAACTAGACCTACGCATCGGAGACCGATGCAAATTTGTATCCACCGAAAAGACAACTCACCAAAGCCAGTGAACCACTGTTTGACCTTGAAGGAGGGGCCCAAGGTCAAATCTAACATCAGAAAATTCCTAGCCCAAGATTTCGTATGAGTTGGTTTCATACTGTTAACTTCTAGGATCAATAATAAGCGAGTTATAAGCACTTTTAACTTTGGCTATCCTCGTTTGACCTTGAAGAAGGGGCCCAAGGTCAAATCCGACCACGCCAGAAGATTCCCAGCCCATGATTTTCTATAGGTTGGTTTACCATCCCAAACCTCTAGGACCAATAATAAGCGAGTTATAAGCACTTTTAACTTTGGCTGTCCTCATTTGACCTTGAAGAAGGGGCCCAAGGTCAAATCCGACTACACCAGAAGATTCCCAGCCCATGATTTCCTATATGTTGGTTTACCATCCCAAACCTCTAGGATCAATAATAAGCGAGTTATAAGCACTTTTAACTTTGGCTATCCTTGTTTGACCTTGAAGAAGGGGCCCAAGGTCAATTCCGTCCACACCAGAAGATTCCCAGCCAATGATTTCCTATATGCTGGTTTACCATCCCAAACCTCTAGGACCAATAATAAGTGAGTTATAAGCACTTACAAGTTTGGCTATCCTTGTTTGACCTTGAACGAGGGGTCCAAGGTCAAATCCGACCACACCAAAAGATTCCCAGCCCATGATTTCCTATATGTTGGTTTACCATCCCAAACCTCTAGGAGCAATAATAAGCGAGTTATAAGCACTTTTAACTTTGGCTATCCTTGTTTGACCTTGAAGGAGGGGTCCAAGGTCAAATCAGACCACACCAGAAAATTCTCAGCCCATGATTTCCTATATGTTGGTTTACCATCCCACACCTCTAGGACCAATAATAAGCGAGTTATAAGCAGTTTTAACTTTGGCTATCCTCGTTTGACCTTGAAGGAGGGGCCCAAGGTCAAATCCGACCACACAGAAAGATTCCCAGCCCATGATTTCCTATATGTTGGTTTACCATCCCAAACCTCTAGGATCAATAATAAGCGAGTTATAAGCACTTTTAAGTTTGGCTATCCTCGTTTGACCTTGAAGGAGGGGTCCAAGGTCAATTCTGACAACATCAGAAGATTCGCAGCACATGATTTCCTGTAGGTTGGTTTCACATTGCAAACCTCTAGGACCAATAATAAGGGAGATATAGGCACTTTTAAAGTCCGCTATGTGGGTTACTTCGGCACTCCGTGGATAACCTTGAATTAAGAGGTTGGTTGGTTTCACATTGCAAACCTCTAGGACCAATAATAAGGGAGATATAGGCACTTTTAAAGTCCGCTATGTGGGTTACTTCGGCACTCCGTGGATAACCTTGAATTAAGAGCTTCAAGGTCAAATGTGTGCAAGGTTGTAGAGGATATGTATATCTGTTATACATATCACCTATGAAGAGATTCAACCGTCTACCTATGAGAAACAGCCAGTAGAAAAATGTCGATTATTTTCACAGAAATGCCCGTGGCGGCCATCTTGTTTTTTCAGAATGAGGCTATTTTCCTTCCCAGAGAAGCTTACCCCCCAATGAAGATATCCTGCAAATTTGGTGAACCTAGCTGCTGTCGTGTTCCTCTTAGAGCGTTAACGCCGAAAATCTCTCTACGCGCGGCGGCGGTGGCGGCAGCGTAGCGAAAGCTAAGCCAAAGTATCCACCGGATGCTTCCGGTGGATACAATTAGCCTCACCATAAAGACTGACTGGGCAATATATACAAAATGTACACAACATAAGAGTCTTCGGTTATTACCTCAAACAAAAAAGCTGTGATTGTATTAATAACTGACTAAGTCCATACCATTCCACAAATTAATGTGCAAATAAGTAGTTGTCACTTTCACTCTATCATCAATTAAAATAGGTGATTAAATATGGTGATACTTATACAAGACAATACAATAATCTATTGAAAAAAAATCACGCCTCGCTAAGACATTAATATTTTGGCCCAGAAACTGCTAATTTTCATACACCTGGATATCATTAGCACTTATCTCAGAGTCAGGTGTCTCTCTGAAAATATATAATGCTAAATACTGAAATCAAGGTGTGATCTGCAACAAAAGGTGCTAATTGCAATCTGGAAATTTATGTTATTTATCCGATCATAGAATATGTAGCTGTTGTAATTACCCGAAATAGAAAATTCTGAAACAAAGAGGGGAACTCATTCCAACAAAATGTGGTAAAATTGATAAGCTTAAGATATCACATAAATTCGTATTATTAGTTATTATTATGAGTCCATTACCAGTATGTTACTAAACACTTTATAATGTTGGTTAAAAACAACAGAATTGAACCTGACTGATGATGAGCCACTTTAAATGAGAATGGCCTGAACTACTGAACAACTAATCTCACCTCTGGCATCACCAAATCAAGTAATTATATTTTTATAAATATTTTGCTCTCACTTCAAACTTTTAACTTTAGATCTCCTCTTATTTAAAAGTCCTTGTATGTTGTTACTACCTAATCTGGTGCAAAAAGACAAAAGTTAATATCATATATATAATCATAATATTGGGCTAAAAGAGGCTATTTGTTTCAGGCCATATCTCGGAAACAGTCATTCATCTGTCAAATATCACAAACATGTGTCATGAGTAAAATAAATTATATAAAAAAAGTTGAGCTGAAAAGTGTGGATAGAGTTTAAAAAGCATTTCACCATCACACAGACAGACATACCATACTTTAATTGGCAGTACAGGGGCTAATGAGTTTTTTAGATAAAGCCCATGGAATTAGATCAAAATATTTGGAGTGCATGGACCTTCAGACCAGGTCTTTGACCACGATGCCATTGAACCAAACATGGGCTGCCATGGATTTATGACCCTGGACATCCATGGTCATTCATGAACATCCATGGATGAAGACATATTTCATTTGCTCACATTGTTAGTCTTTGACACTGTGTAGTGAAAAGTAGAATACACAAAGAGTATATTTACAAACTAAACACAAATCATGACAAATTACTTTCTAGACATTGCTGAATTCCTAGAGTATATAAAACTACAAGGTTTTAAGTACTAAAAACTATGACTGTTAAAAGAGACTAATTTGAAAAAAACCTATTGTATACATTTCAACTATGACAAGTAGAACCATCAAGTATATATGAACTTAAACATGACACTGGGAACATTTGAGTGTGACATTAAAAAAGAATATTAAATAGGTAAACATAGGGTAGTATTTCAAGAGAAGACTTGCAGCAAAGGTGCTACCTTTTCATGTGTCTTGAAAAAGAACAAGATGAAATATTTGAAATATTTTTAAAAGAAGTGATCCTATTCATAAATATACAATTGGCACTCAGACTAGAATGATTTACAGATTAAAGTGTCTTTGCAAATTATACTTAAGCAATTTAAATTGCAGAAAATACTGAGAAATCACAAACTACATCATCAAAATACTATTTGTGAACTCAATTAGCCATATTATGCTAAAAGACTTCCCAAAATATGTGTAATGTATTGCCATATGGTCATACCCATAACACTTGAGCATCCTGTAAGTTGCATCATGTAAATAGACATGCAAATAAATGATTGTGCTATTTTCAAAAATGATTTGTGCTTTAATAGAACATGCTTTAATTACAATGACAAACTAATCCATACCACAGAATTTACTTTCCAGTAAGAGCCATATCTGACCTGAAGAGTGAGACATACACACTCAGGGATATGCTTTTTTCATATTAACTGACACCACTTACTTTGGAATATTAGCATTACAAGTTTGTCAACAGAGGTTAATTTTTTTAAAATAAATATTTCATGAATCACAGAAGCTACAAATGTGTTGAAGAGATCACCAGAAAATATTTTACAGAGTTTTTACTATTTTTGTTGCATTAAAATCTATGCAGTAAGAAATCATATGTTCAAAATTGAAACGTTTATATTCACTGGTGCTTTAAGTATAGATACATTATAGAGCTAATTCTTGCGTTGTTTTTTTTTGGAAAATATGAACTTTACACTTACTGAGGCAAAATTGTGGATAATAAATTAAAGTAAAACACTCAGTCTCCACATAAGATATATTTAAAAACTTATCCTTCATGAAAATGAAAAATATAATACTCATGCAACACACTGCCATAATATTGGGGATATTCGTTTGCGCTCACTTCGCTCCCTTCAATCATGATGTAAGTGATCCGTCTTCCTTGTAGGATAACTTGTTATAATGATTTTAGTTACACAAAAAGGCCACAATCGAACAGAAGAGATCACTTCAGATCACTTAAATCACTTGAATCAGTTGCAATCAAATACGCATATTGCCATCTTCAGTTGTTATATGTTTTTATCAATATATAAGTATAAGTCTAGCAAGGCTCACATTTCTAGAGATCACTATTTTTATTCGTTTTTTTTTCTGTCTGTCACCATACCTCCATAAATTGTGGCTTAGCATGGAGGATAGCCCTCTCATCCCTGAAGTTAAGCAGCAATAAGGCTACTTTTAGTACTTGGATGGGTCAGACCATCTGAGATATAGGCCCAGCGTGGAAAGTTTCTGACTTGGAATTAGTTTTCGTTGCCAGACTTTCATAACTCTTGTGTACTTCTTGGGTCTCCGATGGCTTTGCGGTTTGTGCATGTGCACCAAAACACTCTTCGGCCTTGTTTTACTTGTGTATTCATTCGCAAACTTTTAGTGTCCTATATCACTAAGAGGTTCTACACTTTCTATATTAAAAATACAGACTCTATTTTGTTAAGTGTACAGTAGATTATGTCCATGTAGAACCAGATTGAGCACAAATCTAATTATTAAAGTTGAATCAATGTTAACTTTGTAACATTACTGAAAGCTGCTAATTACAGTTATTTTGCTGGAAAAAGTGGAAGTTGGCCATAACTCATAAGAACCAAATACTTTTGGCAGTGGAGGGCACTACCTTTATCAATGTCTACACTAAAATTTAACAGGTTTTCTAAAGAGTTGCTTGCAGGGTGATAATATTTTGCTATTAACCTGATGATGAAATCTAACAAAGTATTGATCATACACATTGCAAAATATTAGCATCCATACATATCACACATATTGTGCTTGCTCAGCGCCGGATTTCTTTTTTTTTTTTCACTGGACACGTCTATTTGCCAGATACGAAATTTCTCATTTTTGGACAGCCTTTGAAATGTACCATAGATTTGGCTTATCAAAAGCAATGCATATCAAACAATGGAGCTATACTGCTATATATAAATAATGGAGGGCTCAATGTGCTTTTAGGTTAATATGAGACATGACTAGCTTATAAAATCTGTTTTATCTTGTATTTATAGAGCTAGAAAGCATGCTATGTGAAAACATATGATATTTTATCATATTACAGTGAAACAGAAATGTTAATGAAGTTTGTAGTAAGATTAAGCACAGCAATACATTCAATAAGGCTGGCTTGGACTCAAGTTTCATATCACCCCTCATTTAGATTAATCTGCTCTGGCAGTTTCTCCACATATTGAGACAACAGGTTGCGAGGTGTTACAAATGAGCAAAAGCAGATCCCCTGCCCCAAAAAGTTAGCAGAAAACCTGGCTTGAACACTGACTAATTTATGAATCCCTCCACAATGGGCCTCAATATTTGGCAAATTTAAACATCACAAGATTCTCTATAGCCTGGGCATATTGACATATTTTGTACATATTATGCATTCTTTCTTGATAGCTTTTAAATTACCAGAATATCAAGATCCATAGCTCAATCATTTGACAAAAAATCTTCAAATACAATTCACATTTATTATATGTTTAAAATAATATTTTTTTCGAGAAGACAAAACAAAACTAGAGGAATGCTAACAAAAGCGAAGCATCCCTGAAAGTTTAAAATGCTTTGTGGTTTTAATAAGCATGTTGTAAAGCTAAGAATGCACAAAGCTGCGCTGTATGCTTTCCCAATACCTCTTAATACATTCTGAAGCTATAAAAGCAACGATATAAGGCAAAACTCCAAAGCAACTATTTTATGACCCCAGTTTGACCCATAAGGGGGGTTCGGGTGATAAAACTGACTGGCTATTTAGATTCTCCACATATGCTTTCCTAATACCTCTTAATATATTCTGAAGCTATAAAAGTAACGATAAAGGAGATATAAGGCAAAAACTCCAAAGCAGCTATTTATGACCCCAGTTTGGCCCATAAGGGGGGTCGGGGGGTAAAACTGACCGGCTAGTTAGACTCTCCACATATGCTTTCCCAATACGTCTTAATACATTCTGAAGGTATAAAAACAACAATAAAGGAGATATAAGGCAAAAACTCAAAATCAGCTATTTTATGACCCCAATTTGACTCATAACGGGGGGCCAGGGTGAAACTGACCGGCTATTTAGACTCTCCACATATGCTTTCCCAATACCTCTTAATACATTCTGAAGGTATAAAAGTAACAATAAAGGAGATATAAGGCAAAACTCCAAAGCAACTATTTTATGACCCCAGTTTGACCCATAAGGGGGATCGGGGGATAAAACTGACCGGCTATTTAGATTCTCCACATATGTTTTCCCAATACCTCTTAATACATTCTGAAGCTATAAAAGCAACGATAAAGGAGATATAAGGCAAAAACTCCAAAGCAGCTATTTATGACCCCAGTTTGGCCCATAAGGGGGGGGTCGGGGGTAAAACTGACCAGCTATTTAGACTCTCCACATATGCCTTCCCAATACCTCTTAATACATTCTGAAGCTATAAAAGCAACAATAAAGGAGATATAAGGCAAAAACTCAAAATCAGCTATTTTATGACCCCAGTTTGACCCATAAGGGGGGGCCGTGGGGTAAAACTGACCGGCTATTTAGACTCTCCACATATGGTTTCCTATTACCTCCCAGTACATTTTATGGCTCTAAATGCAATACTTAAGAAGATAATAGGGGGGTTGACCTAAATTTAAGGCTTTCACATGGGAAGGTGTCAGAAAATCACTCATAAATGAGACATTTTTCAACGGATTGCTCCCAAAATCTAATCAGCTCGGATTTTCGATAGTATGAACAGGTGTGTCAAATTATAAGGCTGTGTAGCAAATAGTTTTTCCTGAACTGCGATGACGGGGGGGGTGTACTTCAAAAAAATTGTTGTTGATCATGTGACCTTCATAAAGGTCAAAGGTCAAATTTAAGCATGCAGAAAAATTTTCCCACGCCTAAGGTATATAACTGCCAAATATGGTTTGAAACCTTCTAATAATACGGGAGATATTCAAGGGAGACCATAATGCGGCGGCGGCGAGGAAACTGAGGCGAAAACAATAAGCGCCCTTTCAGGGACGCTTAATTATTTAATCTTTATACACTGATGGTTTATGATGTAAAAATAATGGAACTGAATTAAAACTAGAGGATCACTCGCAAAAAAAAAAGATAATGTTTTTGCATAGCAAAAACAAAGCGTCCCGAAAAGGATATAAAGGTGAGTGCTAAAGTATTAAGAAATGCTTCGTTTCTAGCCTTATACTGTTGTGGCAACCAAAGTCAGCGCAGTCTGCTCTATCTAGCACGGTTTTCAATATATAAGCATTTTTGTGTTTTGCAAAAAATAAAAAAATTAAAAATGTCCGCTATATTTGGCGAGACAAAAATATTTTGAAAATTGGCATGGCTACTCTGCAGAGATACCCAGCAGGTCTAAAATTTTGGTGAGTTCGCTCCATATAGCACGGTTCTCGAGATATAAACATTTTTGTGTTTTGCAAAACTTTGAAAATTCAAAATGGCCACCATTTTTGGGGAGACAAAATTTTTTGTCAAAACCACTGCCGCGGTGTGTATCTCCCGCCGAGCATTAAAGCAAAAGAAATAGCTTTTCCGAGATATTCACAATTTTTCATTTTCGTGTGTGAAAGCTCTGCCAAAAGTAGGTGAATGAGTTATTTGAGAAAAATTGGCTATCTGCAATACTATTAAGAGATAATTCACATTTACTCATTTTGAGTAGGTGAATAATTAGCTATGGGTCTGAAACTTCACCAAGTGAAAGCTCTCCCAAAAGTAGGTGAATGAGTTATTTGAGAAAAATTGGCTATCTGCAATACTTTTAGAGATAATTCGCATTTACTCATTTTGAGTAGGTGAGTAATTAGCTATGGGTCTGAAACTTCACCATGTGAAAGCTCTCCCACAAGTAGATGAATGAGTATTTGATAAAAATTGGGTATTCGCAATACTTTTACAGATAATTAGCATTTACTCATTTTGAGTAGGTGAATAAATAGCTATGGGTCTGAAACTTCACAGAGTGAAAGCTCTCCCAAAAGTAGGTGAATGAGTTATTTGAGAAAAAGTGGCTATCTGCAATACTTTTAGAGATAATTCACATTTACTCATTTTGAGTAGGTGTATAATTAGCTATGGGTCTGAAACTTCACCAAGTGAAAGCTCTGCCAAAAGTAGGTGAATGAGTTATTTGACAAAAATTGGCGATCTGCAATACTTTTAGAGATAATTCGCATTTACTCATTTTGAGTAGGTGAGTAATTAGCTATGGGTCTGAAACTTCACCAAGTGAAAGCTCTCCCAAAAGTAGGTGAATGAGTTATTTGAGAAAAATTGGCTATCTGCAATACTTTTAGAGATAATTCGCATTTACTCATTTTGAGTAGGTGAGTAATTAGCTATGGGTCTGAAACTTCACCAAGTGAAAGCTCTCCCAAAAGTAGGTGAATGATTAATTTGAGAAAAATTGGCTATCTACAATACTTTTAGAGATAATTCGCATTTACTCGTTTTGAGTAGGTGAGTAATTAGCTATGGGTCTGAAACTTCACCAAGTGAAAGCTCTCACAAAAGTAGGTGAATGAGTTATTTGAGAAAAATTGGCTATCTGCAATACTTTTAGAGATAATTCGCATTTACTCATTTTGAGTAGGTGAGTAATTAGCTATGGGTCTGAAACTTCACCAAGTGAAAGCTCTCCCAAAAGTAGGTGAATGATTAATTTGAGAAAAATTGGCTATCTGCAATACTTTTAGAGATAATTCGCATTTACTCATTTTGAGTAGGTGAGTAATTAGCTATGGGTCTGAAACTTCACAGAGTGAAAGCTCTCCCAAAAGTAGGTGAATGAGTTATTTGAGAAAAATTGGCTATCTGCAATACTTTTAGAGATAATTCGCATTTACTCATTTTGAGTAGGTGAGTAATTAGCTATGGGTCTGAAACTTCACCAAGTGAAAGCTCTCCCAAAAGTAGGTGAATGATTTATTTGAGAAAAATTGGCTATCTGCAATACTTTTAGAGATAATTCACATTTACTCATTTTGAGTAGGTGAGTAATTAGCTATGGGTCTGAAACTTCACCAAGTGAAAGCTCTGCCAAAAGTAGGTGAATGAGTTATTTGAGAAAAATTGGGTATCCGCAATACTTTTAGAGATAATTCGCATTTACTCATTTTGAGTAGGTGAGTAATTAGCTATGGGTCTGAAACTTCACAGAGTGAAAGCTCTCCCAAAAGTAGGTGAATGAGTTATTTGAGAAAAATTGGCTATCTGCAATACTTTTAGAGATAATTCGCATTTACTCATTTTGAGTAGGTGAGTAATTAGCTATGGGTCTGAAACTTCACCAAGTGAAAGCTCTCCCAAAAGTAGGTGAATGATTAATTTGACAAAAATTGGCTATCTGCAATACTTTTAGAGATAATTCGCATTTACTCATTTTGAGTAGGTGAGTAATTAGCTATGGGTCTGAAACTTCACCAAGTGAAAGCTCTCCCAAAAGTAGGTGAATGAGTTATTTGAGAAAAATTGGCTATCTGCAATACTTTTAGAGATAATTCGCATTTACTCATTTTGAGTAGGTGAGTAATTAGCTATGGGTCTGAAACTTCACCAAGTGAAAGCTCTCCCAAAAGTAGGTGAATGATTTATTTGAGAAAAATTGGCTATCTGCAATACTTTTAGAGATAATACGCATTTACTCATTTTGAGTAGGTGAGTAATTAGCTATGGGTCTGAAACTTCACCATGTGAAAGCTCTCCCACAAGTAGATGAATGAGTTATTTGATAAAAATTGGGTATCCGCAATACTTTTACAGATAATTCGCATTTACTCATTTTGAGTAGGTGAGTAATTAGCTATGGGTCTGAAACTTCACCAAGTGAAAGCTCTTCCAAAAGTAGGTGAATGAGTTATTTGAGAAAAATTGGCCATCTGCAATACTTTTAGAGGTAATTCGCATTTACTCATTTTGAGTAGGTGAGCAATTAGCTATGGGTCTGAAACTTCACCAAGTGAAAGCTCTTTGGGATAGCTGCTCTGCAGAGATACCCTGAAGATAAAAAATTTCGTGGAAATCGCTCTATGTAGCATGGTTTTCGAAATATTAGCATTTTTGTGTTTTGCAATTTTTGTGCAAAAATTCGAAAATTCAAAATGGCCGCCATTTTTGGCAAGACAAAATTTTTTTGAAAATTGGCATGGCTACTCTGCAGAGATACCCTGTGGGTCAAAAATTTCGTCGAAATCGCTCTATCTAGCACGGTTTTCGAGATATAAGCATTTTTGTGTTTTGCAATTTTGCGAAAAATTCAAAAATTCAAAATGGCTGCCATTTTTGGCGAGACAAAATTTTTTTGAAAATTGGCATGGCTACTCTGCAGAGATACCCTGTGGGTCAAAAATTTCGTCGAAATCGCTCTATCTAGCACGGTTTTCGAGATATAGGCATTTTTATGTTTTGCAATTTTTGCGAAAAATTCGAAAATTCAAAATGGCCGCCATTTTTGGAGAGACAAAATTTTTTTCAAAATTGGGATAACTACTCTGCAGAGATACCCTTCGGGTCAAAAATTTCGTCGAAATCGCTCTATCTAACACGGTTTTCGAGATATAAGCATTTTTGTGTTTTGCAATTTTTGCGAAAATTTCGAAAATTCAAAATGGCCGCCATTTTTGGAGAGACAAAATTTTTTTGAAAATTGGGAAAAGTACTCTGCAGAGATATCCTGCGGGTCAAAAATTTTGTTGAAATTGCTCTATCTAGCACATTTTTTGAGATATAAGCATTTTTGTGTTTTGCAATTTTTGCGAAAATTTCGAAAATTCAAAATGGCCGCCATTTTGGGCGAAACAAAAATTTTTTGAAAATTGGGAAAACTACTCCGCACAGGTACCCTGCAGGTCAAAAATTTCGCCGAAATCGCTCTATCTAGCACGGTTTTCGAGATATAAGCATTTTTGTGTTTTCCTTATTTGGAAAATTCGTAATGATTAATTAATCATTAATTACTCGGCCATTTCTTGACCAATCAATGCCAAAATCTAATGATTTCCAGATTTTAATAGAATGAATGTATTTGCCAAGTTTCAGGTGAATTGATAAAATTCCTTTCAAGTTATCATCCGGACAAGCTTCCCCACCGAAAAAAGACATTTTTGGTCATGTGACCTCTCTGATTGGTTGAAATGTCACTGCAGCATATTCAAAAAAATTCCCCAAGGCTACTGCCTAAACCTGCCAAATTTGAAAAGAATCCGCCTAACGGTTACCGAGTTATAAGGAAAACAAAATGCGGAGCCGGCGGAGCCGCCGGAGCCGGCGGAGCCGCCGGAGCCTGAAGCTCTCCCATACACAAACAAGCGTCCCTTGCGGGACGCTTAATTATTAAATAGCATATGATACTAAAAATAGATAAAATATTTTCTCACAAATTCTGTAACTGGTTTTAAATATCTTTATAAATACAGTTTGCATTTTAATCTTTTTCTTTTGGCTATGATCAAATTATTTGCAAAGTAATTGAATATTTCACAATGTTCAAAAGTTTAAGTTTCATAATGACTGCATTTACTAAATTTACTTGTGGACAAAAATGGTGTCACTGAACAGCAAAATAACACTGCAGCCACAAAATCTAAATCATAACTTACGTTTAAAAAATGATTTATTTTTTCTGTTTGAATCTCTTATGTTTCAAGGATTAATACTGCAAGTAATGGTCTGATTATTCGTGAGTTTAAAGTTAGAAGACATCCAAAGAATAGACATCTGAGCACTGTGAGTATCTGCTGATATTTCCAGTAATCTGCTTGAACAATTTGCCTTCTTAAAGAGCATCTCAAGGATATAGTCAATGTTAAACAGTCATAATCTCAAAGGAGGTCTCATAAAATGCTCATCAAAAATTTGTATTTTGAGTGACATTTATGAGATACTGGAAGGATATTTGAAATAGTGTACATACATCAAGCAACAAAAACATGACAATATTATTAAAACAGTGTATAAATCTCCCATGAATTTCAGATTTCAGCCAAACACATCCATACTATTAGGCTGACTCACACACTCAGTTTGAATAATCTGTACTAAACAATAGATCCAGGTTAAAAGAACCCTTGATGCCATGATTTTTGTGACTTCACTCACTGTGGAATTACATTAAGTATTATAGTGCCACACACAATGGATTGGAGAGTATTACATGATTTCACCAGACAGGCTCATCAGACCATGACAAGAATTTGACAATATGTCAGTCACTTCATCAGTTACAAGAACAATGTGATACTATGCATAAATTGCTGCATGCAGATATTAGTGTAAGATTTAAAAAAAAGAAACATGGCAAGAGACACTAAAAGTGAATAAATATACATTTACTTCATATATATATGCATACAAAATATATATACAGGTATATATATATATAAACATATGAAAAGACAAGAAAATGTGACAAAATGTCAATTATCAAAATGCACAAGGTTGATTACCTTCTAATACGTTCAACAGAAAATTGGGTATGATACCTGTCAAAGCAAAAACATGCACGAGCAAGTAATGATTAGCAGCTCTCTCAGATATGTATCCAGTCTTCAGTTAAAAGTTAGTAAAAAAGCTAGAGCTGTCATGGATTTCATAATTCTCCAATCATTGCTCATACTTGAAGTAATAATAATACAAACAATTTGAGTTGTTATATTTAAGTTACTAAGGCAATAATAAAGCAACAGACAGTTGAACTTCAATTAAAGTTAGTAAGTAATTTTAATTTTAAATTAATACAATTTGTGCCCAGGGCATATATTTGCATGACAAATGAACATCATGGCCTTGTTTTCATTGCTGATGAAAGTGGACGATTTAATAGGGAGGAAGTAATAATTATTGTATTTTCAAAATAGAGGTAAAAAGTGGCTGATCCTATGGTAAAACAATAACAGTTACTCAGGTCTGCCAAACATTTTTTTGGTAAAATGTAAACCAAGATAACTTATTATAAATCATAAAGAAGAGGAGCATGTGAGATGGAAATAAAGGCTGAATTGTTTGTCACTTGTAGGAACATTTATCTTTTTTTTGCGTCTCTTTGATGATGAAATTAATGTTACATTCTTCACAAAAAAAAATTTTTTTTCTCAATTTCTGGGTGTAAAGTTTTATGTAAGTCGTGGTATTTTGATACAGGGAGCTTATATTCACCAAAGAGGCCATAAGATTGAAAACTAAAATTTAAAGCTTTCAGTCCTAAGTTTAGAATCTCTAAAGCTAGCATGATTAGCTAAGGCCAAACTAAAACAATTACCACCAAATTGTGAAGAGTAATGGTTAATATAAATGACAAAGAACATATATTAACATGTTAGCATATTATTTTTAAATTCTTGGAAAAAGGTTTTTGATGTATCCGATGTTTCACTCAGTAGTCAGAAAGCATTGCTACAAAAGCAGTCCAAATTTATGAACCATGATAGGCCTGGAACTCAAACATGAATTGCTGGTGGGAGGGTTTAACTAGTAGAATGGTTAAAAATAACACAAATATAAAGACAATGCAAAACATTATGTACAGCATCACCTGATAGAAATGCAAGATACCGCTACAAAGCCTTGTAATATACATTTAAATCCACAGTCTTCAGGGAAAGGCAATCAGGGGTGATCTTAAATTATAACTAGATTGGGCCAACTCGGCGCCAACATATCCCCAGACAGGTCATCACTCACGCCACAGGTTTTGATTGGGAATTTTTTAAAGCATAATTACCCATTATTATATGAACTTCAGCACATCAATCTACTCTGTTTGTATCTTCCCAAGAAGATGGTGTATCCCCAGACGCCGAATACATAACTCAAATTATATTTTCAATCTTCCTGCAATGATAACTCTAAACCTATTTTCAAAGTATTTATTAATAAATGATTGATGATTGAATGTCCATTCTAAAATAATAATCCCAAAAGAGCATATCTCTTTCTATATTTGTTGACAAATAAAATATTATTTTTAACTCAACATCATACTTTTCAATCTTCCTGCAATGATAACTCTTAACCTAATTTCAAAGTATTTAAATGATTGATGATTGAATGTCCATTCTAAAATTCATAATCCCAAAAGCGCATATCTGTTTCTATATTTGTTCACAAATAAAATATTATTTAAAAAAAAATTATTTATATTATTATTTTATTATATTATTTATAGAATTTGTAAATTGTTTTCAGTTATTCATTTCCTCTATTCCTATATATGTGGTCCATATATATGCAACCTAAATATGTGACACAATCTCAGTTCTGACTCCCCTTTGTGTTATATGATGAAGCCCACCACCTCCTACCCCACCCCTCTCCCCTTCTCCACACCTCTCTCACTATTACACAAGATCTGCAACCCCATTGAGTTCTTTGTTTCTCATTTGATATCACTAAATACCTTTGTTTATTTAGTGTCACTCAATATAGCTGGAGGTCCCAGAGGTGGGTGGGGGATGTGGGTTGGGACTACAGCATAAATGGTAAACAAACAATCTGATATATATCAAAGGGGTAATCAAATACAAAAAGAATTGAGAATTTTAAGTATGTGATTATCAACTGAAATGAGTTCATAACTGTAGGAGCTGTGTCAAAATTAACTGAGGCAAGTTGAATAAAACTGGGCTAGTTGAGGGTTAAAAATCCCCTAGTTTTACTACATAAGGATATACTTTTATTAATATTGGGACTTAAAGCTCACCAGAAAATAACAGTGTCCATTTTGCCTACTTGAATATGTTTAACCAGTTTCATTTTAAAGAGTTAAAAACTCAGCAAGCAGAGGTACAACACACAAAAATAAGTTCTTAAAAGACTAAGATAGCCATAACATCATTAATATTCAAAATTTAAAGAGACAGGCACTTCCTTTTAAAAATTCAAAGATTTCAGCTCTATGACCCACATAGTTTGACAGTTACAGGGCTTTAAAGTGGCATAATGTCCATAAATTGGGTTTCTGTGGGCATTTTACAATTGTTAAAGAGACCTTAGCAATTAAACTACAGATCTGAAACTTTTTGGGGGACATACATAACAAACAAAAATTAGATATAATACAGTTTAAGACTTGTCACACTAAGCATTTCCAAATTACAGGGCAAAATACAGTAGAAAATGTCAAAAAAGGTCACTTGGATGAGTGTCTATGGTCGTCATACACAGGTTCAATGTCTACTACAGGCCTTGATGTTCGGTACATGGAAAAAGAAGACGCTTAATAATGTATTCCTAGTTGAGATTTCAGCCCTGTCAGTCACATAGTTTAACAGTCACAGGGCTGAAAAGTGGCAAAAAGTCCAAATATTGGGTCTCTGTGGGCCTTTTAGAGACCTCAATGTGACCTTCAAATTGAAGCTTCAGACTTAAAATCTTTCACAATCAGAGATTATTCATAGAATGTATATCTAATATAGTTTGAAACTTCTCAGACTTACCATTCCAAGTTACAAGGCAAAATATGTAAAAAATGTCTAAAAAGGGTCACTCGGGTGAGTATCTATGGTCGTCATACACAGGTTAAATATCTACTAAAGGCCTTGATGTTCAGCACATGTAAAAAGAACATAATAATATATTCCCAGATGAGATTTCAGCTCTATCAGTCACATAGTTTAACAGTCACAGGGCTTAAAAGTGGCAAAAAGTCCAAATATTGGGTCTCTGTGGGCCTTTTAGAGACCTCAATGTGAACTTTAAATCAAAGCTTCAGATTTAAAATCTTTCACAATCAAAGGTTACACATAGAATGTATATCTAATACAGTTTGAAACTTCTCAAGACTTACCATTTCCAAGTTACAGGGAAAAATATGTGAAAAATGTCTAAAAAGGGTCACTCGGGTGGGTGTTATGGTCCTCACACACAGGTTAAATGTCTACTTAAAGCCTTTATTTCTGGCACATGTAAAAATGACATAATGATATATTCCCAGGTGAGATTTCAGCTCTATCAGTAACATAGTTTAACAGTCACAGGGCTTAAAAGTGGCAAAAAGGCAAAATATCGGGTCTCTGTGGGCCTTTTAGAGACCTCAATGTGACCTTCAAATCAAAGCTTCAGACTAAAAATCTTTCACATTCAAAGGTTACACATAGAATGTATATCTAATACAGTTTGAAACTTCTCAGACTTACCATTTCCAAGTTACAGGGAAAAATATGTGAAAAATGTCTTATAAGGGTCACTCGGGTGGGTGTTTATGGTCCTCACACACAGGTTAAATGTCTATTAAAGGCCTAAATTTTGGGGCAGATATAAGAAAACACATAGATATATTCTCAGATGATATTTAACTTAGATGAGAGACATAGTTTGAAAGCTACAGTGCTCGAAAGTGGCAAAAAGTGCATAAATTGGGTCTCTGTGGGCACTTTTGAGACCTTAAGTCGACCCCTTTGGGTAAACCTACAGCCCTAAAATTTTCTACAGACAAGGATTACATATCAAAGTTATACCTAGTGCAGTTTGAGACTCATCAGAGTTACCACTTCCAAATTATAGGGCAAAATATGTGAAAAATATAGCAAAAAATCCCTAAGTGGGGGTCTTTATGGGCCTCAAACACAATTTTCTCCTCAACTTAAAGTCGTGATTTTCGGCACATGTACTAAGAACATATTAATGTGTTCTCAGGTGAAATTTCAGCCAGCTGAGCATCATAGTTTGTGACCTAGAGGGCTCTTAGTGGCCAAAAGTGCAATTTCTGACCTTAAGGTGGCCATAAGTTCTCTTTTATTGGGAGTTTAAGGTCACCTTAAAATAGGGATCTTCCTTTGGACACCCTTAACATGTGTACCAAGTTTGAAAAAAAAATATTAATTTGTTTTTGAGTTATCGCGTCCACAAGGAAATTTCTACGGCGGCGGCGGCGGCGGCGGCGGCGGCGGCGGCGGCGGCGGCGCGACGGACCTGAATCCAATATATCCCCGACTTTCGTCTGGGGATATAATAACATTGGTAATCTATTTTAATTTAAATACAAACTGTTCTCTGCATGGCATCAATCAGAATTTAGTGTTGGGACTTGTCTATTAAATGAAGTGTAATTTCAATATTGATTTACATTGGAATATCATGCATCAATTCACCGTCACTGGTGTCCAATCACCAAAAACACAATGTCACACAGATATATATAGTAAGATCATAAGTTTAAGACAAAACATTGTACAAGATCATACAATATGCCTTCCAACATATTAATATTTATGATCAAATATAAAGGAGTTAGAAATTCAAAAATATTTGTAAGATAATCATCTGCATTATGAACTATTAAAAAGATACTGAAATTTAAAACTTTTGATGTCAATAGTCAACACTGAAATTTATGAATCTGGATTGATCAATATTTAAATATCGATATTGACATGAACACTTCCCAAATTAAGATATACATGGCAACTAACACCATGCAGAAAAAAAATACATATCTTGAAAAGGTTGCTAAATGTGCAGTAGATATTTTATTAATTAGTGATCATGCTTGATAATTGTGTTCAAACAACTGTAGCTAAATCAGATAAAAAGTACTAGGTCATATAACTATGTTATTTAAGTTAGACATCAATAAGTAAAGTAGACTAGTATATCTCTACCAAATATCGACTTACAGATTACAGAAAGAATTTAAGTTGGTTAGTACTCTTAATTGCCAATTACGAAAACAATTTTTAAATTTTGTATAATTTAGACCCATACCAATGAAAACAATAGAAAGTGAAGAGCAGAATTTAGTGACCACAAAAAAGATAATTTCAATATTATTTACCTAAATACAATTAAAAAGGGAAACAGGATTAAACAAATGAATATACAAAGGTTATTCAGGCTTCATGTCAGCAACTATATGTTCATTGTTACCATGACTGAGGGGTGTTAAGCAAATAGCTCCATTTTCCAAATGTAAGATCAATGATTATTAAGTCATGCCATGGTATATATTTTACGTTAATTGAGGGAAAAAATCTAACTATTAAAACAATTATTATACCTGTATGGAGCTGTTGTCACAAAGAAGCTGAAAATTATATAAGGAATGATACTACAGTTAAATCATCCAAATAACTGCAACAAATACAAGTCTACAACCTCAATCATAGTTTAAATCCCAAGAAGGAAACCACTTTCAGATTGGAAATCTTCATTTTTTTTAAATTGCTTTCACTGTTACAGTCATGAAAGGAGGCAAAAACTTAAAATCAACCCAAACTCTGTCAATGCAGGTGGTGTGACCATTTAAGGACATCAAGATTATCTTAAACAGATAAGTTTATAAGTGAGTTTTAACATGAATTTAAGTTTAGGAATCCTTGTAAATACAGGTCCAGGTCATAAATGCTGTAAACATTTAAAGAGGAAAACCATAACAAAATAGCCTCAGAGACGCCTGAATCCCACAGCACAGGGAAATAGTTTTTAATACCTTGGGATATAGAACAAGTGACAGTGTCAGTACAAAGATCAGGAGACTTTCAGAGAAAAGAGTGTGACATGACGTTGCACATGTGCAGCCTCCAAACCAACGTCCCTACCAAGTATCAACTTCCTACACCTTATAGTTTTCCAGATATAGCCTGGAAAAAATTGTTAAAGGTCAGTTCCCCAACCAATTCCATACCTAGTTATTATATAATATCAACATCCTACATCTCATGGTTTCTGAAACACAGCCCAGACAGCTTCTTCGCGCCACCCACCCCACCCCATCTGGAAGCTATCGATGAAAACAATACCCACACAGCCCTTAAAGGCTGGCAGGTAAAGATAACTGTTATGCAGAATTAATGCAGAGGTCTTTTTCGCAGGAATACTTTACAGAACCCTGACCATTTAATGTATACTTTGTGAAGGAAATCAAATGTCACTTTGTGGAAATCTCTGCTACTTTATATTCCAAGCATGGAATCTGATATACTGCAATGCCCAAGCCAACAGTTCAGACAGGGTAAGGCATTAGTCTGTATTGCATAAATGATCTGCAATTAAGATTCTTGCGATCATGGATGAAAGGTAAAAATATAATCAAAGATCAGAAACTTTAACAATAAAGGTCTGTACATACATATACAATTTGCTCAGATACAAGCTGTCTTACATTAAACAAAAAGTTGAATGAATTGTCAAAATCAGATAAATATATAAGGATGTCATGACTACTTAAACCAGAGCTGTATGCTGACAATACATGCTGTTCCAATTAAAAGTGATGGGTTCTTCAAAATCAAACTCATTTCATGTCACTTTGTATGGTACCATTTGTGAGTGTCTGTAGTCAAGGTATGTCATATCAGTGTATCCTTTATTATCAGATCTGATTGGTTCATAGCTAGTTGTTGTTGGTGTTTTAAGAAAAGATCTTAAGAGAAAGCAACACTTTCATCATTCAGATGAAGTTAGAAGGCTTTTGTTGCAAATACATGCTGTACAAGCTGTAAATTAGAATTTTTATTTAACTTGGCAAGCCAAAGCGACGGTAGGATGTCCAAGATGTTAACTTAATTTCTCCTGGTCAATTTACAATGATAAAAGACCTTTTGCAAGATACACAATAGTGGTTGATTATCTCAAAACCCCGATCTTAAGTCAAGCTTTAATTTCTACCCCCAATATAATGCCCTTGTTCCACCAAAGGATTAAGCCCCGATCCTGTCGGCGACCCTTAATCGTGGGTAGTCTTGGAAAAAATGGGAAAAAAATTGACCAATGGGGTGGAAGACAGAATCGGTATGAAGGTCTGGGATTAACTACAGATCGGCCTCAGGACGCCCCAGGAGGCCCCAGACAGTCCCTAACTGGTCTGGGACTAAGAACAGACTAAGCCATTTTTCTGGTCGGTTTGAACCACGATCCTGTCGTAGACAAACCGACTGGGTCCCAGGACGCCTCAGGCCTCCTGGGACTAAGCCCCGACTAACCCAGGATTAAGTCCCGACCCCACAAGGTGTCCTGAGGCGTCCCCAGGCGTCCCCAGACCGAGATAGCCGATTTTTGTTTTGCAATGGGACTAAGGGTCGCAGGAAGCCTGGGACTAAGAATAGAGGGTCTGGGACTAAGGGTCGGCGACTAAGGGTCGCAGGCGGCCTGGGACCACATAGGACTGTGTAAATTTGGTCTGAGGAGGCCTGAGGACGCCTGGGACTGGACATTTTGTTTATGGCGGGAAAAAATAATCGGTTGGGGTCGGGAGAAATATCAAACATGTTTGATTTCTCACACGGCCTCAACCGACCACAACCGACCCTTACAGGAAGCCTGGGACTAAGCATATTTTTGAAACCGACCCTCAAAAACCCTTAATCGGGAGCCTTAGTCGTGTGGTGGAACACCCACATAAGCAAACTCCAGTAATAGTGAAAGACTTAAAAATTAATATTCTTATTGAAAAGAATTACCCATTCTTTTTTAAAATGTGTATCCTCTGAATAAATATTCTGACAAAGACTCTTTTGAAGCCACTTTTAAAATGGTTTAGTCCATTTTACACATTTACAAAAAAACAAATCATAGGTATGCATAAGCAATCTAGGGCTGAGGCTGAAACAGATGCCAAACTAACACAGAAACAATCATATACATCTGTTGAGGTTAGTGTAAGATACCAAAACACCTAGAACATGCTACAAAACCACATAGAGGGAAAATGGGGGGTAAACAGTCAGGGAGGGGAGTGGGGTTGGAATTAAGGGAGAAACTCCATGCCAAAAAAATAGAAAGCTGTATTTTTGAAAGACAAAACTGAAGCATCATCCTGCGAACAGTAAAACCATGAAATATTTCACAAAATAAAATCTTTTTGCATAATATGATCAAATCTTTTGAAACTGACACTAACAATATTTATACTTCTATGTCTACCTTTGTGAGCTCTGAATGAATGAATTATATGAGTTATACCAAACTAATGAAAGCATCATATGACAGACCGACTATCCAGAAAGGGATAGTGCAGTTACAATAAGGTCAATACCAAATCTATAGTTTCCACCAGGGACATACCTTTATTCTTATTTCTAACAGATTTATGATCTGTGGTTACTAGATGATCATAATAGTAAATATCCTTGTTCAACTCTCAGACATTTGCCTGCCGACATCCATGATAATGCTATCTCAAGTATAATCTTACTAGTTGTAGAAGATGGTTAATGTATATTATTTTTATAATGGTAGACACATCGCACCATCTCTATGTAATGCACAAACACTGTATCTATTATGTAAACAAACCTATGGCGCCAGTTTCTACGGCCACTGCCTGAGCGTCTTTTGTGGCCAGGTCGAGCCTCTTTTTCCTTCATGCTCTCCTGATACCGCTTCATCTTTACCCAGCTCCGCCCTGCAGTGTCAAACGTACACCACAGAATGATGATGAGGCTGAACAGAATGATCCAGTTACACACTACAACACCTGTAAACACACACAAGCAGAGATGTAAGGTATATTCTAGATTTAATACATTCTTACCTCTGCCATTAGGAAGAATTATGTTCATGACCGTTTGTCTGTTCGTTAGCAAGGTCAGCCACTGTGGCCTAGCGGGTAACACACTTGTCTAGGAACTCACAGGACGTGGGTTCAAACCCATGTACAGGCATATACATAGTGGCTCGGATGACCACTTAAAACGGCGGTCCTCTGCCATTGGGTCCTATCCCCAGTGGCAGGTTAAAGAACCTCAAGGACGTTGATAATTGGTCACCCTTGAGCCTCTGTCTTTCAGTTAGGGGAATGTCAGTTATTTTGTGAGTTTGGGCTGTACCTGTGTAGTCGGATGGGTTAAATAGCGCTCTGAGTCCTGTAGTATATGGAGATATTGCGCTGAGTATAAATACACAATAGAAATACAGATAGAAGGTCACACAAATACTACTGGTTGGATCTTCATTTAAAAAATGAGAAGATGGGTCTTGGTGCAACTTATATCCCACTAAATTTTGAGTGATCCGGATCACTGCCTGAATACAAAAAATGTTACACATCTTGATTTTCCCATTTACTTATTATTGAGCTGTTTTTAAAAAATCATACATGCCTTGGCATAGGTATGCACTCTCCGAGTGCTCTTATTATTATTTTTATACTGATTAATTATTTAGACTACTGTATAGGGTACAGTTCAAAATTGGGCGTTCGTGACATATAAAGTTTTTTAAAACATGATCAACCCTTGTAGAAATGACATCAATGAAAGACTCCATCGGTAAATAATATAAAATAGAAACACTGAAACACCAAACACAATAGTTCCAAAATTTAAGTTGCTTAAGTTTTCTCTTCTGAAAATCGAGTTCACAAATCCCACCAGCATTATGCACCTACTTTCTGGAACTTAGCCTCCTTTTTCATATAAGAACCAGTACTTCAATAACATCTTGTGGCAGTATCAGGGACTCACAACTTCGACTTAAGTTTTTCCACATTTTATTTTCCATTAAATCTCAAATACTCAGCCCAGGATTACTGATTTAATAGCATGACTAGCTCAATTATGATTATTGCCTTATAGGGCTTGTTAGTTAAGTGCACTGAACTTCCCTTGTGGGGAAGAAATTGAATTTGCAAAGCAGTACATCCTGGATTACAGCAATACTACAAGTGACAACTCCAGACATGTATCAACCTTGGGTATGACCTTTGAAAGCGGGGTCAGTCTCAAAGCGATGGTATAATATATATACAGCTGTAATGGTTAAGGTTACACCGTTCCTTTCAGTTGGGTCTGTATGTACTAGATTTTGGCTTAATGAGCCAAAAAGAGACTTGGTAGTTCACATTAAGGAATGAGTCATCCTAAAATATATCTATCTCACCCACAAACCCATCTACCAAGTCTCTACCCACCAAGTCACCTCTCCAGCGCATATATTTGTGTCAAATGCCAATAAATATATCCTACCCAAATTTATGCAAATCCTGCCATAAAAAAATTCCAACTAGACCTAGCGCATGGGAGAACCGATGCAAATTGTATCCACCTGAAAGACAACTCACCAAAGCCAGTGAACTATCGTTTGACCTTGAAGTAGGGGCCCAAGGCCAAATCTGACCACATCCGAGGATTCCAGGCCCATCATTTCCTATAAGCTAGTTTCACATCGCAAACCTCTAGGACCAATAAGTTTCAACTTATAAGCACTTTCAAGTTAGCTATCCTCATTTAACCTTGAAGCAGGGGCTCAAGGCCATATCTGACCACATCAGAAGATTCCCAAATTATGATTTCCTATTGGTTAGTTTTACAATCTAAACCTCTAGGAACAATAATAAGCAAGTTATAAGCAAGTTTAACTTTGGCTTAGCCCTCATTTGACCTTAAAGGAGAGGCTCAAGATCAAATCTGACCACATGGGAAGATTGCCAGCCCATGACTTTCTTTAAGTTGGATTTACACTCCAAACTTCTTGGAGTAATAATAAACACATTATAGGCACTTTTAAGTTTGGCTACCCTCATTTGACCTTAAAGGCCAAATCTTACCACATCAGAAGATTCCGGGCCCATCATTTCCTATAAGCTAGTTTCACATTGCACAGCATACTAAATCTCTGAAACTCTTGGCATTTGCCCCCGGAAAATATAAGCTGTGAGATTAAAACATCAGGGGACTTAATAAAAAACTATATCTCTGGAATTACTGATACGACGTGATACTGCCCTTTTTGAGTAAAAAATATGACTCCGATGCCCTTCTCATCATGGAATGTAAACAAACTACGTACTAGCTGTTGTTTTCGTCATTGTTACATCTCATAATGACGTTATTCAGTGAGAACAAAAAGATTATGGGGGGGGGGGGATATTGATTTTCTTCAGTAGTAGAACTGGATACTGAAGAGTTGGTTTGTGACGTCACATTTCATTACATATAAAAAGAGATCTGTCACAAACATTCTACTCTGTTCTATGCTTTTAAGGCACCTAATCTCTGTTAAGGCAGACTTCTGTACTTTTGTATGCAATTACAAAAGATGAAAAATAAATACTTTCGGTATAATAAAACAGAATAAAACACTTCTTTCTGGGCAATATCGTGATTTATGAAGCCCGAGGGCAAGTGATATTGCCCGAGGGCCGATAGACCCAAGGGCAATATCACTTGGCCAAGGGCCAATATCAGTGAAAGGGAAATTGAACAATGCTTCTTTTCATTTTTTTTCTGCATTTAAATTCATCAAAAAACAAGGGAGAAAAAATTGTTGAAAGGTTATTTTTGGATTATTTCTTTACCCTAGTGTATACATAATTCTTATTCAGATAACACTTGCTCCAATAAAGTAACTAGAAAAAGGACGCATCTGTGGCCAGATGCTGGATGTATCCACCGACAAAGGCCAACTAACATAGTTTAGAAGATAAAAAGCATTTTTCGTTAATAAGCAAGCTGAAAGCACTTTTAAGTTTGGCTACCCTTATTTGACCCTGTACCAGGGGCCCAAGGTGAAGTCTGACCACATCAAAAGATTCGCAGCCCATGATTTCCTATAAGTCGTTTTCACATTGCAAACCTCTAGGACCAATAATAAGCAGGAGGGGCCCAAGGTCAAATCTGACCACATGAAAGATTTGCAGCCCATGACTTCCTATAAGTTGTTTTCATATTAATGAGTTATTTGAGAAATACTGGCTATCTGCAATACTTGTAGAGATAATTCGCATTTACTCATTTTGAGTAGGTGAATAATTAGCTACGGGTCTGAAACTTCACCAAGTGAAAGCTCTCTCAAAAGTAGGCGAATGAGTTATTTGAGAAAAATTGGCTACCTACAATACTTTTAGAGATAATTCGAATTTACTCATTTCCAGTAGGTGAGTAATTACCTACGGGTGTGGAACTTCACCATGTGAAAGCTGTCCCAAAAGTAGATGAATGAGTTATTTGATAAAAATTGGATATCTGCAATACTTTTAGAGATAATTAGTATTTACTCATTTTGAGTAGGTGAATAATTAGCTACTGGTCTGAAACTTCACCAAGTGAAAGGTCTCCCAAAAGTAGGTGAATGAGTTATTTGAGAAAAATTGGCTCTCTGCAATACTTTTAGAGATAATTCGCATTTACTCATTTTGAGTAGGTGAATAATTAGCTACAGGTCTGAAACTTCACCAAGTGAAAGGTCTCCCCAAAGTAGGTGAAGGAGTTATTTGACAAAAATTGGCTATCTGGAATACTTTTAGAGATAATTTGCATTTACTCATTTTGAGTAGGTGAATAATTAGCTATGGGTCTGAAACTTCACCATGTGAAAGCTCTCCCAAAAGTAGATGAATGAGTTATTTGATAAAAATTGGATATCTGCAATACTTTTAGAGATAATTAGCATTTACTCATTTTGAGTAGGTGAATAATTAGCTACAGGTCTGAAACTTTAGCAAGTGAAAGCTCTCCCAAAAGTAGGTGAAGGAGTTATTTGACAAAAATTGGCTATCTGGAATACTTTTAGAGATAATTTGCATTTACTCATTTTCAGTAGGTGAGTAATTACCTACGGGTCTGAAACTTCACCAAGTGAAGGCTCTCCCAAAAGTAGGTGAATGAGTTATTTGAGAAAAATTGGCTATCTGGAATACTTTTAGAGAAAATGCAGAATTACTCATTTTTAGTAGGCAAGTAATTTTGCCACAGGCCTAATTTAGACATAAAGCCTACCAATAGAATACTGTGGTGCACCCTCTAATATACCTTGCAAACTTGAGAAGGCTAGCTATAATATTTTTTTCGTTAGAGCGGTAATGGTGAAATCTCTCTACACACTGCGGCTATCCAGTGGATACAATGATTTACTCAACAGTGAGAACCTGAATGTAGATATTGGTAAGCTATGCCATGACATAGAGGTCTGCAATTTCACTCTGTTATAGCTGACCAAAAATTATGTGAATAACATATTTAAACAAAATACTGTAAATGTAATAGTTTTCACGTTATAACTGATTTACTCAACAGTGATAACCTCAAAGTAGCTATTACTCAGCTATGCAATGAGCTACATGTCTGAATTTTTTCTATGTTATAGCTGACCCAAAATTAGGTGAATAACATATTTAAGCAAAATACTGTAAATGCAATAGTTTTCAAGTTACAACTGATTTACTCAATAGTGAGAACCTGAAAATAGCTATTGCTCAGCTATGCCATGAGCTATAAGTCTGTAATTTCACGACGTTATAGCTGACCCAAAAGTAGGTGAACAACATATTTTAACAAAATACTCCAAATGCAATATTTTTCAAGTTACAAGTCATTTACTCAACAGTCAGTACCTGAAAATAGCTATTGCTCAGTTGTGCCATGAGCTACAGGTCTGTAATTTCACTATGTTATAGCTGACACAAAAGTAGCTGAATAACATATTTACACAAATTTCTGTAAATGCAATAGTTTTCCAATTACAACTGATTTACTCAACAGTGTGAACTTCAAAGTAGCTATTACTCAGCTATACAATGAGCCACAGGTCTGGAACTTCACTATGTTATAGCTGACTCCGAAATAGGTGAATAACATATTGAAACAAAATACTCTAAATGTAATACTTTTGAAGTTATAAGCAATTTACTCAACAGTGATAACTTAAAAGTAGCTATTACTCAGCTATGCCATGAGCTACAGGTCTGAAATTTTACTATGTTATAGCTGACCCAAAAATAGCTGAATAACATATTGAAACAAAATACTCTAAATGCAATAGTTTTCAAGTTACAAGTGATTTTACTCACGATGGAAGTTACTGAAAAGCCCAAAAGTAGCTATTACTCACTTAGCTATTGAGACAGACACCCAAGTTACTCACCATGTTGTAGCTATGAAAAAAGTATCTGAATAACATATTTTAACAAAATGCTCTAAATGCAACACTTTTCAAGTTACAAGCGATTTAGTGCATGATTTCATGAATTTTAATGCATTTTAGACATTTTTATCTACCAGAGGCCTAATTTAGACATAAAGCCTACCAAAAAGATAGGGTGGCGAGTCCTCTAGCATACCAAGCCACCTGCCAAATATGAAAGAAATCTGGAAAGAAATGTGGACTGTAGGTCGCTAACAAGCAATATTCCACATTTTAGACATTTTTGTCTACCACAGGCCTAATTTAGACATAAAGCCTACCAAAAAGATAGGGTGGCGAGTAGTGCTGTAACGAGTTGACCGAAACTCGAGTCGTAACTCGGTGGGCGATATTTGGGACCACATCGATTTATGTAATTTAAACTCGAGTTTTTAAGAAATAAATTATGATATACTAGTCTTGTTATAAAAGCAGCACTTTTACAGTTTATCTAACCATAAAGACAAAAGATTTAATGAGCAATGGTCGGTTGTTTTTTTTTCCTTATTTACGTGGATGTTCCATAATGTGCTCATACATACCTGTCGGCAACAGAATTTATTTCCTTGCAATAAAATGGTACTAAATACGTTAATGGCGGATCCCTTGATGACAATATTTGGACATTATTATTTTATTTATATGTGTGTCATTTATTTATATGTGTGTCATTTACTCGAGTTCAACTCGAGTTCAACTCGCATCTAACAAGCGAGCATCGATCTACAGAAATCACTGATGATTACAGCTCTAGTGGCGAGTCCTGTACCATATCAAGCCACCTGCCAAATATGAAAGAAATCCGGAAAGAAATGTGGACTGTAGGTCGCTAACAAGAAATCTCTGCGGACGCGGACGAGGGCGCGGACGCGGACGACGACGATGATGAATCCATAGTATCCCCGCTTCGCGTCGGGGATACAATTAACATTAAATATTCTAATTTGCTTTCAAATTGATATATAAATCATATTTACTGTGACAGTTCATGAAATAAAATAAAAATTAAGAGTACAGTCTGTGGTACCCCATTTTTGATGACCCATGGGATACAGGGTACCCCACATTTCTTAACCCTAACGCAAACACTGGGTAAGCCAAGTTTTTAGAATTTAACAGCTATAAAAAAGCACATAAAGTTATAGCTATTACTTCCATTATCTAACCTTATATTTTACTATAATGATTATTCAATTATGTACAATCATTTCCAGTCTGCAAAATTTCTATTTTCCTGTAATTTTATAAAAAATCCTTCTCCTCTTTTATGAATCTTCTGTAATTCTAACATATTTTAACTCCCTCAAGGCTCACATAATCGAGGGTACACTGGTTACCAATATTGCTGATATTCATTGTTTAGACACAGGTTTACCTATGTCGATGCCTAAAGACGCATATCAATATCACCTTTTTAAAGGTAAACTTACACTGCAAATATTTGAATAGCTCTGAAGAAACTGTACTAACTTGTATCTCACATTTTTGAAGTTTTCAATGTGTTTTTGATAAAAACCGCAATGTTTTGGTTTGATATTAATTTTGCTTCCTGTTAGCGGCTGGGGATATGCTAGAACAAAACATTTTTAATATCCCGGATTCAGACAATTTCCTATACAATAACATATCCCTATAATATTTTACAACCATATATTAATCCTTTCAGACTGAGAGTTGATAAATCATTTTGTAAACTGACAAAGATAGAAATTTGAAAATTTTAATTACTTAAATGTAGCTTTTATAAGCTACAAGCTTACCATGTGGGACTTAATGCTGTTCTCGGGTTGCCACACCCGGGGCCAATGTCTTAGAAAAAAAGATCGTTCTTGTTAGCCACCTGGATATACTGGTAGTTGTCATCACGTGATATTACTTCTGACCAATCTCCCTACTTTCTCGTTGAAATTTTTTAAACCTACCCCTCAGCTGTAAACAGCGGGGAGGCAGGGTGGGACTCTCCTAAATCCCACATGGTAAGCTTGTAGCTTATAAAAGCTACATTTAAGTAATTAAAATTTTCAATTTTATTACGCTACAATAGCTTACCATGTGGGACTTAATGCTGAATTCAACCGCCCGGTGGCGGGATTACAACTGAGACTGGAGGATATGTCATTTTTTTCTAAGATTTGAATTAGTATATACAGAACAGTGCCAGAAATACCAGTCTGAGTCCCCTTTACAGTGCCCCGATCCCGAAGATCGGGCCTGTAACGAGCCAAAAACCTAAGTAAAAGAGGGACAGTGCTAAAACTGTCTAGATGTTTGGTTGTAGGACGGAAGTGCAGCAGTGCTCACTTCGAGGTCTAAGGGTCCCTAGGAGACCTTCACATGTGACTGACCAACCCAGTGGTTGGGCATCTCATGAAATTTTTAACCTGAAATATGAGATTAATGACAACTGAATAAGTCCTTAATAGAAATTACCTGAAAATTAAAAAATAAAATGACCTTACCCGTAACATCTTGAAGGTAAAGGAATACCTAGATCCTCCTGAGAGACTCCTGAAGACTTGGTTGTAGTGGATGTGCCCCCCCCCTTTTTTCTTTCTGAGGACAACTGGTCTGAGGGGAAGGATCTAGGACTTGTTGTGCCGCCACCACGGGTCCCAGATACATATTGTTGTCGGTGTCCGACCAAGTAAGGTCTTTTAGGTAAAAATTTGTAAATGTGTTGTGAGCTTTCCAGTGACAGGCTTGCATGATTTGGTCCACCGATACCCCACCGTAAAAGGCCTTAGAGGCCGCGAAGGCCCGGATGTCATGCGCTTTGACTTGGACCAAGTCCAAGGCTTGTTGATCTGCTTGTTTGTAACAAAGTAGGATGGTTTGTTTCAACCATGAAGAGAGTGTAGCGGGTCTGATGTCTGAGGTATGTCCTTTCTTAAAGGAGATGAAAAGGAGAGAACGAGACCCTCTCAGGTCTTTAGTTCGGTCCAAATAAAACCTCAGGGCCCGCACGGGACACAGGGTCCTGTCTTCCTTAAACTGTCTATCTACAATGGTAGTCAAAGCAGGGATAGTCACTGGTGACACACTTTGAGAACCTTCTCTTGCTAGTTGGTTTTTGGCTATGAAATCAGAAGAAGGGAACAAGGCAACCTTTTCCCATTGGCCTAAATTAGATACTTTGTTCGCGACCCAGGCATGGATTTCGCTGCGGCGCTTGCCGGAGGCCAAGGCTAGCAAGAAAGCAGTTTTGAGAGTAAGATGTTTGAGGTCTGTGTCTTTCATGGGCTCAAATGGTGCTTTGGTGAGCTCGTTAAGGACAACAGAAAGGTTCCACTTGGGTAAATTTCTGGAACTTTTAGGACGATCCCTGTGAAAACTGGAGAGTAACCTATGAAGGTCTGCATTGTGTGCAATATGTTGGGCCGTTGGGCCCAAAGTGTCAATGATTGCAGTCCTGTAACCATCAATGGTCGAGGGGCGCCTGTTTAAGTCTTGGTACAGGTACATGAAAAAATCTGAGATTTGTTTCACAGATGGAGTGGAGAAATCCACCGAATTTTCTCTGCACCATTTTTCAAATAGGGCCCACTTTGACTTGTAGATGGTCCTTGTTGATGACCGCTGAGGGGCAGCAATTCTCTCTGCCACCTCCACAGAGAAGCCTTGTTCTTGGAGTTGTCCGCTCCTAGACACCAGGCGTGGAGGTTCAGCTGTTGTGGGTTGTTGTGGAACACATATTTGTGGGACTGTTTTAGCAGGGTCGTTGACACTGGGAGTTGTAGTGGGATCTCTGTTGAGAGCTGCACTACGTCCCAAAACCAGGGCATCCCTGGCCAGCCTGGGGCTATCATGATGATCAGGCAATGGCATTGCTTGATCTTTTGGATCACCTTGTGAAGGAGAGCCGTAGGAGGGTAGGCATAGGCCGTGAGGTTGGTCCAGTTTATGTTCAGAGCATCTATGTCCCAGGCCCTTGGGTCTGGGATAGGAGACACATACAGTGGGAGTTTGTGGTTCAGGTGAGTGGCAAATAAGTCTACATGAGGGGTGAACCACTTCTGGCAGATTTGTTTGAAGACCTGTGGGTGCAGAGACCATTCTGTTGACTGCACTTGGTTGGACCTGGACAGTAGGTCGGCCATCACATTCAGACACCCTGGAATGTGCCTGGCTTTCAATGTTATGTGGTAGTGATGGCACCAGGTCATGATTTTCCACAGGAGAGCGCACATCTCTGCTGAGTGAGTTCCCCCCTGTTTGTTGATGTAGGCTACCACTGTTGAGTTGTCCGTCGCAACTAACACTGTTTGATTCTGGCACTGGTCCTTGAAGTCTCGAAGGGCCAGGGAGACCGCCTTCAATTCCAGGACATTTATGTGTAGCCTTTTTTCCCGATCTGACCACAGCCCTTTTGTAGAATTTTGATCTAAGTGAGCGCCCCAACCTTCGTTTGAGGCGTCGGTAAAGAGTTGGATACTGTGGTCCTTGGGATGAAGGTCTGAGCCTTTCATCACGTTTGAGGGGTTTTGCCACCAATCTAGGTGGGCTACAATGGCTTCTGTCCAAGGAAGGAGGTTGTTCAGCGACTGAGGATATCTCCAGTGCTCCTTGAGATGAATCTGAAAGGGCCTCATGTGAAGGCGTCCCTCCGGGACCATTTTCTCCGTTGAGGCTAGCAACCCAATTAGAGACATCAAACATCTTGCAGTCAAAACACGTTTTGACTTGAGTCGTAGGATCAAATCCTGAAGTTTGAGCCATCTCTCGTGAGTGGGTCTTACAAGGGCTGAATCTAGGTGGTATTCGTAGCCCACGAACGAAAACACCTGAGTAGGTTTCAGTTCTGATTTTTCTTGGTTGATTATCCAACCCAAGGATTGGGTTAGGTCTACCACTGCCTGTGTGTCCATTTGGGATTCCTCCTGAGACTGGGACCTGATCAGCCAGTCGTCCAGGTATTGGTGAATTCTGAGTCCTCTTTAGAGGGCAATTAGTTTCACTTCCTTTACGATCATCGTAAAGACCTGGGGGGCTGTGGCCAGTCCGAAAGGTAGGGAGGTGAACTGGAACACCTGGGCCTTGTAGCAAAACCTTAGGTATTTCCTTGAGTTTGGATGGATGGTAGTGTTGTGGTTGAATGCGAATTTTAGAACCGGTTTCCAAAAGCGAAAATTCGGCGAAAAACCGGGTACGTTGCATTTATAAAACGCGAAGAAATAAGTTTTCAACCACGTACATGAGCTTTAACTCGTATATAAATAAGAACCACAAGGGAGCTTTTGAAGACTTTTGAGGACAAAATGTGTGATATATCAATAGAATATTATAAAATACTGTGAAATATTTGTTGCAGTTCAATATTTTGGTGAACTTAAGGTAAAGGAATGAAATGTGTGATGAAACCGGTTTGGGTTTGAAGAAAACGAAACGTAACCGGTCACTGTCTTTCAGTCGGCAAATAGGTTTCCGGTTTACCGTCTTCAACACTAATGGATGGGGATGTGAAGGTACGCGTCTGACAGGTCTATCGACGATACCCACTCCCCTGGAACCAGGGAAGTCCTGATGGACTCCGGGGTTTCCATTTTGAACTTTTCTACATGTAGAAAAGTGTTGAGCCTGCTTAAGTCTATGACTGGCCTCCACCTTTGGTGAGGCTTGGGTACTAGGAACAGGCGACTGTAAAACCCCAGAGATTTTACGTTTTCCACCCTTTCGATAGCGTTCTTTGACAAGAGAGACTGGATACAAGTGGCCAAGGCTTGGTCTTTTTGTTGGGCCTTGTACTCTGACAGGACCAGAGGAAATCTGATCAAGTTTGGCTTTGAACGGAATGGCAGAACGTAGCCATTGGTGATAATGTTTAACACGTTTTGAGAACATTTGTTTATTAGCCAGTTTATCTTGAAAGAACGGAGGTGACTTCCTACTGGTGGACTGAGTGAGGCTTTGGAGGAGTCATTGGGAAGGGGGGTTTCCACGCCCCCTTCCCCTATTGTGGGGTCGAAAACGTCCCCTGGAGCCTCTGAAGTTGGATTTTCCTCTTCCCGAGGGAAAGGATTGGTTACTGCTTTGAGAGGTATTGCCCCCATAGGGGCGTTTCCTGTAGGAGCCTCTTTTCTTGTGGGGACCACGAAAGGGCTTATTCTGGTAGGGTGCGAAACCCTGAGAATCTTTTGAGGTGCCTTTTTTGAGAAGGAAGTCCTCACCTTCCTTTACGAGTTGAGACTCGAACAAGGAGGAGTCCCAGAAGGACAAGTTCCTAAGTTCTTGACGTCTCGTTTCCCCTAGCTGGGGATGTAATAGAGTCATCTCGGCTTCGCGCCTAAGCAAGCCGGTATTAGCCATGGAATATAATTCCCTCTGGAGAATATGGGCTAGAGATTTGCTGAGACAGGTAAGAGCTCTATGTTGAACAAGAACTGTCTTGTTCCAAAAATCCATGTACTCAGCAACTTCCTCATATCCGCGCTTTGCTGCTTTCTCAGGATTGGCACCTTTCTGGATCTGAGATTTAATCTTCTTGACAGTTGACTTAATGCTATGTTGGCACTTTTCCAAGGAAGCATTGCAAGAAGAAGAGGTTTTGGCAAAGGCAGCGGTGAAGTTGAGGGTTGAAATATTTTGTCTAGCCTGATGTTCCAGCTCCTTAAGAACTGGCAGAGGAACTTTGGCTACTGGTGCCCCAGGAGGTCTAGGAGTAATACAGATCTTAGCAAAGTCTGTATTCAACTCCTGAATTTCGTCTTGAAAAGTGGGCTGTCCAACCTTATACCACTTAGAAGTGGATGGAGGAGGCTTGACATATTTGCCCTCAGCTAAATTGGCAGCTTTGAAATCATGTTGAAATTTATCAAAGGCGTCCTTGATAACTGAGCTAAGTGGTAGAATAGAGGAAGGACCTCTAGGTCTGAGCTCTTGACGGCCTTTTTCGTCATCCAGACCCAACACTGAAGTTGAAGACCTAGGCATAGAGTCCCTGGGGTCAGGGAGAGAGAGAATACGCCTGAAGGTATCTACTTCTTCAGAGTATTGGGAGGGAATGTCAGACAGAGCTACTTCCCTATAATAAGGGGGGTCTGGATCATGTTGTGGGAGGTCTTGATCAGAAGCTGCGCCTGAGGGCTGAGCCCTAGAGGGCTTAGAAGACCTGTGTCTGGCAACAGGGGAGTTATCTTCCTCTGAAGATGACACATATCTGGACCTAGATTTATGCTTGCTCTTGTCAGAGTGCTTCTTAGGTCTAGTTGGATGGATCTGAGGTTCGTCGGAATCCTCATCCAGTTGGTCCGAGGCAGAGCTCGGTGCTACTGTTTGCCTGTGGCTTTGTTTTTTGTGAGAGTACGAGGAATCCTTCAGTATAGCCTCAGAAGGGGCAACGTACTGGTCCGAGGTTAAGTTTGGTTAAGTACTAGTCGAGGAGGGAGTGCTGGACCAACGTCCACATCCATTGCCTCGGACTGAGCATTAGTACTTGATCTCGGAGGGGGTAGGTCCAGATGAGCAGCAATGTTGCTGGATGGACCAGCTTTTGAAGCATGAGGCGAGGGTTCAACCTCGGTTGGCTTTTTAATTGTTAACTCCTCTCGGAGTGATTGAAATGCTTCTAACATGGATGCCTGGAAGGAACCCATTTGCTGCTGTAAATGTATGTTTAGTGAATCACCCAGGGATTTCTCAATATTTCTTTGAATTTTATTTTGCAAAACTGTACCTGGGGTGGGAGGAACAGCCTTGGCTGGGGTCTTTAAAGATAAAGAACTGAAGGCGAGAGGTTGAGGACGGGGGGGTGAGGTAAAGAGGTTATCAGCAGCACTCTCTAGGTCTGCATTGGAACCAGTAAAAGAGTCCCCATCGCCTTCACCCAAGAGATCTAGTTCATCTTTAGAACTAGTTTCCGCTTTTTGCTTTTTTAAGTACCGCTTCCTGTTTTGAATTTTTTGCAATTGTTCATCAGTGAGAGATGTGCAAATATGGCAGGGAGCTTCAAAGGTGACACAGGGGTCATCTCCCTTGCCAGCCTCCCTACAGGTAGGGCAGTAGTTATGATTATCAAAACTGAAGCAAAAATGGCGGCATTTCTGAGCTCTCGGTTTGTCTTTGTTTGCTTGATGGAGAGACATTTTAATGCAATAAAAAGATGTACAATTGAAATTGCCTGAACCGAGAAAACTCAAAACACGCGGAAGCAAGGAAAATACTTAAGTTGTGAAATTAATAATTTTACAGAACAATCTATGATATATATAAAAATAGAATGGGCCAACTCGGCGCCAACATATCCCCAGACAGGTCATCACTCACGCCACAGGTTTTGATCGGGAATTTTTTAAAACATAATTACCCATTATTATATGAACTTCAGCACATCAATCTACTCTGTTTATATCTCCCCAAGGAAGATGGTGTATCCCCAGACGCCGAATACATAACTCAAATTATATTTTCAATCTTCCTGCAATGATAACTCTAAACCTATTTTCAAAGTATTTAAATGATTGATGATTGAATGTCCATTCTAAAATAATAATCCCAAAAGAGCATATCTGTTTCTATATTTGTTGACAAATAAAATATTATTTTTAACTCAACTCATCATATTTTTCAATCTTCCTTCAAAGTATTTAAATGATTGATGATTCAATGTCCATTCTAAAATTCATAATCCCAAAAGCGCATATCTGTTTCTATATTTGTTCACAAATAAAATATTATTTTAAAAAAAATTATTTATATTATTATTTTATTATATTATTTTTAGAATTTGCAAATTGTTTTCAGTTATTCATTTCCTCTATACCTATATATGTGGTCCATATATATGCAACCTAAATATGTGACACAATCTCAGTTCTGACTCCCCTTTGTGTTATATGTAATGAAGCCCACCACCTCCCACCACCACCCCTCTCCCCTTCTCCACACCTCTCTCACTATTACACAAGATCTGCAACCCCATTGAGTTCTTTGTTTCTCATCTGATATCATTAAATACCTTTGTTTATTTAGTGTCACTCAATATAGCTGGAGGTCCCAGAGGTGGGTGGGGGGAATCCGGGTGGGGGGATGTGGGTTGAGCATAAATGGTAAACAAACAATCTATATAAAAGGGGTACTCAAATACAAAAAGAATTGAGAATTTTAAGTATGTGATTATCAACTGAAATGAGTTCATAACTGTAGGAGCTGTGCCAAAATTAACTGAGGCAAGTTGAATAAAACTGGGCTAGTTGAGGGTTAAAAATCCCCTAGTTTTACTACATAAGGATATAATTTCATTAATATTGGGACTTAAAGCTCACTTAAAGTGTCCATTTTGTCTACTTCAATATGTTTCACCAGTTTCATTTTAAAAAGTGAAAAACTCAGCAAGCAGAGGTATAACACACAAAAATAAGTTCTTAAAAGACTAAGATAGCCATAACATTATTAATATTCAAAATTTAAATAGACAGGCATTTCCTTTTAAAAATTCAAAGATTTCAGCTCTATAACCCACATAGTTTGACAGTTACTGGGCTTTAAAGTGGCATAATATCCATAAATTGGGTTTCTGTGAGCATTTTACAATTGTTAAAGAGACCTTAGCAATTAAACTACAGATCTGAAACTTTTTGGGGGGACATACATAACAAACAAAAATCATATATAATACAGTTTAAGACTTGTCACACTAAGCATTTCCAAATAACAGGGCAAAATACGGAAAAAATGTCAAAAAAGGCACTTGGGCGAGTGTCTATGGCCCTCATACACAGGTTAAATGTCTACTAAAAACCTTGATTTTCGGCATATGTAAAAAGGACATAATAATGCATTCCCAGATGGGATTTCAGCTCCATCAATCACATAGTTTAACAGTTACAGGGCTTAAAGGTGGTAAAAAGTCCAAATATTGGGTCATTGTGGGCCTTTTAGAGATCTCGATGTGGCTTTCAAATTAAAGCTTCAGACTTAAAATTTGTTACATACTAAGATTACACATAGAATATGTATCTAATAAAGTTTGAAACTTCTCAGACTTACCATTTCCAAGTTACAGAGCAAAATATGTGAAAAATGTCTTAAAAGGGTCACTCAGGTGGGTGTTTAAGGTCCTCATACACAGGTTAAATGTCTACTTGAAGCCTTGATTTTTGGCACATGTAAAAAGAACATAATAATGTATTCCCAGATGAGATTTCAGCTCTATCAGTCACATAGTTTAACAGTCACAGGCCTTAAAATTGGCAAAAAGTCCAAATACTGGGTCTTTATGGGGCCTTCTAGAGACCTAAATGTGGCCTTCAAATTAAAGCTTCAGACTTAAAATTTGTCACATACTAAGATTACACATAGAATATGCATCTAATACAGTTTGAAACTTCTTAGACTTACCATTTCCAAGTTACAGGGAAAAATATGTGAAAAATGTCTAAAAATGGTCACTCGGGTGGGGATTTATGGTCCTCATACACAGGTTAAATGTCTTCTTAAAGCCTTAATTTTTGGCACATATAAAAATAACATACTAATATCTTCTCAGATAGGATTTGAGCTCTATCAGTCACATAGTTTGACAGTCACAGGGCTTAAAAGTAGCAAAAAGTCCAAATATTGGGTCTTTGGGAGCCTTTTAGAGACCTCAATTTGACCTTCAAAATTAAAGCTTCAGACTTAAAATCTGTTACATACTAAGATTACACACAGAATATATATCTAATACAGTTTGAAACTTCTCAGACTTACCATTTCCAAGTTACAGGGAAAAAGATGTGAAAAATGTCTTATAAGGGTCACTCGGGTGGGTGTTTATGGTCCTGATACACAGGTTAACTGTCTATTAAAGGCCTAAATGTTGGGGCACATATAAGAAAACACATAGATATATTCCCAGATGATATTTAACTTAGATGAGAGACATAGTTTGAAAGCTACAGTGCTTGAAAGTGGCAAAAAGTGCATAAATTGGGTCTCTGTGGGCACTTTTGAGACCTTAAGTCGACCCCTTTGGGTAAACCTACAGCCCTAAAATTTTCTACAGACAAGGATTACATATCAAAGTTATACCTAGCGCAGTTTGAGACTCATCAGAATTATCACTTCCAAATTATAGGGCAAAATATGTGTAAAGTATAGCAAAAAATCCCTAAGTGGGGGGTATTTATGGGCCTCAAACACAATTTTCTCCTCAACTTAAAGTCATGATTTTCGGCACATGTACTAAGAACATATTAATGTGTTGTCAGGTAAAATTTCAGCCAGCTGAGCATCATAGTTTGTGACCTACAGGGCTCTAAGTGGCCAAAAGTCCAATTTCTGACCTTAAGGTGGCCATAAGTTCTTTTTTACTGGGAGTTTAAGGTCACCTTAAAATAGGGATCTTCCTTTGGGCACCCTTAACATGTGTACCAAGTTTGAAAAAAAAATATTAATTTGTTTTTGAGTTATCGCGTCCACAAGGAAATTTCTACGGCGGCGGCGGCGGCGGCGGCGGCGCGACGGACCTGAATCCAATATATCCCCGACTTTCGTCTGGGGATATAATGAAATATTCAAATATGAGCCTCCAACAATACGTAAAGACTGAGAAATAAATGAAAATGTCTGTATATTTACAAACTGCTACCAGTCCATTGTGGCCAACGAGAAAGTAGGGCGATTGGTCAGAAGTTATCACATGACGACAACTACCAGTATATCCGGTGGCTAACAAGAACGATCTTTTTTTCTAAGACGTTGGCCCCGGGTGTGGCAACCCGAGAACAGCATTAAGTCCCACATGGTAAGCTATTGTAGCGTAATAAAACTAGATTGGGCCAACTCGGCGCCAACATATCCCCAGACAGGTCATCACTCACGCCACAGGTTTTGATCGGGAATTTTTAAAAACATAATTACCCATTATTATATGAACTTCAGCACATAAATCTACTCTGTTTATATCTTCCCAAGGAAGATGGTGTATCCCCAGACACCGAATACATAACTCAAATTATATTTTCAATCTTCCTGCAATGATAACTCTAAACCTATTTTCAAAGTATTTAAATGATTGATGATTGAATGTCCATTCTAAAATAATAATCCCAAAAGAGCATATCTGTTTCTATATTTGTTGACAAATAAAATATTTTTTTAAACTCAACTCATCATACTTTTCAATCTTCCTTCAAAGTATTTAAATGATTGATGATTCAATGTCCATTCTAAAATTCATAATCCCAAAAGCGCATATCTGTTTCTATATTTGTTCACAAATAAAATATTATTTAAAAAAAAATTATTTATATTATTATTTTATTATATTATTTTTAGAATTTGCAAATTGTTTTCAGTTATTCATTTCCTCTATACCTATATATGTGGTCCATATATATGCAACCTAAATATGTGACACAATCTCAGTTCTGACTCCCCTTTGTGTTATATGTAATGAAGCCCACCACCTCCCACCCCCACCCCTCTCCCCTTCTCCACACCTCTCTCACTATTACACAAGATCTGCAACCCCATTGAGTTCTTTGTTTCTCATCTGATATCATTAAATACCTTTGTTTATTTAGTGTCACTCAATATAGCTGGAGGTCCCAGAGGTAGGTGGGGGGAATCCGGGTGGGAGATGTGGGTTGGGACTTAGTTTAGTTTATTAGTTTATTATAGTGACATGTATTATGTTGACAAGGATTATACAAAAACTATTGAAGTAATACCCAGCCCTATATGGGCTTATAAGTCACTTTAAATAGAGAGTTAATAACAAACAGAGCAAACATATTTTGAGGTAAGATACAGTAAATAAAGACAGCAATTCAATACATAAAAATTAACAATATAATTTACTTTTTCTTTCTTGCCACAAATCAAAAATAAAATTAACTAGAAATAGGCCGCCCTGTTGATAGTAGATGCGAATAGAAACATGATAGCATAGAAGAACACACATTATCATGTGTAATGTCCACCCATGAACCTTTTGCCCAAATTGTACAGTAGTCTTACAAGACCCTGTTTCATTTGTAAAATATATCAATGATGCTTAAATATTTGTTAGTGTAGATGTAAATTATTTCAGCTTCATGCCTTTTTGCATTGGTTGGGTTGAAAATTTTGACGAAATCACTCTATCTTGCACGGTTAAGAAGATAGAAGCAAATTCCTGTTTTTCTATTTTTGGCAAAAATTTGAAAATTCAAAATGGCCGCCATTTTTGGGAAAAGGAAATTTTTTTGAAAATTGCCAAGAGTACATTTCTTAGATACCCTATGGGTCGAAAATTTCAACGAAATAACTCTATTTTGCACGGTTAAGGCCAGTTTGTGTTTTTCCATTTTGGGCAAAAATTCGAAAATTCAAAATGGCCGCCATTTTTGGGGAGGGGAAAATTTTTTGAAAATTGCAAAGATTACATTCCTTAGATACCCTGTGGGTTGAAAATTTCGACGAAATCGCTCTATCTCGCATGGTTAAGGAGATATAAGCAAATTTGTGTTTTGCCATTTTTGACAAAAATTTGAAAATTCAAAATGGCCGCCATTTTAGGGGAGGGGAAATTTTTTTTTAAATTGCCAAGAATACAATGCTGAAATACCTGTGGGTCGAAAATTTTGACGAAATTGCTCTATCTCGCACGGTTAAGGAGATAGAGAAGCAAATTTGTGTTTTGCCATTTTTGGCAAAAATTCGAACATTCAAAATGGCCGCCATTTTTGGGGAGGGGAAAATTCTTTTTAAATTACCAAGAGTACAATGCTCAGATACCCTGTGGGTCGAAAATTTCGACGAAATCGCTCTATCTCGCACGGTTAAGGAGATAGAAGCAAATTTGTGTTTTGCCATTTTTGGCAAAAATTCGAAAATTCAAAATGGCCGCCATTTTTGGGGAGGGGAAAATTTTTTGAAAATTGCAAAGATTGCATTCCTTAGATACCCTGTGCGTCGAAAATTTTGCCGAAATCGCTCTATCTCGCACGGTTAAGGAGATAGAAGCAAATTAGTGTTTTGCCATTTTTGGCAAAAATTCGAAAATTCAAAATGGCTGCCATTTTTGGGGAGGGGAAAATTTTTTAAAAATTACTTAGAGTACAATTTCGACGAAATCGCTCTATCTCGCACGGTTAAGGAGATAGAAGCAAATTTGTGTTTTGCCATTTTTGGCAAAAATTCGAAAATTCAAAATGGCCGCCATTTTTGGGGAGGGGAAAATTTTTTGAAAATTGCAAATATTACATTCCTTAGCTTCCCTGTGGGTCGAAAATTTCGACGAAATCGCTCTATCTCGCACGGTTAAGGAGATAGAAGCAAATTAGTGTTTTGCCATTTTTGGCAAAAATTCGAAATTCAAAATAGCCGCCATTTTTGGGGAGGGGAAAATTTTTTGAAAATTGCAAATATTACATTCCTTAGCTTCCCTGTGGTTCGAAAATTTCGACGAAATCACTCTATCTCGCACGGTTAAGGAGATAGAAGCAAATTAGTGTTTTGCCATTTTTGGCAAAAATTCGAAAATTCAAAATGGCCGCCATTTTTGGGGAGGGGAAAATTTTTTTTTAATTACCAAGAGTACAATGCTCAGATACCCTGTGGGTCGAAAATTTCGACGAAATCGCTCTATCTCGCACGGTTAAGGAGATAGAAGCAAATTTGTGTTTTGCCATTTTTGGCAAAAATTCGAAAATTCAAAATGGCCGCCATTTTTGGGGAGGGGAAAATTTTTGGAAAATTGCAAAGATTGCATTCCTTAGATACCCTGTGGGTCGAAAATTTCGACGAAATCGCTCTATCTCGCACGGTTAAGGAGATAGAAGCAAATTTGTGTTTTGCCATTTTTGGCAAAAATTCGAAAATTCAAAATGGCCGCCATTTTTAGGGAGGGGAAAATTTTTTGAAAATTGCAAATATTACATTCCTTAGATACCCTGTGGGTCGAAAATTTCGACGAAATCGCTCTATCTCGCACGGTTAAGGAGATAGAAGCAAATTTGTGTTTTGCTATTTTTGGCAAAAATTCGAAAATTCAAAATGGCCGCCATTTTTGGGGAGGGGAAAATTCTGTAAAAATTACCAAGAGTACAATGCTCAGATACCCTGTGGGTCGAAAATTTTGACGAAATCGCTCTATCTCGCACGGTTAAGGAGATAGAAGCAGATTGGTGTTTTGCCATTTTTGGCAAAAATTCGAAAATTCAAAATGGCCGCCATTTTTGGGGAGGGGAAAATTTTTGGAAAATTGCAAATATTACATTCCTTAGATACCCTGTGGGTCGAAAATTTCGACGAAATCGCTCTATCTCTTACGGTTTCTGAGATATTAGCAAATTACTCAAAAGTAGTACTGAAAATACACAATGAAGTACCTAAATGGCTATTACTCATGTACTGACAAAGCTATCAGTCCCAAATGCAATACCAAGCGAGCTATGGACATAACAATCTTGTATTCAAAATTGTAGTAAAATATCTTTAATTATTTTGGCTTAAATGCACGGAAACCAATGGGTACTGAAAATAGCTGTACTTAAGTATTACTCAGTAAGCAAAAGAGGTACAACAGCCAAAAGCAATCCCAAGCAAGCTACTGACCCAATAAGCCTGCATACCAAATTTGGTGACAATAGCTCTAATACTTTTCCTTTAAATGAGCGGAAACCATGCGTGACGCCGGACATCGGACGCCGGACGCCGGACATCGGACGGCGAAAAAAGCAAAAATAATATATCCACCCCCCAGGGGGGTGGACATAATAACCATATTGACATTCATATGAGTTAATACCCTTGATAATTGATCTATTAATAATTCAGATTTATCTATATTTAAAATTTTGAAATATTTCATACGAATCAGCTCTAAAGCTGGACAAACACAAACAAAATGTATCTCATCTTCTACATCTTTTTTACACAGTTTACATGACTTTTTGTTCTCTCAAAGAGATGGAGTGCTACAGCATAAATGGTAAACAAACAATCTATATAAAAGGGGTACTCAAATACAAAAAGAATTGAGAATTTTAAGTATGTGATTATCAACTGAAATGAGTTCATAACTGTAGGAGCTGTGTCAAAATTAACTGAGGCAAGTTGAATAAAACTGGGCTAGTTGAGGGTTAAAAATCCCCTAGTTTTACTACATACGGATATAATTTCATTAATATTGGGACTTAAAGCTCGCTTAAAGTGTCCATTTTGTCTACTTGAATATGTTTAACCGGCGTTTAACCAGTTTCATTTTAAAAAGTTAAAAACTCAGCAAGCAGAGGTATAACACAAAAATAAGTTCTTAAAAGACTAAGAGAGCCATAACATGATTAATATTCAAAATTTAAATAGACAGGCATTTCCTTTTAAAAATTCAAAGATTTCAGCTCTAATGTCCATAAATTGGGTTTCTGTGGGCATTTTACAATTGTTAAAGAGACCTTAGCAATTAAACTACAGATCTGAAACTTTTTGGGGGACATACATAACAAACAAAAATTATATATAATACAGTTTAAGACTTGTCACACTAAGCATTTCCAAATAACAGGGCAAAATACGGAAAAAATGTCCAAAAAGGCACTTGGGCGAGTGTCTATGGCCCTCATACACAGGTTAAATGTCTACTAAAAACCTTGATTTTCGGCATATGTAAAAAGGACATAATAATGCATTCCCAGATGAGATTTCAGCTCCATCAATCACATAGTTTAACAGTCACAGGGCTTAAAGGTGACAAAAAGTCCAAATATTGGGTCTCTGTGGGCCTTTTAGAGATCTCGATGTGGCTTTCAAATTAAAGCTTCAGACTTAAAATTTGTTACATACTAAGATTACACATAGAATATGTATCTAATAAAGTTTGAAACTTCTCAGACTTACCATTTCCAAGTTACAGAGCAAAATATGTGAAAAATGTCTTAAAAGGGTCAGTCAGGTGGGTGTTTAAGGTCCTCATACACAGGTTAAATGTCTACTTGAAGCCTTGATTTTTGGCACATGTAAAAAGAACATAATAATGTATTCCCAGATGAGATTTCAGCTCTATCAGTCACATAGTTTAACAGTCACAGGCCTTAAAATTGGCAAAAAGTCCAAATACTGGGTCTTTATGGGGCCTTCTAGAGACCTAAATGTGGCCTTCAAATTAAAGCTTCAGACTTAAAATTTGTCACATACTAAGATTACACATAGAATATGTATCTAATACAGTTTGAAACTTCTTAGACTTACCATTTCCAAGTTACAGGGCAAAATATGTGAAAAATGTCTAAAAATGGTCACTCGGGTGGGGATTTATGGTCCTCATACACAGGTTAAATGTCTTCTTAAAGCCTTAATTTTTGGCACATATATAAATAACATACTAATATCTTCCCAGATAGGATTTGAGCTCTATCAGTCACATAGTTTGACAGTCACAGGGCTTAAAAGTAGCAAAAAGTCCAAATATTGGGTCTTTGGGAGCCTTTTAGAGACCTCAATTTGACCTTCAAAATTAAAGCTTCAGACTTAAAATCTGTTACATACTAAGATTACACACAGAATATATATCTAATACAGTTTGAAACTTCTCAGACTTACCATTTCCAAGTTACAGGGAAAAAGATGTGAAAAATGTCTTATAAGGGTCACTCGGGTGGGTGTTTATGGTCCTGATACACAGGTTAACTGTCTATTAAAGGCCTAAATGTTGGGGCACATATAAGAAAACACATAGATATATTCCCAGATGATATTTAACTTAGATGAGAGACATAGTTTGAAAGCTACAGTGCTTGAAAGTGGCAAAAAGTGCATAAATTGGGTCTCTATGGGCACTTTTGAGACCTTAAGTCGACCCCTTTGGGTAAACCTACAGCCCTAAAATTTTCTACAGACAAGGATTACATATCAAAGTTATACCTAGCGCAGTTTGAGACTCATCAGAATTACCACTTCCAAATTATAGGGCAAAATATGTGAAAAGTATAGCAAAAAATCCCTAAGTGGGGGTATTTATGGGCCTCAAACACAATTTTCTCCTCAACTTAAAGTCATGATTTTCGGCACATGTACTAAGAACATATTAATGTGTTGTCAGGTAAAATTTCAGCCAGCTGAGCATCATAGTTTGTGACCTACAGGGCTCTAAGTGGCCAAAAGTCCAATTTCTGACCTTAAGGTGGCCATAAGTTCTTTTTTACTGGGAGTTTAAGGTCACCTTAAAATAGGGATCTTCCTTTGGGCACCCTTAACATGTGTACCAAGTTTGAAAAAAAAATATTAATTTGTTTTTGAGTTATCGCGTCCACAAGGAAATTTCTACGGCGGCGGCGGCGGCGGCGGCAGCGGCGGCGCGACGGACCTGAATCCAATATATCCCCGAGTTTCGTCTGGGGATATAATGAAGCTTAAATGGCTCAAAGTGTGGGGGTTAAGCAGAAACAAAATAAACATTCCTATCCTTATCGTCTTTTCTGTGAAAGACAACTTTGGCAGAAACAGTCACCAATGGTCATTCAGATACATGGGCATGATTTCTGTCCTATTACCTTCAACAGTTTTCTATTGTACTGTAAACAAATAAAATTTTCTACAATCTATATGCAAATACAATAAAGAATTTACAGATATAACATTTACTCAAGCAGGCCCTGTCAAAGCAAACAAATTTACATTGCATAATTACCCCAGCATTTCATCAAAATAGAGCTTTCTACTCATTGTAAAACTGGACAGAATATAGCCAAGAGTACATATTAGCTTCAGGCAGGCACTTAATTGGCTAAGGTATCACAATATCTTTCTATTACATGAATTTTATTATTTTGCTTAGTAATGTACAGTTGATTAAACCGGTGGATAGATCTAACTGGGGATGTAGATTTGTTGGTAAACCTAATGGATGAAAAGTAAGTTGTATTTATCAAACTTAAACCCATGGGGTTTATAATGCTCTAAACGCAACTTGCTTTTACAGCATTATGGATCCTATGGATTTAATTAAAGTAATGGTAATGTAATGCATGCAACCTCAAATGTAATGTAATGGTAATGCATTGCCTTTGAATGTAATTCACCCCAGGCCTGAAAGCAAGGTCACTGTTTTAGTTTTAACAGTTGAATCCTATGAACCTTAATCTCACAGGATCAGATACAAAACCTTATGCTGAACTTCTCCATAAAAGAATATATTTTAATAAAACAGCCCAACCCTAATATCCCTAACACCCCTAATTCGCCACTCTGTCACAAGGTCACATATGAACCTCGGATGGTTAAGTTGAAGGACAGGGGCCTTTTGGTCAACGCCTATAACTGCGGGTTATTTAACCACCTGTAGTGTGAATAGAGCATAAAGAACTGACACATATTCCAACTAGCAAGAGAATTTAGTCTGATCTGTCTGATTTACATGTTGTCAAACTGAACTAAACATCCTCTAAAGGCTGACTTTCCAAGAAGAGATAATCCAATAGCCAGATTCGGAAGTCAATACCAAAAACTGCATCCACAAGGAGAGGGACATTAAACTGTTATGGTTGCAGAAATGAAAGCCAAAAAAAAAATGAGTCTTTGGTTTATTTCTCAAAGAAGACAATTTATTGGTTGTTTATGTGACCTGACTACAATTGGTAATGTCCACATTCACACTACAGGTGGTTAAACCCCATGGTTAAAAATTTTACTCGGCGACTGAGAACTGCCTCCCAGAACACTTCATATCTTCCAACACTTGGTGTATCCATGCATAAGATATGACGTGCATGGCCACTGAGTGGACACGATGTGTAACCATCGGTAACAGTAGGATTGCAGTAGGACTAGAGTGGTATAAATGTTTCATTGAGAGACAACCTCCATTTACCTCCACTCACCTTATACTGCCGTCACACTTAACAATAATTATGTTACACCGAAACACGACCAAGTCACAACCTTACATTAATTTTAAAAATTTTTAAATTTGAATTGAATTTGGTATTAGCTTTTTCACTCGGATAGTACTAAAACTTCAAAACTTTGGCTACCAACTTAATTTTAGGTAAAAAAATGCAGGACAAGTTGTTGCCAGGACTGCGTTTACTGGAACTAAATTTAAAAGAGCCTTAAATTCTTAGAATTTTGAAATGTTTGTAACTATTTGATATAACAACACAAATGTACTTGGTTAAAATAACTAGTAAATATCTTACAATTTGTAATACCAGTCAGCAGTCAAAATTACACTCACTTTAAACCAAACGCTGAAGAACTATAATTTGTAAAACAGCATCAGAGATGTCCAAACCCCAATTGATCTTTTTATTAATTGCAGTAATACTGTCAATGGAGATAGCACAATTAAGGTAAAAATACATAATAATAATCTGTTTCAGCAATCCATGTAGCTTTGCAATAGGATAAATATGTCTCAAACGTGACAGTAGAAAATATTCTAGCAATAGCCAAAGCTACACCATACAGTTGCACACCTACAAAATCCAACCAACAAACCTATCAAGCAACAACTAAATCCTACACCTTACAGTTTCCCAGATAAAGCTTGGACAAGATTTTAAAGATCTGAGGGTCACTACAACAGCAAGATTAAAGGTCAAATCAAGGTCCCCTACAAGTATGAACTTCCTATTCTGTTTACCCATGATTTCTGCAATACAGCTCGGACAAGATTTGTTCCCCCCACCTGACAACCTACCGGACCCCATGGGGGAGACCAATGACCACATAGCCTTTAAAGACTTTAGGGCAAAAAGTAGTCCTGCTCGGCTATATATACATTTCATCATATGTATTGGTGGACCAATGATGTGCTTTGACCTGCTAACCTATCATCTTTGTCCTGATACATGCAACAATAATCTTCTCCAAGTACCAAAGATTGCTGACCTCATAATAAACATACCTTTACATACTTTATACAATTTATTTCTTTACCTACCAACCTGCTCACTACTTATTCCATTAAAAGGAATAATTCAATACAAAAATCACACAATAAGTGTCACTGCACCTATTATATAACTTTTGGGGTGGAATACTACAAATCACCGATTTATTATTACAGAAGTATCTCTTGTTAAGTTTCAATATTCTATTTAATATGGGGGAAGGTTAAGTCACGTTGCATTAAAATTTTAGCAGTATGCCAAGTAAGAGAGCTGGTCAAAAAAACTGCCTAACAATTTAATAAGATTTGCTCCAGTTCTGAGACCACTAACTAAGAAAGAACCAAAATGATCTAAAAGATCAAAAACCTTTCTTTGCCATGATGTCACAACAATGAATCACAGAGATTATGAATATATTCCTCAAGCTTTCATAAACAACTTTATATAAACATTGTACAATTTATACTGTTTTTTCTGTGAATGACACACATGGTTGAAACAATGAGTAATTTCCTGCAAAGTACACAGCCATTTGAAAAAGTAACTGAAAAATACATGAAACACAAAAAGTTCATCAAAAGAATTTAAAAGCACAAAAATAATTGTATAAACAAATGAAGTCAATCTTTTTTTGTATTACAGCACTGTTCATATATGTATATTTTGTAAAAGCATTTATTGTGTTTCTTTGCATTTTTTCCTGTATTTGTTCAATATTTGCCAAATATATTAAGCAACAAAACGTTGTTCAGATGAAAGAAGGAAATTATAGGAGTAATGTTATCACAAAGTTATACATAGAATAAAATATCAAAACCAAAATTCTAAAAATAAGTGTTTTCCACAAATTGACTTCCGAGGCAGAAAGGAAAAAAATGTAGTACAGCTTTCATTTCTTGCTAACAACCTAATTAGTATGTTCTTTGATCAAAACAGATAAAATTAAGTGTAAGTTATTTTAAAAAGTAGCATCAGAGATGCCTGTACCCCACAGTCTGGAGAAATAGTTTTCAGCCCCATGAGATATAGGCGTACTGAAACAATACAAAGATCGGGATCCTTTCAGAGTAGTGTCAGTAAATATACAAAGGCCCAAATAATGTTTAAGTAGAGAAAATAATGTCTTAGAGAAAGAAAATGTATATAAAGATAAAGTATTAAAACAAGACCATCCAACAGCAGAATGACAGCATTAATCAGTAATCTAATAAGTATGAAGCTGTAAGATTTATTAACTGACGATGAGCTGTTAATGGAAATAGCAGAATTATGTAAAAGTACATAATAATCAGTTGCAGCAATCCATATATCTTTGTCATAAGAGGAAACATGTCTCAAATATGGCAAGGTCACACCATGATGCACACCTACACCCCCTAACCAATGTCCCTGCCAAGCGTCAACCTTCTGCACCTTACAGAATCCAAGAAATAGCCTGGACAAGATTTTAAAACTCATGGTCACCACAACAAGGTCAAAGGTCAAATCAAGATCACACCATGACGTTGCACACTTACAACCCCCAACCAATGTCCCTATCGAGTATCAACTTCCTAGACCTTAGGGTTTCCGAGATATAGCCCAGAAAAGATTTTATAGGTTAAGGTCCCAATAGCAAGGTCAAATCAAGGTCACAACATGATGTTGCACACCTACAACCCCCAACCAATGCCCCTACCAAACATCAACTTCCTACACCTTACGGTTTCCAAGATATAGCCCCAACAAGACTTTATAGGTCAAGACTAAAATGGCAAGGTTGATTAAAGTCAAATTCCAATTTTAAGTACTAGTAAATATAAAAGGTCTTTAAGGGGCTATCAACGTAACACATTATTTTACGGCCGGACGAAAGTGGTTTAAACACGTGAAGATTTTTTCAGGGATGCATATTTCTTAGGCTTAAAGTCACAAATTTTTGAGGAGAATATATTTGTTTGTCCTGTGATATGTTGAATAAGGGAAATAAAGTTATACAACAAAATGTGCTTGTTGTTTTAAAGTTTTACATATATACATAAAAGCAGCAAATAACAAAGATAAATGTGAAATAAATATGTTCTATTTCTGGACATCTAAAACAGTGCATACCTTCCTGTTGTGACACAATTAGCATACAATAAGAAAAGCTACAACAGTTTTTTATACACTATTCCAAAGAAAAATGTCTCACACAAATTTTGAATGAATTAGATTTTTTTTTTAATTTCTGTATTTATTTGCAGAGATAAAAAACAAAGAAACATAACATTTTATGTTTTTATTTTTTCATCACTATTTCACATTACACTCATTTCAAATGTCAAGAAAACACTATGTAAAATTGTAAATCATTCAAACTAATCTGTATGAGTTTGGTGGCTTGTGTATATATTCAGATCTTTATTTAGAACAGCATGGTTTACATATTGTGTCACAGTATAGGAACCTCTCCCTTCTCTCTCAACCAACTTTCATATAGCCTCTCACCAGTAACTAAGGCGTAGTTATACAAAATATTTTATTTTTAATTTGGCTTCCTATATCTTAGTGTATAAATCTCTAAATAAAAACAAATTTTCCTTACACCATATGTCTATATTTTTATAAGTAAACTACTCCATTCTCATTGAATATATGTACATCTTATGTTCCATCAGTGAGAATTATATTTCATATGGACAGATACTCTTTCAAGGTAAGAAGGGTCTTGACTAATGAAAACAAAGCTTTGTAAATTATTGTTATACTTAAGAAATTTTCATCAGAATAGTATACCACTAAATAAATTTATTATATTAACAATTAAGATGATACAAATATAGACTCAGTGTGTATAAAAGAAATGATTCACTGTAAGTAAGCAGAAAGGCTACATACACACGCAGTACATGTTTCAAAAATGTGGGTTCATTTTATCAGTGCAAAAAAGACTGGCACTCCCATACAGTAACAGTAGTAAACTGGCAAGATCTACAAGAGCATTATTGATTTTTCCAAGGGGGTCCTATACATATATATAATTAAGAAGTCAAGAGCAATGTTTACAAAACGTAGTAACCGTAGTACCTGAGTACTGTATATGCAGTGTTTTATCACTTATACTGATCTTTTTCAACGGCTGAAAGAAAATGACGTAACTATCCCTCTCGTAAATAATAGTCCGTGCATAGCAACAGTGACTCTGTCTGCTTCACCATCTGGCGGGCGTTACGTAAACAAATTTTATGTACTTACGTTGATAGCCCCTTAAGAGAGAATTCTATACTGACATATATTCTATTATCTTGAAATGATGGTATGATGGCAAAAAACTAGCCTTTTTACCCCTTCACTTTGGCCTTCCCAGGGTATGCCTTTATGGCAATAACTTCAGTAACTGACACAAGTTTCACTTAGACAGCACCAAAACCGTTAAATGCATCAAAATATGAAACATGACATGTTAGATCACAGCATTCAATATTTATTGATATGTTTAAAAAGAACAAAGCTAAAGCACAAAAAGACATTACTGCTTAATGGGAACATTTATTATCTGCATGATAGTGGCCAATTGTATGCAGAAACTAAGTGGCTTGCTCTGAAGATATTCTACTGCTAGGGCAGCATTAACTCACAAATAAATAATGTGTCAGCACATTTTTTTTATTTAATGATGTCTGTCACTATCAATCACTTTCCATAAAGCAAGTTTGTGAATTTTGAGGAACTCCTAAAAACAATATCTTACAGTGTAAATGTTTGGCATACCATTTTTTAGCGATGAAATTTATTAGACCAATAAAATCTCAATAGCTCAAAACACAAAATGTTGGAAATAGCTTGCTCACAACACTAAGATATGTTAGTCTATAATCTGAGTTTGAGGCCCTTAAAGCTGAGTGATTTATCCCCCTATGGGTCCTAAAGTCCACTCCACCAGTTGCAGTTATCCTACTGCTATTGATCTAGAATGGGTCTTTACAAAAACCGGTTAAGAACTGTTACATTAGACCAAGGCACCAAAGCAACCTCATCTATTTTGTTACTTTTCAGAACTTTTTGCTTAATATTTCTATCAAGGCCCTGAGTCACTGGCGATTTATGTCTTAATTGTCTCAAATAAAGGGATATTTAGCTAAATGGGATTTTAAAAACTTTAGAAATACTGGCTTACTTGACTTATTCCTCGAAGCAATTCCCTGAAGAACAGAAAACACAGCCCCAAGGTTAATGTTTGTGTGTTTTGATGATGTTGTAGTTTCTGTAACATTACTTATCTTTTTCTGTGTTAATGAGTATTTCCAGAGCAAAAGCTATCACCACCCAATCACCTGAATGCTGTCTACTTTAACTCTATCACTGATTTTATTTTCAAGTATTTACCTGTACTCAAAGGTAACCAATGAAGCTCATCTGAATAGTAGATGCCAATAGTAGTTTTATACCAAACGTTTTTATAGTAAAACAAGCAGTGATTGAGAATGCAAAACACCCTTGCTCATGGGTAGTGCTGAAAAATACACAAAAATAGCCAGCCTCTTCAAACAAGAACATTTAGGAAATACTAGGAGTTAACTTCAATTATAACTAGATTGGGCCAACTCGGCGCCAACATATCCCCAGACAGGTCATCACTCACGCCACAGGTTTTGATCGGGAATTTTGTAAAACATAATTACCCATTATTATATGAACTTCAGCACATCAATCTACTCTGTTTATATCTTCCGATGGTGTATCCCCAGACGCCGAATACATAACTCAAATTATATTTTCAATCTTCCTGCAATGATAACTCTAAACCTATTTTCAAAGTATTTAAATGATTGATGATTGAATGTCCATTCTAAAATAATAATCCCAAAAGAGCATATCTGTTTCTATATTTGTTGACAAATAAAATATTATTTTTAACTCAACTCATCATACTTTTCAATCTTCCTTCAAAGTATTTAAATGATTGATGATTCAATGTCCATTCTAAAATTCATAATCCCAAAAGCGCATATCTGTTTCTATATTTGTTCACAACTAAAATATTATTTAAAAAAAAATTATTTATATTATTATTTTATTATATTATTTTTAGAATTTGCAAATTGTTTTCAGTTATTCATTTCCTCTATACCTATATATGTGGTCCATATATATGCAACCTAAATATGTGATACAATCTCAGTTCTGACTCCCCTTTGTGTTATATGTAATGAAGGGAACCACCTCCCACCCCCACCCCTCTCCCCTTCTCCACACCTCTCTCACTTAATTACACAAGATCTGCAACCCCATTGAGTTCTTTGTTTCTCATCTGATATCATTAAATACCTTTGTTTATTTAGTGTCACTCAATATAGCTGGAGGTCCCAGAGGTGGGTGGGGGGAATCCGGGTGGGGGATGTGGGTTGGGACTACAAAGAGATGGACTGCTACAGCATAAATGGTAAACAAACAATCTATATAAAAGGGGTACTCAAATACAAAAAGAATTGAGAATTTTAAGTATGTGATTATCAACTGAAATGAGTTCATAACTGTAGGAGCTGTGTCAAAATTAACTGAGGCAAGTTGAATAAAACTGGGCTAGTTGAGGGTTAAAAATCCCCTAGTTTTACTACATAAGGATATAATTTCATTAATATTGGGACTTAAAGCTCACTTAAAGTGTCCATTTTGTCTACTTGAATATGTTTAACCAGTTTCATTTTAAAAAGTTAAAAACTCAGCAAGCAGAGGTATAACACACAAAAATAAGTTCTTAAAAGACTAAGATAGCCATAACATTATTAATATTCAAAATTTAAATAGACAGGCATTTCCTTTTAAAAATTCAAAGATTTCAGCTCCAGTGAGTATAAGCCACATAGTTTGACAGTTACTGGGCTTTAAAGTGGCATAATGTCCATAAATTGGGTTTCTGTGGGCATTTTACAATTGTTAAAGAGACCTTAGCAATTAAACTACAGATCTGAAACTTTTTGGGGGACATACATAACAAACAAAAACTAGATTGGGCCAACTCGGCGCCAACATATCCCCAGACAGGTCATCACTCACGCCACAGGTTTTGATCGGGAATTTTTTAAAACATAATTACCCATTATTATATGAACTTCAGCACATCAATCTACTCTGTTTATATCTCCCCAAGGAAGATGGTGTATCCCCAGACGCCGAATACATAACTCAAATTATATTTTCAATCTTCCTGCAATGATAACTCTAAACCTATTTTCAAAGTATTTAAATGATTGATGATTGAATGTCCATTCTAAAATAATAATCCCAAAAGAGCATATCTGTTTCTATATTTGTTGACAAATAAAATATTATTTTTAACTCAACTCATCATATTTTTCAATCTTCCTTCAAAGTATTTAAATGATTGATGATTCAATGTCCATTCTAAAATTCATAATCCCAAAAGCGCATATCTGTTTCTATATTTGTTCACAAATAAAATATTATTTAAAAAAAAATTATTTATATTATTATTTTATTATATTATTTTTAGAATTTGCAAATTGTTTTCAGTTATTCATTTCCTCTATACCTATATATGTGGTCCATATATATGCAACCTAAATATGTGACACAATCTCAGTTCTGACTCCCCTTTGTGTTATATGTAATGAAGCCCACCACCTCCCACCCCCACCCCTCTCCCCTTCTCCACACCTCTCTCACTATTACACAAGATCTGCAACCCCATTGAGTTCTTTGTTTCTCATCTGATATCATTAAATACCTTAAATGTTTATTTAGTGTCACTCAATATAGCTGGAGGTCCCAGAGGTGGGTGGGGGGAATCCGGGTGGGGGGATGTGGGTTGAGCATAAATGGTAAACAAACAATCTATATAAAAGGGGTACTCAAATACAAAAAGAATTGAGAATTTTAAGTATGTGATTATCAACTGAAATGAGTTCATAACTGTAGGAGCTGTGCCAAAATTAACTGAGGCAAGTTGAATAAAACTGGGCTAGTTGAGGGTTAAAAATCCCCTAGTTTTACTACATAAGGATATAATTTCATTAATATTGGGACTTAAAGCTCACTTAAAGTGTCCATTTTGTCTACTTCAATATGTTTCACCAGTTTCATTTTAAAAAGTGAAAAACTCAGCAAGCAGAGGTATAACACACAAAAATAAGTTCTTAAAAGACTAAGATAGCCATAACATTATTAATATTCAAAATTTAAATAGACAGGCATTTCCTTTTAAAAATTCAAAGATTTCAGCTCTATAACCCACATAGTTTGACAGTTACTGGGCTTTAAAGTGGCATAATATCCATAAATTGGGTTTCTGTGAGCATTTTACAATTGTTAAAGAGACCTTAGCAATTAAACTACAGATCTGAAACTTTTTGGGGGGACATACATAACAAACAAAAATCATATATAATACAGTTTAAGACTTGTCACACTAAGCATTTCCAAATAACAGGGCAAAATACGGAAAAAATGTCAAAAAAGGCACTTGGGCGAGTGTCTATGGCCCTCATACACAGGTTAAATGTCTACTAAAAACCTTGATTTTCGGCATATGTAAAAAGGACATAATAATGCATTCCCAGATGGGATTTCAGCTCCATCAATCACATAGTTTAACAGTTACAGGGCTTAAAGGTGGTAAAAAGTCCAAATATTGGGTCATTGTGGGCCTTTTAGAGATCTCGATGTGGCTTTCAAATTAAAGCTTCAGACTTAAAATTTGTTACATACTAAGATTACACATAGAATATGTATCTAATAAAGTTTGAAACTTCTCAGACTTACCATTTCCAAGTTACAGAGCAAAATATGTGAAAAATGTCTTAAAAGGGTCACTCAGGTGGGTGTTTAAGGTCCTCATACACAGGTTAAATGTCTACTTGAAGGCTTGATTTTTGGCACATGTAAAACGAACATAATAATGTATTCCCAGATGAGATTTCAGCTCTATCAGTCACATAGTTTAACAGTCACAGGCCTTTAAAATTGGCAAAAAGTCCAAATACTGGGTCTTTATGGGGCCTTCTAGAGACCTAAATGTGGCCTTCAAATTAAAGCTTCAGACTTAAAATTTGTCACATACTAAGATTACACATAGAATATGCATTGAAATTTTCATCTTTTACAAAGGATAACTTTATACCACCCTGTGGGTCAAAAATTTGCTCAAAATGGCTCTATCCCTTGACAAGATATTTGCAATTATCTCTTTTCCCCTTAAATCGAAGCTGGCCACCAAAAGAGGCAAAAAATGAAACATTTAGCCTTTTGCATCAGATACTCTTGTACTACCCTATGAGGAAAAACATCACTGGAAAATGCTCTATCTCTTATGGTTTACAAGATATTTTCAATTTTTTATTTAGCGCTGAAATCCAAATTCAGGGTTCACCCGAGTATATCTACAGTAACTGTAGTCAGTATCAGCTCTTGTAAGAAATTGTTCTGAATGAACTGGACTTTCCATTGGTTGAAACTTTGCTGACTCCAAAAAAGTGAATTACAGTAGTTCAAACAACTACTAACAAGAGAATTTGCTACCAGACCTGCACTATTAAGTGTCACATATTGTCAAACATGCATAAAACCTCTCATACTTCAAGAAAGTACTTCAACTGAAGACAAACAATGTGCCCAATTATAGGGCTATAAACTGAGCCTATCAACTCTATTTGCAAAATTACATAGCAGAAAATTTAATATCAGTAAATGTACAGGTGTATTTTATCACCATAGTGACATTTGTGTGAGACAATCAAAGAACAATATGTATCTATTTAAATGCCCAAGAAACGTATTGATGTTCATCATTGATTATTTAACTTTTTTATCTGAAACAGAATTTCATAATATTGCCCACTTTGACTCTTTTTTTGCTAAACTGTAAATATTATCACCAGGGATGATCGAATTCCAAAGCAACAATTATTTTAATATTCCAAACATTTTTGCAACATAACTAAATCTGACTCTTGTTTTTTCTGCTGTAAAAATGAATTATGCTTTAAAATACAATATAATTTTTTTAAGTAACAACACATAATAATCATTTGTCAAATTTTGACACAGATCTTTACAATATCACAGAAAATGTTCCCTTTTCAGCAAGTAATACAGACAAATGTTTCTATTACTACTATTTACAATGATCTTTGACATTTTCCTCCAAGGAGGACAATAATGAGTAAAGATTCAGGCCCAAAAGTTATATCTGGATAATATCATTATGGCATTCTGCAACCTTTCTTGTCACATGAAATGATTGAAACCATGACTACATTGTGAAGTAATACTAAAGATGACTGATGTACTGATATACTCCACTATAAAGAGACCTTTACTCAGTGATTTGCCATAAAATCATGCTATAAATAGACCTGGAAGTGTCAGAAGACCTCCTTTTCTCAGATTCATCTTGACTTTATCAGCAGTGTGGCTTGTTTTGCTGGCATAGAAAAGAAACCATCTAACCCAGAGCAAAAGACAATTAAGCAGATACCCTGGGAGCTTTAAAAAGCACTGGATGGGATCTCACGTTCAAGAGTTTTGTACATCAGATTTAGTCCAATGGGCATAATTGGCTTAACAATTGTGCCAAAAATATCCTGGACTTAAGGAGAAAAGAAAGACTTAAGACAGCTAAAACTATTCATTTTTTTTCACTTTTTTAATAAATTTTTTTCTTGCTTTTCCTCTTGAAGTTTCAAAACTAGAGAAACTTCTTTACTCTGTTAAGTTATAAAATACTTCTACTAAAACAGAAAGTCCAGACAACAATTTCTATAAACTTTTGTTCAATTAATCAATAATTTAGCATGCACATCCACTTCTTAAAATATTTGTTGAAAAACACACACTGACTTCTTCAGGCAACACCAAATTATGAGTCAAATGATGGTTGGTCTTTTAAATATAATACTTGCTATAGCTGCCAAACACTGGAAATTATTCTCCTGATACGTTTTATCTATGGTTCCCCATTTGTTTTTAATGGGTACTGTGTATATTATAATTTGTTTAACAAGATAATGTTGGGGAGAAAAAGAAAGCTGCAAATTAATTATTTAAACACACAAGACACATCCCTATAGATATCATTTTTTGTATACATGGACATAGCTTAAAGAAATGAAAGTATCAGGCTCTTGGACTCAGTGTTCACTGCAAAAATTTACTTAACCTAGATTTCCCAGTTAAATACAAGTACAGACTATCTCTGGTCATTTGAGATCCAACTTAACAGGATTGAATTCACTGTACTTATAAAGCCGTAAGTATTAATGAAAACGACTTGTCACACACAAAGCATATGTCTGACTGATGAGTACGTTTTTAATGCTGAGAGGAAAGTTTGTCGATCCAATTTGTATTTTTTTACTCAGATATACAGGCTTCTTGACTGGCAAATCCTAAATTCCCCAGGGGTGACAACTGAAGTGAAGAGAGAGGGAGGAAACATTTAACAGATTAGATCAGCTTGACCTTCTGTTTTGTTTCTCTGACAAAATCGAAAAGATGAACGTCACATTCAAAAGATGACGTCACATGACAAACCACCTACCCAAGGTCACTGGCACTTTAGAATATTAGTGTAGGGAGTTTCCATAGATGAATGCTACTGCTCTCAGAGGTCCACATTGAGGAAAATCTGATGGAAATGTAGTATTTTCATAATTCTTCTCTCTTTCATTTTCTAAAGACTTGGCCATTTTCCCAATATTCTCTTTTTTGTCAAATAGTTGAAGGGACTTCATAGTATAGTCACTGATACGACACGAAGTCAAGCAGTGCCTTAAATACTAGTATTTCAGATCCATTAATATTACTCCATCTTATTCTATACAGTAGCAACCAGAGAATACAAAAGTGACCAGAAAAACACAACTACTTATAAATCAAGATGCTTTCAGTAAATACACGTACTTACTGATTTGGTCAATCATATAAAATATGTGTATACCCTGAAAATTTCAGTCAATACGCATATTTACTGTTTTCTTTGGTTCAGTAAATACGCATATTTACTAAAATCATACTGAAGACTTTATATCTTTAATAGTTTGGTGTTATCTACTATGTCTTCATATTATATCTTTAATAGTTGGGGTGTTATCTGATATGTTTTCGTATTAACAGTTATTTAAAACTTTAAATAGCTTTGTCATATTCAAAGTTTGATACTTGTTTACAATCCAGCACTGGGATAACTATTTTACAAAACTTTATAATTTTAAAAGCAGATGCATGTGATATGTGATACAAACTTGTAATTTTTTTTTCATTTAAAATAAATTGTTATGTAAATCAACAAGTTTATAAATTTAAATATCCAAATATTTGTCAAATTATGATACTTTATGTATAGGGAAGAACAAGCGGGTAATAAGATCAATATATATTTATTGTTTAGGAACTGAACTTCAATATATTTTAACAAATTGAATGTATTTTAACAATGTATTCTTTTTCAAAGGTCACCAATAAAATTTGGATCTATAATTAGGGTTGAACAAAATCTCCCTTTAATGTCCGTTTAATCAAGGAATCCACACCACAACCATAGATGCCTTAAAAGGGATCAAGTCACTGTCTGAAAGACAATGCTTTAATCCAGTTGGGCTAGCTGGTCTTTTCAATGTTTGTAACAACAATCCTTTGATCAAGTAGCCAGTACTTACAATAAAGTCAAAAAGTGTCAAAATGGCAAAATAGTAAGCCTTGATTGAGATAAAATAAAGAAACCACTTACCGATAGTCTCTGGTTAACAATAGATTCTTAAAAAACGAAGACTGTGGATTTGTTTGGGTGTAAATCATTTTGTCTTAAATCATAAGGCAACATTTCTGTTGAATGAAAGTATAGTTAAAATATGTTAAAATTTTGAAACTCAAATCTCAATTAATTTCTAAAACTTTTATTTATTGCCAATAAAAACACTTTTCATGTATCAGTCACATAAATATGGTGAAAATTTAAATTGATCTTTAATCATTTATAGGGATGTCATAGGTCCTTTGTAGCTCTGGGATTGAAAATAATATAAGTTTAAATGAAATATTTACTGAAAGTACACAGTAAAGTTTGTACACATAAATATTTAAAAGTCTAGTGCTATTTATTTGACATAAAATATTGTATGTAATGTACTGCTAAGTATATTGTACTAGTCTACATAACTGAGTAATCTGGTGAAGATATTGCGCCTGTAAAGCAGTAGACTGATTTGATTACATTAGATTAGTAAAATGCTCCAACATAATCTGTTTTGGTTTACAGTTTAATATTATATATTTACAACCAGTAAACATTAAACTTTCATTTCACATATTTACTGAAAGTCAAACCAGTAAATTTGTGAAATAACAAATGTCATAAATCAGTAAATACGCACATTTACTGAAAATTTTATTGAATATGCATATTTACTACGCATATTTACTGAAAATATTTACTGTAACATATATTCCAATTTCTTTCAGTCATTCTGTAAACAGTTTGTCTGCTATATGGCTTCTGTAAAGTATGCTTGGTTTTACATTTTATAACATCATTTATATCATATTTGACACAATATTTACTGTTTCAATCACATTGTTTTTACTGGATTTTGTCATGGTGTTATAGAGTGGATAAAGGGACATAATAGCAGGGAACACTTGAGGTTGTTTAACTGTTAAATTACTTGTGAAAACAGCAAGGTGTAGAGAGCTAGAGACAGGATTTCGAATTGAGAGTGGGAGACAGTAGAAATACATAAGAAATTGGTCTCAGTGGTTGCATAATAGCCCTGACATCAAAAAGCCTGCAATTTTCTTGGTACAGGCTTGTATTAAAATAGCACTCATTACAATAGCAAAAGGGTTAAGTTGGCCAACCATTTTAGTCCAGTCAGTCCAGTTGTCATATCTATTTAGTATTGCAGTGAAATGGTCCTGATACCTAAAACTGGTATTTTCGTCTCAACCTAAGTTTTTAAAAGGATTAAGTGTAGGAATTACATAATAGACATGTTTACAACTTGCCTAGGACTGCTCTCTTTGGTGCTGTGGCATCACATCTGCTAAAGTTCCTAATAATCCAGATGACTCCAATGACTAGCCACACGACCTCAACAATGAACACACCTGTAACAGAAAGCCACACCTCTGAAAATTGTACACCATATTGTATATACTGGTATGGCATTGCACAATGGCTAGGAGCTGTGGTTTTATCAACAAATGACAAATCCCTAGACAGCTGCCACTTTTGTAATGCAGTTGTTCCACTGGAGCCGGCATGTCAGTAACTATGTATTTTTGAGAGTAGGGAACAATGTTTACAAGGTCGGTTAGGGTCGGTTGTAAGTTTCCAGGTCTGTCGGGATGAGTCGGTGAAATTTCAAGCATGTTTGATATATTTTTACAACTGTTGCCGATCCTTGTAACAGACCCTAAATTCATCCACCTAGCAACAGGCCTGTCGGTTAACTTAAGGGCCTGTCGGTTACACTTCCAGGCTTGTCTGAACCCTTCCTTGCTTGTACTTATCATTTGCAGGCCTGTCCTAACATGAAGCCGGCTTGTCTTTGTAAGCTAAGTACAGCAAGATTTGGGGTCAAAACATTGTGTTATGAACAACAAAAACCAGTGCAAGTGATCATAATTTCGAAGTTAACAGATAAAAAAGGTCCATATGTATGCTGTAAATAATTGAGAAACCCGAACAAGTTTTTTATTTGGTGACATAATAATCAAATTCTCAACCTATTTCACCAGAGCAATTCAAAAAAAAAATAACAAGATCTTTTTCTCACTGTAATAACCCATAAGTAATTTTGGGGAAGAAAGAGGATCAAGTGTCGACCAATCAACAAATCGAGAAAATTAGGTTAAGGACAGTTGAAAACTATTTGGATCCCATCACATGATAATTTTTCTCATTGTAAAACCCATAAGCAATTGCTGGGAAAAAGAGGGACCAAGTGTCGATCAAGCAACAAATCTAAAACCAGGTCACTAGTAAATATTTGGATCCCATCATGTGACCTAGACATCAAATTTTACTTTTTTGTTATTTCAATTATAGTTTACAGGTTTTTGCTTTAATCTTTAATGAGAAATAAAACCATCATGTCTGCTTCAATTTATGAATGAAAAGTCATTTAAAATATAAAATTGTAATTAAAATATTATATCCTGTGCAAACAAGCAGAGAAAGATGTGCTTCTAACAATGTCTCATGTGACAATGAAAACCCTCTTGCTTGTTGCTGCCTTTTATACTCGAATTTCGAGATTCTGGGAAGGACCCCTTCAAAATTCCGTCCCTCTGAGCAATTTTCCTACACATTTATACCAAATAATTTCAAGCCTCTGAGAAAGCATATTTTTCTGGGCGTGAAGGTAAACACCCGGTAGTTCTGGTCACATGATGGGATCCAAATATTTACTAGTGACGTAATTTAAGATTTGTTTATTGGACGATACTTGATCCTCTTTTTTCCCCAAAATTCATCAAAATTTGTACTAGCAATACCAACTGCACGTCTGGTCATGGTGATTCTGTATATTTCTCCAGTCCTGTCTGTTTGTCAGTACAGCTTGTCGGGACCTGCTATCATATATATAAGGCTTCTCTGTTAGGGGTTTAGGGCTTGTCATAGTACTTCTATGACTGGCCATGCAATAAACATCCCTGACCCTACGTCTTGTCTGGGTAGTCACCCCGTCCTGTCTGTAAGTGTACCGTCCTGTTTGGGAGGTGCAACTGACCCAGTATTTTCCCGCCTTTTTTTGTGGATTTTTGTCCCCCACCCTTGACTTTTGCACCCGACCCTAGAGTCTTAGGGTCAGCTGTAGGGTCGGCTCCAGTGGAACACCTGCATAAAGTAAATCTTAGAATTTGACAAGTCAATCATCATTCTCCAGAGCCAAAGCTATTTTGATAAAACTTCAAATTGGAATTTCACATTCTGTCAAATTATGAGTTTTGTCACAACATAATGCACTAAATGTAATATCAATACTTTAGCAGGCAATAGATAAGCAAATTATATCTAACATGTGTAGTCTCATGATTTAATTTGTACAGATAAAATCCCTACTGATAAAACTCTAGCAATCCCTACTGATAAAACCCTTGTTTTGAAAGGCAGACCACTACTATGTGGTACCAGTAACTAGGTCTGTGAGAATTGATTGGGCAAGTACTAACATCAATTACAACAAGCATGATATATTGCCTGAGATTTCAAATAGTTTTTTGAATACAAACCACTTTAAAAAGACAAAGAGATTTTTTTATCACTTGTATAAAATGAAAAGTAATTTTTGCTTTTATACAAAGGGCTCAGACTGTTCTAAAAACCACTGTGCATCTCAAATAATTTGAGTCAAATTTAGTTATAATGCGAACCAGTCCCAACATCAGACGATGCTAAAGCTATGTATAATTTATAAGCATAATTCTTCAATTAATTTTGATGATATATAAATTACAAAGGAGTAAAGACTTACAAGAAATGAACCATGTTTCATGACACTTCTTGTTCCCTAATATATGGGTATTGCAAACACTAACTGACAGTCATCTTCTGTACCCAATCTTTATATGGAACCCCTGAATATTCCAAAAGCAACAATCACTTGCTATTAAACCAATACTGTTGTGACAGCAAACTGTGACAGAAAACAGAAAACCTCTGCTGTGTGACTAGCCTGCTTATTACTGTTGCAGAATAATCGAATTTGGTAAGCCTGACACAGCTCTGAGACTGGGCATTAAATTATTGGAATTGCATTTATGCTTCAAGAGAAAGCTGTGGTGTTTGTTTTATGCTGCACTGGGTAGAAATGCTACTTGATGCTATGGAATGCATGGCAAATTAGGGCTATAAAGCCAGAGAATACATTGGTGAACATGTGCCCTATTTTTCAGAAAGAAGATGATTATTATACCAGTATGGGTTTTACAATTAATGATAATACAAAAATATAATAAATACTATTATAAATAAACAAGCATACTTGTGCAAACTTTTATGCTGAATATCTTGAACTTAACAAATATACATCCTGTTACTTAGTCTTAGCTAAGTATATTAAAAATTATTGAAGCTAAATTAGGTAATAAATCTATATTACTTAAACCACACTTGCATCAGAGCTGACATCGAAAAAGCTGCAGCCTGATTACCAAATTATTCACTGGACTGACTTTTTTTGATTGCAAATATGTTAAAGTAGAAATGATTCTATACACTAGGGACAAACCCTCTGTCGTGGGAACAGACCCAAGAACTAATATTGGCTTCCCTCCTGTACATTGTGCCTGTAATTAAGATTACCATAAGCTGACACAACAGAAGATGATGTTTAAATGACATATTTTAGAAAGACACCAATTTTTATCAGAATATCAAAATGTTTTGTACCATTTTGAAACCGGTGACCTACACTTTATATGCCAAGTCTATTTGCCAATATATTCATTTTGTAACAGAAGACAATGCATAGGAATGTTGTAAGCTCCAGTTGACATTTTTTGCTGATCTTAAAACACACTATTAGGACTGCAAGCTATTGCTTGACACATCTTTAGGCACAGCTACTGTGCAAAAGAAGAATGCTGCCATGTCCTATTGAGAGAGTATGACCCTTTATTGCATGGAGGAAATTGAGTTTTGGGGATGAATCTGAATAAGCACTTCCAGGGTATCTCTCTACTCAGAGAGAGAGAGAGAGAGAGAGAGATGCACAACCTAAAAAATCTGCCTTTAGAAGAAGCAACAGGGGCAAGTCAAGGCTTATATGCATAGATAGGATGTGAATGATTAACTCAGAAGAAACTTGAAGTTTAGATAGCAAACTCGCCTTCTTCTTGTGATGTTTATTTGGAGCCTATTAAGGGTAACAACATCTTTAATATTCCAAATAAAATAATACTTATTATGTATATGATCCTAATGAATCAGTGCACTTAATGTGTTCAAGAATAATACTGGTTATATATCATATAGCGATCTTAAACTACCCCAAGAAGACTCATTATAAGTTATGTACACCTACAAAAATTCCTGTTAATTGAGCGTGGCTTAAATTTCAGTCAACAAGAAATGGGCAATACAGTCCATAGGCAGAATTACTGAAACTGCCTCAAGAAGATGTGCTTTGTTTTCCCTGAATATTTTCTGTGGTTTGTTTCTTTTGGCTACAATAAGATGGTGCTTAGGAAGAAAGCCATAAATTTTTGGCCCTTGGTAAGGAACTTGATTGAAATGAATTTGTTGATCAACTACCAAGTATCCTTATATCACATTATTTGTACTTGATACGAATTTGGGTTTCTCTGACATTAGTAGCAAATTTCTTTGCTTTAATTATACTCTCTCAGTGAAAACTATTTGAAAAGAACAGGAAAATTAAAACAAGTGATGCATATTTTTAAATTTTACCAGGAGAAGAAAACAAAGAAGTTTTAACTAAGTGCGTATTGTGAGCAAGTTTGCTTTTTGAGTGACAAAATTTACAAATATAGTTCACAAGGGTTATTTCACACAATAAATTTCAATAAGTGATTGGAACAATAAGTAAAATAATTTAATATTTACCTGAAAAATGTATTTTCGAATTGCACTTGTCAAAAAATAAAAATCTGAACATATTCTTAAGTCAGGGGCACCTGAGCAAATATAAAAACTTTAATTTCTAATTTTAGATACCTTTCCAGTGATATACAACATCTTTCTTGGTTAAATAGTTTTGAAAAATATTCATGAGAAATCAGTACTTGTTTAAGGCAATGAGTGTGCTAATTTTCCAAAGTTAGGGTTATTACTAGAGAATTAAAAAAATATATATTTGCCAATACATTGGTTGTATATAATTGTATTGGTATAATACTGATGAGGATCATCTTATCCTCTTTAACCAAGCACTAGGGCACTAGGGGAGGAAGACTATGGAATGGATCATACCGTATTTCACTGTATAAATGCCCTGGGACAATGCATTTTTTAAAAAGGGGGGGGAGCAACTATTACAGATAGAAACATATAACCCTTGAGTCCGGTGTCAATGAATGATAGAGATTTTACTACATGCATCGATTGCCAGCACGTTTATTGTGAGAGAACTTAAATCTGAAGCAATTATTAATTTTTATCTCATATTTTTGTAAATTTCAAGTCGTTCTTGAACAGAACAGTTGAGTGCCATGCTTTGTTTTGATGGCTTTTTTTACATCTCCTTCCAGTGGTGATTCAATTGGGGATGTACTAAAATGCATTTTTTTTCAGAATCATGCATTCAGAATGGTAAAAATGTGTATTTACGGCATACTGAAACAGAAAATATGTTAGAATAAGAAGTGGAGATTGAGGGGGTAATAGGGAGAGGGCATTTATATGGTGAAATGCGGTAAATGAACATTACAATCTCTCATTTATGTGAATGCTCAGCAAAATAAAATTTGAAAGTGTTAAACTAAAAAGTAAAATACTGTAGAACGATGTTTTGGGAAACAGCAAGATGTGACAAAAGGTTCAAGAATGAAAGAGAAAAGCAAAAGAAGCTAGAAACATTGGCAGAGATAATTTAAACTACACATTTGGAACTTTGGAAATGAAGTCACAGTGTCAAATATTCGCAAAAGACAAGATCAAACATTATAGAGGTTTAACTAAGCCTCAGATACATTGCCTTATCAGTTAATAGTCTATCAGTCAATTTAAACCATAAATACAAAATAGCATCAGATGCCCGTACCCCACAGACTGGGGAAATATTTTTCAACACCACGAGATATAAAAGTAGTGAAACAGTACACAGATTGGGATACTTTCAGAGCACTGCAATTTGTAAAGATTACGTATTAAAACAAGACAATTCAGTAAACTAAAAGTTATGAAGTTGTAAAATTTTCTAACGGGAGAATAGCTGTGAATGAAAATATCACAATTATGTATGGTCAAATTAAGTGGTTACCCATACATACAGATGTGGCAATACATGCTTATATGTAGAGTTGGGGCAAAACCTGTGACTCACTTGATGCAATACCATCTGTTACAATGGGAAGTTGCAAAAGTATAACCCTTAATGAATTCTAATATGACTTTAACAGTGCTTAATCTACACCAAAAGACACCCAAAGGTGCAACAACCAAGATTCAAGTAAAAAGATATAAGAGAGATATAAGAGAGATAAAATAGTATTAAATATCCCTGTAGAGAGATAAAATAGCATCAGATATGCAAGATCAAAAGTCAAATCAAGGCCACACCATGACGTTGCACACATATAACCCATGACCAATTTCCCTACCAAATATCATCTTTCTACACCTTATGTTTTCCGAAATATTGCCCGGACAAGAGTTATAGGTCAAGGTCACTAAGGCAAGGTTAAAGGTCGAATCAAGGTCACACCCTGACGTTTTACATCTACACACCCTAGCCAATGTCCCTACCCAGTATCAACTTCCTACGCCTTACGGTTTCCAAGATATACCCCGGACAAGATTTTATTGGTCAAGGTCACTGCGGAAAGGTCAAAGGTCAAATCAAGGTGACACCATGATGTTGCACACCTACACCCCCTAACCAATGTCCCCACCAAGTATCAACTTCCTACACCTTATGGTTTCTGAGATACAGGCCGGACAAGATTTTATAGGTCAAGGTCACTACAGCAAGGCCAAAGGTCAAATCAAGGTCACACCATGACATTGCTCACCTACACCCCCTAACCAGTGTCCCAACCAAGTATCAACGTCCTACAGCTTATGGTTTCCGAGATATAGCCCGAACAAGATTTTATAGGTCAAGGTCACTGCAGAAAGGTCAAAGGTCAAATCAAGGTCACACCATGATGTTGCACACCTACAGCCCCTAACCAATGTCCCTACCAAGTATCAACTTCCTACACCTTACGGTTTCCGAGATATAGCCCGGACAAGATTTTCAAACTCAAGGTCACTACAGCAAGGTCAAATCAAGGTCACACTATGACGTTGCACACCTACACCCCCTAACCAATGTCCCTACCATGTATCAACTTCCTACACCTTACGGTTTCCGAGATACAGGCAAGACAAACTTCTTTCCGCTGCCCGCCCATCTGGACATCATGGGTGAACACAATATGAAGTATGAAGCCAGAATATGAACTGTATCACTTCCAAAATTCCATCACTTCTTCCTTTGGTCAGGCCCTTATTCAATACATTTCAGAAAGATCCATTCATTACTTCTGGAGTTATTGCAAACACAAACAAATGCATAGATAGACAGACAGAAAAATTATCCCAAAAACATAACCTCCTGCTGATGATAATTACTGTATTTCTCTCTTTTTCTTGCCAGTGTTTTCACAGCTGATTACTTTTAAGTGGGTGGTAATAAACACTGCAGTTTTTGAATACATATGACTAAAAGATAGGAGGCTTTGTTTGCACATCTACTGCTATAGCCATTCCTATTCAAAGAATTACTGATTACTGGAGAGGACAAAAACAACTACATGTAGCTTCCACTTTTCACAGATACATATCTCCTACCTAAGGCATATACAATTTCTTATTCACCTATCAGTGTTAGTTTCTTAGCTGGCAAAATATTCTTGCAAGAATAAACATAAAGGGGCTCTTCCAATTTCACAAATCTTGTGGAAACCTCCACATACACACTTTTTATCTCCCGCCAGTGGCCAAAGGCTGTGGGCGGGAGATTGTAAAACGTCTTCTATAGGTGTGTCTGTGTGTCTGTCCATCCGTCCGTGCGTCCGTTCTTCACATTTTTACATAAACCTTAATATCTCATTCATTTATAAAGATATATTCACCAAATTTGCAGGGAATGTTTATGGCTAAGGAAACATGTCTGTGCAAAATTTTGGTCTCATTTTGAAGAATAACGTGGCTGCCATAGCTAATTGTATGAAAATCATAAACTTTAAGATGCTCTAACTCTTGAAATATTCCAACTAGCTTCATAAAATTTGCACTAAAGCTATATGGCTAGAAAAGCTAGCCTGATAGTAATTTTGGCCTAGTTCAAAACATAAAATGGCCATCACATCACATGTTTAATATCAAATGGGGTTATCCTATTAAAAAGGCCTTACATCTCCCCTAATATTGCTCCTAGAGGTTCAGAATGTGAAAACTACTTGTAGGAAGTCATAGCCTGGGAATCTTTTTCAGGTGTTGAATTTGACCTTTGACCCCTGCTTCAAGGTCAAATGGGGTCATCACACTAAAACGTCCGAATTTCTTATAATTGGTTCTATAGCTTAGAATTAAACACAGACAATGAAAAGTCCTGGCCTGCAAATGTTTTGCTTGAGAAAAATTTTGGCCTTATTTTGAAAAACAAAATGGCCACCATAGCCAATTATTTTAAAATCATTAAGATGCTCTAACACTTGAAATATTGCATCTAGGTTCATCAAATTTGCACAAACGATACATGGCTAGGATAGTAATTTGGCCTAGTTTTGAAAACAAAATGGCCGCCATATCACATGTTTAATGTTAAATGGGATTATCCTATTAAAAAGGCCTTGTATCTCCCTTATCATTGCTATTAGGGGTTCCAAATGTGAAAACAACTTAAAGGAAGTCATGGCCTGAGACTTTTCCAGTTGCTGACTTTTACTTTTGACCCTTTTTTCAATGTCAAGTGGGGTTATCTTACTACAAAGGCCTTATATTTCCTTTAGTTCTCTAAAACTTGAAATACTGCATCTAGGTTCATCAAATTTGCACATAAGATACATGGCTAGGAAAGTTAGCCTGATAGTAATTTGGCCTACTTTCGAAAAAAAAAATGGCCGCCATATCACGTTTAATGTTAAATGGGATCATTATCCTATTAAAAAGGCCCTACATATTAGTGTTGGTATCGAGTAATAATATGTATATCGATATCAAACCATATTTTTCCCTTTCGTATCGATCGATATTGAAATATCGGGTCATAGATGTTTTCCGGGAGAGACCTTCCAAACTCTTTCGCAGGTTTTAGTTGTTTCCCGAAACGTAAACAAATATGGCGTTTCTGCTTTAGCGGTAAGTGAAAGTTGACAAAAACTAGAAATAGGACGCCCTGTTGATAGTAGATGCGAATAGAAACAGGATAGCATAGAAGAACACACATTATCATGTGTAATGTCCACCCCATGAACCTTTTGCCAAAATTATACAGTAGTCTTACAAGACCCTGTTTCATTTGTAAAATATATCAATGATGCTTAAATATTTATTAGTGTACATGTAAATTATTTGAGCTTCATGCCTTTTTGCATTGGTTGGGTTGAAAATTTTGACAAAATCACTCTATCTCGCACGGTTAAGAAGATAGAAGCAAATTCCTGTTTTTCCATTTTTGGCAAAAATTCGAAAAATCAAAATGGCCGCCATTTTTGGGGAGGGGAAAATTTTTTGAAAATTGCAAATATTACATTCCTTAGATACCCTGTGGTTCGAAAATTTCGACGAAATCGCTCTATCTCGCACGATTAAGGAGATAGAAGCAAATTTGTGTTTTGCCATTTTTGGCAAAAATTCGAAAATTCAAAATGGCCGCCATTTTTGGGGAGGGGAAAATTTTTTGAAAATTGCAAAGATTACATTCCTTAGATACCCTGTGGATCGAAAATTTCGACCAAATCGCTCTATCTCGCATGGTTAAGGAGATAGAAGCAAATTTGTGTTTTGCCATTTTTGGCAAAAATTCGAAAATTCAAAATGGCCGCCATTTTTGGGGAGGGGAAAATTTTTTGAAAATTGCAAAGATTACATTCCTTAGATACCCTGTGGGTCGAAAATTTCGACGAAATCGCTCTATCTCGCACGGTTAAGGAGATGGAAGCAAATTTGTGTTTTGCCATCTTTGGCAAAAATTCGAAAATTCAAAATGGCCGCCATTTTTGGGGAGGGGAAAATTTTTTGAAAATTGCAAAGATTACATTCCTTAGATACCCTGTGGGTCGAAAATTTCGACGAAATCGCTCTATCTCGCACGGTTAAGGAGATGGAAGCAAATTTGTGTTTTGCCATCTTTGGCAAAAATTCGAAAATTCAAAATGGCCGCCATTTTTGGGGAGGGGAAAATTTTTTGAAAATTGCAAAGAGTACATTCCTTAGATACCCTGTGGGTCGAAAATTTCGACGAAATCGCTCTATCTCGCACGGTTAAGGAGATAGAAGCAAATTTGTGTTTTGCCATTTTTGGCAAAAATTCAAAATGGTTGCCATTTTTGGGGAGGGGAAAATTTTTTGAAAATTGCAAAGATTGCATTCTTTAGATACCCTGTGGGTCGAAAATTTCGCCGAAATCGCTCTATCTCGCACGGTTAAGGAGATGGAAGCAAATTTGTGTTTTGCCATTTTTGGCAAAAATTCGAAAATTCAAAATGGCCGCCATTTTTGGGGAGGGGAAATTTTTTTTGAAAATTGCAAAGATTACATTCCTGAGATACCCTGTGGGTCGAAAATTTCAACGAAATCGCTCTATCTCGCATGGTTAAGGAGATAGAAGCAAATTTGTGTTTTGCCATTTTTGGCGAAAATTCAAAATGGCCGCCATTTTTGGGGAGGGGAAAATTTTTTGAAAATTGCCAAAAATACAATGCTCAGATACCCTGTGGGTCGAAAATTTCGACCAAATCGCTCTATCTCGCACGGTTAAGGAGATAGAAGCAAATTTGTGTTTTGCCATTTTTGGCAAAAATTCGAAAATTCAAAATGGCCGCCATTTTTGGGGAGGGGAATATTTTTTGAAAATTGCCAAAAATACAATGCTCAGATACCCTGTGGGTCGAAAATTTCGGCGAAATCGCTCTATCTCGCACGGTTAAGGAGATGGAAGCAAATTTGTGTTTTGCCATTTTTGGCAAAAATTCGAATCAAAATGGCCGCCATTTTTGGGGAGGGGAAAATCTTTTGAAAATTGCAAAGAGTACATTCCTTAGATACCCTGTGGGTCGAAAATTTCGACGAAATCGCTCTATCTCGCACGGTTCTAAGGAGATATGAGCACATTTGCCTTTTTCAGTATTCAAAATAGCTAATTACTCATTTATTTAATTAATTACTCACTCATCTATGAAGCAATTCCCCCCAAAAGCAATCCCATACAAGCTATTAACCCAATGAACCTCCATACCAAATTTCAGAAAGCTAGGCTTAATAGCATTCCTTAAAATGTCTGGAAACCAAAGAGCTACTCAAAAGTAGCAAAGTAGCTATTACTCAGTTAGCTATAGAGCTATCATCACCAAAAGCAATCCCATACAAGCTATTAACCCAATAAACCTGCATGCCAAATTTGGTAAAGATAGGATAAGAACTGTTGCCTAAAATGTCTGGAAACCAAGTGGGACGCCGGACGCCGGACGGCGGAAAAAGCAAAAATAATAATAAAGTATCAACTTCCTACACCTTATGGTTGCTGAGATATAGCCAGACAAGATTTTCAAACTAAAGGTCACTGCGGCAAGGTCAAAGATCAAATAAAGGTCAGACCATGATGTTGCACACCTACACCGCCTAACCAATATCCATACCAAGTATGAACTTCTTACACCTTACGGTTTCTGAGATACAGCCCGGACAAACTATTTCCCGCCGCCCGCCCACCCACCGGCCCAAACGCCCGCCCATCCAGACACCATGGGTGAAAACAATACCCCAACAGCCCTTAAGGGCTGTGGGGTAACAACTTATAGGAAGTGACATGGCCTGAGACTCTTTTCCAATTGCTGACCTTTACCTTTGACCTCTTCTTCAATGTCAAGTGGGGTTATCTTACTACAAAGGGCTTATATCGCCTTTAGTTCTCCATTATTACTGATCCTAAGGTGGGAGATAACCACTACAGCAATGGAATTTATTTGGGAATCAAAAGTTTGTGAAAGACGAACAAAATCTATGACAAACACAAAGTAATGTTACACAATGGCAACGGTCACTCATGATCATCCTACAAAGGAGGTACCAAGTTCCAGAACAACTAAAGAACCCAAGTGGACTGTTAAAGCTCAGACTACACAAAGTACTGGAATCGCTATTTATTCCATTCCTGTATCTTTTGGGAACATCATTCAGCAATGTGGAATGGGGAAAAAAATTACAACACTCATTTCTCTCCTATGTATATTTGGTTATGCTATCCGTTGAATACCTCTTTATCCTCTTAAGTGCAAATCCTGGTAGTGATAAATTGTGTAATTCTTTATACTATGGTTCAACAAGAACCGTAAATTTCCAATAAAATGCCCAGGTTCATATAAACGCCTGGTTCAAATTAACGCCTGGTACCAAGCACACTGTTTACAATTTATAACACTGTTTTTGTATTTTATATTTTGTAGTTTTTGTTTTTTGCTGTTATTGCTTTGCACTGAAATGCATTGCATGGACACACTAAGTAAATAAATTTATAACAGTGTAGGGGTGTGGCATGATAACATGACCCAAAAGTGTTCACTGGAGGTGAAATTTTAAAGTCTTTGGGAGATTAAACCTAACTGTTTATTTAGATACTACTATGACCCTAGTATCTACTTCCAATAATGAAAAGATAACTTTTTGTCGTTTTGTATATTTTAACTTGAAGAATATAAGGTGTGTCTGGAAACTCTTCAGATGTGACACATCATGAAATTCTCATTTTTAATAATTTTAAGACTTAATAACAAAGCATATTTTGTGTTTTGCCAATACTATACTGAGCACCCTAACATATATGAATGAAGTTAACAATGTATGGAAACTTGGTTAAATTTTTTGACAGCTTTCTATTTTTGCATATTTAGCACCTATTGAAAAAACACATTTCGTTTCTTGTAAAAAGAAAAGTACCATATCCAAAAAGTTGAAACTTTTTGCAGGTGTTAACCTAAAGGTGGTCTACCTCTAAAAGAACCAATGTTAGGATGATTGTACAGGTTTCACATATATAGGTCTCCAAAGCAAACTCTTCAGATGTGACACATGCTCTTCAGATGTGACTTATAGCTCTTCAGATGTGACTTTTTAAAAATTTTAGTGTTTATTTTCTTGTCAAAGCTTAGAAAGGTTTATATTGCACCAAGAAAGTAATAAATAATTATAACTTGCAACATGGGTGTCATTTTTAGATGAAATAAAAGTGGCTCTTCAGATGTGACATACTTCCTTCCTGTCTAGTCAGTGTGACGTCACATCATCTTTTCCATGTTGTACGTGTACTGGTTTGCGGATTTGAACTTTAATTTCATATTTTCTACGTATTGTGATTGTTACTTCTTAACATGGTATCACCGGGACAGAAAAGAGGGACATGAGATCACAATGCCAACCTTTAATAGTAACAACCCACTGTGTATGTTATCGTGACAAGGGTAAGGGCAGCAACCATTGTGTTTTGAAAGAAGACTGTTCTCGCAGTAATATCCTAACCACTGATCAGCGAGTAGGGATGGGTCGGTATGAAAAGTATGTACATCGGTAGGTCGCCAATGCAAAACCGTACCGAATTGGGGACTTCGCGTTTTAGTTCACCCCAAACAAACATGGACGTTTCCTCAACGACATCGCAATAAAAGCTCATAAATGCACAAAATATGTGATAAAAACGTATAATATCTTCATATTTATGGTTTCTTTCCAACATTTTAAGTTTTTCCTTTAATTTTATGAGTTGACAAGCGAAATTGAGGTTATAAAGTGTCGTAACCAAAACATGGCAGTTCTGCTCAACGTATCGCTTATAAAAGTCTGCAAATGGACGAAAATATGGGATAAAAGATAATTTCTTCCGATTTTGGGTATGTTTCTAATATTTTAACTCTTCCTTCCATTATATATGTTGACAAGCGAAGTGGCGGTTTTAAGATCTCGTCACGGTATTTCAGTAAAATGCTCTCGACACCGAGATACCGGACCTACCGACCCATCCCTATCAGCGAGCATAACTCTTCTTACAAACTGAAGAAAGAAAAACAAGATGGCAAGTCTGACACGTCTGCTGCTGCTGCTGATACTAAGTTAGACCCTAATATATTCAACTGTAGTCTCAGAATACATTAGCCAAAGACAAGGATAAGACCAAAAAGCATTCAAGGCCTTGTAAGTCTTCCAAGCTGTCAACTAACAATAAATTAGAAGCTCTAGATCAGAAATGGTCAGAACATTTCTCAGGGCTGGAGGCAATGCTGTTGGCCAGAAGCTTTCTACCATAACTGACCTTCCAGACTGTGAAAGTGACACCAACAAGGGCTCCACCAGCTGGTGCAGTGAAGGCAGCTGACCCTTTTATTACACCAACTCAGCTTTTTGACAGACCTCAGCCTGTTGACTGACCCATCCACTGCTATGCAGCGACAGGTGTCCAGTACACTGATTACAGAGGTAGCAAGGCAGCTTACCTAGATGGACACTGATTCGAATGTCAACCCCACTGACCGACCTCATACTGTTTGCCCAGCAGAGGAAATGGAGCTGTCTGACCTAGATCAGGGTCCGACTTCAGCCGACACTGACCAAGCTCTTCCAGAGGAGCAAACCTATAGAGAGACAATGAGAGAGGCATTAGACTCCTTCATGGGTTGAAAGCATATCCCCGACCTGGATACAGCCACTTCAGAGGCTGATGACCTCCCCTTTGCAGGGCCAAAACTGCAACCAGTTGGAAAGATTTCAGTCAACATGCAGGGGGCTCAGTGGTGTAGTGGTTAGAATGCTCACCTTTAACCTCTGAGGTCATCGGTTCGAATCTCAGCCCAGGTACTTCATGTTGGAAAGTTGATAGTTACTTACCAATGCCCGGTGGTTTACAGAGCATAATCTTGACCAACTAGCATGACCCTGGCTGTTAAACATGATGTAAAATAAAAAATAAATCTAAATTCAGTCAACATACCGACAGATGACTGGTTATGTAAGAAGTTGGATAAACTGAACCTCACACTAGTTGAAGGCTACCCTTCTAGGAGTTTGGAGGCTACTGATTTGCAATGTAACCAGTACACCGGGACTGCCAAGTCTCAGGATTGGATATAGTTTACACACCAGCAAAGACAAGGATTCCAGTTCAATTTCCTATTGGTATTATAAATCTGCCAGACTGAACATTTTCACATCCAGGGTCAGTCCCAGCAGTTCACAACACCCATGGAATTTACAGTAGTGATGAAGGTCAAATTGATGGTTTTACACAGGGTATAAGAATCTACCAGTACTTAGATGACTGGTTGGTCAGAGCCAGATCCCACCAAACCTGTCTCCAGCATAAACATACTCTAGCAGCTCTGTGTCAGGAGCTAGGTTGGTAAACAGGAAAAAATCAGAACTGGACCCCAAACCACTTAAACAAGTGTTCAACCTCATACGTTACCAGTTAAACCTCAAGGAGGGCAAGGTCAGACCCTGTCACCCACAGTGCTGGAAAACCCTGAATGCAAAGATTCAGAAACTGCTCTAAAACCAACATGTCAGGTCAAGCAGCTGATGTCCCTGATAAGGGCTACTGAAAGCTACAGAAAAACAGGTCCACCTGTGATGGCTACATATGAGACCTATACAGTGGCACCTGAAAAGGAATTGGAAGATTCCAGAATCTCTAGAAAAGGTGGTCCCTATCCCCAGGTCACTCCCTCCTCAGCTAAAGTGATGACCATATGAAGAAAATGTTCTTCAAGGTCTACCACTACATTCAGGTGTTCTCTGCCAATCTTCAAAAGAAGGGTGGGGCACTAACTTAGGAGAGCACACTATAAGGGGAACCTGCTCCCTCCCAGAAAGCAGGTTGCACTGGTCTGCTGTGGAAGGATCTGGACCCTCATGCCTTCCCACCAGTAGCCATCTTGGGCAAAGTGCTGGAGAAGTTTCAGGACTCTCTGTGCAACAGAATTATTCTGATTGCTCCAGGGTGGCCCACCATGCCCTGGTTTTGGGACCTAGTGACCATGTCAGGTCAAATTCCACTGTACCTGCCCAATCTGCTAACCCAGCCATTCAGTCACTTCCCTCACAGGATTCTACCAAACCTAAATCTCAATGTCTGGCTCCTGGAGCCTCAGTTATCAATGAGCGAGGTTTGTCTGAGGTAGTGGCAGCACGAATTGAAGCTCCTCAGAGAGTCTCAACCAAATCAGTCTATGAGGCTAAGTGAACCATTTTTACAAAGTGGTGCCACAGTAATCAGGTGAACTTCAGGGCAAAGGTTGGTGACTTCCTGTTGAATCTATTCCAGCACAGGAAGTTGCGGCCAAGTACAGTTGATAGCTACAGGTCAGCCATTGCAGACAAACTTGGAAATGCACCCATCTATAGTAGCAAAGATGAGAATCTCACTTGTCTCTTGGTTAGTTTCCACAGAGACAGACTTAGGGGTCGGAGAGGCATCCCCTCCTGGAACATCCTGTTGGTGGAAACACAGAATGACTTTGTTTGGTGGGCCAGTGTTGCCAACTGAATTAGCAATTGTCCAATTGGTTAGAGCTCTTCAGATGTGACATGTTAAATAAGGTCAACATTTCAGAGTCCTTTTTATTCTAATATGTGACAACATATTGGAAATTGCGGACCTTTGTATAAAGGATTTGCACAAGGTAAAGAATGGGGAAAACGTTGAGACAAAACTATTTAATGTCACATCTGAAGAGCAATATGTCACATCTGAAGAGCATTTGGTCACATCTGAAGAGTTCCATTGGTGTCAAACTATTCCAGAAGCGATCTTCCAATAGCCTTTTTTCTGAACTGGATTACAACTAAGTGCATTTGACTTTCATGGTAAGTCATAATAATGATCATTGATTTCATCTATCCATGTCACTGGAAGTAAAATCTACATTTTGTGAAGAAAGTGTAAATTTTTAAAAGTAGGCATCCTCATTTGTATATTAGGGACTTTTTCCAATAAACTTTCATGTCTGTACACAGTTTTATATTCCCTAAAACAAAATAATATAAAATAAAGCTGAAATATTGCTTTTAAAACTATCAATCATGACAATACATCTTCATAGGTCAAACTAAACCTCTTCAGATGTGACATTTTCTGTTTCGGACAGAAACTTTTGCCTGTCATTCTGTTGAAGAAAACCATTAAAGGTTTATATTTTCAGGCATTATAATGTACATGTTGTTCCTTCTAAACAGCATCTTTGTTTGATTCTGCAGCTCCTGTTTTTTTTTTAAAGGTGGCCTCTTCAGATGTGACAGGGCGTTTCGGACAACAGAATTTAATATTTTAATTCAAATATACTCAGAGATGCATTGGGATAATGACTTTAAATCTTGATCACATTTAACCAAAGACTTTAGGCTATCATTTGACTAAAAATGTCAGTAAAAGACAAAAAAATGTTATAGTAGTGGGTGCTCCAACAAAGTCACCCAATTTTCAAACCTAAATTTGCATATCCACCAGCACATACTCAAGAGCTTGTAGTTTAAAAAGTATTGAAGGTAGGTTCGAGTTTTATATACCAAATCAAACGTGAGATAATATGCTTTCATAAAAATATTGTTTTTTTAGCATTTATTAAGAGATTTATATGCAATATACACATTTTAAAACTTTGCTTTTTTCAGAGTGAACAAATTTTTGTGAAAAAATGGTGAATTTTGGTAACATATTCCTTTCTCATAAAAAAACGGCTAATCCAGTTGACCTGAAGTTGTCTCTCCACAACTGCCCATCATTAAGATATATTTTAATGTGAACCATTTCATTTTATATGCTTTGGTTGGCAAGCTTGACTCAAGTTTTTGAGGGTAGGTACAAATGGGTCATGTTATCATGCCACACCCCTGTAGCTTTCCAGAAATTACAAATAATTATATTGTAAATTCTTTCTTCTTGTAATATGTTACAAAGTAAGTTTTAAAAAATTTGAAATAATTCTGATTGTTTTTTTTCTTATAAAAGTTAAGAAAGTTCTTTTCCAGATTTGTCCAAAAGTGGATAAAACCTATTTATTTTTAGCTAAGAAAGGGGGTTTTATCCAGTTTTGTCCAAAAGTGGATGAAACCTATTTTTTCCGGGACAGAAAAACCAGGCGGAAAAAACCACCTTGGATAAAACTGCCAACCCTGCCTGGTTCAATTTAGCGCCTGGTCTGATGCCATTTGAAAATAATTAACCCCCAGGCCATATTTTGAAAAAAATACGGTAATAGCCATCTAACTTAAATCACTCCCTGTTGAACTGGATGCCAGTTGAACACCAGCTTTGGCTCGACAAACTCCAACTTCTAAACACCCAGTAGAGATAAATATATATATATATATACACGAACCTGTGTAAGTTGACTTGAAGTATATATGGAACCTGAAATCCAAAACCAGTGAAATGCTAACCAAGTAACCAGATCCAAATAGTCCAAGAGTAATTTTTCAAACGGAAGTCTGACGTTTACATTTGTAAGACTTGCATATTTAAATTTCTCATACTTTTTTACAGTATACTTTTTTACAGTAAAAACAACCAATTATCCTTTCGGACTCAAAAATATAAGTCTACCCCTTGGAAGTCTTGGACTAAATTTTTTTAATACATAACTACAGGTTCTTATGTTAGACAGAGGCTTCTGTTCTTGGCAAATTGATATGGCTGGTCTATAAAATATCAAAGGCACAAACTACAAGGCTTAAGGCTTGTATGCGTGTCTGATAATAGCATTTTATCACTAACATGACATACTCTGTCTGTGCACAAGAATAACACAATTTAATAAATAAAAAAAATATTTTTTTTTTTGTTGACGAATTCCCTAATTTTTATCAGGATTGGTAATCTAGACTAAGTATACTAAAGTTTCTTTAATATATACCATTAAATACTTCACCTAAAATGGCTTTTAACATCCTTATATGGTTACCAAATGAATGTGAAAATTTTTTTGAAACCATATTGTTGAGTCTAAGGAGTGTTTTGAATCTTAGTTTGTGATATCAGATTGGTGTGCTGCGTAGTATACCATTGAAAAGACATTACACACCTGGAACAGCTAGCACTTTTCCTATGACCCATACAATTTTAGGACAAAAAATAAATAAAAAGTTAAAAACAGCGACTTTTAAGTACCACTAAGTTTGTCTTTTGACCTTGAAGGAAACTGCTACTTCAAAAGGCAGCATTTATTATTTTGGTAGCATGCTGTAACAAAATAATTTATAAACAAAGTTTGTTTAAAATTTACACTCTAAATATAAAAAGCCAAAAGTGAGAAGCCAAAATTCATATCAAAATTCCCAAAAAGAAATTCAAAACTCAGTGACACATTTTTCAATTAACAGCCATTTATGAACTTTTGGTTTGATATATAACAAAAGAGCCAAAATTATCGATTCCCCTTCATAGCTCTGGAGAAAAATGCTAAAGTTTCAGCTAGGGTTTATCAATCTGATTGACTCAATCAACAATAAAGCTCCTTGATAATTAGCCAATTATGACCCAATTAGATCGAAAGATTGATTTGTACTTTCAGGTTGATACTATTTAGCTATATGTGTGCCACATTGCACTGAACTACCTTTAACAGACGCAGAAGGTGATGCAATGTGTAAATCCAACAACAAATTTTATTTTAAATCATATGACCTTGTAACTGGTCAAATTTCCCATATTTCCAGGTTCCGTAATGTTTTTACAGAGATATTTTTGAGATAACAGCTTCAATGGCCCAAGTATCAGATACTTAAATATTTTAGTGAATAGGGATAGCCCTACAGTGACTTACCCAGGCGTACATATAGAAGATACTGCATACTACTTCTAGGGGACGGATCCAAAATAGTTCCTCTCATGCTGACCCAGGCTATACAGCCTTCCACCAGGAGACATCCTGACATAATCACGATATATCCCAAGACGTGCTCCCGCAGTGTGACTGCACAAGGGGATTCAGTAGGGCTGTGAAAAACTCCCAGGATAACACCTAGCACCACAATCCTTCAAAACAAAACGGATTTTTAAAAGGTTAAATAAAATAGTATCTGCAACAGAACTTTTGTTTTGGCCAAAGTCGTATTACTTTATAAAAATACAATGTACACCAAACGAATATAAAAATTGCGATTAACAAACCAGTATACCTCCAAGAAATTATAATCACTAATGATGCAATTTTTTTTATAAGAAGCAGCCATCACCAAAGTAGTTTACACATTCCTGACATAACTATGACATCAACTTGTACCAGTTTTATTCAACAAAATACTGTATATATTTTCCAACAAAACTTACAATTATCTTCATAATTTACACCATCTTATGGCAAAACTTACTGATTTTGAACAAGTGCCAAATATTTTGTGATCTACTTTTAGTAAATATATGCTTCTGCAGAAAAATATATAAAATTTTACTGCTTGCTAAAATAATTTCTATCGGTGAGTTTGAAGTTTAACTACAGGTAACAATTATACTACAAATAGGTTTGTGGTGCTCAAATCAATACAAAATTCAACTGTGGTGACCAACTTCAGAAAGAAGACATAGTTTTGTGGCGAAGAACATATACCATACATGATAGGTGAAAATTTATACTATGTACTACTCCACGCTATAACTTGGCACAACTTGAAGACAAAATCATTATTGGAGCTACTTTTATGTGTAATAACATGAATTTCTAACATGCATTGACATAAGCGCAACCCATTACTAGACCTTAACCACAAAATATCAACTAACCTTTGGCAATGCCTTTTAGCGAGTGATAATACAATTTCCCATGCTTCGCAGAAATCTTAGTATTTACATACAGAAATTTTTTTTAAAAAAATTAAGTCTGTTGTCATTTCAACAACCTTATATGGTATCGATTCATCACCAGAAATTCAAGAGGGTTATCAATATCAGCCAAGCGTTGATATATATTCCAGTTTCAACCTAGTTTAGTTTTTGGCATGTTGCAATGCCAAGCAGTGTCTATACTGCTCCCCACCATAGCTTGGCACAACTTGGACCCAAAACATTATTTCTAATTGTTTAAGTGAGGTCACATGGATTTATTTTGATTAAAATATGAATTAACACAAACATAGGCTATAAATGCAATTAATAACTAGAGGATCGCTCGCAAAAAAAAGATATAAAGGTGAGTGCTAAAGTATTAAGAAAATGCTTTGTTTCTAGCCTTATACTGTTGTGGCAACCAAAGTCAGCGCAGTCTGCTCTATCTAGCACGGTTTTCAAGATATAAGCATTTTTGTGTTTTGCAAAAAATAAAAAAATTAAAAATGTCCGCTATATTTGGCGAGACAAAAATATTTTGAAAATTGGCATGGCTACTCTGCAGAGATACCCAGCAGGTCCAAAATTTTGTTGAGTTCGCTCCATATAGCACGGTTTTCGAGATATAAGCATTTTTGTGTTTTGCAAAAACTTTGAAAATTCAAAATGGCCACCATTTTTGGGGAGACAAAAATTTTTGTCAAGACCACTGCCGCGGTGTGTATCTCCTGCCGAGCATTAAAGCAGAAGAAATAGCTTTTCCGAGATATTCACAATTTTTCATTTTCGTGTGTAAAAGGTCTTCCAAAAGTAGGTGAATGAGTTATTTGAGAAAAATTGGCTATCTGCAATACTATTAAGAGATAATTCACATTTACTCATTTTGAGTAGGTGAATAATTATCTATGGGTCTGAAACTTCACCAAGTGAAAGCTCTCCCAAAAGTAGGTGAATGAGTTATTTGAGAAAAATTGGCTATCTGCAATACTTTTAGAGATAATTCGCATTTACTCATTTTGAGTAGGTGAGTAATTAGCTATGGGTCTGAAACTTCACCATGTGAAAGCTCTCCCACAAGTAGATAATGAGTATTTGATAAAAATTGGGTATCCGCAATACTTTTACAGATAATTAGCATTTACTCATTTTGAGTAGGTGAATAAATAGCTATGGGTCTGAAACTTCACAGAGTGAAAGCTCTCCCAAAAGTACGTGAATGAGTTATTTGAGAAAAATTGGCTATCTGCAATACTTTTAGAGATAATTCACATTTACTCATTTTGAGTAGGTGAATAATTAGCTATGGGTCTGAAACTTCACCAAGTGAAAGCTCTGCCAAAAGTAGGTGAATGAGTTATTTGAGAAAAATTGGCTATCTGCAATACTTTTAGAGATAATTCACATTTACTCATTTTGAGTAGGTGAGTAATTAGCTATCGGTCTGAAACTTCACCAAGTGAAAGCTCTCCCAAAAGTAGGTGAATGAGTTATTTGAGAAAAATTGGCTATCTGCAATACTTTTAGAGATAATTCACATTTACTCATTTTGAGTAGGCGAGTAATTAGCTATGGGTCTGAAACTTCACCAAGTGAAAGCTCTCCCAAAAGTAGGTGAATGAGTTATTTGAGAAAAATTGGCTATCTGCAATACATTTAGAGATAATTCGCATTTACTCATTTTGAGTAGGTGAGTAATTAGCTATGGGTCTGAAACTTCACCAAGTGAAAGCCCTCCCAAAAGTAGGTGAATGATTAATTTGAGAAAAATTGGCTATCTGCAATACTTTTAGAGATAATTCGCATTTACTCATTTTAAGTAGGTGAGTAATTAGCTATGGGTCTGAAACTTCACAGAGTGAAAGCTCTCCCAAAAGTAGGTGAATGAGTTATTTGAGAAAAATTGGCTATCTGCAATACTTTTAGAGATAATTCGCATTTACTCATTTTGAGTAGGTGAGTAATTAGCTATGGATCTGAAACTTCACCAAGTGAAAGCTCTGCCAAAAGTAGGTGAATGAGTTATTTGAGAAAAATTGGCTATCTGCAATACTTTTAGAGATAATTCACATTTACTCATTTTGAGTAGGTGAGTAATTAGCTATGGGTCTGAAACTTCACCAAGTGAAAGCTCTTCCAAAAGTAGGTGAATGAGTTATTTGAGAAAAATTGGCTATCTGCAATACTTTTAGAGATAATTCGCATTTACTCATTTTGAGTAGGTGAGTAATTAGCTATGGGTCTGAAACTTCACAGAGTGAAAGCTCTCCCAAAAGTAGGTGAATGAGTTATTTGAGAAAAATTGGCTATCTGCAATACTTTTAGAGATAATTCGCATTTACTCATTTTGAGTAGGTGAGTAATTAGCTATGGGTCTGAAACTTCACCAAGTAAAAGCTCTAAAATGGCCGCCATTTTTGGCGAGACAAAATTTTTTTGAAAATTGGCATGGCTACTCTGCAGATATACCCTGTGGGTCAAAAATTTCGTCGAAATCGCTCCATCTAGCACGGTTTTCGAGATATAAGCATTTTTGTGTTTTGCATTTTTTGCGAAAATTTCGAAAATTCAAAATGGCCGCCATTTTTGGCGAGACAAAAATTTTTTGAAAATTGGGAAAAGTACTCAGTAGAGATATCCTGCGGGTCAAACATTTTGTCGAAATTGCTCTATCTAGCACGGTTTTTGAGATATAAGCATTTTTGTGTTTTGCAATTTTTGCGAAAATTTCGAAAATTCAAAATGGCCGCCATTTTGGGCGAGACAAAAATTTTTTGAAAATTGGGAAAACTACTCCGCAGAAATACACTGCGGGTCAAAAATTTCGTCGAAATCGCTCTATCTAGCACGGTTTTCGAGATATAAGCATTTTTGTGTTTTCCTTATTTGGAAAATTCGTAATGATTAATTAATCATTAATTACTCGGCCATTTCTTGACCAATCAATGCCAAAATCTAATGATTTCCAGATTTTAATAGAATGAATGTATTTGCCAAGTTTCAGGTGAATTGATAAAATTCCTTTCAAGTTATCATCCGGACAAGCTTCCCCATCGAAAAAAGACATTTTTGGTCATGTGACCTCTCTGATTGGTTGAAATGTCACTGCAGCATATTCAAAAAAATTCCCCAAGGCTACTGCCTAAACCTGCCAAATTTGAAAAGAATCCGCCTAACGGTTACAGAGTTATAAGGAAAACAACATGCGGAGCCGGCGGAGCCGCCGGAGCCTGAAGCTCTCCCATACACAAACAAGCGTCCCTTGCGGGACGCTTAATAAAAAATGAAAACAATGGACCTTTGTGATCACTTTTTAAGGGGCAATAACATATACCGGTATTATAAAAATATCAGCACAGCAACTAGGCTCAATTAGCATACAGAAATTACCAAACTCAATCAATGTATATACATATCATTTCGGCTACTTTTTTGGTATGCATGAGTGTTTCTGATGGAAAAGAATTGTTTAATTTACAACCGCTCAATATCTTAATACATACAGTAGAATTGGTATTAGTGGAACTGCCATAAGTAGAAAAAGTAGAAGTATAGGCTCTAAGTCCTAACAATTATTAGTGCAAAATACAAGGATAACCAGAAGTTCAACTTACAGAAAGTGGCCATAACTAGAACCTAATTTTTGGGGCACTAAGGTGACTTTCCAATGGAAATAAGAGGGTATAAGTAGATTGTGTGTAAAAGTGTCAAAATCTTTAAAAGATGAGACAAACCGCTCAATTTTGTTACTTTTTATCCGATTCATCGCCAATGTATTATTAAATCTGAACTCCAAAGAAATAGATCACCCAGTACAGCAATCACACGAGTGTTTAAATTATAACAAGAGAGTTAAACTACATAATTTGGTCAGTTTCATATATGTCTCAAAGTGGGTATAACTGGAACCTGCCATAAGTAGAAGTAAATGGCTAACATTTCAAAACTTCGACTTGGACAAATCCACTGCACTTCTGTTTTCTTCTAAGTTGAGATGGGTGCCAAGTAATGGTAGGAAGCAGTATAGTTGAAGTACTAATAATTTTCAAATGATGGATGGTGAACAATATAGTTCTTCAAAGTAATCTGAAATTTGGACAAAAGAGCAATATATCCTTAAATTTTATGTCCACACTAGCTATAGCAATATCAGTTTACAGTGCCCAGCCTCTGCACAGTGTGTATTGATTGAGACAACCATAAGTAGGAACTTCTCGTGATGTCCCTTTTATGCTTCTGTATCTAGTAACGGTATTGTTTATCGATATTGAAATATTTATCAATTCACGCCAAGTATATTGATATCGATAATGCAGGGTACAATATCAATATCGGAATGGAGGATTTAACAGATGAAATTAAGCTGTTTTCCATTCAAATAAAGTACAAAATTTAAAGAATATATTAGTTTATATATCATTTTTGTCAACATTCACTTACCGCTAAAGCAGAAACACCATATTTGTTTACATTTCGGGAAACTACTAAAACTTGCGAGAAAGTTTGGAAGGTCTCTCCCGGAAAACATCTTATGACCCGATATTTCAATATTGATCAATACACAAAGCAAAAATATGGTTTGATATCGATATAGATATTATTATAGCTAGATACCAACACTATCTGTATCTGATATTGTCCCTACCCAAGTTAGAATTATGTACCCATCTGTACATAAATCAAAAAATCACTTTGGCCACAGCTTTGCTTTTGATGCTCAAACAGTTTGGAATTGTTTGCCTGATGAGGTCCGTTCTGCCCCAACTCTTGCCTGTTTCAGGAAAAGGTTAAAATCGTATCTCTTCAAAAAGGCATTTCCAACTTAGCATATACTCCATCCGGCATCTCCGTGGTACTGGACCTGGCAACGGCTATGGACAGATGATTTTTTGAATTTGGTGTTACACCTTAGAGTCTGCCTAGCAGAGATTAAGCGCTAAAAAAGTGCAGAATAGAATAGAATGGACAACTCAGACACAACTTTTTAAATATCAACAGACTCCTATCACGATACTGTGGTTCAAATATATTTTGCCTAAAGTCATGGTATCAAGAAACAAGGAAAACCTGTAAGACATGGGAGGTAGTGCTGCGACTCGGTCTGCAAAAATCATCGGCAGACATTAAAATCATACAAAACTTACAGAGTAAATAACTAATCCAAACTTTTAGATAATATTTTTGTACATTTCAACAATTCTAAGGCGATATCTTTGGGACAAAAACTGCTCCATGTTTATTTTACGGAAAATCACTTCCTCTTTCGTTTGATTTGACTGGAAACATACTAGAACTCAACCCTTTTTCGGCATCCTGAATTTTGGTTTTTTGATCGATGCATTGAAAGTAATGTCGTCATCGATCAATGCATCGAATGGACCACTAATCGGCGCAGCACTAATGGGAGGCATGAATATTTATGAGCAAATCAAAACATGATGGGAGTAAAAATATATTCCAATATATTACTTCTAAATTGTTATTCCATGTAAACTTGAGTAAATAAAAATCAAAGGAAAATAATGCGAAACAGGTTTACCCAATGACAGCACAGCTTTGAAGCCTTGAACATTATAATATTTTGTCTTTTATCATGAATTTCCCATTATATATGAACTTTTGTCAATTTTATGTTTACTAAAATGTATAAAACAGCAATTCTATTACACCTATCAGGCTTTGCAACAGTCATAGATGGATCAGAAAACAATCGCTTTCAGAACCACTAATGGAAACAATTCATAAATGATTTAAGAACCCCAAAACCATCTCCAACACTGAACTAACATATCCTTATACCAATATATTTCTTGCAAAATTATGAAATGAAGATACAATATATGTCTTGCAAAAACGAGATACATATTCAATCTGAATATTTCTATCACTTTCAATTCTTTTGTGCTGGTTCCTATGTTGGGAAACAAAAAAAAATGATTATTAATATATAATTCTTATCAATAGAATATTGTCAGGAAGAATCCCTGAAAAGTTCCCACCTGGAAAGGTTCCCACCCCCAAAGTTGAAGGGGTACTACTTGACACCTGTTTGTCAGTATTCAAGCACACAAACAATGGTGACAATTTGTGACTTACAGTTCTAAAATCAAGACAAGTATGAAATGTCTTTGCCGGTTCATAATTATAAACAACTGAAAACTGTAAGGGGTGGTTCAGAGGACATTTCATTTCTATTGATAAACTATTACTAGAAAAACCTGTGACATTTCATGATCTCACATTTTTTGTCATGTGCATACACTTGCAGGTGCACCCTGATGGATGACAAATGGGAAACTCATAAATATTCATGAGCAAATCAAATCATGGTTAAAGATGGTATCATGAAGCAAGATATCTGTGACAAAACTGCTTTGGTCATCAAATTAGGCATAAGAAGAAACTCAGGTAATAAAAAGATGTTTTAATCCTTAAAGTTAGCCATGTGTGTGTGTGCAAAGGCGATACCGTGAACTTTAGACAAAATATTGAAAACACAATGCCATGACAGGAGTCACTTGAAATATCAAACATTAAAGTCTTCAGAGTGTCTTTGGAACCGGCAGGGGCGGGTCATAATTCTGTTGATTTCAGAACCGTCACATCCATATTATAATATATTTTATAACCTACTTACTTATGTTGGCTATTGAATTAATGCGTGCTGTTGGTGAAAATACATTAAAACAAAGATCTGTAATTAAAATATCTGCTGTAATTATTATTTTAAATAACTGTTAAAAATCTTTGTTTTTTTACAAAATACTTTTAGGAGATAAAATTTGCACATTTTACGGAAATTCATGAGCATTGTATATATACTTTAATAAAAGAGATTAATGAGGACGTTTTGAAGCCACAGCGTACAGTTTTTGTTACAAATAAATGGGTCCACGTTTGTTTTGTAATGGGCCCAAATATATTATGGATTTGGCTAAGTTGGCAGAGGGATTACAAGAGGTTTCGCGGTATGGAGGTTTTGCAGTAAAACTCACTGGAGGATTGGCGGTAAACTTTCATTATTTGTTTTAAGTTTAGAGTGACACAAAATCTTTCTTATGGATGGATTTTGATCACTCATGTACCATTGTTTTCATTTTTAATGGTGGATGTAATGGTGTGTGATATTGTTAAATCATATCGAGATACATTATATTTTGTAGCTTGATGCACTATAAGGGATTAATCCCAATAATTGTAACTTCAAAGAAGTTTTGTGTTTATCAATTAGTTTGTGGATTTTAGATAGATAGGGTGTTACAGTAGATAGATAGGGCACACATTAAAAAGTAAATAAATGGAATAATACATCATAGAATCTGAGAAATTCACATGAAACGTCTACCGTTTTTACCGCGAATCCTCCAAATTAACAGCGAAACGACCAAGACAGCGAAACCTCTTGACACCCGCAGAGGTCCAGATGGCTGAGGTCCAAGTTGACCATGCAGTTTCCCCTTGATACATCTTGATACCTGCCATAGAGAAACTCACGGACAAACAATATTAACACTTGACCGAGTTTCTGTCCCGTCGCCAATTGCTATTGATATACTGATGGACACAATGGCGAGGGAAAGAGCTCACATGTACCCGTTTTTCTGTGTAAACCTAGAACTACGGGGAATTATTGCATTCACTTTAAAAAGTTATTGTTACGTATATTATAGCTGTATCCAGTTTCCAATACATATGTTGTTAAATTAAACTGCTTTTAAAAGCCAGGAATTTCTTTTGTAAAGAACTATGTAATGTTGAAGGTTTGTTTACATTTTGAAAATAGGTTGAAATATATACATGCCAGTTTGATTGGCATTAAATATAAGTGAACGGCACATGTACTTACCTTAAAGAAACCAAATAACACTTTATACTTGTGGTAATAGGTGTACAAATATGCCGTTCAAAATTTACACAGAAAACATGTACATGTAAGCTCTGTCCCTCGCCATTGCGTACCATCAGAAATGTCAAAAGCAATGCGTGACATGACAAAAATGATTTACATGCAACTCGTGACCACGGCATCTCGTGACCAACAACTCGTACACATACATTATTTCTGCTTAAATATCAAATACCGAGTACTTGTATATGCAGATCATAATATTTATGAAGAAATATGAGATCACCCAATTACGTGGGGTTTTCTAACAATATATTTTATATATAATAAATAGAAACGCTGCTTGAACAGCAGTATTTTATGTAAGAATGTCTGTTCAGTTAGAGATCAAATACTTCAAATTACCGTACTTCTGTGGGAGTTGCCTAGCAATATTATAAAATAAAATAATATTATGCACATTAGAAAACATGAGGTCATCCCAGATAGCATTCCGCCGTCGGACCGACGTTGGCCCAACGTCAGCACATCCGTCGTTGGGCCAACGGCTTTTTGACCGTCGGCAAGCCAACGGTAAAAATTATATTCTATGTATAGCATCAGCCAATCAGATATGTTCACCAGCAACTTTTTTAGTGCGAATTTATAATGAGAATATTATTTTTATGTCTAAAATTATTAAATGATTGCTTAAAACTTTTGGGCTCACTGAAATATGATTTTTAGACATACCACAATAAATAATTTTATTCTAAGTTTCCCCAAATCCCCTATTATATTGCTTGCCGCCATCTTGAACAAAAATCCGCCGTTGGCCCAACGTCAGCAAAATATTGAGAAATCTAACCCAAGTAGTGGTTGGCAAGCCAACGTCGGCAAAATCTGCCGACCTTGCGACCAACAGCCAACATCGGTCCGACGGCGGAATGCTATCTGGGATGGAATTCTCGAGGGCTTCCTAGAACTATTATAAAATAAATTATGCAAATTAGAAAGAAAAAAAACATTAGGAGACAGATGTTCATAGAGTTTACTTCAATATTTTAAAATAAAATATGCAAATTGGGAAAAAAAATCTGAGCAGACAGATCGAAGTCCGTGGATTTTCCTGCAATATTTTAAAATAAATTATGCAAATTAGAGAAAAAACATGGGGAGACAGAAGTACATGGAGTTCACTTCAATATTTTAAAATAAAATACTATTTTAAAAAGAAAATTTTGTGTACGAGTTGTTGGTCTCGGTCTATATTAACATGTAAATAAATTTAACAGCTACTTTTGACATCAAGGTTTAATTACATGCTGAATGTTCATTGTAAAACAATTTTAATATTGTCATAAAAGACAATTAAGTGATCGATAGACCAACTTTTACTGGGGTGACGAACTTCATGCACTGGCTGAAAAGTCCTACTCAGTACTGTACGAGTTACATGCATATCGCACCCACTTCAAATCGCTACCACTAACTCGCACCCGCAAATCGCACCCGTTTTTTAAGTTTTGAAGATATTTTGTAGAAAAATATATGAACGTTTATACTTTGTCTCGAGTGAGATTTCAGTAACAAATTATTTCATTGGTTAATGCAGACGAAAAGTAGACTGGTTTCCTGGATCTTCTGTTTGTAAAATATTGCTAGAAACCCATCGTGGCCTCATACTTGCTGAAATCTACATGTACAAGTACTCATTTTGTAACAAATTATTTCACTGGTTAATGAAATTAATCACGTTTGCAGATGAAAAATAGACTGGTTTCCTGGATCTTCTGTTTGTAAAATATAGCTAGAAACCCATCGTGGCCTCATATTTGCTTAAATCTACATGTACAAGTACTCATTTTGTAACAAATTATTTCACTGGTTAATGAAATTAATCACGTTTGAAGACGAGAAGTAGGCTGGTTTTCTACACATACATTTATTGGGAAACCCCACAGATTTCCGTGACCCAATATATATTCTATGCAATTGTCAAGTACATCTAAAAACGGGTGCGATTTGTGGGTGCGAGTTAGCGGTAGCGATTTGATGTGGGTGCGATATGCATGTATCCCTACTGTACATACTTTAGGGGTGTCGATGTCAGAAAACACGAACATTCCACCACACACTCTTACCAGACTGAATGAAGAATAACTCCAAATATGGCAGGAACCACCAAGTCATCGGAACCAAGGCCCCAGCGTCTTTTGAACACCACTATTCCAGGCATGGTCAAAAAGAGATCAATGAAGATATTCCACTTATTTATATTCTGTTAAAACTCCATACTGGGACATGTGTATTTTGGATACTTCGCGATATTCTGCGTACTTGGTACAAGAAGCACTGATAATTCTAAATAATGACACACTATCCAAAACATATTAACTTCGCTAGCCATAAGTATTAACCGACATTAACAAGACTTTATTCACACACACAACTGTCAAAATGTATTGACATTTTTGTTCGGCTACTTCCGTAATGAAAACGGAAGAGGGATCCTGCATTATTTCAATTAATGAATAGTGAGTCGAGGGGTACTTGTGTCCAGAGCTTAGGGTTGTTTCAACATTATCGCTTAAGGTATCTCACAATATTTTTGTTTCGATAGCATGCTGAAATGTGAACACTGATAAAAAATAGAATTTATAAATTACAGTCTACCATAAATGTAGGAGACACATCAAAAGCACTAGCAGATCGGGTGTGTGTGTGTGTTAAATTTACAGGACATGCACTATATTTTTACCAAAAATTCTTTTTTTTCCCGACCCCCTAGTTATGGTATGTCTGATGTGGACCCCCACCTTACTTAAAAGCTGGATCAGCCCCTGAAAAGACACCCAAAGGTGCAACAACCAAAATTCAAGTAAAAAGATATGAGAGATATAAGAGAGATAAAATAGTATCAGATATCCCTGTAGAGAGATAAAATAGCATGAGATATGCAAGATCAAAGGTCAAATCCAGGTCACATCATGACGTTGCACACCTATAACCCCCGACCAATGTCCCTACCAAATAAAACTATACATTTTCCACTAAAAGGGAATGAAAAACATGAGATTCAGCTGAAAACGATCTCATTTATATTATAATTTTGAAAAGCGTCTTCATGGCAGCTATGATAACATGTTATTCCCTTTCTAACATGACAACATATTTCAACATAGTTAATAATTACAAATATGGCAATAAAACAAGGCTGTTTCGGCTATTATACTTTGCTGTGGGTTTTTATCAGAACAGCCTACATCTTTGTGGTGCTTCTCAGTTTGAAACCATTGGCCGTTTCAGTATGACAGAGACCGTTTCGAAATGGTCAAGTAAATATGATGGCCAGTTCAAAACCTAGGAGAGGTTTTGAAACGGCTTCTGTTCTCCCTAACAGGAGAGGAAATCCAATCAAGTAATTTCTTAAAGAGTGATTTACAAATCACAATCAATCTAATCTAATCTAATCTACTGCTTTGCAGGCGCAATATCTTCCCCACTAAGGGGAACTCAGTGCGCTAGTTAACAAAAATAATTTTTAATAAGGAGAGTCGAGGGGCGTTCAAGGTCAGTGTTCCAGAGTTGTGGGTGAGACCGAGAGGGAAGGAGACTAAGTTTGGAAACTAGAATTGAAAAGGTGGGTTTTGAGGTGTTTCCTGAAAGATGCTACAGAGGGACTGTTTCTTATTTGGAAGGGGAAAGAGTTCCAAAGAACTAAGGCGTAGTGACTAAAAGAATTAGAGAAGTGTTTAATTGATTTATGACCTCAAGTGGGGGTATGAAGGAACTTGAGTTTATGGGTACTACTCCTAGTATTTCTGAAGGAAGTGTAGGGGTGAATTAATTCTCTTAGGTAAACAGGTTGACCTTGGTTGAGGATTTTGTATGTAATGAGGCCTATTTTGAATTGTACCCTGTACCTGACTGGATTTGTTTATTGTTTATTTGGGGTTTTACGTCACTTTCAACACTGTACAGGTCATATCACGACGGGTAGTTGGAAGGGCAGAGGAAACCAGTACATAGAGTTCGCTAGGGTTGTGTACTGTAAACTGCCGACCAACGGCAAGCAACTACCAGCTTTCCCACTTACGGCCATGACAGGGATCGAACCCCGGCCGCAGAGGTGGGAGGCGAGAGTGTTACCACTCTCCCACCGTGTACCTGACTGGAAGCCAATGAAATTTTTTTCAGTTGAGGGGTGATGTGAGAAAATTTTGAGGAATAGGTGACAACCCTGCAGAGTGAGTTTAGCACTAGTTGCAATCTCCTTAATTCAAAATCAGTGAGTGATAAGAACAGGGAATTGCAGTAGTCCAATCTGCTGCTCACCAAAGCATTGGCTAGAAGAACTGATGTTTTAAGGTCTAGAAGGGGGCAAATTCTGTAGAGGTCTCTTGCATGAACTCTAGTGGACTTTATGACCTGTGACACATGGTCAGAGAAGGTGAAACTGGAATCAAACACCACTCCGAGGTTCTTGACACTTTGTGCTGGTGAGACCTGATTACCAAGAATATTGATTGGAAAGTGAGGAAGAAATTGTTTACGGTTGTTTTTCGAACCTATCAAAATGAACTCAGTTTTGTCAGGGTTGAGTTTTAATTTATTTGTGAAGATGAAATTTTGAATGTCGTTTAGGCAATTCTTTAGTTTTTGTATAGAGAGTGAAATGCATAACTGGGTGTCATCGGTGTAGAAATGGTTATTAATACTACTGTGAGATTCAATGATTGCGCTGATTGGGTTAGTATAGAGCGAAAAAAGAATTGGACCAAGGACGGAGCCCTGAGGGACCCCATACTGGAGGGCAACAGGATGTGAGAGTGTGCTGCCTACCTTGACCGAGTGTGTCCTTCCTGACAAGTATGATTTGAACCAGCCAAGTGCCAGTTCACTGATTCCATAGTAACCATTAAGTCTGTCCAGGAGAATGGTGTGGTCAATGGTATCGAATGCGGCGAAGAGATCTAGAAGGGTAAGGGCTGTAACAGACCCTTTGGCCATATTGAGAAGAATATCATTGTGAATATTAAGGAGGGCACTTTCAGTAGAGCGGTGTTTTCTATAAGCCGATTGGAAGACAGTCATCAGGCCGGCTTTATCAAGGTGAGTTTGTAGCTATATCAAAGGAGTAACTACTGTGAAACAATAATAATGGATGGGTCCCGAGACTCCTTGGAAGCAGCTTTAAATACAATTGAAATGTTTGGTTCCATGTCTGGCTTGAAAATGAACACTTCAAAAACAAAAATCATCTGGATTGGTAGGAAAAGATATAGTAAGGATAAATTAAATGTTAATCCGAGACTAGAATGGGGCATCACTGACTTTAATATGTTGGGTATAGAATTCAATGTCGAATTAGACAAAATGCCAAAAATAAATTATGATATTGCAATCTTGCGGTCGAAACATTTACTCAATAGATGGGAAAATAGGTATCTAACACCATTCGGCAAGATTACAATAATCAAAACATTTGTGATTTCTAAGTTTAACCATCTCTTTATATCACTGCCTAGTCCAGCCCCAACTACAATTAAGGAGATATCTAATATCCTATACAAATTTGTATGGGGTAGCAAGACAGATAAAATTGCGAGAAAGCAAATATGCAAAGAACACATAGAAGGAGGGCTTAAAATGATAGATCTTCAAAATTTTATCTTGGCCATTAAATCAACTTGGATCAGGCGTCTACTAGTTGATCAAAATGCACCATGGGTTCACCTTGCTGCATATATTTTGGGTCCTTTGAACTACATTACTAATTTTGGTCCCTGTTGGTACAACACATTACCACTAAAGGTGAAAAATCCTTTTTGGCTTGATGTTCTAACAGCTTGGAAAAACATTACAGAAACAAAATTTGAGAAACATACCCTGGATATCCTTTACACTCCCCTCTGGTTTAATAACAAAATAGGACAACCGGCATTGTACTACCCAAAGTGGTACAAAAAAGGTATTCTTTTTGTTGGAGATCTTCTGGATACAAAAGGCAATTTTTGCACATTCAATGAACTTAAAAAAAAATTCAAGTTGGATTCTGTAAATATACTGGAGTATTATAAAATAAAAAAATTTGTACAGACATTTATAAACAAATGTGGCTGTTCCAATCTGGCCAAACCAATAGGTCCAGGCAGATCAGCCCATTTGAATATTCTATTGAAGAGCAAGAGCGGCGCTTCTGATATGTATAAAGTATTAAACAAAACTGATTTCCAACCAAAGATGAAGCTTAAGTGGTCAATTGAATTAGGTCAGGATATTGAGGAGAGTAAATGGAGACAGATTTTTAAAGTCTGTTTCAAATTTAAAAGTGATGCCTCACTTACATGGTTTCAATATAGAATTCTTTTTAGGATTATAGGAGTGAGAAAGTATTTAAAATTAACAAAAATTGAAGAACTTAGCACATGCAGACTTTGCACAAACAATGAAGAAACCATTTTACATCTTTTTTATAACTGTATCAAAACTAAAGACTTCTGGGAAAATATTTCCAACTGGATGAGAATTAAACTTAAACTGCCGTGGTTTTTTGACGAGGAGCAAGTTATGTTTGGGTACCTGTCTAATGATAGAAACGGTGACCAAATAAATTTGTTAATTCTTTGTGCAAAGTGGTACATTTTCCAATGCGCAAAAAATAATAAAATCTTGAATATTTACAATTTTCAAAAAAAGTACAAGTCAGCCTTTGCTGAACAGATCACACTCTTGAAACTAAAACAAATTGAAAAAAATGTGTCACTAAAAAACTGGTTTACATGGGAACCTTTATTTGAGGACATATAGTAAGGAAGTTGTTGGCAAGGCAGCACTCATACCAGATGACAATAACCTTTTATTATAATAAGAGTATATAATATGCTAATCTGAGTAAACAGAATAATATAAATGTTGGAATAAAGCAATAACCTTTATATTGTATACTGATGTATGTCTATTTTTGGAGTGTAATAAAAATAAATAAATATAAAAAAAAACTACTGTGAAGAAAGCACAAGGTCGGGGGGGGGGGGGGGGGGGTATTTCTTTCATTCATATTGTTTATGAATGAAATGGTTTCGAAATGGCCAGGGTGATATAAAACCAATAGAGGTTTTGAAACGACCACATAGAATCAATATTATGTGGCCATTTTGAAACGGCCAGGAACATATAGAAGGTATTTTGCCATTCCACAGCCGTGCCACCGAATCTGCCTGTTGTTGGTTTTTTGTGCATAAAACATTCTTATTTACTTATACATAATTAATGATGATATAGTTTCTAAGAATAATATGTCATTTTTTGCAGTATTTGTCCAATAAAAATAATTTTAAAGGTGAAATTTAGGTTATTCGACCATTGTTTGAAGTCTGTATTAAGATTTTGGTCATATAAAAGATGTTATTCTCTTTGGGAATGGTAGGATTTGGAAAATTTGCTGATTGTTGGATAATTATGATACGGAACATAGCTGACAAAAACACTATTTCATTGCTTATTGTATGAATTATTCTACACTGAAGTAAATACACAAATAATTGTAACAAAAAGCACTATACTTAATCTGATCAGAACAGAGCGTCACAATGTAAATGTAAACTGTCCAAAATTAAATGTTATCTGTAACATTATTGAAACAATACAAAATAATGTATTTTGATGCAGAGAAGTCACAATAACGTACTTTGACCAGCTGGGTTCATGTTTATGCATAAACCTTTATGCCAAGTGCGCTTCATCATATTTTGTACGTTTATAAATTCATGCGCATGCATCACTGAGGATTATTTGTGGTAAGAAAATGCTGAACCCTTTCTTGTAACTCCAGTTTATAATCCTCTAACTCTGCTAGAAGATCTTCTTTTTCAGGTGGGATCCAATCCTTTGCTCTACACAGTTTTCTCCGTGGCAATAATGGCGAATTGTTTTGACTTTGTGCTTTGAAATGCTTTTGTGAATATCCAGTGGAACTGGATGGTATTGTTGACTTTGTTGCTAGTGGACTAGCACATATACCTTCTCTGGAAATGTTTGGTCTTCTATGGACTCCATATTGCGAAAAGCTTGCAGATCTCTGCTCTCTGTTTACATTTGCTTGATCTTGCTGTAGTTTACCATCTGACTTCAGCATAAGTTCATCTGATTGTATACGTTGCACTGGATTCTGCTTTGGGTTAATCACCTCTGTTTTGCCATGAGAGATATCATGACAGCTTGAAGAGGCAGTTAAACAAGTGTCCATGACATTTATGTTTGGCAAACGGGATGGTATTTCTGGTGTCAATGGCCTTAAGATATTGGATGAATGTTCATATGACTTGTTGGTTATAGCTGTAGAAGAAGATGGTCGTTGCTTTGGACCTGTCAGGCTGACAGTAAGGCTTGTAATGGCTGGCTTGTCTGCGCATTGTTCGTGTTTGGCTTTGATGTTTTGTGGACCATCTGAGCAATCTTGACCCTGAACTTGGTTATGATATTCTATCGCACCATACTTCTCACGATTTATGGCAGTATGGTACTTTGGGACACTGCAACCAAGAGTCTGCTTTTGTAGACCTTTGTTGTATTGCTGTTTCACCTTACGGATCTTCAGTTGTTCTCCTTGCAAACGGTCCAAGCTATCAAGTAATTCCTGCTTTTGTCTTCTGTATTGGGCTTGTTCTTTGGACTCCATAGTTTCAAGATTTCTCAAAGTTTTACCAAGGCGACTTTGTGCAGATCTGTATAAAATATGCAAATGCAAATCTATTTTTGCCTGTAACATTAAATATATTAAAACATTCAGTCTGTGTCCTACTGTTCATGTGTGTATATACATGTTGTAGGTAATAGAATTATATTTTCTGCAGAAGGATTTGTTTGCAGGTTGCCTTTTTCAGGAAGTATTTTCCAAAACAATTTTGTCATCAATTTATGGACCATAGCTTTATATATATTTATTTGAATTTGTGAGGTTATATAAAATGTTTGTATTTTACAATATTTGATTTACATCTCCAATAAATACGCCTTTTTACATATTTTGACAATGAATGAAGTTGGTTACCTATTGGCCTTTTCTGTTATGGAAAATCCAATTTTGTCCATAGCATCACCATACACTGCAATAATGGATTGTTTCAGACCTTCAATCCTGAAACCTTGCTCAGATCTTGAAATAAAAACAATATTGTTTTAATAAAGATAAACACAGTCTGATTATATACATGGTGTATTTAGTTACTAAGAATTCTATTTGTTTCCTTGCATGATTAAAGGGATATAAATTGCTTATTTAAGGATTGTCTTTATTTTAACATTCTTCAGTGGATCCTTATGGAGATAATTGTTGGTACATTTATGCAAAGTAAAAAAATGTTTAATAAATCTGTAACTAAAGGGGCCAAAAATATACCTTACACTTTGAGAGAACACAAAGAGAGAAGTTAATGTAAGACAAAACAAATACTATGAAATAAATGTATAACATGTAAGACAAAATAAAAATGCAACTGATGCAAGGTTGAAATGAAGGGATAATCTTTTCTATAATAAAATCATATGAACATCTTTATATTAACAAAGTTTTGTATTTTTACATACCATGTATAGCTACAGTCTAATGCAGTGTCTTTTTATATTAGATTTTTACTACAAGAACATTGATATTAAATAATAATTATAGAGGTAGTTTATGGTTAATTACATACACCATACCTTTGTCCAACATCTCTAGTCTGCTGAGATGACTTTGAGAAATCCATTCCAGAAGACAACACTTGATTTTTGTGAAGATTATTGTTGGTATTTATCTCACCAAAAACTGTCCTTTCCATACTTTGTTGCAAAAAGTTCATGAACCTCTTCCTATATCTTGTGTCCACTGATAATTGTTCTGAAGAATAGACAATAATTTAGAGAAACTGTTTTTTGTCTGTGAAAGTGTTTTGGCGGTTAAGAAATATCCAAATGAAAGAGAACCCAAATATTACCAAAAAGTTAAATTCAACGTGAAAGTTATTTCATTTCATAAAGTTATACTTATAATAGCTCTGTATAATATGAAACATTTCTATTGCTTACCTCTCAATAACTATTACGTGTCTAAATAAATTCTTAACACTAATATTTTGGAGATGTGATAATAGTATAAATTACTAACAAATCACAAATAAAGCTGCTTCTTATATATATGTACTATTAAATGTCAATACACCATGTCAGAGAAACAACAATAATGATATGAATCAAGCAAGACAGTGACTAAACCTCATTGGTATATATCCTGGATTCAATGAATGAAGCTAATGAATGATATCCATGAGGAAAAAGGCCATCAAAACAGAGTGAGCTGTTATCAGCAACATCACCAAATCAGATTTCACCTGGTCAGGATTGCATAATGGTGGGATGAAATTCAATCAGGAAACGTGATAGCTGCATTTACCATGCTTTTAGATCTGAAGCTATTTTAAGCTTTGTTAATAAATTAAACAAACTGTTTTCCAGTTCTTTGTTACTCCATTTGCTGAAGGCTATATAGCTATATTTATTTTAAACAGATACAAAGAGAAATACATTTAAATTTATCTTTTCTAGCAAGGTTCCTGTTAATCATACAAAGACATCTGCATTATCTACAAAATCTCTATGTTAATTACATTGATTAATCCCTTTAAAACAAAAGCAGGATAAGGCCTGAATAGCAAGTATACAATGGATTGTTGAATGGTGGCCTTAAAGTTGATCTCTTTTTATCTATGTGGGAGTATTGTTTATATGTTGATTGCTTGTAATTGATCTAATAAATGATTTAAACCATTCATGTTATGCTGAAGAACCCTACGTCATTTCCGGTGTTTTCACAACAGAAAAAAATACTTGTAAGACTGTTATCAAGTTGATCAAAATACTTATTTACAAATAATTTCTACAGTAAAACATATTGACACACTAAAATTTCTAAAATATATTATACATTATATAAACTTATTGATATGAAAATCAAAATGTCATTAGAAATTTGAATAATTCCATCGCACACATATTTATATTCTTATTGATAGTATTTGTAACCAGAATATAAATTTAGACAAACCTACTTCTTGTACACATTAAGATACAAAGAGATATATTTAACACTTTATTCTAAAGTTTTCCCATGTTTAAACTCACAGAGAGGTGTCATTTCCTGTACAAGCCAAGAAGATCAGACTGAGACACAGAGTTGGGAAAATTATTTTTTTATCCTACAAGATAAAATTCACATACACAAATATACTCAGCTGTTACTGCTAAAACTAAACTAAAATTAATAAAACATTTACTAAGATTGGTCAACTGAAAACACACTAAATAAATAATTTTTGGGAGTTGATAACATAGGCATTTTTTGTGCTTCATATTTTGCAGCAATTTTAGCAAATGATCAAAAATAAGAAGAAACTTGGTGGCATAGCGGGTATAATGTATGCTTCACCTCTGAGTTCATGGGCTCAAACTACTATCCTGGCTGTAAGTAGGAAACTGGACAATAACATGGTGGAGTAGATGTTACGTAATCTGTATAATTGATACAAAATATTTTGCAAAGAAGTGCAAGAAAAATATCGAAAACAGCATTTTGGCTTGAAGTTAGAGAGTAGAGTAGAACGCAGAGAGTAGACATCAACTAAGACAGCCAAATATCCCCATAAGTCAGCTGATCAAGATAAGATCATTTGGGATCATTGCATCATCTGGTGATCCCTTCGGCTTAAGAGATCTTTTTGTGATCACCACATAACAAGTGGTGCTGACAAAATCTTCTCGTGACCAGGGGTTAGTATACTATATTAAAATAGAAATGATACCAATGACTCAGTATAAATCCAACATTTGGTTGCATATTTGCCCTCAAATAATTTTGTGAAGAAACAAAAAGTTCTATCTGGCATTACTGCAATGATTAGCATATAAAACAATGTTGGCTTTCAATCAATGCCAACGGACTGGTAATTAAAACCATTGTTTGGATTGGATTACAGTGTTGCAAACCATAGATTCAATCCGGCGTGGCAACTTAGTGTATAAAGTTCAGAATAAATAAATTTCACGTGTTGACCTAATAAGAAGCCACCTTGCTGTGTGTCCAAGAATCAGGTGAGATATAGTAGGTCATTGACATTTAAAAGCTACTGTTGGGCATGAGAAATTACTTAAGATCAGAAAACCCAGTAAAAAATTAAGCCTTCACTGGCCCTGGCTAGTCGTACTGATAACGATACAATGGGTGCCCACATGAAACAATTTTTAGTTTGAAGAATTCACCAGCTTTTTTCAAATCAGTAGGTAGGCTGCATTTAACGGATGACTTTGTTTAAAATTAACATAACTTCCTTATTTCTGGTAGAATATATTTCTTAAACACCATCTTCAGCCTAAACTGGGCTTGTATCTATAGCGCTTAATCTTATATCTGCAATGAAGATAGACTTCTAGGTGCATAAACAAAAGCATAAACATAAATGAAATATCTCAGGACATAGGTATATTGTCAAAGACTATATCGTAATGGGTGAGGTGTGAATGGAAATAATGTATACTACTTGTTTAAATGTAAATAAAGCATTTAACTTGAAATTTCTACAATTACAGGGCATAACAGGAGAACATCTTGGAAGATGGATACATTTATACAGATAACAACTGAAGCTGGCTGCCAGAAAAGAAATAACTAAATATATACAAAGTTATCAAACTGTGTGTGAAGTTTATATAGTCTAGATTTAATATCAACCATCAGCCTTTGGTTATATTTTGTCTTGAAATTAAACATCTCTGTCAAAGTGCCATATTTTTACTAAAGCTAGGATGTCATTTAGGTGAAAATACAGGGTAAAATGGTGTTATAAAAGATCAATTTATTGTGTATTTTAAAATGTGTCTCCAACGACTGGTCAAGGTCATTTTCCTTACCTGCTTTTTCTGTTTGATTTATTTATTTGGGCTTTTACGTCGTTTTCAACACTGTACAGGTCATATCACGACGAGTAGTTGGAAGGGCAGAGGAAACCAGTACATAGAGTTCGTCAGGGTTCTGTACTGTAAACTGCCGACCAACGGCAAGCAACTATACCAGCTTTTCACTTGAGACCGTGCCAGGAACCGAACCCTGGCCTCAGAGGTGGGAGGCGAGAGTGTTACCACTAAGAAGTTAATTCTTTGGTGATTATGGAGCATTCTCTTTCGAGGTTTTTTTTAATTGGAACCTACTTCTCTCAGAAATTATAGTGCCTACGCCACAGAAAACTTATTTTATACGATTTTCAATTGTCAACTCCCATTGAATACCCGAATCTCACTTTACTCTAACATGCACGCATATTCTAATATTTTTTTTAAATATATGTAACAATAGCTATAATATATATATTTTATATTATTTAGCTACATAGATATATGATCAATAGATTAATATTAATTAAACAACTGTGAAACGTCGGTCTCAGTCAAAATACCAGAATTCCTTTTAGTTTCTGTGAAGGCTTGTTTTTAGCTTAAAAATATACATTTCCACAGAAGGATGGTTACAGTGGGAATAACCATGCACTACTTATTTTGCTCACACGAAAAATAATTATACCACACATCATTCTGTAAAACTTCACTGTGGTTATAGAAAATATAAACACTACACGAATCCTACACGAGAACATTATGGCATGTAAATCATTTAGCTTTGAAGGAGTGCATTGTATCATGCTGTATGCATACAATAATAAAACTTTCCAAATCAAATCTACGGAAAAGATATCACAAATGAAGATGACAATACAATATATTATATAATTCATCTATATATAAATGATATAGTTTTTCATAAATGTCTGAGGGATGTCTTACTTTCATTATTCAGCACTTTACATGAGTAACAAGGCAAACTAATCCATATTTATTAAAAGAACGAAAAAATAGCTGTGAAATGTATCCACACTTACAGACACCAGTGAATTTAAAAACGTCAAACTTTAACTTGAGATTTCTCCACCATTTCTACATAGATTTAAGTGCAACAAAACGAATAGAATTTTTGTAAAAATACTTTTCTAATGATGTAATAGTTGGTAACATAGTGTCTGAAATATTAATGAAAAAATGGCATCAGTTCCAGCATTTGTAAGAACTCTTTTGTTCAGCTATATGATCTCAGGCACATTAGGCAGTATGTGAGGATTGCTGTCTTTGCTGTGAATGCTCTTGGTAACAGTCGTGTGGACTACTGTAAATCCAAACTGTTATTCTAATTTCAATACATCCAGCTTTTTGCACGGATTGTCAATAAACCATAGGAAGTACAATAGGGCTACACCAATGATATAGAGTCTTTATTCATTGCCTGTTAGATGCCTCTGTATGTTTAAGATGACTACACTTGTCTACCAGTTTCTTAAATATTTCTGTCCCTCTGTAGCAATGTGTAGAACATAAACAAGTGAAAGACTGAAAAGAAAGTCTTCTGTTTTGTCTATCTTTTCACAAATCTATAAAGAAATTTGGTCATAGTTTTGCCTTTGATGCTCCCACTATCTGGAATGAATTGCCTTTTCAAAGCCTTTCCACCATAGTTGTTACATTACGTAACTGGTATGTTCATTGAAATGACCATTGCTATGTCCAATAAATAATGATTTGTTTTCGAGCAAATATGGCCTTGACTGGAAACAAGGCTGAAAGGGATTTCAGTCTCCTAGCGTGAGTGCAAAGCCATCAGAGACACGTGTAGTGCACTGAAGCAGTAACCCATCCCAGTTTTAATGTAGCCCATCACCGCTTAACTTCTTTAAAACACAGCCATTGTGGCCACCCTACAACTTCTGTAAAATACAATCATTGTGGCCTTGTCACAATTCATGATAGTACGGAGACAAAACAAGGCCAAAAGGTGTTTTGCTCCCCTAGCACGAGCGCAAAGCCATCAGAGGTACGAGTAGTGCACTAGAATTTATAAAAGTCTGGTGACGCAAAGAAATTCCAACACAGACACATCTCACAGCTGGTGTAGAACTCAGACGGTCACCCATCCAAGTACTAATGTAGTCCATTGCTGCTTAACTTCAGTGAGCAGACAAATACTCATCACACTGCGCCACAATTGATGACAGTCCAGAGACAAAAAAGTAGTGATTCCTAGAAGGGCGAGCTCTATCGAGGCTTGCGCTTAAAAAAAACACGAAAAAAGTGATCTCTAGAAGCACAAGCTCTACCAAGGCTCGGGCTTAAAAACTTTGAAACAAGAACTTTGAAACAGACACAGGGGGTCTGATGGCCTGTAACACACTGACCTTCCACATCTCCCACAAGATATGTTTTTGTTAGTCCATAATGTTGACAAAGCAGCGTCCAATTCTTTGCCCCATCTACTCAACTCCCTCTCATGATATGGCCTATACAGTGTGCAGAAAGGCATGTTTAAACAAAAAAAATAATTAATTAATCAATAAATCATACAAAACAGGCAGACAAAATTCCTGGTCTAAAATTAATAACAACAAAAATACATCTTTTTACATGGACGTTACCTTATCATTCATAGCAATTTTATTTCACACAAAGGTTATTTTAGATAGAACACACTTTTAATAGTTCAGTACACTATTTCTTAGCAATTAATCCAGCACTTTTTTTTTCAAATACGACCAATTATCCAAAGCTCAAGCTGTACACTTTTTGACAAAGCTAATTTTTCTTATTATATTTTTATTTTAATATCACAAGATATAATAATAAAGAAAATTATAGGTATTTTTACATTAAAAGCTTAAAAGTCACACAGTCTGTATAGCTACTGCAAACAGGTGTTACCTTACAGTTACCTAAATAACATTCTGCCAGTAGCCAAAGAACAAGAAGAACCTTGGACAAAACTGCAGTTATAAGTAATCATAATCTAGGGGTCCAGAAAAAGACTCTGATAAGAGATCAAATGTGTCAAGAAATCTGAGAATCATAGACTGCAAGAGATGCTATTGAAAAAAAAATCTTGGATATTATCAGTAAGGTTAGATTAAATATCTGTTCTAAACATAACTTTAAAATAATAAATGCTGTTTTATTAAGCCAAACTATTTCTAAAATAACATGTAAGATTACCAGTTACAGTATATAATTTAAGTATAATTATAAAATGTAATTATTTGGTTTTACAAAATTGCAAAATCTTAAGCTCTCCAGATCCAATGTTTCTCTTTTAATACACTTCTGGACACTCCTTCATGTTAACCCACAAAGAATTCTTAAAGTTAGATAAAGCACATAGCTATTATTCCGTGAACTTTAGTTAAGACTAAACCATTATGTGACTTTGAGATTACAGAGAAAACTGAATTTAAAGAGTAGAGAGTATGAAATATATATGGTTATTTTTAATGCCTAGATCTATGATACAGCTAAAATTTAAAGTCAGCTGCAGCATCTGACAACAATCAACAACCACTCTGTCTTATCCTAAAGGTTTTAAAAGTAAGTGTCCTTTGTGAATAAAAATTCTGGTATCTTATCTTGATTAACACTTATGGTGATGTCAGAAGACTGATTAACTATTGTTACAAGTTTCTCACAGACTTGCACTTAACAGTACTTCATAGATTGTTGATTACAAACATAAAATACAAGGTCAATATAAAGCCCAAAAAACGGGTTAACTTGGTTTTATTGTATGATTTTTATAATAATACTGCAAGAACAAAGAAAGGCTATAAAATGTGTTATAGATGTTGACAGCATGTTGATTGGTGTTACTTTTTCTTTTTAATAAACATAAAATTTGTCCAATAGCCCACTTCTCATTAACAACAAGATATAGTTTTAGAATTCTATGAACCTAGTTTATCCAGTTGAAAGGGTGAAAGGGGGCATTAATATTAAAGCAGTTATATTAATTGCATGCAAAAAATCACATAATTGTGTAAAACTAAATTCAAACATGCAAGGCAACATACACGATCAGACATCAGGGGCCGGTTTCATGAACAGACTTAAGCCTTGAGTCAGACTCAAAATTGAGACTTTGTCTCAAATTTTGGAAATATTTTGCTGAGTCTGTGAACTCAGACTCAATGCATTTCACAAAGAAGCTCAACTTGAGACCTGGCTCAGTCACAGGCTCAAGTTTGAGCCCATGAAGGAGGTGTCTCAAATCTGAGTCCAAGCTTTGATGCCAAAAAACACATACATAAAGCGATACAATTTGTTCCAAAATGAAATTGATAAATCTTGAAATCTTCTATTTTCATTTTATTTTGTAATTACAGCCACATATTCAATATTTACTAATAACAAAAGTCAATAGAATTGACATGCTTTATAGGCTATTATCAAGTGACAGGCCTCAAGGGTGGACTCAAAGCCAGACTCAACCTCAGTTGAGTCTCAATCTTATGGATCACTTAGAATAATATATTATCATATAATTTCTTTGTATTATGAGTATTAAAGATATTTAAAATGATAATAATCATGAAATATAATTTTTTAAACTAAAAATAAGCCCACTAAATATATGAAATGAGATTAAAAAGTTGAGACCATAACTTGAGACTGGTCTCAGCTGATCCACCCTTTGTGAAATCCATTTGAGCCAAAAACTCAGCCAAGACAAAAGTCTCAGATTTGAGACCCTGACCCAGCCTTGAGTCTGGCTCAGTTTGAGACTTTTCATGAAACCGGCCCCTGGTCAGACTTGAAGGGAAAACTAAACACCTCGAAGCATTTCTGTTCAAAAAGTAGACAGATGAAATTGTGGTAGCACCAAATAAGGGCATACTGAATATTTCTTTCAAGATGTATATATTGTTACTTCTTAGCCAGTGTCTGGTTTCAGGCGAAATACCATAAAACTTAGAAATAAATTGGTCTTTTACCATTGCATTTTGCTTCCTGTTCAATTCGACCTTAGGTCTGTAACGCATTTGGTCCTCACTTCAAACCTCCAACAATTGCTTCCAATTTAAAAAATTTAGGCATAGCTTTGGCCTTGCTAAAGCTTCAAGTTCTTTGTAATCGGGGAAACGTGTCAGTTCAGACAATAAAGTTTCAGTTTATGTAATGTACTCGTACATATACTGGCTTTACATTACCATATATTGCCAAGTGAAAGTCTGATGAGCGTATATCTCCTTACATGTATGGGTGCTTTATGAACACCAAATATCTGTGTGCATATTTGAAGAGGATATAGCACACGTATGAACATAGCTTCCTTTTCCCTTCACTTTTTCATTCAAGGTCATGAATTATACTGCCATGCTTTGACCAAAGGTCGATATGATGTCATTGTATCTCTTAATGGTGGGACTTGAACCCAGACCTTGTTTGTATTTAATGTAAAATTACAGTCAGACATTGTAAGTTATTTATGTTGTTTCTCCCAAAACTTGTTTTTGTGAGGGTATTATATAACTTATTTTTGTTGTAATACTCCAACAAAAATACCTGGGGCCGGTTTCATAAAAAGTCTCAAACTGAGCCAGACTCAAGGCTGAGTCAGGGTCTCAAATCTGAGACTTTTGTCTCGGCTGAGTTTTTGGCTCAAATGGATTTCACAAAGGGTGGATCAGCTGAGACCAGTCTCAAGTTATGGTCTCAACTTTTTAATCTCATTTCATATATTTAGTGGGCTTATTTTTAGTTTAAAAAGTTATATTTCATGATTATTATCATTTTAAATATCTTTAATACTCATAATACAAAGAAATTATATGATAATATATTATTCTAAGTGATCCATAAGATTGAAACTCAACTGAGGTTGAGTCTGACTTTGAGTCCACCCTTGAGGCCTGTCACTTGATAATAGCCTATAAAGCATGTCAATTCTATTGACTTTTGTTATTAGTAAATATTGAATATGTGGCTGTAATTACAAGATAAAATGAAAATAGAAGATTTCAAGATTTATCAATTTCATTTTGGAACAAATTGTATCGCTTTATGTATGTGTTTTTTGGCATCAAAGCTTGGACACAAATTTGAGACACCTCCTTCATGGGCTCAAATTTGAGCCTGTGACTGAGCCAGGTCTCAAGTTGAGCTTGTTTGTGAAATGCATTGAGTCTGAGTTCACAGACTCAGCAAAATATTTCCAAATTTGAGACAAAGTCTCAACTTTTGAGTCTGACTCAAGGCTTAAGTCTGTTCATGAAACCGGCCCCTGGATTATTCCCAATAAGACAAAAATTGCATCACTGCTTATATCGTGAAGTTGATGTTGGATAATATATCATATCACTTTCATAGTGCTAACTCAAAGTCATCTCCCAAAAATTTTAATATGATTATTGTTGCATTGTGTAAGATACATTGTCCTCAAGATCTGTGCTCATTCCCTAATAAATGTCATAATGTAACTTATCTTCACTTTATCTGAAGTTCTGTGACCCTGATTCCTTGAACTGTTGAACTGTTTTGCTGAAGACCAATCTTAATTAAGTCAATACAGGTGATTTAAGGTAGCGATAATACCATTTCTAGCTGACATCAGAGTACAACACTGACACATAAGCAATCAATAGTAACTTTATACATTATAATTTTACAATGTTACTGACTGGCCAAAATTAAAATTTATTGTTTATTTGATTTGAGGCTCCATTTGAGTTGTGTGCCAAATTATCAACCCAATTAGCAAAATTAATCTTGGACAAGGAAATTAAATTGTCTGAAATATGTCTTCAGTTTTTTCACAAAGCACTGATAAGCATTAATTTGATGTGATTTATTATGATCTTACAACAAAACCGGCCAGGAAAATACTGGGAAGTTCAAGTGGTTTGATGATAAGTAACAACTTTACAGATATTTCCTCCTTTGCAAGGGTCTTCAATGGGGCCTAGTTTATTGTACTAACATTTGAAGTGTATCATTTATGTAAACAATGTGTCATTTATTCATTAATCTTTTCCAAGAAACAAGTTATTTACTCTTTTAATTAAGTATTAAATTAATGATTGCTACAGGGGCGAGAGTGTCATTATGCCCCTGTTCCACTGTCATAAGGTTGCCTGCACTGATTATGTGGTCCGGACTGTGTCTGGAAATAACATTACACAAGACTCTTATGCCCAGGTCCCATAGTGGTGAGGGTGCTGTGACTATAATGGCAAATGAGGTAGAATAGCCAAGAATTCCATTTCGAAGAAGTTCATTGAAAAAAAAGTGCGAAACTGTGGTCACATGGTTAGAAATCCAGAAATCTGCAATTTTCTGCGACCATTCTACAATGCCTACACAAGGCTTTACAGGGTTTGAATGATATTTGTATGAACCCATTGTGATTTATAGGCGAATTTCTGAGAAGTTGGTGCAAACATGGCGATATATAGAGACAGAAGTATAACCTGGCAAGATGATGCTACATGTTACAGAGAACGATTTGCGACTGTATGGCAATTCCTAGAGATCCAGGGTGATGGACGGCGCATATCCGGAGATTGTGCTGCGAGGATTGAGGATCCAGAGAGAATGTGTTGAGAATTATTTGTCACTTGGATGTTTTTTATATAAAAAGCTGCTTTCAGATCCAGATCTCATTCATTCATTTTTTGGCAAGTGAACACATGGAGTAGTTACAAAAAAGGCAAACTATACACAGAGGCTCAGACTATTGCAGCAGATTCATGATGTTCAGAGAGAAGCCCAGGAGGAAGACATAATCCAGGCAAGAATTATTTTGGAGAGGTGGAGAAGGTATCAACCCAGGGCACGAAAGTACTGGATCAGACCTTGGCCAGATGACTTGATTATGGCCACTCTCACAGATTTATGACTAAATTGCAGAATAAAGATGTGGCAGGCTTCCGTAATTTTGTTTGTGTGGCCCCTGCAATGTTTCAAGAAATTCTAACAAGAGTGGGACCAAGGATATAGAAGTTTGACACCTGGTACAGCAAAGCCATCAATCTTGGTTGCAGACTTGCGATTACACTCCACTTCCTCGCAACCGGTGTGAGATACTGAAGCCTGATGTATGGCTTTTGTGTGGCCCACAACAGCATTTCCAGGATTGTCCATGAGTGCTGTGATGCCATTTTTGATGAATACTCAGCTGAAGTTATGCATTTCCCTAGGACCAGTACTGAATGGAAAGCTGTGGCCCCAGAATTTTCTTCACGGTGGAATTTCCACCACACCTTGGGGGGCAATAGATGGGAAGCATGTGACAATAAGATGTCCTAGGAATGGCGGGTCATTGTATTACAACTACAAGGGTTTGCACTCAATCATTCTGTTTGCCCTCATGAATACCAACTACAAGTTCATTTGGGTGGATGTGGGCATCAACAGATCAAGTTCTGATGCACAGATATTTAACCAGTCGTAAGTGAGGGCAGGCATTATCAATGGTACCCTGCATCCCAAGAGGTGGCCCTAGCTTTTTTCTGTCTCTCCTGACCTAGACACTACCACTACTTCAGGGCTTGGAGCCCATCTTTCCGAAAAACAGCTCAGTTTTTGTTCCCTTAAAATATCTAAACTTACCCTCAATAGAAATGTGTTATACGTCACTTGAAATCTTAAAATTCTGTTATTTTAAGTAAAATGCAAAAAACTGAAAAGTTAAGTTCAATCTTGTATTGAGCAATAAATATAAACCCAATAAATTCATTCACTTGAGTGTAAGGTCACTTTAATTTAACTAAAGATCAGTCTAATTTAAAAGTATCTGAAATTGAGGCCACCTTACGATGTATAAAGATAAATGTTCGTGTGTATATAGTCATTTGTCCTTAATTAAAGGTGGCCTTATCCTTTTTTTTTTTTTTAATGTTTAAATGTACATAAACTGTATTTAGAAATAAATACATATATTCCCAGTTTTTCACTAAGAAAGTGGCACCTTTCCACGCTAGGGTTACTAGGTAGAAAAGATTTAATGTCCCTGTTCCACCACAAGACTAAAGCTCCCGATTTAGGGCTTCTGGGGTTCGGATTCAGAGTCCTGGACAGTCTGTTTGAGTCTGTTTGGATCTGTTGTGGTCTGTATAGATAGCAAACACATTTGATATTTTTTGCGACTGTAACTGATCCAGTTTCGCCCCTACCCACATCTTCCCCAGTCTCAGGCTACCTGAGGCCTCCTCAGACCCAAATTTACACAATTCTATGTTGTTGAGGCATCCTGCTACTCTTAATCCCAGGACTCTTAGTCCCAAGAGGTCTGGACTTAGGTCTGAAACCAATCACAAACATGACTTAATCGCTCCGTAGTCAGGGAACAATAATAACTTGTCTGAGGACATTTGAGGCTTCCCAAGGCTTCCTGATGATGATCTGTGCTTGATCTGATAGCTGGATCAAGATTCCATTTTCCCGCCCATTTTTCAGATTTTTTTTCACAGACTCTCAAGGATCAAGGGTCCCAGGACAAATCGGGGATTAATCCTTTGGTGGAACAGGGGCATAAGCTTCATGACTTAACTGAAGCTGTGACCTTGTACCTTTGCAATAGATGAGCTGCCCCGTATATTCATGTACAGCCATCCTGCCCCACACTCCTTTAACATGTAGAGGTTAATACAGCTTGTGAGAGGACATGACAGGTTCTTCATACATTTCAAAACAGTGGGCCCGAATGTGTCCTACTCAAATGCGAATCTCACAGAACTGCCCGTAAAGCACCCACCAAGGAATGACGTGGACTATGCCACAAGGATGCACAACTGAAGGTGTGAGAACACCATTCTGTTTTATCTTGTGACCCTAGAACTCAAAAGATATGACGTAGGTGTAAATGTTTAAACTTATCTTTATGGTATTATCACTAGTCTTGTCCACTCTTCTGCTAAATGGAGCTGAATGACCTAGTCCCAGGAGATCATTAGTCATACAAGTCTCCTGTCTACTGCGCAAGGTGGAATCATAACAAACAGTAGCAGATTTTCTAGATTCACTCCAGTTCTTAAAGATCTACACTGGTTGCCTGTTGAGCAATGCTCTAATTTCAAAACTACGACACAGTATCTAAACACCAGTTTTCCAAAATAGTTTAGCTTCTACCTTACTCGATCATCATGTTCTACAACAGCAAGCAAAGCAAACCTGTCAGACATTACCTGAAGGTTTGTGCACTTGTCTTCAGTGCATGAATCAAGAAAGAACTTTAGCCACATCTTGACATGTGCTTTGATCCAGATTTCCCCCAACTTTGTAAAATGAGCTCCCTAAGGATATGTAAGAGCAGTTTCCCTGTCATCTTTCAAGTGCAAATTGAAGACGTAGCCACTGCTTAACATGTGCTTTGATCCAGATTTCCTCCAACTTTGTAAAATGAGCTCCTTAAGGATATCTAAGAGCAGTTTCTCTGTTATCTTTCAAGTGCAAATTGAAGACGTAGCCACTGCTTAACATGTGCTTTGATCCAGATTTCCTCCAACTTTGTAAAATGAGCTCCTTAAGGATATCTAAGAGCAGTTTCTCTGTTATCTTTCAAGTGCAAATTGAAGACGTACCTCTCCAGTAAAGCCTAACCCCCATAGCTCTCCTGCCTTCCTGGCATTTGTCTGGTGCTGTCCTGCTGTGTCTCTGGATTCATGATGGAGATTATAGGCTATAAAAATACTCATGACATTACATTAGATTATTGTGGTAAAGCCAGTCTTTTCTATCATATGACTTACCTTTTCATTCAGGATGTATCATGTGGTTTGTCAGTTTTGCCACCCATTTCATCAAGATTGGCAAGAGCAGCTAAGATTTTAAAATTGGCTAGAGCTTACAAAGTCAAAGTTGGTGTTTTACATCCCATTCAACAGAAAGGTTATATTGCGGCAGGTTCTCAGTATTGTCACTTCTGGGAGTAGAAACCCACACAGATATGACAGCCTGCGGTTGGATGACAAACATGCAAACGAACTAGACCACTGAGGACTGCTAGAGCTAAAAATAGCTCGCAAAGGTGGAACAGTGGTACAAAATAAACACAGCCTCTTTTAAAACAAGAACTTTATTCATATTGAAGTGTTGCCTATGCCACAACTTTCCTTATAGTTGTATCTATATGTATTTGATTTTCCCTTGACAATCCCATTCTAATGGCTGTGAAAAAATAGAGCTCATATCTTTGCAGAAAATATTGAGGAATGAACCACCCAACGTATCCTGCCCTGCACCTTTCACCCTTCAGTGCATCCTACCAAATGCAAATCCCACAGAATCACATCTAATGCATCTTTCCCAATTGCGAGGTAGACTGAACTACAACCACATGTAGATGGGTTTGTTTGGTTATAACTCATTACCATAGCCTGGAAAGGCGTGACCTAGGAGTAAATTATATGTCTTGTTCATACAGCTACGAATGAACATACCATTCTTAAAATATCCCAAGTGTAATTTGGCATATACTGAACAAGCTACGAAAATTGGTAATAGGTGAGTGAACCTACATATTTCCTTAAGATTTTAAGCTGTGACATCACAATGGAAAATATTTCGACAGACTATGCTTATGGATCAGAAAGTGAGCTATTCATACACCTTGTAAATAATATGACATGGTATCAAATTTGGAAACAAATATTTAAATGCTGATGCATTGAAGAGCCTTATAAGTAGAGTGTGAATGTACTTATTAATTTATAACATCTAGTAAGCTTTGAAATGTGAAATACACTCTTCAACTTTGTAAAATATGAAATAATCAATGAATTAAAAGCATTGCTAATCAGAAACACTGATGTTATATTTATGATTTGAAAGCTTTACGTTAACTGGTTATGTGTGATTTTTATATTATATCCCCTTTGCATCACCAGAAAGCTCTAATGCACATGGTGTTTTTGTGTAAACTTTTTTTTATATCTTGAGCGTGTAAAAGGCCCAAATGAAGATTCAGCTTATGTAAAATCACCAAGCCAGGCCGTAGGTGCGCCATTTATATTTTCTGGCAATTTTTTAATAATAAGAATGACAAAAAAAATCACATTTTTTTTCTGCCACATCATTATTAATATACTACTATACTGATTTAAACATAAGAATATATGCTGAACACGCATCTCATTGTTTGCTATGCTTTAAATAAGATAAATAGCAATGATAGCTGTTTCAATAATTAAACTAGGTTATCCTAAATGGATTCTAAAACATGGTAGACAAATATCTGTGTATATTAAAATCTTCCCCCCTTCAGATTAGAGTTTAATGGAATAGTAAACATTCTGGGAATAGTACCAGGTCTTGTCAGAAAGTTATCATGAGCTTTTACTCTTCACTTACATTATATTGTACATCCAACATAGAAGAACGGGCATGAAGTAAAAAAAATGTCAATACTTGTAGGTTTAATTCATAATCTAAATATAATATACAGGATAGTGAGAGGATGTACAAAATTATATTGAAATCACAAAGTGTCTCTAAGCCAACTATCATATCTTTCTGCAACAGTAAATTCTTCCAAATGGAACAGACCGTTTCTAGTGTCATTTTCCGCAAACAGTGTTGGATATCATTTTTGATGTTGACCTGTTTTTGCTGTTGGTCTACCTCTTCTTGAATGATCAGCACCTAAGAGAATGTTCACTACAGTTTGGCGCCATGTACAAAATTATAACCATCGGGTTAAATAACTTTTAATATCCAGACATTCTTATTCATAAGAGTAAGGGCCAATCAAAAACAAAATCTAATTCAGTGAGACAGTATCTCAATTGTTTGAGATATTAAGTGTATCTTTGGCATAATTATCTCATTGTTTAGATCTTAAGTAAATTTTTCAAGTTACTATCTAGTCTAATCTAAATTTGACTTTTATAGTGTTTAATCTCTACTTATTAAGTGGACTCTAAGGTGCAACAACACGAAGACAGGTAGCCACATTTCAATATCCACTGACAGAAAAAGGGTCAAGCACCAAGTTTGACTTTCTATCTCAAGTTTTTGAGATAAAAAAATTCAAATTTTCGAGATAGTATTGGATTTTTAAACTTGGTCCTACTACTTTTCCGTACTTTAATATAGTATTAAAGTAGATACAATAAGTTATTCCATAAAAGCATACACTGAACTTAAAATTGCTTGAGGCTGTTTATTCAGTTTCAATCAAATTGTTTTTCTAAGAAGTCTTTCCGGATTACTTTTATCATTCTTGTACCCAAACAGCTCAAGTATTCTATGAGGGAGGTTTCATAAATATAATTGCATAACCCAAAAGACATAAAAGCCAACACCTTATTACTATAGATATCCCAATGGAAAAAAAATAGAGATGACAATTACAAACATTTGCCAGGCACAAATTACAAAATTCCTAATACTTCAATGTGAATATTTTTAGTCTGGTCAAACATAGGTTGCCTCATGGCCTTCTAAGTCGTTGCCAAACAGTAACAGGATACTTTGATCATAAATGATAAATTAGACATATGTTAACTAAGTACATGTGAGCTAATGTGGATATATATATGCATTACATGTTGAAGGGTATGTAGTTACACACAATAAGGGTGCTTGTCTGCCAAAATTGAGTTTTACACAAAGCCTTGTGGTATTTGTTCCACGGCCTTAAAAGCTCACAATAAAAATGAAAGATAAACACATGATTACAAAGATATCAATAAATTATATGGCTGTCTGGATGTTAGTTAGAGGATTTGCAAGTTTATATTCAAGGAAAATTGTCTCCATTGTCCATAAGGTATAGTTTTTTTTTTGCATGCTTTGTATAAAAAATAGGTATTTAATTAAAAATGATAGGTTGGTCAGATTAAATAAAGATGATATCATCACGTGGTGAATGGTTTACAAGAAATTAATTAATTGAGTAAAAAATGAAAGCCCATTTAGATGTCATTGGAAACATATATTCAAGTCATATTTCTCTCTCTTTTATGGCTCTTTCATGAAAACTTTTATCTTTGTAAAGCAGAATTGATACCTTTTAAACCCTTTCACACCGTGCTGTTCACTGGTTATCTTTCAGCATACAGCATGAACATGTGAAGCAGTAAAAACCTAAAGTCTTCAAACAAAGTACACTCAGATCTGTCTTGGAGGACGTTGGAACCACATCAAATTAAGAAACAAACACCCAAGAGGGTGCAAACTTGAAAATGGGATCTTGAGGGGTCATAATCTATTAGTTTAGTGATAGGTGAGAGCTATCAGAGGTCCTCACTGACCTTGTGGGTTTGCATGTTTGGCATCTAATTACAGGCTGTCACCTCTGTGTGGGTTTGAATCCCACTTATGACAATGCCAGAGGCTTAGCCCAATAAGACCCTGGATGTTGAATGGGACGTAAAAACCCCAACTTTGATCTCTGTTTAGAGCTATGTTACTACTGCTGTGTTCCCGTTTCATCATGTGGTGATACACGTAGACGAGGGAATAGTCTTTTTAAGAAAGTGGGCAGGTGGCCAGTCTACTAAGCCATCTGAACTGCAATGCATTGTGGATCTAATTGTCGTGAATTAGGAACACCTGTTATTTTTTAAATACTGAAAATATTTATATTTATTTTATATGTAGGTTTTAAGTGTTATTGTGTAATACATAATATGTATACTGGCAATTATAACATCAAATACTGAGAGCAAAGTAAAGTAACATTTCTTTATGACAGTTGAAATAAAAATTAATTTTGTGGTCGATAATGAATGATTTTAAACCTTTAAACTGATGCACAGTAACTTCTATCTCTACTATGATTTTACATCCCCAGTTCCAATGATTGGCTATATTCTGGCCCATTTACTATTTTTCATACAACCCGAATGGATCGGTTCATTCCACAGCTGTGTCGGAAAGTTTGAAGGCTTGACAAAATATCCATTATGTAAAAGAACCATAAGAAGAATGTGTATGAGATAATATGTCATGTTCTGTAATTTTACTGCATTTTGTTTATGAAAAAAGTTCCATATCAATTATATGTAAGATCCTGGATTATCATGACTTTCAGTGAAACTCGGATATAAGTAAATGATTCCCAAATGTTCTCATTTTGTGATGATTTCACGCTGTAAAATCACCAATCATTGGAACTCAGCAACAAACCAACTCCAAACCTGGTGCATACGATACAACTGTTCCACCACTGTGACATCTGTGTTAGATAAAAATAACAATTTTGAAGACTTGAATTACATGATATTGTTGTATCATTGGTATTCCACTTAAATCTAGGGTCGTAAATCAAATGCCCTGAACTGGGAGACCGGTTTATCAAAACTGCACCAATGTACACCCCAGTAGTTTTATTTTATGACGAAATGACAAGTTCAATAAAAATGACAAAATACTTGTCATTCTGTGGTCTATCATAAATATGTGTTAAATGTTTTTCTTTCAACACAAGAGCACTTTTGGGGTCGTTACTGAATCCACAGGAAGACTTTTTGTCTTTTGTGTAATATGACAACGCAAACAGCCCTCATTTATCTGTTGTCAAGACTGTGTTGATGAGTTGCTTAAGACTTGACTCCTTGTTGACACTTCAGAGGAGGTATGACAATAAGTGGTCTTCACTTTTCTTCATACCTCTTTACTTGCAACAAAAAACTCATTAGCCATCACTAAATTACCTGTCTGAAATGGAGATCAAAACAGCACGAACCATTTGTCTTCAAGATTAAAAAAGAAGCAGGTTAGACAATGGCAAATATGGTGCATATATTATAATGGGGACTTTTTGTATTGATGTTAAATGTCGTTAGGATCTCAGTGGCCTTATGGTTATCAAGTTTGACAAGTAATCACTTGGTTGTCACATCTGAGGTTTAGGCTCAGAATCCAGTTGATTACACTGATGGCTTCTTCCAACAGGAAATCATCTATAAGAGATTTCTGATGTATCCGTGAATTTCTAGGTGTCGATACTACAGTTTTGGTGGCAATCACTGTGGTAGGTAGTTGACTAAATTACTGTAATTCCCTACTATATGGGGTCAACAAATCCAGTATAACTAAATTCAGAAAGTTCAAAATACTCTCTGCAGCATTGTTTACAGATTTGACAGAATGAGCCATGTCACACCCTATCTAGGAAAAACTTCACTGGCTTTTCATTTCATATCGTATCTTTTTAAACTATAACTTCCTTACTTTGAGAGGGCCATACATTTCTCTCAAACTCCCTACTTGTAATCTTCAATCAAGTCCAGCAGTCTTACTCGTGGAAAAAGTGTATCAGTTTCCTTAATTGGTCCCAAAAAAGCAATAGCCAGGAGTGGATTTGCCAAGATCACACCAGTTGAATGGAGCAATCTCCCAGTAATTGTTAGATCCTGATGGACCATCTCCAGTTTCGGGGGCCATCTCAAGACATGCCTGTTCAGATTGAGATACACACAACCACATTCATTGTTCCCAGGTGGGCGCTCACTAGGCTGTAACCTGTCCCTAGTTTAGGACCGTCCCTTTTTGTTTTCAGTGCCATTAGAGGATATTTATCAATTTTGCATAAATTTTTCTATTATCATTCTTATGTACCAATTACACTACAAGCGATATCCCCTAGGTTTATGGACATTTTGTACAATTCCCTATTCTTCTATCAACTGCCAGACTTCTTTCTGTAAAAGCTTGCCTTCTGACATTGTCTGCTTTCTACAGCTGCACACACAAGTGAGAAATTTTAAAATACTTAAAAAGTTCTGCCTACCATAGGCAATGTGAAGGTTACTATATTATAACCTCCTGTAACTGCAAGGTGTCATGTCATTTCTGTAGTTCTTCTGTTATATTTCTACTACACTTTGTGACATTCTCTGTCATCCTTCCTTATTCTATCTTCCTGCAATACAAGTGATATGACACTATACCTTCATTTTCCCTGCTGCCAATAGCCACCAAAATATCCCGATCAGAGCACAATAAAAATATAAAAAACACTTTTGCTGCAACAATATTCTTCGTAGCATTGCTTAATTGATCAGTCCATAAACACAGCAATGGTCGTTACCACAGAGACACTGGCTAAAGAACAACTATGGTTTGAAGGCCTTGTAGAACAAATATTATTACAGTTTCTTCTTGAACAAGGCAACAGAATTGGCTGAATGAATCATCACGCAATTCATTCCAGATAGAATCAAAAGCAAAACTATAACCAAGCTATGCCCCTTTGATTAGAACAAGGATTAACTAGAATGAAGAACCCCCAGGAACCTTTTTCACCTTCTTCTTCATAAAGCCGATTAGAAACGGTCTACTGTAGCAGATTATCACTGTTAAGAAACTTGGAGACAAGTGCATCCACCTGAAATATCTGTGGTATTTATCAGACAATCAGTGGAGACTATTTAGGATTGTGGTAGCCCTGGTTTACTTACCACAGTTGGTTTCAATCCAAGCAAGGGTTATTTGGAGGCAATGTAATTTGCATTGGTTGAAATAAGACAGACTTCTGAAAAGTGAACCGCAGTAGTCTCACTGACTGCTAACCAAGCATTTGCAGCATGGGCGGCACTATCAAGCATCGCATATTGTCTAATGAGCCTGAGATCACATAACTGTGCATAATACTCTTACAGTGGCAGAGCATGTAAGATTTTTAAGTCAGACACTATTCATTATTTTTGGTCATGGCCCAGTTTTTTTAAAAAGAAAATAACCATTATATTAAATATCTAATTTTAGTGTGATGTGGTAAACCTAGGACAGATGGGTCACATGTAGGACCTGTACAGTCAGCTCAAAACAGATTTCAAGATAATACATTCGGATCAGAATCTGGATTCTACTCTTTCCCTTTCCACTTGTGCATGATGCAAGTCTCTCTGTGCAGATTTAGGAAGTCAGCTGTACAGATATAATGTCCCCAATATCAGAATTAAAGTTGTGCTGACACTTTCCGTTCCATTTACATATTTTGTTTTACATGTAGACAATTGACAGCCTTATCACACTTGACATCATATTCTTCGATCATTTGTTTGTGTTTTTCATTCACTAGTAGTTTGTGTAAGATCTAGAGAAGCCATTTTAAGGACCACAGAAAAAAAAACAAAGGGGTTAATGATGATTGCCAAGCTTATACATTTGTACAGTGAAGCTCTTAATTGCATCTTTGCATAAAGTAATCTACTTAAATGAGCAAAAACTCTTCAAATTGTCCAAAAGATTTGGACAAATGGCATCAATTGAAAAAATTGCAACCAACACGATAAACAAAACAATAAGAGTTCTTTTCACTACTTGCAAAAATAGAGATGGTCACTCTTGTTGTATTTAGTCAGTGCCTGTACATGTACAAAAGTTTGATCGGTTGTCCTCTCCAGACGGTCACACAAGCCTTCGTTCTGTTGTTACGCTCATATGTCTAATAGCCCTCAGAATACAATCTGTGATTTATGTGGATCATAAATTCATGACTTAAAATGTTAGGCACTGGTCATAAGTCTACCGTCATCTCTTCCAGGTTAATCATGAAAATTTTCTGTCAAAAATTAACGCAACACAGCAATTGGCCCTTAGGGTGGATCATGCTGCCAATCACACATCAAAATTGCCATTAAAACATGGATACGTGACATGCGCAGACCTTACAAACTGATTCAATCCAACTGATTCAGATCCATACCCTCTAGAATGGAAGAGAGGGGTCAAGGGTGTGCCATGGTAATACACTCACCTCCCACCTCTGAAGTTGGCAGTTTAAACCCCGGACGGTATGTGGGAAAGTAGGTAGTAGCCAACTGATGGTCAGCAGTTTACAGTACAGAACCTTGACCAACTGTATGTACTGGTTTCCTCTGCCCACAAAACTACCCGTTGTGATATGATCTGTACAGTATTGAAAGTGACGTAAAACCCCAAATAATTATATCTACAACAGAAGAAGATGGTTGAAAAATACTGTTAAAACAGAGTCATAAATAAGCCAGTTCAGACAATTTGAACTGGGGTTCTGTGTTACATGCGGAGGAGGTAAGTTATATAACTCCCAACTGGATGATTAGATCCCGATCTTTTTTGTATTGTATCACCAAATCATCCCATTTAGAAAAAAATGCTATAAGGAACCAGCCGGTGATTTTTGATGGGTGGAAACACTTTTGGAACATACTTTATCCTCATTCCAAAGGAAAGCATTTCCAGGGCGAATTCTATAATATTTTGTATAGATTTCAAAGTAAAAATATAGCACTTTATTGTCAAATTTACAATGCTAGTAGCTCTAGTAGGAGATTTGGTTTGTTCTATTACATTTTACATGTGAACGACCAATTGGTATTTGTCATAACAATCAAACATGCAACACTACCGGAAGGTTGGATATAATTACCAAATAATGTTATTTTAGATTAATAGGTATAACATTCATTTATAATATGATATTTCTCCCCTAAAAAGAGAAACTGGTTCGTCCCTATTGACAAAAACACCCACGGCTATTAAATCTGTATGAATACACTTGTGTATGTATACATGAGGATTTTCATATTGGTAAAATAGACAAGAGTGAGGGTCACATAGAGAGTGCGAATCCTGTCAATAGATTGCATTTTATTTCACTTGCACCCTTTAGAATTGTCAACTAAACTGAGTGCAAATCTGCCAAATGGCAGTAAAAACTACACATTTCTTTGCAAATGAATGCATTTATCATTTGATTTAGTGATAAATTTTATCAAATGCTCTATAGCTATCTATCAACACTTAGGAGATTGTTTGAAACAATGATCTCTGTCACTCTTTCTGGTTTTACCAGACATCTAATAAACTGCCAGCTTTGTTTTATAAGCAAATATTGCATAAGAAGGTGTAAGTCAAATATTTGAAGACGAGAAAAACAAACACATATATTAGATTAAGTACAACAGAGAATGAATATATTCATGTCTGCAGACACAACAGAAAACTGTGGATGAAAAGAGAGAAAGTATGTAGAAAGTGATATAAAATAAGAAATACAAAAGAATAAACTGGGAACTGTTTCCGATATCATTAAACTTTTTGCCACCAAAAAAGGAGACAAGTAGTTCTGCAAGAAGATCATGCTTATATATTGCCGATAAACAGAACAAAAAGACAGATACTTTTCGGATATTGTTACAAGTCACTTATAATTGAAAATGCCTCAAGTGAAAGGAAGAGTAGATTGGCTTGTAAATGTTCACTTGGCGCCACCTAAAAAAGAGGTAAGTTGTGAAAAGACAGTTTCTTAATTCTAAGATGCGAGTCAAACATCTTTTAACATTGTTCATTTGTTATAAAGATGTACAATTTGACAGACACATAAAACTATGTGTCCAGTTCTCTTTTTGCTTGCTATTTGTGAACTATCTAAAACTATATATATATATATTTATGAGTGTAAACGTTTTACAAAAATAAGTAAATATGGTAATTAAAACAGCATACCAAACATTTGCTCTTAATAAATTTATCTTCATAACTTAAATGTTGTACAAAGAATGCACTTTGCACAATTTTGGTGATTTTCAACTTTTTATCACATTCCCTCACCCCAAAAGTGATGGTCAAAGGTCAAAGTAGACCATTGAGGTCAAGACTACCACGAATGATGCAACAAGATGACCTTCAGGTCCAATCCCTGTAAGGTCAAAACAGAGATCCCTAACCAAGTTACCAAAGCAAGGTAAGGGCTAGAAAGGATTTAATAATGCTGAACTGGAAGTTCAGTAATGATAGATGAAGTTGACCTCCAAGTCAAAATAAGGTCAGATAGCAATTTATAGACTCCTCGCCAAGATGAGAGGTCAAAGGTGATTACAAGGTCAAGGGTTATGTAACATACTTGCTCTACTCCTGGACCACCCACAGATGAGGAACTGACCCATAAGCAACAACCTACCCCAATATTTTACACAGTCAATTTACCACAACCATTTTAACATTAAACATCACATTATTTACCCCAAAGTAAAGGAGAGAACACATTTTGATCTGGAACATATTTTTTGTGTAAGAATATGATCCCTATATGCAGCTTAGTTTTTGAGTTATTTGTGGGGACAATCAAACAGACAAAGATACTAAGGGACATTGACTAAAATAGCCGCACGGTTTCCCTTTGGTGTGAAAGGTAATACATCAGTCATTACACTTTGGTTTACAACTTCTCATCTTCTCTTTCTCCCCTTTATCTCCCATTGAACCTTAGTTTCAATTATCAGCATGGTTTACTAGCTTATAACGCTGATCTGCTCCACCTTTAAAACTGCTAACATTTTGTGTATTATAGCTTACTTTATTTAGTGTTATTTATGCTGCTTTCAAAAATCTTCTGCAGGTCTGCAGTGTTGTTTAACTAAGACTTTGCAGAATTTTTGTTCAATTTCTATACACCGGTTGACTTTTACATGTAAATTACCAATGGTCTTTGAGTCTAATCAATATCAAACATTTAGGATTATGTATAGATTTCTAGTAAAAGAAGATACCTTCATATTAATGCAAGAAAATGTATTATTAACAGCCTGTACGGATTGACAACAGTGATGTCACCATTGAGAATGATCGGATGGAAGAGGAAAAACAGCAACGGTTGAATTCTCTGCATTTAGAAAAACACAGGGCTTTTCTGGGCCAACAACAGGAAATCAAGGTATTTGATTACACATACCATAGACAGGTCACCACTCGCCTTTAACAATAAAGAGACTGGTATCGTTGGCGGTGACCTTCACCTAGTCTGGTTTTCATGTTAGTTTTAACAGGTTACTGGTATACTAATCCGTCGGTCTTGTCATGAAAAGTGAAACACTTATCGACCAAATTGTAGTCCATGACATACAATATTATTTCAAGAATCCTCTTAGAAAAGGATAACAATTAGTTTCATTGACTAAATTTATTTATTAAAACATAGAGGGTATAATGTCACAGTGTACACCATATGAGTTGACCAAAATATATTTTATTTAATTTTTACTGTACTGTTGCTAGGTGTAACTACAAACATTAAATGTCCAAAATAGTGGCCAATACCGGATCCTTTGATTGCAGAGTAAGTGGTCTGGAAGTCCAGACAAACACACTTTCAGTGGCCTATCTGCCACTAATTTGGATCTCGACCTGATACGTCCCTGGACTTTCCCTTTTTGACCTTGGGCGCATTAGAGGATGTTGCATCAATTTTGCACTATATAAATGTTTCTATTCTATTCTACTGTGGCCTAGTGGGTAACCCACTCACCTAGGAACAAAGACCACCTCGGATGACCACTTAAAATGGCGACCCTCTGTCATTTGGTCCTATCCCCAGTGGCAGGTTTAAGAACCTCAAGGGCATTGATTAATGATCATCCTTGAGTCTCTCTGTCTTTCAGTTAGTGAAATGTTAGTAATTTGAGTGCTGGACTGTACTGGTACAGTGGAATGGGTCATGTAGCGCTGTGAGTCCTGTAGTACATGGAAATATTGCACTGAGTATAAATACAAATTCAAATTCTTTAATTCCATGTGATACCCCAATTCGACTTTCATGAGTTTGCCAACAGTCTGTCTTGGTTATTTCATCCTGTGTATAATCTTAATTGCATGTATGACTTAAATAATTTTAGTTATAATTACTGTAAGCGTAATCACAAGAATTTTTGATGCTCATCCTATTTTGCAACATGTTTAAAAACCTTTGTGAGTTAGCTTTTCTGTCCAGACTACGCACGACTAATCGTTTTAGTCGTGAGGCAGTTAGAACTTATCTATATGGTGCTGTAACTTATTTTTGTGTTGTTCAACAAAATTGTATTCAGAAGCAGGCAGTAAGGCTGATGTTTTCAGTCATGCAACTTAGCTTTTCAGTCTGGTCAAGTTACATTATTTGTCAGTTTTCCTACCCATTTTCAAAAGGACCAGTGTCAGCCTCATGAGCTATAAATCGGTCTCTTAAGTTATCAACAAACCAGGTTTTATGACAACTTACAAAAATTGAACGGGGGAGGGAATAAAATAAGTATAATTACTGTAAAAAATTATAACAATAACAGTAGGGAATTACTGACAGTAAACATGGATCTGTTTGGGTTTCTTTATTTCTGAAGGGTTACATCTAAAAGTCGGGAAAGCTATCAATTTTACCAAAATTTGATTCTCAAGAGTTTATAAACTTCTTCTAGTTTTTGTAGGAATAAATGTAGAGTGATGCATAAGTCTACAATAGTCTGTTTCCACCGTGCTTTTACGCTGGTTCTTGCCAGAGAATGTTGTAATCAGCCATCTAAGATAATTAAAGCCATTTCTTACTTGGTCCTCTTCTTACATGATTTTGTTTAATATATTATCATATATGTATGAAAAGAAAGTTTGAAATTGGTAAAAAAAATAGTTTGAGACTAGCTTTGTTTTGGACATTTCTTTTTGACTGGATCAAATTAATAATAATAAAATAATGGTAAAGAGCAACACACAGGACCTGTTCACACAGAAAATTATAGTACATGGCATGCAATGTTAAGTCAAGAAAACATTTAGAAAAGGATAACAATTAGTTTCACGGACTAAACGTATGTATTAAAATTAAAAAGAAAGATTATTTAAAGAAGATATAACTTAAGCAGACAGATTGATAACAGAATACAATGCAAAATGCAGTCGTTTTTAACCTCCACCAGGAGCTTATGTTTTGGAATATATTTGTTGGTCTGTTTGTATAATTGCTTGTCTGTCTTTGTGATCACTCCAAAAGTACTTGACAGATCTGTCTGAATTTTTTATGTGGATAGAGCCTGGCCAAAAGATAAAGTGGTTATTTTTTAATATCTGTATTATGTTCTGAAAACCAAAAAATCCCAGTGTGTCTGACAATTGGCTTTCTGATTGACATAACTTGAAAAGCAATGAGCAAATCTTCATGATTTTTTGTGGATAGGACCTCTCACATGAAAGAAGTAATTACATTTTGGGAAATATCTAGAAATATTCTGGATACAAAAAGTTCCAAAATTTGAGGCAATGTCCAGACACGATTGGAGGCCTGTGCTCTAGGAGTGCTTTCTAGTTGGTCAAAGTTACAAGTTTTACTCTCTTTTTTTGTGTGTGTGTGTAAATATAAAGCAATTAAAAGGAACAGCTTTCTTAGTACAAATAAGAGGCATTACCGAGTCTATGTATATATAACGCGATTATAAAACATCTTTATTAGCCAAACTTGCAAATATTTTATCTTGTATGTAATTATTACGGAAGAGTATTAGGGCCAAGTAAAAAAAAAATTTTTTTTTTCAATTTAGTGAGATAGTATCTCCATTTTTTGAGATACTAAGTCAATTTTTTAAGATAGTTATCTCAATTTCTTGATATATTAAGTCAATTTTTCGAGATATTATGTCAATTTTTCGAGATAATTATCTTTATTTCTTGAGATATTATGTCAATTTTTTGAGATATTAAGTCAATTTTTCGAGATACTAAGTCCATTTTTGAGATAGTTATCTCAATTTCTTGAGATATTAAGTCAATTTTTCGAGATATTATGTCAATTTTTTGAGATATTAAGTCAATTTTTCGAGATAGTTATTTCAATTTTTCGCAGACATAATATCTCGAAAAATTGACTTAATGTCTCAAAAAATTGAGATAACTATCTCCAAAAATTGACTTAGTATCTCAAAAAATTGAGATACTATCTCACTAAATTGAATTTTTTTTTACTTGGCCCTAATACTCTTCCGTATAATGCAGAATTGAAAGAAAGATCTTGATTAGTCCAACTGAAAATATTACTTCTGTTATATAAATATAATGCACTTAAAAGAAACATATTTGTTGGTTAAATTCACATGCATTATATCATGTTTGTAAAAACAATGCCATTATTCAAAATTAATGATTGAAAAGGGTAATATGTGAATAATTTTGTTTGATTTTTAGACTGCAAAGAATCATGTTTACAAATACAAAAGAGTGAAGAATGTGATTGATCCACGGAAGGGCTTATCTTGCAGCTTATTAGTACGCAGGACTAAATCTTTGCTGGATTCATCTGTGACTTCAGACGAAACTTCAAGTAACACGGGGGAATTCCACGAATCACCACAAAGGTCTTATTCTTGGTCTAATGTACCACTGTCAGAGAATTCAACATCATGGGATGCTGAATTTGGTTGTCTGCCCCCAGTTCCATTTGCCCGACACCCGGTTAAGATGAGACAAATTCCGTCTGTGTCATCGACAGCTTACGTAAACAGTGTCACAGTCTACAAAGGTGGTAATAGGATCTCACCAAATGTCTTCAGCAGAAAGAGGGCTGAGATTCTGAATCAAAGGGACTCCCAGATTGGTAGATCGTATCAAATCTTACGTGAGCTTTCGGATGTCAGTAAGCTGAGTGAAAATGGAAAAGGAGCTTTACGTGAAAAAGTGATCAGGGAGCGTACTCATATACTGAGTCTGTATAATGAAGATCTCAGAAAAAAGATCAAAGACTTCCACAAAAAAATGGATACATTCATCGTTGAAAATGGTGCAACACCTACCACCTTTACACAGCAGAGGACTTTTCCAAAAATATACTAAATTATAATAGAATAGCAGAATATATGTTACGTATTACAGTGACCTTTAAATATTGACAAGGATGAAAATACAATTTAAGAAAAATAACATTTTGCCCAGCCTCATGATACTTGCATGGCATGTTTGTAAAGCAATAGTTGAAAGGACAGTGGTTTCAAATAAAAAATATTGAGGGACTATACTTTAGAATTATTGTTACAATGCATAAAATATGCAACATAACAAAGGTAATTGTTTATAGGAGTTTAACAAGTATGTCAAGTATGAGACAAAAACTCATAACCTTTCTCTTCTTTTCAATATTTTTATTGCAGCTTATTTCAAATACATATGTATTAATTTCAGAAAGTTTGAATAAGATTTATTTAAGAGCTTTAAAACACTAGAAATACTTATTTGGCAACAACATTTTGTCTGAATTTTTATGATTCATAGAAACTGTGAAAGTTCTTTTTCATATAACATGAACATAAGTGTCAGTTTAATTTCACCTTATTATTCACACATTTCATTAGTCACAAATTCATATAGTTAAATTACATAATCTAGATATACAATGATAAACAGTACAGGTTTGAAAAAAAATAAATAACGGCAAGAAGAAATAAACTACAGATTTTGAAGAATAATGGAACTAACAGAAAAAACATACATCACAGCATTATACCATTAAATATATCTACCATTTATAAATTACTTCATACAAAAATAATCAAACTAAAACAATTCATTTCTATCCTGCAGTACGTCCCATAAATAACAAAACTTCAGTTCTCATCTTTGTAGCAAATTCGCCATTATTTAAGTTAAATAGGCGGCTATTAAAACAGTGACTGTGACCAGATAATTTCTGCTTACTAATAGTAAAAGATGTTGAATGAGATCCATCTTTTTACCTAACCATTTTATGATACTTTTCAATTAAATATTAAGTTAACAACCCTAGTTTATATTTCAGTATTTTTGTATTTTAGTATATTTATTTTAAAAGCTGTTATTTAACTAAGAGCGTCTTGAATCACAGGATACACACTTGGATAAGATTGTTTTAGCTTAGTTGTCAGTTATTTATCATTTATATTGTTTAGCATTGTAGCATCTAGGGTACTGTATGCAGGTCTGTCTCTCTGTCGTTATGCGCGTCTGTCTGTCCATGCACATAATTAAACAAGGTTGAAAAGGGTTTCTGTCTACTAGCGCGAGCTGCAAACCCATCAGAGACACGAGTAGTGCACCGACATGGTCACCCATCCAAGTACTAATGTCACCCATTGCTGCTTAACTTAACAGTCAACAGACAGATACTCATCACACCGCATCACAATTCATGAAAGTCCGGAGACAAAAAACAACAACAAAAAAACAAGGTCTAGTCAGGCTCGTGCTTAAAAACTATATATCTTACCTGGGTCATACTCCCACACCAGATGGATTCTATCTTTTGTCTAGCCCACCTCAAGGATGATTCAGATCTAGCTCAAAATGGAGTCTGCAAAATCTTTTTCCCTTATTTTTCACAAATATTTTGAACTTTTTGCATACACAATGTGACAGCACAGAAGACTGTAGAAAAATCAAGGAAGGTGTGTCACAGGGTCATTAAGTGCAAAACCAAAGGATGAGAAATTAGAGGTCAAGACGATGATTGCAATGAGAGTCTCTTTTTAAAATTTTATACAACTTGACTAATTATTGGGCTGTTCCATTTCTCTGATATGTCGTAAACCTTGCTCCCCGATTCTAAAATATTTGGAACAGTGAAGTGAATCTTTTCAAACGGAACAATCTTAAAGTCATCATACACACATCATGTTTGGAAAATACGGAACTTCCCGATAAGTTTACAATTACAGCACTCATGAGACCATCGGGAACAGTTTATGAGAATTTCAATCTGTTTGAAATTGTCCTAATCTTTTCCCAATTCTTATCAAATTTTTACATCATAAACCAATTGTATTGTGATCTTCTTAAATCTTACAGCAATCTTGAATCTATCTTACAGTCGTACAGCAATCTTTTCCATCTTATAGTGGTCACAAACCTTACTGTTTTATCTTACGCCCATCTTAAACCAGTGGATACCAGTCAGACGGATCGTGAACCTATCACAAACCTATCGGAACATTTTTTGAGGCAATAGCAATGCCAATCAGGAAGCTATCAGGAAAATATCTTACACATTGGGAACAGATCCCTTAACCCTTTGTTAAACCTATCCTTTTTATTTCTTCAAATTGTAAACCTACAAGAAACCACACTTGTAGAAGTCGATCAGCCCCTTTATAAGGATGCACATGTGGCTGGATTCATTTTGTGTCTGTTTTTTCAGAAGTACCCATGGGCGAGGATGTACTCTCAGCCCCAGCATATTGCTAATGTTATGTATGTTTGCACACACCAGTAGTCAATTGAATAAGGATTACATACAATTTATTAAATCTCTCTGAAATCTGAAGTTCTAATGGAACATTACCACAGATTAAAGCAAGATGTTTACTATGTTTTCCTTTTCATATATTAAACAGACTGCTAAAATATTATACACATTATACCAAGTTACTGTACATTTTGGACATAACAGCACAGCTGTAGTTCCACATTGGACACCAATATATATCTATACAAAAAGTTTTAAATATTTCTTTTACATTCACGTGATCATGTAAAAATTGAATTTTAATACAATTAAAATAAAGGAGAAATTATTTCTGTTTTGCTTGAACCTAACGATAAATTTAACTTTGTAACACAAAAAGTCATTATTACTAAGTTGACATACAGCGTAAGTCACTTAATTTAATGTTTAAATTTACAAAGAACATAAAATAATAAAGAATATCAGGGGGAAAACAACTGATCTACTCTTACAGTATACAATGAATCTGGTTTATAAATAGTTTTGATACATTAAATTCGATACCGGTTTTTTTTTTTGGTTGTAAGGCAGTTACAATTCGTCCTTAGGGTGTAATGTCTGCTTTTGTCTTATGACTACATGGGTGAATAGTTTTCAAGAATTTCTACCAAAATAAAGGTATGCTGTATTCATCTATCATTAAATAAAAAAGCCAAAAATAAGACCAATATTTTTGGCCGTACAACTGATCTTTTCACTTGGTTGGTAAGATTTTTCCGCCATTAATGATAGTGTCACACTGACTTTAGAATCAGCTAAAAAATAGTACTTAAAACTTAAAAACTAGTAACTAACCATGGCAGTGGAACAGCAGTATTAAAAATGTGGATATTGTATCGCAGTTAATTTTATAAATAATAAAGAAAATCTGCTTCCTGCTTATAGACAAACTGGGCAATGAATAAAGTATATATAATTTGCCTGATATAATTCACACTGTGTAAATTGTATTTCGACTGATTTAATATGTGTGCAGTCTCATCAGAGGCTATGAAAAATCTAAGTGAATATGTCTACTTAACCTGAAAACATCAACCTAAAAACCCGCAATTTTGAAAAGAAAATCTAAAAAAAAAATAATCAAATTTCCCAATCATGTGGTAGTGGTAAGGTGCAATTGCATAACCACAGAAAAATACACTGGATTAGAAGCAATATACAATTGAGAATATATTTATAAATCGTCCGCCAAACCTCCTCTTTCATGAACATTTAGGTGAAAAAATTGCTATGCACAAAAACATCAACAAGTAAAAGTCCAAGTTGAATTGCTAAAGAGTATTCTGGAACACTCGTTCATCTGTCAAATGTGATGCTAAATTTAACATACACGTGGTAAGTGTCACATAACTGGTACATACTCATGTGAAGACCCCCCAGAGTGTTGAGCCTCGTACGGTCCAGAAGAAGAAGTTGTTGCACTCATTCCTGAAGACCTCATGCCTCCAGAAGAATGAGGGATAGTACTGATATATGGAAACGGCCTGCCTTGCTGCTGCACAACTCCATGATTGTTGTCATACAAAACAGTTCTGGGTAATCTGTGCCCTCTTGGCGCAGGGGCATATACAGCTGCCCCAGAAAAAGATGGATCCCCTTGAGCTGTCGCAGGGGGCACAGATGGGGGGTAAACAGCTTGGTAATCTGGTTTTTCTCCCTCTAGTTTGTCAAGGCAGATATAGAAATATATAATACAATTAACTTAAGCCCAAACTAACCAGTCCTTTTTGGACATAGCAATCACATTAAAATATGTATAAGAATCACAGAATCACAGGTGTCAATAATGCACGTGGAAACTGCATTAAGATTTCGATTGTGCAAAAAATATTCATCACCACGACAATTCTTTCTTTTATGCCATATTGGTCACACGTCAGATATCATAAGGTAACAAATTTTTCGTTAAAATTTGGGGAAATCTTCCTAAAGTAATATGCTGTATAGCGATAGCGTGGTTTTCATTTCGCTATGGATTGATCCATACCACAAATAGCTTTAAAAGGTGTATCTTCATTAAATTATCACGAAAATGGAATATATGGTATTCTTTAAGCATGTAGGTCTGGATCATTTTTATTTATAAACTTTAATACACAGAACACAGATATATATTTACACTAGTTCTAGTTCTTAGACGGTGAGATGGAGATGTTGATCTGTCAAGAGCTAGTCTCCTTCTGAAGACAAGGGAGTAGCTATCCATATATCTGCAGCTTGGGTGGTGATAGAGTTCAGATAACTTTAGGTAAGTTGAGGAAAGTTAGGGAGAGCTTAAATGGAGGAATTAAAGTGATACGTTGTCTGAAAAGATTATCAATAATATTCAAGATCTGTATTTATAATAGAAGTCAAAATCACAAGGTAGATGTAAGGTCAGGTATTATCACTTGTCAAAATCAGTGAGAAATAAACAATGAAATAAGTTACTATATTGGATAAGGTCAATCTAAATAATAGAGATAAATAGAGTAAAAATGAGTGAAACATGACTAGGTAGCTGTGCATTGGTGAGCAGTCAGGCAAAGATAATTAGTTCACAACTGTGTTGCATTCCAGAAGATGATAGACCCAGATGTTAGAAAGCATGCAAGATCAAACTCCTTATCAGTCTTTTGGGAAGTTCTGCCGATGGTTGTCCGTAGTTATGTTTAGAGTGCATTGTTTTGAAGTATTAGGTCTTTGATGATTATGATGTGTGATTCAGGAATTGTCTTGCCCTGTAACAACTTCTTAGAGATGCCCCCCCCCCCCCCCCCCCCCCACCCCCACCCCGGAAAAAATCATTTTTGGTAAAAATATAGTGCATTTCCTGTAAATTTAACACCACTCTCAAGAAATAATTTTGTTCCGCTAGTGAGTTAACTTGCCTTATTTGGTATTGCTTGGCCAACTGATTTTGTATCAGCAGTTGACTTGTTATGTTACAAAATAGTGAGGAAAATTGGACCAGAGTTGGGGTGATACGAAACAAGGTGAAAATAAAAAACTTGTTTTGTATCAATGATTGATTTTGTATAATAATATTATGAAACACCATATATTGTAAGGCGGGTTTGCTTTTCACATTCTTGAATTTATGGCACGTAGCAACGAGATTTCTCACAAGGCTGAGTAAGTGTTTAATTTATACAAGATATTTTGTTTATTATTGTTTTTTTTTCGACAAGTTCTTTTGTATTAGTTATAATGTTCTCTATTAAATCCCAAAAAAACATGTTTGAAACAAACCTTTGGAAACATTTATTAAGCCAAACATAGAGCTTAAAAACGTTTTGTAAACATTTATACCTGTCAGAAACATTTCTAATGTTTACTTATTACAGCGTAGTAATGATGGATCAGATTTGTAGACAATGAAAGTTCTTTATATGGGTGCATACTAAACGGTGTATAATAGTTTTACAATGTCCTCATACATTTTTTTGAATTGTGATCAAATGTGACCTAGCTATCATTTGATGGTTTAATGTCTTGTGAGTATCACAAAATGTTCAATACAGCAACTTTTCAGCATTTGAAAAATTCAGTCAGTCAGATTAAGTAATTTGGAATGCACTAATTTTAGTGATTAACATATTACATTTGCAGGGGCCAGTTTCACAAAAGGAGTTAGCCCAGACTTAGACTTAAAGTTAAGACTTTTGGCTAAGTCTGTGGTCTTAGATTTAGATAGTTTCACAAAACTGTCCGGACTTAGATTTAAAGTTAAGACTTTTGGCTAAGTTTGTGGTCTTAGACTTAGATGGTGCCACAAAACTGCTTAGTCTAAGTTTTGGCTAAGTCCATCTGGGAGTGGGCTTAACTTTTGTAAACAAAGACTTAAACATGGCTGCCGTAAATTTTTCTTCACTTCAAAAGTTTAAATGACTGTAAATAAAGTATAAATATATAGAACATTCCCCTAAAGTAATCTTTGGATTCAAAAGTTTAAATCACTGTAAATAAAGTATAAATATATAGAACATCACCCTAAAGTAATCTTTGGAAAGTTTTTATGTGGTAACAAGGTTTTTCATTTCAAAACACCAATTTTCCTCAGATAAAATGCAAAGGATAATATAAAAATAGATAAACAAAGGATATATGTTACTAATCGTATATTTTAAATAGAAACAAAAGGTCACATGACACAGAAAACCACTGTGGTTATTCGATAAGCTTGGACTTAGCTTAGTCGCCCTTTGTGAAACCAATCTAAGTCCCTGACTTTGCTAAGACAAAAGGCTCAGATTTAAGTCCCTGACTTAGCCTAAGTCCCGGTTAAGTCTAAGACCCTTTGTGAAACCGGCTCCAGATTTATATTGCAGGCTTAAATAAAATGTATTCTATTATAGCAGACTGTTATCTCAATAATAATGAACTGTTCCAGTACACATGTTAGAGCCCAACTTGAGATCATGCAAATATTAAAATTGGCACAACTCCATTTTAGGATCCAAAGTTTGGCCGCCCAAATTTTATAATTGGCTGGCGAATCTTAAGACTGGCTGGTACAAGTAGGCCATCTTAATATTTTGCCAGCCCGGCTTAAGGTGAGACATATACATTAACCCATTTTATTTAAACTTTGCAATGTTTATGTAAAAACTATTTGTGATAAGTTTACAGTAAATATTTTGCTACATTTTGATTTATGACACAGTGAGGAATTGTATTAGATATTTAACATAATAATAATAATAGTAGGATTTATATAGCGCAAAATTGATACAAATCCTCTAATGCGCTTGAGTCCAAGAAGGGAGAGTCCAGGGACAGGCATGGGTCGACATCTAAAAAGCTCCCGCCAGGGTATAACTAAGGTGGTGGGTATGCCAGCCTAAATAAGTAGGTCTTTAGCTGGCTTCTGAAACCATCTATTGTTTGCTGAGATCTGACAGTCTGTGGCAGCTTGTTCCATTCAGCTGGTGCAGCTACTGCAAAGCCATGCCTGCCTATATGCTTCTTAGGGCGGGTTGAGGAAATAGATAGCCTGTTGCCGCGAGTGAGACTGCTCGATCTTATTAAAGCTGAGAGATACGGGGGCTGTGAGAGATTAATAGCCTTGAATACCAAAAGATTATACTTGAAGAGGATGCGATGTTGAATTGGGAGCCAGTGGAGTTTTTTCAAAAAGGGTGTAACATGACTCATTTTGTCAAGTCTGAAGATGATGCGACAAAGAGCATTCTGGACTCTCTGTAGTTTGGCTATGTTAGACTTGCTTACTCCATATAGTAAAGAGTTACAGTAGTCTAGACGACTACTGACCATAGCATTTGCCAGAAGTATTGCTGTCTTAACTCCAAGGAATTTGTGAATTCATCGCAAATCACGAAGATGATAGTAACATGCTCTGCAAACCTTGGCAACATGATTGTCAAAGGAGTTGTCTGAAGCGAAAATAACACCCAGATTTTTTACTTCCACCGACGGAGAGATATTGTTTTGGAGGAGTGGAACAGGGAAATTTGGTGCAAGCGACTCTCTGATGGCTTTTTGACCTATAATGATAAATTCGGTTTTTTCTGGGTTTAGTTTTAGTTTGACACCGTCCATCCACTCCTGTACAGACTTGAGACACTCGGTCAACTCTTCCATGCTAGAGTCAAAATTCCTGGAGTCAACTGCTAGGTAGATCTGGGTGTCATCGGCATACAGGTGATGAGTAACCTTGAATTTTGAAATAACTTGACTGAGGGGACTAGTGTAGAGGGTGAAAAGGAGAGGACCCAGCACTGAGCCTTGGGGGACTCCGAAAGGGAGAATTACCGCCTCGGAGAAACTATCAACTATTTTAATTTTTTGTTTACGGTTTGAAAGATATGATTTGATCCATGACAAAACATTACCATCTAGACCAAACCAGTCATGCAAGCAGTCATATAAAAGGGAATGATCAATCGTATCAAACGCTGCCGAGAGGTCTAATAATGTTAGGGCCACTACCTTTCCTGAGTCCACTGAGAGAGCTATATCATTTTGAATCTTCAACAATGCGGTTTCAGTGGAGTGGGAACTCTTATAAGCAGACTGGTTGACATTTAAGAGCCCCTCGAGCGAAATAAATTCATTTAGCTGCTTTGCCACCACCTTCTCAATAAGTTTAGATATAAAGCTGAGGTTTGACACCGGCCTGTAGTTTTTAAGAATATTTCTATCAAGGCTCGGCTTCTTTTGAAGGGGGGTGACATATGCCATCTTAAAACAGTTGGGAAAACTACCTTCTGTGATTGAATAATTTACAATTTTAGTGATGGGGGTGATGAGAATATCAGCACACTCCTTGACCAGTGATGTAAAACGTAAAACGTATTTTAAATTTTGTAAATTTTATAAAAAACATTAGTTATATGAAATCTGTGTATATCATTCATTATTACAGAAAGATATTATTTTAGTATTAAAGATCTCAACTTTGGCTCCAACAAGCATTTTATATCATAATCCTGTAATTGTTGTGTTATTTAGAAACCAAGTTTAAATAGAAAGTATTAAACCAAATCTTACATAGTGATAATAATTGAAAGCTGCAGCTGAACAATGAGGTTGTGAAGACCTTAGGCTTCTCCAAAGCAAAACTTAATACATTAATGGAGGTACTGTTTGGCATCTTTCCTTGTCACATACCTTAACTTGGCACAAACAGGAACACAGTATAATCACTATTGGGTATCACTTACTTGTGCTTTTCCAGGAGTGTTTGATACAGATTAAGTTGTAAGCGATGGTATTCAAAATGACAAGGGGCAAAAATTAACCTGTTATTGAATTTCCCTATGCAAATTGTAGCGCTCATTTCAAGTAGGAATTACATTATTACCACTTAAAAGCAATGTAACAGTTTATTCATTTGATTTGTTGTAGTCAAAATCTAGTTACAGCTTGAACTTATATCAGTGCTTATTTTCGTCAATAGAAATTCATTTTATTGCATACAAAAGAAGTACATATAGGGCTTTTTGATCAAGTTCTGCCAAGTTATGTCGGGGAGCATTAAACACCTAAGCTTAATACTTTACCTGATCTATTGACAATCCATCTCCAGAAAAATAGTCCAATTACAATTGCCACTACTATGAGGCCGACAACACCAAGTGAAGTTCCATATATGATTTTTCCATCTGAAAATAATACAAAAAAACTGTCAAGCATTTCATTATTTTCATTGTTAGGTTTAAAACCATTTAAGTTCAGCCTGACAAAACACACTGTTGGATCAGACATTAACACATGCAGTCATTATTTAGCGATCATTGTGAAAATACTCTCACAGTTTCTATGTGACTGAGAATCAAAGAATCAAAAGCGAAAGATCATAGACATATCACTCTGTAATGTGAATTTGTTTTCCATTTTATGTTAACACATCCACCTGTACTAACATGTATTTACCCTTTTCTCATTTACGTGAAGTTGGAAGCCTTTTACATCCACCAGAAAGTTATGTTTTGTATGTGTATGTTTGCTGTCCTTCTGTTGAGTTTTTTATTGTCTGTCTTGGTTGGAATTCCGAAGTAATGAGCAGATATTGCAAAATATTTTTTCATGAGGTAAGCGACTGAGCAAAGGAAGAAGTGATTATTATTATCTTAAAAAATAGCATTATATTCTGGAAACAAAAACAAATCTGATGTACTTTTAATAACTTTGCATTTTTAATTGACATTATTCCAAAAGTAATGAGTGGGGCTTCATGAGTTTTTTTTGTGTGTGAGTAGGGCTTTGCGAAAGGAAGAAATAATTTCTTTTTGGGACGGATCGAGATCATCTTCTGGACACAAAACAATCCTAAATTGTACTCTAAGAGTGCTTTCTAGTAAAAGTTCCTGTTTACATTTTTTAAGAAACTATTGCTGATAACTCACATGTGGTCCAAAACGTGCCAATTATTAAAACATCACATGTTATTGTCAATAAAATATAATAGTTGTTACTTGTTTCAATACAATAAACAATTACAAAAAAAAAAGAGTTTTAAAAAAATCATGTAAAAGTATTACATGAATACCTTAAGAATCATTTAATATTCACAGTGTCCAGTTCCGCATTATGTAATTCATTTCTGTTTTGTTGTAATACGTTACAGTTTTTACAAATGCAGTCCACCAGACTGCTTCTACCCAAAAATAACATGCAAATTGAAACCTAAAATGCTCAAGTAAAGGACAACGTAAATTATACCTATCATCCCTCCTGATTAGGTTGTGCATAAGCAAGGGAACTTGGATGGTGGGTTAACAATTTTTCATATATTTTCTGGTTAATCATTTCAAATCCCTGTTATTTCCATATATACCTCTGCCATTGGCGCAAGAAAACAGAATAAAATCCCTTACAGGTAATAATATCTTACTCTGGTTCCTGAACTGATTTTCTCTGTACAAAAGGGTCCAGTATCATCCACCATTTTAAATGATTAGCATTGGTAGTTAAACTACAGTTTAGAAAATAAAGTAATATAATACATTTTACTTCAACTTTTATGGTGCATATTTTGATATCAGTCCTCTCTTATTTGGTCCAATATTCTGACAGTCTAAATAAATTTATGTTGGATGGAAAATGTTGCAATATCATGTTGTAAGTCTAATTATAATTACAAAGCAAACCAAAACTATATACAACTGATATAAATGATTTACCAAATTCGCATTCAAATAAACACCCCCGGTCAATGCATTTTACAAAGGGTGATATCCAGAAGCAATGAGCAATAATTACATTCCTATAACTCTCGCCTTAATTGTCAAAAAACTTAAAATCTGAATAAATTATAACTTTCATCTCGTATTTTGGTAGATCTTACAATATTTTTATCCAAACTGACACATTTAATAGGAAAGGGGTGCTTGCTCAGATAAAATGTAAGGTGCACACACTTATAGAACTCACAGGAATTCCTGATTCACAACAATCGGTTCGACAATGTATCATGGATAAGATAGTTCAGTGGAAGGTCACTGTGGCTGATAAAAGTCCTCTTTTTATGTTAAATGGTGCCTGGTGAAAAAAAGCTCTTATTCCTGGCTGTGAATTAAGAGGTCACTCCCAAAATGACCATCATTGTTTTGTAATGGACAGCAATAAAAATACATTATATTTAAACCTCATAAGATATTTGCAGTAATGCCCAGTGTATCTTGCTATTAGTCTGTTCAATTATATCACAAATCTGTTTCACTAACCTGGTTTCCTTTGCGTAGGGGTATTTGTCACCATATTTTTTACCATTTCACTCTCTGCTGTTGTTGTCATGCCTGAAAAAAATAGTCAAAGATTATTCTCTTCATCTAACGCTGAATTTGAAGCATTGCTTAAAAGCGGGAAAACCTGTAATTCACACATAGATTTGCAGGCATCCATGTAAACACACATTACCAATGATTGACATTATAACAGATTTGCTGCCCATTTGCAGAATTATTTAACCAGGAGTGCAGTTTTGTCCTTTATGCGACACATGTTATGGGATGAGAAGGTCGCAGGCATAATTATGTCAATTGTAAGACTCCTGTTTTACATTTAAGAACATATTTTTAAAACCTTATCTGTCCTGACCAATTGTGTCTAATTTTGTCAGTTGAACTCGTTTTGGCCTTACAACTATTACTAATATCTCACTTCTTTTCCAAAACATACCAATAATTAAAACATGAAATGCTATTGTCGATAAAATATAATAGTTCTTACTTGTATCAATACTTTTTGTAAAAACTTACAAAAAAGTTTTAAAAAATTATGTAAAACCATTACATAATTGACTTATGAATCATTTAATATTCACAATGTTAAGTTCCACATCTTGTAATTCATTTCTGCTTTGTTGTAGACAACCCGTACCAGTCGGCATATAAGGCGGGCCATTCAACTGAGACTGCTCTTCTCTACATAAAAAATGAGGTTCACTTATCATTGTCAAGAGGTGAATCCACTGCCTTGGTATTGCTTGACTTGTCTGCTGCCTTCGACACCATTGATCACTCTACTCTTCTGGGTTGCCTCCAAAACTGGTTTGGGGTCAGTGGCTCCGTTCTGAAATGGTTCACATCCTACCTAATGGACCGTTACCAATCAGTAAAAATTGGTTCTACTTTGTCAGATGTTTGTAAACTCCTATTTGGTGTTCCCCAAGGTTCTGTCCTGGGTCCTTTGTTGTTCTCATTGTACACTACCCCCCTCAGTTCCATTATCAGTAAACATAATGGAATAAAGTTTCATTTCTATGCAGATGATAGCCAACTTTATATACATTTATCCCAGAAGAATGCATCTGCTGCCTTTGAAAAGCTAAATAAGTGCCTAAATGATGTTAAAGAGTGGATGACAACTAGTAAGCTCAAACTGAATCCTGATAAGACTGAGTTTATCATCTTTGGTTCGAAGAGACAAAGGGATAAGTTGAAAGCATGTTTTCCAATTGATATCCTGGGCAACTCACTCTGCCCTGCAGATTCAGTAAAAAATCTGGGTGTGTGGTTTGATTCAGATTTCTCTTTGTCCAAGCATGTTCAGAATGTCTGCAAAAGTTGTCTTGTTAAACTCCGTGACTTCAGACATGTCAGGCGGTTTCTTACTCATGATGTTTCTGTGCTTGTAGCCAACGCTCTTGTTAGTAGTCGGTTGGATTACTGCAACTCACTTTTCAGGAGCCTGTCCAAGTTCAATCTACGCAAATTACAGTGCATCCAAAATAGTGCAGCTAGAATTGTATCAAACACCAGTCGATACACCAGCATAACTCCTGTGCTAAAGAAACTGCATTGGCTTCCTGTTGAACAGCGCATTGTGTTCAAGACAGTCACACTTGTTTATAAGTATCTTCACACAGGTTTTCCCAGGTATTTTTCACCACATCTTTCTTCCTACAGCAGTTCTTATAGTACCAGGCGCAGTCAAAGTGGTGGTAATTTCCTAGTTATTCCAAAGTTCTGCCCCTCTGTTCATAAATCTGTCAAACAGTTTGGTAATAGTTTTGCGTTTGATGCTCCTACTGTGTGGAATACTCTCCCTGATGTGATTCGTGCCTCTCCATCCCTGGCCTCCTTCAGAAAACAGCTTAAAACCTACCTGTACACCAAAGCATATCCACCCTAGCCTGAATCATCCTCCTGGCGTTCTCCGTGGTGTTCGACCCCTGTTATGTCCCTGGACACAGAATTTTGTTGACTGCTTTTTGTTTTGTTGCGCCTTAGAGTCCTCTTGTTTGGGGAGATTAAGCGCTATAAAAGTCCAATTAGAATAGAATAGAATAGTTGTAATTCATTACACTTTTTACAAATTCTGTCAATCAGGCTGCTTCTGCAGACCGGCCATTGGCGCATGAAAACAATAATAAAATCCCTAAGAGATAATAATATCTTACTCTGGTTCCTATACCGATTTTCCCTGTAGAAAAGGGTCCAGTATCAGCCTCCATTTTGAATATGGGGGTGGGGTATAAAAGTGCCACACATTTCATTGCTCTAGTTCCTTATAAAAAATACTTCTTGTTCGCCCTCATTTGTTTTCATTGGATGACCTTTGACATTTCATTAAAAATTCCCCCACTTAAACCCTTAATTCCTCACTCTTTAGAGGGAAGTCAAACAGAGAGGACGCCATTTTAATTGTACCATGTAGCAGTACAAATTTTTTGTTTGTTTGTTTGGTTGTGTTTGTATGGTCTTTTTATCTTTTATCTTTTTAGTTCTTTTATACTTTTTTGCTTTTATATTGAAATATTAGTATTGGCGTCCTACTCCGTTTACATTACCGTATGTTAGTGTTAATGTGTTAAATACTTGTGTCTTGTGAGTGACACGTTACTGTTTTTAGAGTAATTCACAGGTGTTAATATAATAGTCATACAATAAATTATAGTTTAATGTGGATTCTTTAACATTTTAATATTATTTATATCTCTCAGCCTGTTGATAGGGTGTCACTGGGTGCTGCATAACATTCAGGTCTGGGTATGTAATTTATGTCTTGTGTGTACATATTAACGTATTACACGTTTCTTTGCAGCAATTCACAGTAACGCTTTATAGTAAAGTTATTTTATTGTTTTAATATTGTGGCTTCCACTGAATCTTGTCAAAAATTTTCATTTATGGTTTGTACGTTGTCTTAAGCTATCATGCCGAAAGTATTTCACTGCTCTAAATGTGGGGGCCAACATAAGCGGCCTGTGGGTATTAAATGCCAAGTAATGGGGGAAAGTACTTCAAATACTTTGGCCAGTACTTCTGATCAAAACTTGGATGAAAATACAAGTTCTCAAATACTAAATGCTCTTAATGCTGTGAGTTATAGGTTGGCCACAATCGAGCAGAGGATTGACAGAACCGAGGAACAGCTACAGGGACAAGTACAGTCTGACAATCAAGCAGGCAGCTCCCTGGAGATGAGCACCACACCCTCTCATGAGGCGGATCAGGACAGTGACGTTGGAGACGACACCGTCATTCCCACCGTCAAACATTTAAAAACATCCAAGCACATACAGGAGGCAGTTGACCTCAGATTACAAGAACTGGCCAAGATCAATGAACAAGGTAAGTTCAGATCACAAAGAGGTAACAATGATCAAGTTATTGTTAAACAACAAATTCCATGGCCCCAAAATCATGTATTGGCTGGTACCTCTAAGGCAAGAATTACATATGATAGTCTTTCAATCTTCCAGTGGATGGCAGGTTTCTCGTCCATCATTAGAGAGGAAAAAAGTACTAAAGTCAAAAATGCAATGCTTGATTATATGTCTGACCTTATGGAAGACGCCCAAGATTTTGTTTGGGCATCAACAAAAGGGGCTCATGCCCTAATCCTCTGCAGATTGGAGGAAGGCAAGGTAGATTGGCTCAGTGCTGATAAACTGGATCATCTTAGAAGGGCACATGCCCAAAAAGTACTCACCAGTAACACAAGTAATGCTCATAGCTCAAAAAGTAGAAATGAGACCCAAGGTGTTTTATGTAAGTATTTCCAGTCTGGTAAATGTAGCCACAAATCTGATAATACAACAAATGGTCAACTTTATAAACATCAGTGTTCCAATTGCTACACTTTGGGCAAAACACTTTCACATGCTCTTAAAGATTGTCGAAACAAGCGTCAACAAGATGCAAAAGACGAATAAGGCACTGCAGTTTTGCAGTGCCTAAAAAATCTAACAGTAATGACAAAGTTACAGCCATATAAGTCCTAGGTTCAAATCTAGAACAATTTACAATTCAACCAAAGAAGCTGGTGAAAGCAGTAATTGGAAAGCTGATTGTTACAGATGCAAAAACCTCACGTATGCTGAAGTACTTAGCTTAGGTAAACATAAGCATAGTGTATCTGCAGATCATACCAGTCATTTTTTCAGTAAAAAACATGGCAAAAACCACTTCCTTAGCCCAATTGATAAGGCTACAAGTACTCACAAAGTACCTAGAGATGAAAATAACTGTGTTAAACATCAATATCACATGGCTCGTCCCAAGGTAAGTGGAAACCCTGTTAGTAAAAACGACAGTAAAACTGTCAACACTGACACAGCTAGTACAGTACCCAGAGACAAAATTAACAGTCAGAGACGATGGTCTAACACTATTCATGCCAGCAAAGGTCAAGCTAAGGTCATCCAGAGCACTGACAACTATAATCACATAACTTGTCAGAATAGATATGATCAACTACCTGTCGATGCCGTCGTCTCGGATTCAGATGAAGATAGTTGCAGTAATCAACTAGATGATACTCAAACCTGTCAACCTGTCAAGGTGCAAGTCACTCAAAGTGTCAAAAGCAGTAGATCTAACACTGTCAAACATAATCCAAACCAATCACCTCTAGTTAAACACTTAGAAATGGGATATTGCTCTAAGTATGATTTGCCACTGAGGATTAAAAGCAAGTCCATCTCTTATAAGCAAGTCTTACCAGATTGCCCTACTCTTTAAGCTTGGGAAGCCCAAAATAAGTACAAATTTGGATTCATCCCCTTGGGAAGTCAGCTTATGCCCAGTAATGTAAATCCCATAGACAGCAATGATGATCCCATAACTTTGCACAAGAAAATAACTGATTCACAACAATACAACTTCCTTCAAAATCAAATTACACTTAGATCTCAGTTAAACCCAGATGTGTGGGATCACTACTTACAAGGCTATTGGGATAGACAGTTATCTTTACTGATAAAGTTTGGGTTCCCCCTAGATTATAATAGGGAGGAAGTATTAAGAAGCCAAGAAACCAATCATTCATCGGCTATAGATTCCCCTGATGATATTAAGGCCTATTTGGATGAAGAAATGCAACATGATGCTATTTTAGGTCCTTTTGATACTATGCCTATTAAAGAAATGCATATTTCTCACATGATGACTAGGGAAAAACCAAATGCCCCACACCGTAGGGTCATTATAGACCTTAGCTTTCCCCAGGGTCAGTCTGTTAATACGGGCATACCTAAAGATTGCTACTTAGGCACCCCTTTTGTCCTTAAGTTACCTACAGTGGATACCATTACTGATCAGATTAAGGTCTTAGGAAAAGGTTGTATGTTTTATAAAGTTGACATAAGCCGGGCGTTTCGCCATGTCAAGTTAGATCCTTTGGAATATGATCTTTTAGGATTGCGTCACGACATTTGCCTGCTGCTCGGATATCGGAATGGGAGTGCATTATTTCAACGTTTAAGCGACGCTGTGCATCACATTATGCGTCAACGTCAATATGACGTCATAAATTACATAGATGATATCCTTAGAGTGGACCTCCCAAGTAGGATTGACACCTCATTTGACGCCTTACGTCAACTGTTATGTGACCTAGGTTTCCAGATTTCAAAGAAAAAACTGGAACCCCCAAGCACTTGTCTTAATTGCTCAGGAATCCTTATCAACACTGAAACCTTTACAATGTCCATACCACCTGTAAAGCTTAAAGAAATATCGGACATATGCCAAGAATGGAGCTGCAAATCTTTCTGTACTGAGTGTCAATTTCAGTCGTTATTAGGTAGTTTGCTTTACATTAGCAAATGCGTAAAGGCTTCCAGATTTTTATTGAATAGGTTGTTAGATGTCCTTAGGTCTATGGAAAATAAACATACAGTCCCAGTGAGTATGGAAGCCAAAAGAGACATTAACTCGTTCTTAAAGTTTATTCCATTGTATAATGGTGTTACCTTTTTTGATTAAAAACCCATTGACCACTCCATCGGGTTGGATGCTAGTCTCCAGGGCATGGGGGCTAGATGGGGTTCCCAAGTTTATGATTTGAAAATACCATTGGGGTACATGAATTTGCAAATTGTCCATCTTGAAATGCTTAACATCTTGGCTGCGCTTAGAGTATGGCAGAATTCATGAAGAAACAGCAAAGTAGCTATAGCTTGTGATAACCTGGCTGTGGTTCAGGTGCTAAATTCAGGAAAAAGCAGAGATCTAACACTAGCTGCTATTGCACGTAATATACAATTGCAAATCGCCACTATGAATGTCAATCTTAAAGTTACTCATATTCCAGGTAAAAGTAACGTTATTGCAGATCTCCTCTCAACATGGGCTAGTAGCTTCAACCCCCAGGCAACCTTACATCAGCTTCTGCCCTCTCATACTTGGGCTCAAATTAATGATACACACATACACATAGATTGGTCCATATGATGTAACTGTTTTCTGTAGGCTTTCATCCAACCATAGCCAACTTACTGCATCTTGGCCTCCAGAAGACTCATTTGGCCTTCAGACCTGCAACTGACAGGAATTATACTAGCATGTTCAGGTTATTTTTAGCCTTCACAGTCTTCATGAAGATAAGTATTTTCAAACTCTCTCCTATGCTTATATTAGCATATCTACGGTTCTTGGAAACTAATAACACATCAGCATCATCCATGGCCAATCACATATCTGCCATAAAAGCAAAGCTAGCCTTATTTGGCATTTCCGTTCATATCTTTGATGATAAAAGAATAAAATATTTTCAGAAAGCCATGTTAATGCACAGACCTTTCAAGGTTCAGCTTAACAAAATTATTGACATTGACACCCTACAGTTGATTGTCAGGACCTGTGATTCCATGTACATGGGGCAGGTATTTAAGGCAGTGTACACATTAGCATATTTTTCCTTCCTCAGATTATCCAATCTAGTCCACCATAAATCCGCTGATTTCTCGCCACTCTATCATCTAGCAAGAGCTGATATTATTTTTGCTCACCCTGGCATCCAAGTTATCATAAAATGGTCGAAAACCATGCAAACAAGAAATATTGTTAAAATTTTAAAAATCCCCCACTTGGGTGCCAACCCCATATGTCCTGTCAGAGCACTAAAAAATTTGCTGGCCATCACCCCTGGTTCCAATAACCATCCACTCTTTCAATATAAAATACCTAAGGGTTGGAGGCCATTAACAGATTCACAAGTCAGGCATCATTTTCATCTGGTCCTTAAGAAGCTTTAACCTCTCAGATACAAAAATCACCTTTCACGCCTTCCGCCGTTCAGGTGCCACCTATGCCTTTAATGCAAATGTGGATTTGCAACACATACAGAGCCATGGAACCTGGACGTCGGAATGCGTATGGAAATATATAACCCTTGACCATGATGCCTCTGCCCAGGTTGCTTCCACTTTCAAGAAACACCTCTACATCCCTACTACTCCCTAATTGGGCCATGGGTACTTTTTTCCTACTCACATGTTTTCTTTTAAATGGTTTCTTGTAGTGGTTCAACCCTAAATTATACAAATTTCCAGGTTGTAAATACCTTATAGTAACTTTAAAACAATAACTTCATTCGATTACCTTATTAGGGCCACCTTAAATTCAGGCAAACCCTCATTGTGACCTTATGGTCACAGGTTTAATCTGATGCTAATCATTAGGGTGACCTTAGCTTCACCCTCATCCACTTAACATTACTTCACTTGCTTAAGGGTGACCCTAGGGTCACCTCTTTGCGAATACTAAACTTGGGTTCCTCACTTAAGGTGGCTTTATCTATATGTAAATAAATTTTTAAATATAAAATTTAAATTAAAACAGTTTCAAAAAGTTAAATAAATTTAAATGTGTTCTCAATTGTAAATAAACAATAGTTTATATACATACACATATATATATATATATATATATACAATAATTGTAAATAGAAAGTATTTTATCCCACCCCTGTTGTTTAATTGTTGTCTGGAACCAAAGGCAATGTGGGGGTGGGATATAAAAGTGCCACACATTTCATTGCTCTAGTTCCTTATAAAAATTACTTCTTGTTTGCCCTCATTTGTTTTCATTGGGTGACCTTTGACATTTCATTAAAAATTCTCCCGCTTAAACCCTTAATTCCTCACTCTTTATAGGGAAGTCAAACAGAGAGGACGCCATTTTAATTGTACCATGTAGCAGTACAAATTATTTTTTTTTGTCCCTCTACCCACCCTAATAACCATAATATGTTACTAATTCTTCTTTTTATTTCCAGGTCTCACAGTGACTGCTCGCTTATGGTCACCATCGAGTAACTGCTCCACTCCTGGGTCCATGTGGGCTTGGATTGAAAGAAAAATACATAGAGTTCCTGGACACCAGTGAGTGGAGTCTCAGATGGGCTTCAAGGGCCATAGAGCAGCGCTGTGGGCCAGGTTACCAGGAAACAACTTTATAATAGCCATCATATGGCTTCCATACGACAGCAGTTCACACATTGTCTCCAATGTCACTGCCTATATATTGGATCCTCTGCTCGCTGGGTTTACCCCAGTTTTAGCCTAGGCAGTGCCTTAGGCTCCTCAGTTCTGCTTCCTCTGCTGCTCAATTGCAAGTCCTCGACCAAGGTCCAGGCGGCCACCTGAGTCATCAACTTCCTGCACAGCCTAAATTGTTCTTTTGGGGGACGTTGCTTGCGACAACAAAATTGTATTTAGATTTAAGTGCTGTTAGTATGCTGAGATGTTAAATCCTTGTGCTGATTATTGGTTCATATATGTATAAGTTTATTAAATCTTTCTTTTATGTTTATAACTTATGGAAACAGGTCTATGTTTGTTAAAAAGTCGGGAGTCTTATCGTGGATAGGGTATTAAGGTTATAACAGCTTGACTTCCCTCTCTTAGAGTCATCCAGCGTCTGTTTAGGTTGTAAATCATTCAATTGACATGTGTCAAGGTCATTTAGGAAAATGCCAAGTGAATGGTTGACACTTAGTGTTTTTACTCAACCTGTAACAGGTAGTTGTTGTATTATTGTACATAATCACACTTCAATGGTGGTATAAGACCATTGCCACATTATAATGAAATATCTACATAGTGTTGTTATTCATTACTCATGCTTCGACCTAGACAAATCATTGGTGTAACATGTAATTGAGGTCGTATCAAGCTCAAGCACATGTATGCTGGTAGGGTTCTTTGGCATGTTCCATGTGTATCATTTCACCTAAAGCTTTTTATCAATTTTACTTTATATGCATATTGGCTAATGTACTTATGTAATAATTAATGCCAACCTCCCCGACAGAGGGAGTGACTTATCTAAAAATATTTGATTTAAAAATTTACATGTCAATACTGGGTAACTATTATCTTTTTAGTTATGTAGTAATGTATCATTGTTTTAACAAACCATGAATATCTGGGCAATATGTAAGCAAAGTGTATTCTTGTCAAACAGGTCATATTGTATTTGTATTTAATTTTCCATTCAACCAAGATAATCGGTAACATAACTCTCCAGATAAATGTTTAACACATTTCTCAGGTTAAATCAAAATAATCCATTAACAAAGCAATCTACTAATTAGCCATGTTAGGTTAGTGAATGGCCCGGTGCTTACATGTAGCCATCAAACTGGTGTTAACCAATATTTTAAATATGTATTTTTACCTCTGTAACTAACAACATTTGTCATATAACAAATATATCCTCCCACTTCTAATTGGGATACATGGAGATGTAAAGTATCATGTAATGCACTCTAGTCAAAAAATCTTCATGTAGGGTACAAAATGTACTCTTATATTACATAAAGTAATCATGTAATGCACTCTAGTCAAAAAACTTTCATGTAAGGTACAAAATGTACCCTAATATCAAAGCTTACGCTCAACTTTCACTTTACTTTACACAGTTTTATCGAGTGCTTAGTTAATTTTATCTATTTTATGATCTATCTGTATTGGGTACTGTAACAGTAATATTGTTTATATAAAGTTAGGTCACCATAGAGTACCCTCATTGTAATGTTATACCAGTTGTCAGGGCTTGTGTTTTAATCCTTGTTGATTGGTCTAGATTATTCTTAGCTATTTTTAACTCCAAGTATAATAATTGTGAAACATGGTACTGCTTCAAGTGTAAACTTCCTTTGTTAGGTTCAATTTAAGTATAACATCACTTATTCCCCGGAACAGGACTTTTTTCCTACTCACATGTTTTCTTTTAAATGGTTTCTTGTAGTGGTTCAACCCTAAATTATACAAATTTCCAGGTTGTAAATACTTTATAGTAACTTTAAAACAATAACTTCATTCAATTACCTTATTAGGGCCACCTTAAATTCAGGCAAACCCTCATTGTGACCTTATGGTCACAGGTTTAATCTGATGCTAATCATTAGGGTGACCTTAGCTTCACCCTCTTCCACTTAACATTACTTCACTTGCTTAAGGGTGACCCTAGGGTCACCTCTTTGCGAAAACTAAACTTGGGTTCCTCACTTAAGGTGGCCTTATCTATATGTAAATAAATTTTTAAATATAAAATTTAAACTAAAACAGTTTCAAAAAGTTAAATAAATGTAAAGGTGTTCTCAATTGTAAATAAACAATAGTTTATATACATACATATATATTGTGTCGACCCAGCAGATATGCAAGCCTTCCAAATAGCCTGTTAAACCTACAGATTGACCAAATCAATATAAAGCCTCGCGTTGTGTTCAGATTTGTATTAGGTTATTAGCAAACCGTCACTAACATTAACTCCTGTTGCTAAAGGGACAAATTTGTGGTGTATTAAGAATTTCACAGCAAATTCAACAATGAATATTAATTTTAAAATATATCAAATTTAACAGATAATTTACAAAATAAGACAAAATATCACCAATAAACCCTCTATATATAGCAATAGTATTTACTCAAATTAATCAGCTAGAATACAAATTAGCTTTCAATTAGTGCACAACTAACCAATTGTCTAATATTTGGTTTAATCAAAATACCATTTATCTCTAGTATTTAGCCTACAATCATCTAATAACCCTTATTGCTGCTATGTGTAGTAAATGTCTTACCATATTTGGTTGTTCTACTACTGAGCAGTTCTACTACTGAGATGATTCATTCAATTGATTGGTTCAACTTTTGGTCCTTCTGGAACCCTTTAAATCCAATCCAATTGAATTGCTGCTTACATTCAACCCCTCCTCACGTCACCGTTTCTAAGTGCCTAAAGTACTATATGACGGTGCAACACCGTAATGACGTCAGTCCACATTTGTGACGTATACTAGCAATCGCCATTGTAGCCATCTCTGCACCATGACAAATATACGTAAATATAAGGCACTCTGTCGCCCCCTAGTGATGGATATTTGAACTAAAACGTTTGACAATAAGCTTATTTTATTTGACTAGTAAAAAGCACTAGATTTCTAACACTGTATATATTTTATTTTACAAAACGCTTGCGGTGGGCGATAATACACCGCATTTACACTAGCGACCGCGGAGACACTTCTACAACGATCTCGCGGATAAAATACCGAGTTCGCGCATGCGCAAACGTAACAGGCAAGCGAGGTCATCTCAATATATATACAATAATTGTAAATAAAAAGTATTTTATCCCACCCCTGTTCTTTAATTGTTGTCTGGAACCAAAGGCAATGATAAGCATTGTAGTTACACTGCAGTTTAGGAAAGAAAGTAATGTAATATATTTTAGGTTAATTTTTACGGTGCATATTTTGATATTATTCCCCTCTTATTTGGTCCAATATTTTGATAATTTAAGTAAATTTATGTTTGATAGAAAATGTTGCAAAATGATGGAAGTCTGATAATATATTACGAAACAAACCAAAGCTATACATGTATATACAATTGACATAAATCATTTATCAAATTCATTCTAATAAACACCCCTGGGCGATGCATTTTACAATGAGCAATATCCAGTAGGAATGATCAACAATGACATTCTTATAACGCTTGTCTTGATTGTCAGAAAACCTTAAATCTAAAGAAAATTACAACATTTATCTCATATTTTGGTAGATTTTAAGATGTTTTGCATCAAAACTGATACATTTTGTATCGATTTTCTTCATTTGCTGTTTGGTGTACTCAATGCATCTTAGTTTTTTTGAATCCCGGATTTGGAAAGGTGGAGTGGAGGGGGACATTTAACAGGAAGAGGGTGCGTGCTCAGATAAAATATACAGTGTACACATTTTTAAAACTCACAGGAATTCCGGATTCACAACAATCACTTCAGTAATTTATCATGGATAAGATAGTTTAGGTGAACATCACCATGGCCAATACAAGTCCCCTTTTTTGTTAAATGGTGCCTGGTGAAAAGACCTCTTATTTTTGGCTGTGAATTAAGGAGTCACTCCCCAAATAACCATCATTGTTTTACAATGGACAGCAAACCCATTCAGTGTTGAAAATATATTACATTTAAACCTCATAAGATATTTGTAGTAATGCCCAGTTTAGCTTGCTATTAGTCTGTTCAATTATATTATAAATCAATTTCACTAACTTGATTTCTCTGGTGTAGGGGAATCTGTCACCTTATTCCCTGTAGTACTTTGCTCTCCATTGTCTGTTTCTGTCTCTGCTGTTGTTGTCATGTCTGAAAAAAAGTGAAATATTATTCTCTTCATCTAACACTGAATTTGAAACATTGTTAAAAAGCGGGAAAACCTGTAATTCACACACAGATTCTCAGGCACCCATGTACACATAAATTACCAGTGATTGACATTTTAACAGGTTTGCTGCCCTTTTGCAGAATTATTAAACCAGGAGTGCAGTTTTGTCTTTTATGTGACACATTTTATGAGTTGAGAAGGTCACAGGCATAATTATGTCAATTGTAAAGACTCCTGTTCTATATTTAAGAACATAATTTAAAAACCTTATTTCTTCTGAACACTCGTGGCCAATCTTGTCAGTTATACTCTTTTCGGATATACAACTTGTCATTTTGCTCATGCAACTTACTTTTGTGCACATTTATCTTCATCTAAAAACTGAGCCAAGTGATCTTTTCTCATGAGACGATGAGGCTTAATAGTTTCAAAGTGTTTCAAAGAACTGTGGTTTCTCGGTTTAACTTTTGGAATACTGAAAGCGGGATATAATTCGTACAGTGTATCATGTTGAAAAAAAGACTGATCTTCTTGGTTTATTAGGAAGGTCACATTTCACTGACATATTTTCTCCAGAATCATTCTTTTTTATAGTAAGTCTTATAGATGATACAAAACTGGAATAGCACAATTTTTTACAAGCATGGCTAGTCATATACAAATCCCTAAGTTCTTATGTATTCTTTTGGAACTATATAAGTGATACATATCAACATTTTAGAACTGTGATTATCTCCATTGTCTTTATGGATTGGTACATTACTTGGCACGGTAATCTTTAGACACCTAGTGACCTTCAGAGGTCGCATACTGGCCATTATTTTATCCAATTTTAGATTTCATCATGATTACTTTTTAGGAACTTTACTCAGAAAAGGCTCATTATGTCATCATGTACTACTTTAGACAATTACTGACCTTAAGAGGTCATGTACTTATCATTAGATTTTATATTATCTGAATTTCATTACTATTTTTATTTACCAGTTATATAACTGCATGGGCTTACACCCTGTAAACATTAAAAATTTTTAATGGTTTAAACAGCTACAAAACGTTTAAAACCCCATATTTTGGGTAACTACACGTTTCCAAGTAAACATTTGCATTGTAACATTTAAAAACGTTTTATAAAGAAATGTTTTGTTGGAAACATATATAAAACATTTTTAAAATAACTCAAGAAACTAAGATTTGACTGAAAACGTATTTTAAACATCTAAGCACAAAAAATGAAGGTTTTTCTTTCAAATATTCATCATGAAGATGTGATAAACAGTACACATAAAATGTTTAAACAACATTTCGACAATGTTTTGTAAATGTTTGCTCCAAAAATATTTAATATCAACAGGTTTTCATACCAATCATTTTAAAACATATTTGAAATATTTTGTCAAACGTTTTGACAACATTCTATCACAAAAATTTTAGATGGCAGTGAGCAATAATGGGAGATTTTAGAGGAATTTGACAAAAATATCCCACAATGCCTAAAGGTAAGAATCTAATGGGGGCACAGTTTTGGAGCTAGTATCTTACAATTTTAGACACAAAAATAATATTTTCATTAGTGAGCCACCAAAAACATGTTGAATTTGATCTCTGACCCCAATTAAGGTCAATATAACTGAACAATGCCAAATTAATATATTTAGGCATTTTAAAGTTAATTTGTAACATTTTTCTAACATTTGCACCAAAACCTTTAATAAATGGTATTACTAAAAAGTTTGGATAACTTTCTATTATAAATGGGTTTCGTAACCATCATTTTTTTAACCTTAACCAAACATTTCCTTTGAATTGTTTGCAAACCTCAAAATGTTTACTGGCTAATGCCTCCATACAAGATTTTAAAGGGGGGACTACACCTATATTTTGTACTCATGTAAGTTATAGTTAGTTGGTTACTGGCTTCCTGCCAGGGTGATTGTATATACAATATGGCGTGAATGGATTTCTACAGTGCTAACATCAGTCTGTGGTTAGTTGTATTTTAATTATATCACAAAGTTGATAGTAGTAACATTCATTTAAAGATTGTTGTTTTGAAATAACATGTTTTATCCGTTCATGCTTATTATTGGGTCCCCGGGAGAATGTGATATGGCCTCAATACATTTTACATGTTATTTTACAACAAGCAGTAGAAAGGGTGGCAGAAAATAATGCTTAATAGTTGCCCAAAGTTCTGCACTGCAAGCCACTGGACAACTGTAAGCATCTACTACCTTTCACACCTCTCGGGTTAAGCCAGGGGCTGAATCCAGGGTTTGTGCGGTTAGAGCCAAATGTGCTGGTGACCCTGCCAACATAGTACCTATAATCTCTATTGGAAATATGAACCCCCCCCCCCCCCCACTCCCCCGAGAAGATAGACGATGGAAAAGTGAGAACCAGACACAAAATACTTACTTGTCATCTTTGCCATTATGACTTTAAATCCCATTATCAGCTGAGTGCAAAAAGTTTTACTTAAATGACATTCCAAACAAATCTGGGCTTTTTAACCAACAAGGTGCACAGGTAATTGTAAATGTTTTTACATAAGTACAGTATTGTTACATACTTATTAACTACCTACCTTTGATAGTAATAGGTGGTGTAGTTGTCAGTGTTGAGGAGGTAACGAGGGGCCTTCCTGTTAAATTATGATTACAATACCAAAATTAGTGTGACGAAGTGAAAACAACAATAAGGTGCCATCCGGGCACTGTATTAGCTGACATTTTTGGAAACAGCTTGAACCATGGATAGAACGTCAATAATTTGACCAAAATGAGTCATGTATTAACAGGTGCTGAATTAGGTACCACAGAGATCAATAAGTACTGGGCAAAAAGTAGGTGTCTTTCTGACAACTACATATACCTACCTGCCGATTATAAATCAATTCTATTACGTATTTATGGAATATTAGTATAGTTAGTGATGTTTACAAAGGCAAAAGATCAATGATTTTGTTTTATTCCTTCCAACAGCTAATATTGCTATTCCTCCGTTGAGAGTAATCAAAAATTATCCTAGCTGATTTTAAACTCAGGTCAACATTAAGCCCAAGAACAGTTGTGACCAATAAAGATCATTCATATCAGCCAGTGTCACTTTGGTTCAGATTCAGGGCATTCTCATGACTAATTTTGTCTGGACAAGTCTGGCAAGTGCATTACAAGTTACCAGTTACAACTTCATCATAAAAGCAGGGATGAATAAACATAGAATTACACTATTGAAATCGTGGAATTTTTATGACAATATATGGCAAATTGAACATCTGGTCAAATAAACAAAAACACAAATACCTGTGGTAGTGGTTGTTGTGATACTTTTTTTGTGAACATAAACTCTTAATTCAATGGAACCCGGTCCCTTGGCATTAGTTGCCTGGCATTTCAGTGTGCACTGATCTTCTAAAGCACTGGTAAATCTGATGACTTTAGTGTTTCCTATCTGCTTGATGACATTATCTTTACTTAGTGTCCAGTGCCACTCAGTCACATCTGGATTTGCAACAGCATTACACACAAGACTGTCGCCCTCATGAATGCGATGATTGAGTTGTATTAAGGTATAATCTGAATTGTTCCTAATTTGTAAGTCTTTTGGTTTGTCTGAAAATAAATCATGAAAAAGTAAATAAGTTTTGTATGTTGACTTCTACTCGGTTATGAAAATAAAATATTGGGTAAACTAAGCTTCTCAATTAAAACAATATTAAAGTTACAGGTTTACATTTCCTTTAATTACATAGGCAAAGCAATCAGTCCTTATTTTATGTAGTTAAAAAGCTGAGTTCAAATCCATGGTCTCTGAGATGAGAGTCAACCATTACTGATCATAAACTGGGTCACTGAGAGTATGCAATATTATATTATTTTCTTGCCTTTACACAGTATTTTTCTATCCTACAGCATCTTGAACCGCTAATTGTTACTTACAGGGAATGTTCTCGGTCATATAACCTAAGTTTATTTGTATAAAGATATACTGAATACTTGGTCCATACATATAAGCAAATTTGAAAATATTAAAGGTATGTTAAGTCCACCAACAGTTTAACTTTTGCTATAAAACACCACAACATCCATTATACCCCAAAACAATTAGTTATTATCTTTGCTAACAGTAGAGTGAATGGATTGCTTGGTTGTTTGTGTTTAGTAGTCCTGGTGTTGATAAGAACCTGATTATGAGGATCACTTTTCAGCTCTTGAAGATTGTATAGTAATTTGGAACATATAAACCAATCTAACAAGCAAGAATATAACTCACAATACACCAATATTTTACTAGAAACCGCACGGATGAAAGGTCGATTCCTCGCTTCGTTCTCATTCGCACTTGATAAATGAAACTCTGTGGTACAAATGACTTGTTGGTGATGTAAATCAGAAGTGACAACTAACTCAACTGTTGACGTCATCGAATGACCTTCTGCTACTGTTGTTTGTTTGCTTATTTCTATTCCATTGCTGAATTTCCATTGCATTGCTGGGGATAGAGTACCCCAGTATGTTAGCCTGCACGTGAAGGTGATGCTGGTGTTTTCATCAACTGGGGAATGAGGGCTGGATATGGTGTCATCTTGTTCTATAAATGAATGGAGGTAATGTAATCAGGAGAAAAATAACTAAAACTGAATGTTTTTGTACCCTTTTTGTGCTACCTTGTATGGTTCATGCATTTTTGTGAATACAAATGTATGAAGATATGTAGCTATTGGCACAATGGATAGACTCCTAATAGAGAAAGGGGGCGATTATTACCTCTGTCAAGGAGGTTTTTATGATTGTTGGAATTTGTTAGCAATATCATAAAACAGCAACTGCATGAATTTACATCAAATGTTCACAGTAGGGAGATCTAACATTAAACATATTTAGCTGTCAGAATGATCTGCAACCAATTCAGGATTGAGGGCTTTTTTGGCCTTGGTGGAGGTATGCACTCTCTGAGTGCTCTTACTGTTCATTGATTTAGTAGTGAAGCAGAAGACAACATTTCCATGAATCAGAATAAAATACTTGAAAAGTTATGGTAACGTGGACCGGAAGTCTCATTGTTTGTACATTCTTTTGGAAAGCATATAGTAGAATTGAATGCTATTGTGGCATAGTTTTATGTTTGTGCATGTCTAAACACAGGCCTGACAAGATGAACAGGAACAACAAATGCCCAAATCTTACCTACAACTATAACATTAGCAATGTACGTTATAGGTTCACCATCCAGTCGTGATATCTGCAGAGTGTATTTCCCAGCCATATCTGATGTAGTGGACAATAAAGTGAGATTATACTGACTTTCTCCTTCTAGTTTATATTTCAGTATGTTACTGCTTTTGCCTTTTTCAACTATAGTCTTGCCATCAGGGCCAATCCAGTTTTGCCTGTCACCGCTGTGGTCACACTCGACAGTGTATTCCAGATTGACATCTTCATGGAGTTTCACATAAACATTTTGAGGAGGCTCCACAACTCGAGTCTGACACTTTGCTGAAGTACAAGCAACATGGCTCTGAGTAAAATAAGAAAACTTCCTGAATGACATATACAGAAAAAATATATCACGAATTAAGATAACAATATTATACGAGTGCGCAGATATTTCTTCAGGATTATTAAGACAGATAGATAATATTTTTATTTTACTGATGGTGTGTTATACAGAGCTACATACATATAAACAGAGAGTTTATACAACAGTTTTACTCAAACAAAATATAGTAACACCTAGCCATTTAGGCTTACAGGTCAGTATGAAATCTTCAAATAGAATATGTATGTTCATAACAATATAAAGAAAGATTAGACATTAAAGGCTGATTCTTTACTTTGATGATGCAGAAGATTAAACCATCTCACCCCTTCTGGGCATCAAAGAAAACAATGGTCATTTATTCCTTTCAATTACATGATAAATCAGGAAACAAAATTCATATCTCCACAATTTAATACAAATTATTACGATTATTATTATTACTATTATTTTATATTTTAAACAGGTTATATTTTATCTATTGTTGTGACTTTAAAAATAATAATAATGCAATTGGAAGAAAAATAAAATAATGCCAGTCACTGTGAAGATTTTGAATACAAATCTATGAGAAGGTCAGAGTAAACTGAAGCGATACATAAAACTCACAGGTTAACCTAAATGTCTGGGGGTTATTGTGAAAAATACATAAATCTTATGTACACTTACCTATCTATCCATATCTAGGGGGCCGATTTGACCATGTATTATTTTATAGGGGGCCGATTTTTGACCAAAAATTATTTTACAGGGGGCTGATTTGACCAGGTGATTTTATTTTGGGGGCTGATTTGGCAAAGGGCCGATTGGTCTATGATCCCAAGACATGAACTCAGTGCTTGATTAGAAGTTAACATGTGAGCCCATTTGGCCTAATTTGATGTGCTAATTGTACCTGGCTATGGTTTTATAATGTTACACCAAAACCAAATTCCACAATTAATTAAGCCTTCCATAATATGGTGCTAGATAGAGTGGCTAACTCAAAACAAGCAAATAGGTTGATTTGGACTGAAATCACAACTGTTTCTTCATTATGAATTGTTTGTCTGGGTATTGTCCGTCTTGTTGAAACAGTTGTGTCTTCTAAAATTATTGGTTCTATAGCATAAGGATAAAGATTTAAACTGATAGGACAAGGAAATATTTCATAATATTCATCTACTATTCTACTAGCTTAAACTTGTTACCTGTTTGTACCTTTTTCAGTGTAACCTTCAAGTCTGATTGTCAAACTCACTGACTTTTGTTGCTGATGGCGTGATGAATGGTTCTTGTCTAATATATTTTATATTTGTAATAGTCGTTGTTTGAGTAACAATAGTTGCTGTTTCTGTTGATTCTAGTTCAAAGGTCAAGGGTCAAAGTTAGGGTTACCTGTGGTACCGGTATCAGTGTGACCTTCAAGTTAGCTTGTCAAACTATCAACTTTTGTTGTGGATGGAGCGATGAATGGTTCTTGTCTACTTTGTTGTTATATTTGTAGTTGTCGGGTCTCCAGTTATACTTGTTACCCTTTCTTTTGTTTCTAGTCAAAGGTCAAAGATGGAGTTTTATATCCAATAGCGATGGTCATATTGGGAGACATCCTCAGCTTTGTTGACTGTGGGAGTCATATTGGATGCCAAACCTGTTAATTATTGTTCAGTGGATTCAAAGACGTGAAATATCTGCAATATCTATATTACATAAAACAACTGTGACATGTTAAAATCCAGTTCATAGCAGATGAGGGATGGCAGAACCCAACTATAATTTTGATTCAATGTGTCAAACATCTGCAAAAAACTAAACCAGACTTACTTGTCAAGAAGGGAAAACTTGATGTGGTAGTTGATCCTGGAGTTATTTCCTCAACACTGGTAGATTCTCTGTTTATTGTCTCAGTGGATATAAGTAGCGAATATAATAATGTGGACATCACCAAACCAGATGATGATGTGGTTGAAGTAGCTGGTGCTGTTGTTTGGCTTTCCTTTTCTGTTGACACTACAGATGGCTCCCGTGTCAGTGACGTAGTCTCCACTATTAATGTTGATTCTGATGTGGGTTCTAAGTCAGGTAGTTCTGTAGTTTGATCATAGATTGTTTCAGAATTGGTGTAGGATATCAAAGATGAGGTACCTGGCAGTGTGGAGGGACTGCTGGATTGACTCGTCATTTCTGAAGTTGTTTCTGAATAGTAAACAATAGTAAACATTTTTAGTCAGTCATAGATTTACTCAACGTGTTGTTTTGTATATCAATAATATATATAGAAAAGAATGGAACATGCTGGATACCTTTGGAAAGTATACTCTTATCTAGATGGTAAGTACTAATCAAGGAATAGGTGTCCCCACTTTGTTCAAAATCATGCTGTAAAAAGTAATTATATAAAATCTGATCTTTAAGAATTCCCTTTTTGATACGTAAATAAACTTCTCAAAAGCATCTGAAAGCTAAAAAATCCTGAAGCACATCAGATGTTAAAGTTATGTTTTCATGTCCCTTGTAATAGCTGTGGTCATATTTAGGACCGGCCATCCAAATTTACCCGTGGAGGGATGGAGGAAATGTAGTGCATAAATACTTGGTCAAGAGTTCTGTACTGAAAAGCAATGGACTCCAGCAAACAGCAACAGAATTTCTCACTTAAGGTAAGATAGGGAATCCGATCACAGAACTAAAGGTCTGTTCACATGGTTCCGTGCCATCATAAAAACTAATATTTTAATTTTGCTTCACAACCTTGTCCTTCTGAAGAGATACCTCATTTTTTGGATTGTGCACATTTACCACCCGCCTCCCCAGTTTCACTCCTCCGACATGTACATTTTGGTTGGAAACAGAAGTACTCATATGAGATCTTTCGCACAATTTGAAAAAAAAAGTTGTTATATGCACAAAAACGGATTCTGTTCTGCATCATACACATGCTTCACAAATACAAATCCTGACTTATAACCCCTAATGGATACAACCCAAAACACAAAAAAGGGATCAAGCCACAAATTAACCCAGATGTGTTAAATACTTTCGGCTTGCATGCAGCTCATCAGGCAAGCATAGGGTAGTGTGAACTAGGTTTTAGAAGCTGGGAATGAGTGTGCTATCGAATACACATCTTAGCCTTGCTTAAGCTTCAATTTTATATCATATTTTTTCAAAACGTACACACAGATATTTGTCATTCATAAAGCACTCATACATGTTAGGAGATCTAAGCTCATTATATACACACTTAGTGCATAATATAAATTGAAACTTCATTATCAAAGAAAGTTGAGTGTTTAGTAAGGCTATACCAGAGCTTAGTGTTCATTTAAAACACCTTAAGTAACAAAACAAAATCGTACTAAGTAATTAATGTAATTTAAACATACCAGGAGTGATAATATCCACTTCAACAATGACATGATCTGTACCTTCAATCTCTCCATCTTTTCCCATGAAATTTTTCACTTCGCATACCAAATTAAATCTGCCTGAGTGAGTGTTGGGTACTGTAGCCGTTTCATCATTGGACCATGTAATATTCCCGGTGCTTGTGACAAGAACCCAGTGCCATGAGATTACTGCTGGGTTGCTGGCAGACTGACAGATTAACATCTGACCTGGTTTAAGTGTTGGAGCATATTTTAATGACATGCGAGTGGTATAATCTCTGATGAAAGTTTCTCTGGGTTTGTCTGTGAAAAAAACAAAACAAAAAAAACATGATATAATGTGGATCAACTCAAAATGAAAATATATCCTCAGACCATTTATGAATATATAGTTGAAGATATTATCGGATCTTACACAGATAAAGGTATTGTATGCATACCTTCAAGAAAGATCTGTCCTCGGGTCCTATAGGAACACATTATAAATGCCTCTATACACCAACAATAATATCAGGTGATATATTTTGCACCAACAGAAATACAAGCCAATGCAATTCAATAATAAACCAGAAAATACTCTTACAAGGGAGACCTCAAATTTCGTTATTACTGTTGTATCCAGAATGTGAACTGGATCTTTCCCAAAATTTAATCCTTTTTCTAAAACATATCATACTGGCTTAGTTAAGAAGGGACTAATATGACATGTTTTATTAAGAATTATCCAGCTATTATAAGAGCAGTAGGTATTGTCAGTATACACCATAGAGCTCCAGCCAGTGACATTGTCAGAACCTCTTTAGGGCTATTCAGGTGTGGTAAGTTGCTATTGTGCATCTAGGCTCATTAATTTCACCATTACCTTAAATATTACTAATTTATTTCATTCCTTGGCATGATTCTTTGACCCCTTTTCTGATTTGCTGGATTCCTACTGTCCTTAGCATCGGTAGACCATGCTGTCAGTGAATATGAACCGAAAACAAATTTTTGTGTGTTGACCCATTCTGTTAAATAGTTATTGGCCTGGCTATTTTATGTTACCTCTGTTTGTTGGTTGCAGCTGGCACTGAGCTTTTCAGCAGTTACCTTTAGCCATCTGACCTTTGACCTTGACTTCCGGTTTAACACAATTGCCATGTTGATGAAACTTGTTAATTATAAGGGCTTACTCTGTATTTTATGCACATTATATTAGTACATTATGAATATAATATATATAATACCTAATTCTAATTCTAATTGGACTTTCATCGCGCTTAATCTCCCCGGTCCATGATGATGTGAGATTGCCTCATGAAGTCTTAGTAGTTGAGGTTTTAACAAAACATTAGTGCATCCCACATGTTAACCGTAGTTGGATTTAAACACAATACCTGGTGTGTAAATTAAGTGATTACATAATTTTGATCACTTCATTTCTTAACCATTTGTCCACTGTGTCCCCTCAGGACCTTTTCAAATGATTATCTATTATAGTAGAGCATATTGGGGAGCCTTGGTCCTGATGGAGGTCTGCACTCTCTAAATACTTTTTGTGATGATATTTGTGTATTTGTCGATTTGATTATGATTTTCCTGTGGAAAGAAACCCTTGAAAGGGCCTCTAAATTTATATTTATAATATTTTGCTCCGGTAACGTGAGTTACATTATTATTTTTACATGGTTAACTTGGTACTTTTATGGTAAGCATAATAACCATCATATCTTTGAAATGTAAGTTGTAGGTTTAAAAATTGCACTTCTCTGGTGCAATGGATAAGTTTTCAATTCAACTCAATCAATTGGTACAAATTGTATATCCAACAAAGGCCTGCCACTAGATATATAGGGTAGTTTTCATATCTGAAATATTACTGACCAATTTAATCTGTTTTAAATCCTAGAGAGATTTAAACTGAGAATAGGCACATGGCCTATTTTTTATACAATATGTCTGCAACTTTGTCTTCAATTCTGACATGAGTTTTGGAAAGTCTTGATCTGGGCCCAGATCCAAACCCTCAGAAGGGATGTGAACGGAATAGTATTGGTGTGAATGGATTGACAGTGATGTGAGTTAATTTGTTGTGATGTAATTGGCTTGGAAATGGAGTGAAAGAATTGCTAATGATTTGAATTGCCTGGTAGTGAAGTGAATGGGTTTGCAGTGAAGTAAACGTTTTGGTAGTGATATGAATGTCTTGGTAGAGATGTGAACAGAGTTATGTTTGCATCCACATCAACGTAAAGCCTCCCTATTTGGAGGATTGGAGAATTTTTTCATAATTTGACCCGCTTTTTGTGCAGATCTCTAATACGGGTGTTCCACTGGAGCCGACCTTGCAACTGACCCTACAACTCTAGGGTCGGTTTAAAAGTTGTAGGATCGTAGAAAAAAAGTGCAAAAATGCCGAGTCGGTTAAGAAGTCCCCGACAAGATGTTACACAGAGGACAAATAATGATTACCCCAAAAAGACGTAGGGTCAGGGACCTTTAATGCAGTCAGTTGTAGAAGTAGTATGAAAAGCCCTAAACCCCTAACAGACAAGCTGTATCGCAAACAGACAAGCCATAAAGACAAACAGACAAGCCGGGAGCAAGGAGCCAGGACAAGCCCCACTTGGACCTGGGGTGTCAGATCTACACTACTTCCTTTTTGGGGGACAATGACTTTGCGCTTATGCCTTGGCTGGTCAAGCCCTACACCAGAAGACAATTGACCAGAGAAGAGGGAATAGCCAACTACAGGATGTCCAGGGGCAGAAGGGTGGTTGAGAATAGCTTTGGAATACTAGTGGGAAGGTTCAGGGTGCTACTGACCACCATGGAGCAGAGTCCAAGAGTTGTGAGAGACATTGTGTTAACATGTCTGGAGCTACATAACATGCTGAGAATCCATCGGGGGGAGCAGACAGACCACCCACTCCAGATGACGACATACAACCACCACAGAATAACCAGACGGAGCAGGGACAGAATGAAAACTTCAGAAATCCATCAAGGGAGGCGACACATCAACAAGACCTACTGAAAGACGACTTCAATAACCTCTAGGCACTGGCTGGGCAGGAGGACAGAATTTAAGAAGACTGAGGGGAGAACAAGCTGTCATCTCTCAGTCCTTTCCAGTACTACCCAATAATCCAAGAACTTTTTATTGCAAAAGTGTTACACAAACTTTAAACCCAATTTTCAACCAATGAGATTCCAGTCTACATTTAAAAAAATTCCCATGACAAAAAAATATCCTCAAGAATTTCATAGCAAAAATTAAACAGAATGTCATACAGATTGAAATCCAATTCCTCAAATGTCAAAGTTCCAACCACACACCCACCTTAAATTAAGCTATTTTAAGGAAAAAATAAAACTGCTTTTTTTATATTTCTGAGTAACTTTGGTCCACTAAAATAAATAATTTTCTGGAAAATTTAGAAGTATAAAGTTCAAATTAACACTCAATCAGGTTTTGGGCATAAGGTAACATTAAAGTCAGTCTGTCAGTCACCCAATTATCAGTCGTGTCATGGAATGTGTGTGGCATGTGAGGTGTTGGTTTGTAACACTGTTTGTTTGTCTGTCAGGTCATCCACACATTCATACCACTTTATGTTTTTATGCTGTGTGGGGTTGACACTTTATTTCTTTTTTTTTTTTTTTTTTTTTTTGGGGGGGGGGGGGGGGGGGTTGACTCTGTATTTCTTATTTATTTTTTTTTAAATTTTTTTTTTTTGGGGGGGTAAGACTTTATTCTTTATTTTATTTATTTGTTTGGAGGGGGGGGGGGTTGCGTTTGGATGCTGTAATTTTGTGTTAACCATTCATTCACTCACCCAGACAATTTTTGATTTTGATGTATTGGGGGGGGGGGGAGTGTAAATGTTGGATTGTGTGCTTAACTTTGTTTTTTAGGATAAACAAGCAGCTGAATAATTGTTTTGGAAAGATTTGAGTGGCCCTTATAAGGGCCTAATGGTGTGACTTAATGCAGGCTGATATGCTTTTTCGGGTTGACTCTGCAGGCTGGACTGGCTGTGAAGTCTTGACTGTTCTTGTTGGGTGAAAGATGGCACTGGTGACGGTGCTGGTTGAAGTTAAGAGGGCGAAAATGGTTGTAGTGCATTGAAATGCTGTTACTATAGTACACTTGAAATTCCTCTAAAGAGACTTGACAATCAAGAAGTGCTGTATTGGCTGTCTTCCTGTTGTCCTTATGCAACGGAAGGCAGGTTAACTGTCTCTGCTGGGCTCAAAGTGAACATCAGCTGTCTGGAAGTGCCAGGCTGCTGGTCATCCACAACTAGGTAAGATGCTGGCTGTACTGATGCTGATGCTGGCCTCAGTGGTTGCTGTACTTTGGCAATCACAGCAGGCTGTGTTTTTGCTATCTGAATACGCTGCACAACTGGTACAGAGACTGGTTGAGTATCCAGTATGGTAAGTATGTATTCACATCCTGCTGTGGTCTGTGTTGATTCGGGAAGTTGAAATGTGGTGACCTGTTGAGATGCTGTGACCTGTCTCAAGTTCTTTGGCCTTGTACTGTATTTCACTGAGAAGTTTCACTGTCTCATTCCTGAAGGTCAAAAAGTCTCACCAATTACAGGTGTAAAATCTCGGAGTGGAGATAGTTGAAGAATGATTGATTAGGAGTAGGGTCCTGATGTGTACCCAAAAAACTGGAAATCATCGACCCTATCTGTTGGAACTGATCTAAAACTGGATCTTCTGCAGTGGTAGTGGTGACGTCAGCTGGTCGACGTTAAGGGTTTGTGATCGACGGCTGATGAGTAACATCTGATGCCATGCTGATTTCCATCTCAGATTCAGTCTCTCATGAAGTATTGGGAACTGAAGCTGTGGCCGCTGAAGGTCTCAGTGGTGACTTGAATGGGGAAGACTTAGACGCTCCCTTTCTTCTGATGTGACCTCATAGAAAACTAAAACTGTCCTTCAACCAGGTCTGTCTCTTGGTGTTCTTTGCTGCAGCTTGTCCTGACTTGGTCCGTGTGAGCTTGCCATATCTGGTATGTTGAGTCTCTAACCACTTCTTGACAGTGTTGACAGATAAAGTCCTGGAAGCTGCTACTGTTTCCCAGAGTCCCTCTTTCCTCTACTTGTCCTCTGCTTTGTCTGTTTAATGAAATCCAAGATGGCTTCCTCATCAGAGTCACTCAGAAAGATAGACTTCATTTGCCCCTTCTTCTGCCTGGATTGAGTGGATTCTGTATCTGTGTCCATTCGAGGTTACTTCTCTATTCTTCCCTCAGTCTCTTCTACTGCTCGGTCCCTTCTATCTTCTCTCTTTCCAACCTCTCTCTCTCCCTCTCTTTCATTCTCCTGTCTCTCACTCTCCTCTCTCTCCCTTCTCCGTCTCTCTATATCCTCAGCAGTATCTCTTAACTCAAACTGTGGTTGAGAATCTGCAGGTACTTCAATCATTCTCTTTCTGCCCCTTGGCTGATCAATAAAATGTACAGCTTCTTCAAAAAGGGAAAACTTAAACTTAAAAGTGAAACCTCATAGACCAGATTTCACTTCCCGCCAGTCCAGCCTAGCTCAAACATAAACTCAAAAGCTGCACACCAGTTGCTTCTCGACAGTCAAAGCCCAAATGAAAATGAAGTGTGTGTGCTGACTGGCCCTCTTATCGCCACTGACTTTGAAATCAACAGGCTGTAAGACAAAAAGTATTGCCGGCCTGTTGGTTATATCTCACGGCTTGTCTGTCACTGTAACAGGCCTGTTGGTTGTTGTTTATGGCTTGTCTGTTTTGCTTTTGGACTTGTCGATTATAAAAATTCCTGACTTTTCCTGACGTGAAAAGTTTACGACAGGCCTGTAACTTTTCCAGGCCAGTCAGGAATATTTGCAGACAGGCTGGCTTAACTTACCGACTCTACAGTTATTTTCCCAAACATTCTGTCATCACATACAGTCTGGAACTCCATATTTGGGACAAGTCGGATACTTGATACAGATAGGCCTGTTTCATTAACCAACAAGGCGGGAAGTGTAACTGACAGGCTGTTAAGTTAACAAACAGGCCTGTTGCTAGATGGATGAAATTAGGGTCTGTTAGTAGGGTTGAAAACGGTCGTAGAAATATCAAACAAGCCAAGCCTGGAAACTACAACCGACTGTAACCGACTATGTAAACATTGGTCCCGACTCTCAAAAAACATAGCTACCGACCTGTTGGCTCCAGTGGAACACCCGCATTATCCACTTATACGGATCCATTGACCCAAAGATACAGACAGATTATGTCTGCTTTAAATAGGTACATAGGGGTACCCAAAACAAATAACTGGTTTACATGTCAGCTTAGATTATTTCAACTGCGTAATTTTATTTTTATTAACTCATCACATAGACCTGTTTTTCATCCTTTAAATTTCCTTGTTTTATTATAGTTGATTGACAGGAGAAACTTGATATAGGTTCATACATAATGGAGATATATTTTTAGATGAGTGCACTAGACACATGTTTAGTTGAAACATTAAGATAAAAAACATAACATGCATGTCAGTCTCTTTTCCCTGTTTGTTTACTTGTTATTTGATAAAAATCATATTCAGTTTTGAAGGAAAAAACATAGTTCAAAATATTGAATAAGATTAAAGATATCTAAATATACATTACAAATCATGATGAAATTTCCTTGTAATGTTGCATATATGTTAATATTTTAAAATAGTCAACATATCTATTGGTTTCCCTGTTAATTCATCTGACAAGAAAAAAAATTAATTTACAAAACTCAAGCACAAACTGGACATTAAAACGTACATTTATTGTTTTGAAGCAGCATCAACACACTATTTTTCAGTAGTTACCATTTACAAGCCACTGCATATTGAAACAAATAATATTATACCTTAACTTCACACCCCGTTCATAGCATTCAAGTAAAAGAATTTTACCAAGCACACATCAAACACAACATGATACAATGGATTTTGCTAGGGAGGGCTATTTTCTACCCCCCACAAAATTTATGGAGGCCAGTTTTGCAGGGTAATTTCCAGGAGGGCAATTTTCGCGGATTCTGGAAACTTTGGTGACTTTTATCAAAAAGGCCATGAAAGGGAATTACTGTATAGGTTTTATAGAAACAGATCACAAGTATGTACATTCCAAGTAACATTTCTTCTTTTCTGTAATTGGGACACGCAAAAGTCTTTAAACTACGGTAAATGACGTACATTTGATGAGACATTTTATTTGATATATAAATTGATGTCATATGGCATAAAATTTTAATGTTGTACACTGATAATATAGCATTAAAAGGATAGCGTTAATTATAATATATTTTAATTGCATTCACATATACAACAACAAAGATATGACACATTTCCAATAAACGAGACAGAAAAAAGAACGCCATTTGTTTACTTTTTAAAACCTTTATCTTTTTTAATAACACATTTTAAATATTTCTTACATATTTACAGACTTTTTGTTGGCATATTATATAAAGCAAGTTCTTTAAAGGTATCATTTCTGCATCTTTGCATGGGGCTTTTTTTCATGCACATACGATTGCCTGTTTCAAGAAAAGGATGGGTCAACATTGAATAAATTGTTCTTTTCACAGAATGGCAGTGGCTCCTATATGGAATGTAATGTGTGTATTTACACTCAGCGCATTATCGCCATATACTACAGGGCTCAAAGCACTATTAAACCCATCTGACTGAATAGGTACAGCCCCAAATCACAAGTAACTGACATTTCCCTGACTGGAAGATAGAGGCTAAAGGATGACCATTTATCAACGTCTTTGAGGTTCTTTAGCCTGCCACTGGAGATAGGACCCAATGATAGGGGACCGCCATTTTAAGTGGTCATCCGAGCCACTATGTATCTGCCTGTACCTGGGTTTGAACCCACGTCCTCTGAGTTACTAGACAAGTGTGCTACCCGCTAGGCCACAGTGGCAGATAATCAAACCATTCATAAAATAGCAAACCAACTAATAATTAATGACAATGCAACTGTTCCTGGTTGTTTCACAACCTCGCCCGTTTTAAAATGGCCAAATCATTTATTTGGCCATTTCAAAACCTTACTTGGTTTCAAAACGGCTTGGCCATTTCAAAACCTAACTGATCAGAGTTACATAAAATATGATCTTCATTAGCACCATTTGCCTTGAAAGGATTTCATGTGCAGGCAATTAGCAGCTTCAGGGGCCACGGTGGCAGAGTGGTAACACTCTCGCCTCCCACCTCTGCGGCCGGGGTTCGATCCCCGTCATGGCCGTAAGTGGGAAAGCTGGTAGTTGCTTGCCGTTGGTCGGTAGTTTACAGTACAGAACCCTAGCAAACTATATGTACTGGTTTCCTCTGCCCTTCCAACTACCCGTCGTGATATGACCTGTACAGTGTTGAAAGCGACGTAAAACCACAAATAAATAAATAAATAAAATAAATAAATAAATAAATTAGTAGCTTCAGAAGCTATAGTAAGCTATGAACTTCAATTGTGCCTGTTGTTTTACTATACAAATTTGTTTGTGATTGGTTTATGTCCTGACAATACGAAATGGTTTCAAAACGGCAAGTACCACAACGACACTTCTACTGAAGAATTCAAGGAGTAAATGGAAGCATTCTTTAATTAATCATTACACTGTGAGTTTTCATTATGCCGTCGTTAGAGATTTCCTCCAGATCACAAATATTACTTGAAATGTATTAATTATTATAAAATTGACTTCAGAAACTTTTTTTATACAATAATGGTAACTTTATATTTATTTGGATGCAAAAAAACAAATACCTAAAACAGGATCTGAGTTATCTTTAATTTTGAGGAGTTTTTATAAAAATTTTAACCTATAATATACTAAACTAAGGGTTTTTTATTTACAGAAGCATTTACTAACTTAGAGTTAACTTAGAGCTAACAAATTCGTTAGTAGAACGAAGGCTTTGATTTACAGGCCCAGATGGGATGCCTAATTCATGAAATTGACTACTTCATGGATTGTATATCACATATATGTATTGTTTGTTTTTTTCCACAGAGCTACTTTCATTTATTATCTCTGCAAGGAGGCTATACTTTGGCAGTGTATGTTTTGTTTCTATATTTATTTTATTTTTATTATATATATAAATACATATGTTACGACCCAGGTGTGAAATTGTCCGTTTCGTGAAATGGACAAGGAAATTATCATAAATACATATATATTTTGCTATCCATTTCATGAAATGGACAAAGTCATATATGAAAGTTTAACTTTCAGTCAAATTCACGGACGCATAAGAAGACTATAACCCCAGATTAGTTACATTGAAACAAATACAGCAAGATTTGGGCACTACCATTTATTATTCATTCTACATTTGTTAATACATATGTATAATAGTATAAACGAGATCTCACAATCCGAGATCTGAAGTTTGACCCAACATGATCTCACAAACGAGAACTACAATTAAACACAAAATGAGCCCAAACCCCAACAAGCATTTATGACAAAGTAGTGTTGACAAAATGTTGAAACGTGAGGGGGATCTGAAGGGCCTTAGACGTGTTATCAGAAATGTAAGACCAAACCACGTCGCTACTCCATAGGCCGTGAGATTTTATGGCTGTTAAAGAAGCACTAGTGTCATATGCAATTATGGCAGCAGAACGACAAAATGTGTTAAAGCCATGAGCTTCTAACGGGATTCCCATGGTACGCAAAAATGTGACCAAACGAGACCTGAGATGAGACTGGGTTGACAAATGATAGTCAGCAAGCATGAAAAGCGGATCATTTGGTTGCAAACAAAATTTCTGGAGGAGAGAAGACAATGCTTGAACTGGACACAGCTTAAAAGGGGATCCATCAAATTGATCCTTTTCAGTATAGTTGTTGACTGAGTGGTTACAATAAGTGAGGTCCAAAATAACCCTTCTACCCACACCTTTGGGCCCTAGTCATTAAATGAGCCCATGTAAAGGCAGGGTGAGGCTCAGTATCAAATGGACCAAATAATGCAGCCTCCTCAAGTTCTTTACAAAAAAAGGCATCAAACTTGTCCTTGTAGTCATTCGCAGAGGCATGGTTATCCGTGGCATTACTGCGAAACTGTTCCTTAGAGGCTAAACCAAGTGGAAAACCAAACTTAAGGTAATCCATTAACTTGCCATCATGATATGGGCCAATGTGTTGTTGCAGATAATCCCAATTAAAAACAGAAGGAAGAGGGACTCGGACAGAACGATAGTTGGGAAGACCAGATGACAATACATCAGATACCAAAGACGGGTAAGCTTGTTGATCATTCATGTCCAGAGGTGTGCTATTAAACACAATATTTTGAGTAGAAGATTGTGTGACAAAACCAAGATCATAATCAAATTGCTGAACTTTATTTACAACAGTGGGAGGCAAAGGCAAATGACTTTTTTCATTACTAGTAAGTGTAGCTGAAACTAAATGTACTGGTAACTTCTAATTATTAACACTTGAATTGTCTTTAACACAAACTTTCGATTTGCCCCCCAACAGTGAAGGTTTTATATTATGTACAGATGTGACTACAGTGTCATCCAACAAATCTGCATTAGAATGTTGACATTTACACAAAGAAAGTAGGGGCATAGCAACAAAATCTCTGACTGAATGGTCTCTAAGATTACTATACAGACCATGAGCATCCATGGACAAAATACAATGAGAAACGGTAGATATATGTGTCAGATAATCAATTAAATCAAAACGTGGGGAGAACCCCATATAATAACACCCATCACCAATTTTATCAAAACAAGTATTTAAATTTAAAGTACAATTAGTGTCATTACGTGTATGTAACAAACAAGCAGAGTTACAGCCATCGTTGTCCTAATCGGCACTTGACTTCTTCTTATTGAAGCAATCAGCCTCAACGTGAACATTGCTATGCTTTAATGTCTTAAAGCAATAAAGGCACATATGACGGAATAATGTGGAACCGGTCGTGTCACGATGATCAGAGGAATCTGGACAAATCCCTTCATTAAACGACTTACAGGTAATCTTCTTTATTGACCCATTGCTAGGGGTTGCACTTGTAGTACATGGTGGCATGGTTGTGGAGCCAGAAAAGTCGGCTGACTGAGAGTAAGTAAGACGATGTTCTGCAGGTGTCCTGGTATCAGCCCAAGTGATACTTTCGTCCTCTATTTTTAACATTAAAGCAGCAAAGGCACCCCTAGAAATGGGCCAAGAAATGGTCTCAGCAAGCTTAACAGTCTCAGCAAGTTCATTCAGCATGTTCCTCATCGTTGGAGCATGTTGGGTATCTAAAACGTTCTTTATAAATGCAATCACAAATTGATCTATTGTTAGTTCGTCAAAAGTCGTTCTCTTCCTTGCCGTTCCAATCACACATGACTGGTTTGGCCATCTAAAGTGTGGTGTCGCGTGTGGAGTATCTGAGACATTATATCTACCGCTTTTCATATGGCCTGGCATATCTCATTTTCTGTTCAAGTATAGCCATGCATTCTTCCACCATCTGCTGAATGAGGGGATTGGATCTAGGCATATCCATTGTAGGTGTAGTCCCACATCAGTAACTACAGGGCGTTCAGTAACTGGTACAAAAACTTCACGTGTGTCCTTTGCAGACTCTGCTAAACCTTGAACTTTCACTGGATTACCAAATAGGTCTACATGACCAAATAATACATTTTGATTGCAGTCCTGGACAACTGCTTCTTGTGCTGTCGAAATTCCTTCAGGTAATTGTTGTGAAGTGTCCCTAGGTACAGTCCATGCTTGCATACTAGAACTCTGTGACTGAACCAACAGTTTCACCAACGGGTTGAGAGACAGTTAGAAATGTGACAGTTGAAGTAATGCGTGAGGTTGAAGTTTGCGCAAGAGGTGTGCAACGTACCTAAGTCAATAGCTGGTTTCTACTTCTTCGGTCTGGCAGGTGTTGGGGTAGGTTTGAGGGCTACGGCTGTGTCAGAGAATACTTGAGAATATGAAGTCCCGCCATCTCGTATCAAGACATGAGTGGTAACTGGAGAGCCAAATAAAGCCTCTTCACTCTTGGATACCCCCTGTCTCTTAGTTTGCTCACGTGAATGAGATTTCCTGGTCATTGTTTTAGCAGTGAGTGTATAAATGCGGGAAGCTAAACCTGTTATTCGCTCATCCATAGACGCAAGCTTCTCGGTAACAGAGTTCATAGTATTCAACATAATATCCATCATTTTCTCAATCAGAAGTGTTTCCTTTAGGGGTTTTCTTCACTGCCACTGTCTCACGACTCAAATCAGGTTTGTCTTCTTTAGTCACGTTTCTAGTTCTCTCACATTTGTTCCCAACGGGTTTCTCATGATCCGCATTGCATTTTTTACAAAATGCCAATGCCGATACAGTATTTGTAGCCATATATAATGTATACACTATCCATGTAGTACACTAAAATTAAATTTTAAAAGATGTTACTTGATCACACTCTAGATCACAAATGCCTAAGGAAAAGCTTCCCAGAACTAAAAATAAAAGTAAGCGTCAATTTAAAAAGTTGAAGCCATCCCAAAGGTTACAAAAAGAAGTTGGCTAATGACAAATAAATCCAACTTACCAGTGGTGTGGCTTTCTTTTAATGAGATCTGAAGATTGAAGCCAACCTTTTTAGGATTAGATCTTAGGTTTAATTCAGTGCCTGTCACAGTCATAAATTGTATGATAATGTGGACAAGTAAATAACAACATTGATATCAACATTTGCAATTAGTAATGAAAATAAACTACCAATTTGATTTAGTGTTAAAAGTTCTTATTGTTATAAATATAAATACAAATATTATAAATACTCAACTAATATTGTAGATTAATCATAGTAGGATCATGTTAGAAGATTTTATAAGAAAATGTTAAAGGAATTATAATAACCTGCACATCACCAGTAGACTTTAGGTTAATGTACAACCATTGATGTATTCTTATACTATGTTAGGGGGCTTGGTGGTGTAGTGGTTAGAGTTCTCGCCTCCAACCTCTGAGGGCGCCGGTTCGAATCTCGGGCTTCATGTTGGAAAGTTGGTAGTTACTTGCCGATCCCCGGTGGTTTCCTCCACCTGTAAACTACCCGTCCCAATATGACCCTGGCTCTTGAACGCGACATAAAACAACAAATAGATCTAAATCTTATACTATGTTTCAATAAATTTCCAAATAGAAAGTTTTTTCACTGTGAAAGAGAGTAAAACTTTCGTACATTTAGTTGTCCATTTCATGAAATGGTTAGTAGATTTTTTTTAACCCATTTCATGAAATTGACATATATTTTGTCCAAGTTGGGTTGTCCATTTCATTAAATGGATAATTTCACACCTGGGTCATAACATTTTTTCCCCGCAAAACAACTAATAATGACAATGGCTCATGGAGAAGATGAATCAAGTTTGGTTGTAATTGGGATCACTATCTGTTTTTTTAAATACAATCAGTAATGATTATTACGACTGTTCACTGCAGTTTGTTTTTATTTCTACAGAAATGAAAAAGAAGTGTCACAATGTTTCTAATTCACATATGACAAACTCTGATTTGATTTTTTCTCTTTTAAATCCCTGATGATCGAATACAATCTGAAATTTTTCTAGGACACACACACACATACACACACACACACGCACACACACACACAAAGATTTTCCCTTTTTTTGTAATTTGTAATTTATACTCTTTATTTAGCTTTGGGAAACCCCTACATCAATTCTCCTGTTTTGATACGAGTGAGGAGTTAGAGTTTTTGTTGCTTATTATGTTATTTGAAAGGATACAATTACTTGCGGTTTTTTTTTTGTTTTTTTTTCGGCTATAAATGGCACAATATCAAAAGGGGAACAAATATAACTTATGTGGGTGTTCCACCACACGACTAAGGCTCCCGATTAAGGGTTTTTGGGGGTCGGTTTGAAATATTTGCTTAGTCCCAGACCTTCTGTAAGGGTCGGTTGTGGTCGGTTGGGGCCGTGTGAAAAATCAAACATGTTTGATATTTCACACGACTACAACCGATTCCTATTTCCCACCGTCAACAAAATGTCCAGTCCCAGGCGTCCTCAGGCCTCCTCAGACCCAAATTTACAGAGTCGGTTGTTGTCCCAGGCGTCCTGCGACCCTTAGTCCCAGACCTCCGTAGCTTAGTCCCAGGCGGCCGGTTCTTAATCCCAGACTCAAATATGATGCGTATGAATTTCATGCGTCTGAAAGTGAGTCGGTTTCATTAGTCCCCGGAAGCCTCAGACCGTCTGTGGTGTCCTGCGACCCAAAAATCAAGGTCTGGGACTAAGAACCGACTAAGGGTAACCGACCCTAACCGATCCAAACCGGCCTCCCCAGGACGCCTGGGACCACGCATTTTCAGTCTGCGGCGGCCTGAGGACGCCCCAGGCGGCCTGGGACTAACAACCGATTAAGAACCGACTGTTTTCCGCGCGTTGGAAATTAAAACGAGGCAATGAGCAGGTCTGGGACTATATAAGCGACCGCGTACACTTTGTCATTGTTACTGACTGTTTGGCTACTGAGAGACGTGTGTCACTGATTTGTAGGGGTTTTCAATTTTTATTTTACATTTTATATACTTGAGCTTAAGGCAAATTTCACAGTTAGGAGACACATTTTACTATTTTTTTATTATTTTGTCGACTGGATCATGAGAAAAGAGAAAGGAGGGAAGAGAGGAAGGAAAAAGATGGATGAGAGGGAGAAGGAAAGTCAAGTAGAGGAGAGGAGTGAAGTTATTACAGAAGAAGGAAGTGAGAGGAGAGAGGAGGAGGAGATTCAGGAAGATCCAGCTATTGGGGAAGCTGTGGCAGAAGAAGAAGAGAGGTGTGAGGAAGATCCGGAGTGCCATTCTTCAGCCAAGAGAGCCAGGGTGTGTGCCACTTTTACAGACAGTGATGAAGTTTCCATTGTAGAATTCGTCAAGCTGCACCCTGAACTGTATGACAAGGAACATTCACGTTTCCACGACAGGAATAGAAGAGAGGCTCTCTGGGCAGAAATATCTGCAGAACTTAAGCTCCAGCCCTTTGATGTGAGAAGGTGGTTTGAGTCCCAGCGAACCCGTTATGGAAAGCTGTCTAAGCTCCAATCTGGCCAAGCCCCGAGGGAGATGACCAAGAGACAGTCCTGGGTCTACCAACAGATGGGTTTTCTTAAAACCCACATCAGAAGAAAGGGGGCCAATAGAAGTTCAGGTTTTGAGGCCAGTCCAAATACCAGCAAGCAGGACGAATCACGTGGGTCAACTACTGACACAGAACACCTCGAGTCCAGTGTCCTGAGGGAGAGGAGTCAGTCCATCATTACATCAACACCCGTTTCAACTACAGACTCCAAGATTCTCGAACACTTTGAGCAGATGAGGACACTTATCTCAGGTTTTCTGCATCAGAAGTCAGACAGGCAGCCCTTCTTTGACTACGTGGCATCAGAGGCCGAAAAGATGACTCAAGAAGAATTTGAAGAATTAAAGGGCAAGATATTCAGAGATATCGAAAATATTAAGAGTAACCGCAGACGTCAGCCATTGCCCAGAAGATCAGCCACTGTTACCACGGAGTCCCAGAGGGTCGGCCTACTGCCAACAACCACTCCACAGGCGTCAAGTTCCACTCAAGCAGCACCTAGCAGCAGTTTTGTGTACTATACACCAAGCCCCATTGGCTTCAGCAACCCTACATCTGTCCTAACTGTACAGGACGAAGGAAGCAGACACAATCTGAGTGGAATCTTAAGCCAGCTACCAGATCTGACATCAACACAGATCGTCGAGCAGCCTCAGCAGCAGCAGCAACAACCGCAGCAGCAGCTCTTTACTATCACCACTTCAGCACCGCCTCAACAGCAGCAGCAGCCTCCTCAGTAGCCATCCAGTCAGGGCGGGTCTTTGACCTGCCAGGCCCTTTTCAGGGCCACCAATTCTTCCAAAAACAATTATTCAGCTACGTGTTCTTCCAATTCCCCTCCCAAAACAAAAAAGTTCAGTACAAATACTTATCACAAGAAAAAAAAAATTAAAGTCCAACACTTACACCACCCCAAACATGAAACAAATAACCCATGGTACTACACATAACCAAAAAGGCCACATAAAAAAAATATTAAAAGTAACTCCCAATATGGCCATTAATCAGCCCATTTTTAGATTAAAATCCATGGGATAGTTTAAAATCTGTAATTGAAAAGTCCAACACTTGCACCTTCCCTAGAGTTAAAAGGCATAATTACATACTTACCAACCCACAAACAGACAAACCCAATACCAAACATAACCCCCAAATAACAAACCCAGTACCAAACCTAATACCCAACTACCCCAAAAAACCCAACCCCAGTAACCACCAACCAACAAACACCCAAACCCAAAAGTAGATAGAACCCATGCCAACGAACTGACAAACTATTTAGCAAACACAATCCCCCATTATTGAAAGCAAAACTAGTTCCATGGTTATATTTTCCAAATTTTTGTGATTAGAAATGAATATTTAAAATTGAATATTTCCATAAAAAAATTTCTGCTACAAATAAGTTTCCCAGCCATGAAAAAAGAAAAATGTTTAAATTATGATGTGGATTTGAAAATATATAAAATAATTATTCAATTTAGGATATTATGTGTCACTTTGTGTTTCGCTTTTGTTTAACAGTGGGTTTGTCTGTTTGTTGGGTGAGTAAGTTGTGTTTGTCTGTTTGTCTGTCTGAACAAGTTATGTTTGGCATGGGGTTTGTCTGTTTGTCTGTCTGAACAAGTTATGTTTCGCATGGGGTTTGTCTGTTTGTCTGTCTGAACAAGTTATGTTTGGCATGGGGTTTGTCTGTTTGTCCGTCTGTACAAGTTATGTTTGGCATGGGGTTTGTCTGTTTGTCCACATAGCTGATTAATTGTTTTTGGAATATTTGGTAGTCCTGAAAAGGACTGTTATAGTTAGTCCTGAAAAGGACTGTTTACTGCAACAGGACTTATATTCTGCCATCTTGCCAGGCCACTGCTCCCTCATTATTGAAGTAGTCCTTCAGGTAATCCCTCTGTCTTTTGGCCTCTCTAGCAGGGTTTCTGTCTTGGCCACCACCAGCAGCACCACCAATCAATCCACAATCACCAGGCACATCATCATCATCATCATCCCCCCCAGGCTGCTGACCAGCAGGTTGACCTTGATACTGGCTTCTGAGTATATTGTGCAGAACCACACAGGTCATGACCACTTCTCTAACTGTTTCTGGGGGTAGTTCAATGGTGGTCCTCATGACTCTAAATCTTGACACAAGGATGCCAAAAGCGTTCTCCACAACTCTCCTGCCCCTTGATATTCTGTAGTTGGCAATCCTTTCCTCCCTTGTTAACAGCCTTCTGCCATAGGGTTTCATGAGCCAGGTCTTCAGGGCAAAGGCATCATCTGCCAAAATGAAGTAGGGGACATCTCTACCACCCTGTGTTATAGGAGCTGGGTCAGGGAAGCCTATCCTGCCATCTTCAATCCTCCTCTTCAGCTGAGAGGCATTAAATATCTGGGCATCTGAGCAAGACCCTTCTGTACCCACATCCACCCATCTGAATTTGTACTGCCCATCTACCAAGGCCAACATGACAATGGAAAAGAACCCCTTGTAGTTGTGGTAGAGGGCTCCAGAGTTCTTGGGTTTCTTCAGGGCCACATGCTTTCCATCCAGGGCTCCCAGGGCATGTGGAACATTCCACCTGATCCTGAATTCCCTTTCCAGTTCTTTCCACTCATCTGGAGTAGTAGGACATTTGAGGTACTCTCTGGTGAACTCATCCTGGATGGCCCTGCAGACCTCTGGTAGAAACTTGGAAATGGTGGATCTGCCAACCCTGAACTGACAGGATAATGATGTGTATGACTCTCCAGTGGCCAGATATCTGATGGTGAGGGCTAACTTCTCCCCAACACTGATAGGAGCTCTGTAGTTGGTGGCCTGCCTGGCTAGACGTGGTTCCAGTCTGGTCTTCATCATTTCAAAGAATTCTGGGGTCATCCTCATGTAGTTGGTGAATCCTGGAATGTCTGTGGCATACAGATCAGCCATAATGTTGTGGTAGGCCCCCCTCTCCTCTCTCTGCAGAAGCCATGGCCTGACCCACATGTTGTGCCTTCTTCTAGGTCTCTGTATGGGTGCTGGTGGTGCTGGTGGTGGTGGTGGTGGTTGCTGTTGCTGTGCTTGACGTAAAAAATGGAAATACATGATTATTTGTAACTGAATAAAAACCAAGAAAGCCCTAAGTTGTTGTTGAATCTGTCTTCCATTAAAAGGTGGCATCCTGGTGTGTTCCTAGAAAAGCAATGATGATTAGATCGCAAATTTTATATATATATACCCAGAAAATCCAGCAACTTTGCAAAACAATAATCGGGGATCGTGGTCTGGGGAGGCCTGAGGAGGCCTGAGGACGCCTGAGGACGCCGGTAGTTAATCGTGTGTTAGTCGGCTCTTAGTCCCAGGAGGCCTGAGGCGTCCTGGGACCCAGTCGGTTTGTGTCCGACAGGATCGTGGTTGAAACCGACCCGAAAACTGGCTTAGTCGGTTCTTAGTCCCAGACCAGTCGGGGACTGTCTGCGGCCGCCTGAGGCGTCCTGAGGTGTCCTGAGGCGTCCTGGGGACGATCTGTTCTTAATCCCAGACTTCAGTACCGACCCAGTATTCCCGCCCATTTTTGTCTTTTTTCAACCGACTGTGCACGATTAAGGGTCGCCGACAGGATCGGGGCTTAATCCTTTGGTGGAACAGGGGCATTAGAGATTTAATTTTTCAAATGCCCAATATATTTCATTAATGGAAAGCTGTTCTGCTCATTGATTGTGACCAAACAGAAACCCTTTTTACATAAATCTCCAAAGAAGCTTTTCATTTTCTAATTACGTGAACACGACAGCCGAAATAAACGAATAATACATAGAGTCTACCAGAAATTTAGAAAAGAAAAAAAAATGATGTTAAAAAAATCTTTAAAATTATAAATCAAGGAAAGGGTGGTATTTCAATTGATTACTAGCCTCGTCAGTGTCGACTATTTGAAAATACTTGGACATTAACCTATACCCAAAATTGAACCATAAACAAGGAAGTGTAGTCCATGTTAACTGGAGGTCTATGTTTATGCTGACTTTATTAACCAATAAGATAAAAGTTGGAGAATCCTTAAAAACACAGATTGGTTTCTTTTGACATCACTGTGAATAGCTAAAGTATATTATATGAGTTTTGATAATATATATTTAGATAGTATAATTGTATTATGTGTCTTTAGACTCAGTACATTATCTCCTTATACCACAGAAGTCAAAGGACTATAGATCCATTCCAACTTTACAAGTATAACCCAAGCTCTCAAGTGACTGACATTCCCCCAACTGAAAGACAAAGGTTCAGGGATAAACATTTGTCTACGTCCCTGAGGTTCTTTAACCTGCCGCGATTTAACCAACCAAACCACTATATATCTACCTGTACTTAGGTTTGAACTTATGTCCTCTGTGTACCTAAGTGGGTGTGTTACCCACTAGACCACAGTGGCAGATATTATGTTGTTTGTACCATTTCATCATTGTTGCATAAAGGATTCAATAATGTTTAAACTTTCTTGAACCATACACACAAGTCAGATGTTTTTCATACTGATTCCTTTTTTACAATACAATTAATGTACCTGTCTTAACTTATAACATATATTTTGAGTCAGACTCAAATGCTGAACGTGGAGAACATTTCCTCTTATGTGAGATGCACAATTGTTTGGTTTTAATGTCCCCAATGTAGTTCTGACACTATAGTTTAATGATACATAAGTGAAGACAGGTTGGTACAGACTTGAACTGTTCATATGTTTTATAAACCAATGTCACATGATGCCAGGCTTGAAATAAATGTTTTCAAGCATTGGGTTAAGGGAATCATACTGTCGGAAAAGAAAAAAACCAAGTTATTAGTTGAGTCAGATTTTTTCAGACTAGCCTTTGTTTAGTTTCTGCTCCACATTTCTCTTCAGAAAGGGTTCGGAATTGGCCACCATTTTGGAAAATTTGCATTGGTAGTTTTACACTGAGCAGTAACCCCCCCCCCCCCCAAAAAAAAACAAAAAAAAACCTGAAACTATATTTTGTGCGCAAGCTACATGGTGCACGTTTTGATATTTCCCCATTTCTTCATGTTATTGAATAATGTTATAATAAGCTTGGTTTCAAATAAAACATGTGCACCTGTTTCAATGTTTAAAGCTTTTATTATCGCTAATGTTTTGTCTTTTAAAAAAAATACAAAATATGATTTCATTCATTCTGATTGTTCATTGGAAATTGGATTTATTTTACACTAGGCGTTGCAGATCAGGTGAATTTCACCAAAGGCAATGCCAGTCCGTTTTTGTTTTGTTTAGTCCGTCTACACTAGTAAACACACCACTTTAGTTATTTCCAAATGATAGAAGGTTATTTAGACCAAATAAAAGATAGCATATACTCACAATGAACTATCAGTCTGTTTGCCTTTTGGGTGAAGACATAGTTGATCTGATTAGATGCTTCTTTATCGCCGACTTCAGTGTCTTCAAACATTGCTTCACATACAAAATCCCAGTGGTTGTTGGCCATCTGTGCAGTAACTTCCAGGGTTACTCTGGCTGTTTGAAAATCCCCATCATTTTTTGATGCCAGCTGTCGGCCAAAAGGATCCTTCCATTTCAACGAGGGGGGAATGGGTCCAGAGTATGGTAGATTGCAGGTGTATGTGACATTTAATCCTTCTAGTACTGGCGCCGAATGGGAACTGGTTACAACCGGATCACTGCCTACAAAGGTATGAGAAAATGTTGGTTTTTATTACCTCTGTCAAGGAGGTATTAGTTTCCAAGACCGTCTCTTTGTTAGCAGGATAACACAAATACTAATGGTTGGAACTTTGGTTGAAAATTATGAAGATGGGCCTTGGTCCAATTTAGATTCGATTAAATTGTAAGACTGATCCGGATCACCGTCTGGATACAAAAAAAAGATCTGGATTTTCTCATTTACTTATTATTACTTGCTTTGGCCGAAGACTGCACTCTACAAGAGCTCTTGTTTTGTATTAATGTATTCCATGTGGTATATGTTTATGTAAGTATGTACCAAGGATATACTAATCATCAACTCTCACAGAAAACATAAGGAATCCTGTGAATTTGTAAAAAGACCTATGTTCTCTACATTTGTTACAATAATATGTAACTGCCATGGTAGAAAGTTCAATCTGGTAGAATTTCAGCTTTTACCTTTAGAAAGTCCAACTGGAGGATTCACCAGAAGAAAGTCTAATTGGACATTCTACCAAGATCATCATGGCAAAAAGTCCAATTGGAGTTTCTACTGGTATAAAACCCAGACCAGTGACCCTCCTATTGTGTTAAATCTCCATTATTTTTGCTACCTGGAAAAAATACCTCCTGACCAATAAAAATCAAGTAGCGTCATTTTTAAAGCTTGACACTTTTAAGTCTTTGGATTATCTTTACAATATGACTTTACAATAACACTCTGTGTATATAATTACAAGAGCAGCTAACCTTTCAAACAAATCCAGGATCAGGTGTCAATTAAAATCATGTGTTGTAATGAGTAGTCATTTGTAAAATAGAGTGGTTTTGCTTGCTTAGAGTGTGCATTGTTAAAATCTATCATAGAGCACTATATCAAAAGGCACGATTTTATTGGCTCAGAATGTACATTGCCAATGATTTACAATCCAAATTATGCCACATGAAAGAAATTATTCATTGAAGTAAAATGGAAAACAAAAATGTAGTGCTGTAATGTAGTGTTGAAATGCATTAGTATTGTATTTACACGTGATTTAAATTTAAATTGGTTTGTATTCAAAGCATGGATTTTCATTAATTTATTGCATTTTGTTATGTACTTCTGACAGGATATGTACTCTTTGTGGTAGAATTGAATTTTGTTTTTAAATGTTGTGGATTTATTTGTTTAGAAGGTATTTCTTGAGTGCAAAATATGTAGTCTGCATTCTTTTTCTGAGGCTTTTATCAGGAGACAATCTTTCCAGGAGGCATTTTTTCTTCATTCAAAATTTAGAGACAAAGAAAGACAAAGCATACAAATCTTCAACACAAACAACCAAAGAAAGTAATTTAACAGCCTGTAGTACTTCAACGCATGAAATACATAATCATGTCCTGTCTTAAAATAAGCATAAATAGTATAGTAACATGAAAAACTCACAACAAATTATCCACAACATGAACATTGAATAATCTTAAATTTTCTGGAAAATGCTTTCTTTAATTCACATATCCCTAATCTATCCATTATGACTATTTATGGTTAAAGTTTGTGGTTCTGATTATAATCATAATTTTTAAGTTCTAACCAAAATAAAATGTATTTTCTCAAAAAGAAAAACCAGTGATAGACATGGAGAATCAATGTTGACTGTGTGTTGATATATAAAACACTATAGAACTAATTACGTGAAAATCATGTATCATAAACAAACCAAAGCAAACCTTCCACAGATTGCATAGGTTGACCATTTAGTAAAAGATGTCAATTTATTCAGTTAATTAAGTGGTTTCAGTTCAAGTGGTTTTATAATAGACAATTGCCTCATGGCACTTCGAAATATGTATACTTAATGGATCTTCACTCCTTCGGGCCTCATAGGCCATTAAGTTTACATAATGGAGTGCCACTTTGCCATTATCTGAAAAGAAACTCTAATCTAGGAGATTTAGTTATTAGCTCTGGGGTCCAAAATCTAACAAACTTGGTACTACTGGTGGAAGATTGAAAAGAACAATAAAAGAATAATAAACGTTCTTTAGGGTGCTGAAGATTTAGCTTACAAGAGAAATGTGCATTTTCCTAAACTGTCTCACATATATGTTGGAACTCTGGATGAGTTGACAGTACTACAAGCTTTGCATGCTGAGACCAACTGGGCAGTTGTGACAAACAGATGCTGCTGCAGAAGCATAGGTGTTAAGTACTCAACTAAATGCCAAGTGGGAAGCGACTGCTGTCAAATTGAATTGGCTAAATTTGTTATAGGATATTTAACTCTTACATCAGTTAGTAATGTCCATATGGCAGATTTCCCTTGAAAAATGGTAGTGTTTTTTTATGTTGATGGTAAAATTATTTTAACAGAATGAACACTTCAAACTATCATTTATTTATATAAACAGTCTCTAGCTATCTAGTATCTACTAGGTCGTCAGTGACCTAGTGGTTAGCAAGTTTGGCATCTAATCACAGCCAGTCACCTCTGTGTGGGTTCGACTCCCATAGGTTTCAAAGCTGAGGTCCGAATATGTATCTGGCTGTTGAACGTTGCATAAAACCCAAACTTTGAACTTTATAGCTATCTAAGTCAACTGTTATCAATAATAGAATTGTTCGACCAGTCAATCAATAAGAATGTTAATTTTGCATTTTCCAATGGAGAATCTGCTAAACATATAGTTTTTGAAATCACCAACTTAGGTCCTAGCTAGATCTATTACAGTCTCATTCACCATGTGACCTCGTGTCTCTATTAATTATTTGTAATAGACTTTTTGGATTGTTGAATATCCAATGCAATAGTAACTTTTTTTGCTGAGTCAGATTTGACCTTTGTCATAATGAAAATCCCTGAACCACGCCTACTGTGTCCCTTGATGTTTAGAATATGGAAAGAATTCTTTTTTCTTTCTTTTTCTTTTTTTTTTTTTTTGGGGGGGGGGGCAAATTTTTTGGGTGCGATCACCTTTGACCTTTTTGGTTTTGCTAAGAATCTCTTTACTGTTGATCCCATATGTTTTTTTATGTTACAATTTCCTGATTTCGTGCACCAGCCAAACTTCTGCGGATAATAAGCCCACTTTGACCCAGTTAACATAGTCATTTGTTAAATTTTATCCCTATGATTTTCTCAAAGTTTGGACAAAGTATTGTGTTTTTAATCATTTCAAAAAATATACAAACACTCCTTTAATACTTGCTTTAAAGTCACACTTTTGATATCAAACGTGACTTTAAGTTGCATGGTCTTAATATACACAGGTATAAGAATCTTTGCCTCCTGTTATGAAAGATATGACAGACACAAAACGATGGATGAATTAAGTTGAAGAGGTTGTTTTTTGTTCAATTTAGACATGAGCTTTTGGAAATGACATAGATGTTTTACAGAAATTATGCTAATATAGTGACGCAGAGTAGATTAATGTTTGTTTTTCCTTCTGTTTTCCTGCAATCTAGTGATAAACGGAGGTTTGGCGGTTGACTAATAGAGATCATTTGAGTCCACAACCTGGTTATTATTTTAGGTCTACTCTTACATGTGATCACACACACACATACCCTCCAACTTTCCTATCTCCTGTAGTATATGTTATATGCTTATGCATTCATCATACAATTCAACCAACTTCCATAGATTAAATCAAACAATTGTTGGAGAAGCACATTCTTACCTAGAACTACTAAAGTAGCTGAATATTCATCCAGTAGTTGATTTCCAGACCATGATTCACATGTGTACTTTGCCCCATCGTCCATTGCAGCTGAGGTTATATGGTAATTGTTCACTAAAGTCTCATCTTGACTTATGGTCTGTGTGGTTGGGCTTCCAAGGGCTCCACCATCTTTCTTCCATAGTAGGTACCTTGATTCTGCAGTCTCATTTGCATGTAGAACCACGGAGCATTGGAGGATGATTGAATTGCCTTCATAGACATAAGCGTTCTGTGGTGTTTTGTCAAAAGTGGCATCTCCTGAAAGAAGAGTGAAACAATAATTACACCATAAATAAGGTATATATTTGACAATTATATGGTAAAGGTGGTATGAAGACATATTTGCTCAGATGGCATATGTCACAATGTTTCCTGTTAATTTTATGCAAACTAAATCAATTCCAGTTTTTAGTAACCACGTCATATTTTGGTGGGACACATTCGGTGGGATTTGTATTTGGATACGATGGCTTTCAGTGTAATACAACACAATTCAAAAACATATTTATGTTCAGAATCTTTTATTTTGAATGTTTGAAAAACCTTCTGCAACCCTCAAAAGCTGTACTAAAATATACACACTGGATGGTCAAGAGAGAGGTTGCAGCTGATGTATGGGGAAACTTATTCTTCACCATGTCCCACAAAGAGACAAGGGCCTCTTTTTTGGATGTATAGGGACCAGGCTGTAAATAGGAAAGCAATTACTATTGTAAAGAAAAGAGTGGCTTCCCATTAAACCCCATTAAACAGGGATGTTATCTAAATGTTTGGAACCTCCTCTAAGGCACGTAATAATAAGTATACAGGAAAATTATTTTTTTTGTATTCAGTGACCCAAATCACTCTCAAAAATTAAATTAGACCTAAGTTGGACCAAGGCCCATCTTCTGCAATTTTTGTTTTTCAGAAAGATGAAACAATTAGTATTTGTATATTCCTGCTAATAAACAAACAGACAAACGGTCGTACAAAATACTACCTCTCGGTAGATTCAATAAAAACAGGCTGAAGACACAGAGCACACCAGAGTTACGAGCATACCAGGGCACTTGAACAGATAAGCGTGAACCCTGCCTAAAATCCATTAGAATACTATTTATATGACCATATGTCTCAGAAATGACAATTTCCTTTTACTTCTTTATGTGAATATGACAGTTTTCAGTTTAAAGATTTGGTTATAAATTGGCACTACGAACCACAGGAAATTGGCAAGCTACTACCAGTTTTTTTTTCCTTTGAAGTCATGCCTTAGATTCGAACCCGCAAGCTCAGATACACTAAGGTGCCCTATATAATCCTCATAAGAACATATTCAATTATATAACCCTTGTGTATTATCTCAAAGGCTAAGTGATAAAAAGAACTAGTAAATATGTCACAAAATAGTCACTATTATAAACATCTTTGCACACTTAAACTTCTTCAAGCTGTAATGAATTTGACATATATGGGTCTCTGCACTTTGACCCCTATGGATAGGAGGAACATTAGGTCAGCTCAAATATTCGACTAGTAGATGATGTTTTCCATAGACGACAATGAAATGCTGGTCTGACAACCCAGGGATCCATACACCTTCTCATAATATTGATAACCATTAAGACATAATATTAATTTCCCTATAAACTGGTTACTTGTGATAAGCCTAAACAAATTATTACAATCCTCAGTAAAATTTTGCTTGAGTTTTAGAAACAATTTTAAATTATTTGTGTGCTTACCCACTGCTGTTAAAATCAAAAGCAGCAATATGTATATCACCATTGTACAACATTTGGTAACACAACCCTTCAAACAGAATTTGTTTGATACCGTATTTCCAGTATGTCAGTGGAGGTGATCTGCACATATGTGTCTAAAATCACAGTGAGTTGAAAATAATCCTACAAGGAAATAACTTAAAATAAATGTGTGTGCCTTAAATAATAGGTTATTTACATATGATAAGGATCATGAAAAACTTAGTCATTGAACATTGTTTGCCTTAGTAGAATATAAAAACGAACAAAGTAGAACTGGGAAATAAGTGCTAATAGCTATATAGATAGAGTAAACATGAAAAATGCCACAATATCATATACGTGGTGTCAAAAAAATTACAACCAAGGGAATTCCCCCCATATTTTAACATATTCTTGAATGGCGTATAATTATTATTATTTGGTTAAGACTGGAACACAAAAAGTACTTCAGTTGTTATGGTCTGGTCACATTCAAGTGATTGGTTCATTTTAGAGACTCACTCTGGTGAATAGAGCCGACTGATTTCCAAAAAAATGAAACCAAACAAAGTCAAAAGGGGTTTCGCTCCACTAGTGCAAGATGCAAAGCAATCAGAGACACGAGTAGTGCACTGAGGTGGTCACCCATCCAAGTACCGACGTGGCCCATTACACCTTAAGTTCAGTGGAGACCAAAAATCATTTTTCAGTGATAATGTATTGTAAATGAACTAATTATGTATTAGAAATGAATCACAAATCGTCAATTGTTTCAGGGACAGGAAGTTCATTATCTCCATTAGGAAGTTATGTTTTAAGATGTGTTTGTCTATCTGCTTTGACTGTGTTTGCAACTACTGCAAAAGTAATAAACTGATCTTTCTGAAATTTTATATGCGGGTAGGGTCTGATGTCTGATAAAAGGAAAAAGTAATTAAGTCTTCAAAAATACCGAGGTCATATTCTCGATACCAAAATTTTCGAATTTTCAAAGACCCTATTTTCAATGTATTTTCAATTACTTTAGCTTTGTGGTCAACATTACTACAGCAGAATGGACTGGATCTTCATGGATGTTTTGGGTGGATAGGGCCTGGCAGAGAAAGAAGTGATTACATTATGGAAAATATCTGGATCAGAATTTTGGACACACAAAAAACTGGAATTTTCTGAAATGCCCCCTGTTCAAGGTTTGTGCTCCACGAATACTTTCTAGTTTCAAGTAGGTTATATTTTGGGGGTATATAATTTATGCTGCCATATTTCATTACATTTGTAAACTCGAAATATTGCTTGGTCACCCACTTATTGTAAACATATCCTTAGATGTAAATTTATGATATATCTATTCTTACCAAAAATAATTTAAGTTTATTACTTTGTCCTATAAGCCTCGTCAGGTGGGATATTATTAAATGTATTCAAATTTTCCTAAATTGTTATTGTACAATATCTGGCACAAAAAAAATCTTTATCTCTATACATCTATTGCGATGAAATTTTGACACCCAGGTTTAAATCCTTTGTAACCCTTGACAGTATTTTAAAAACTAATATCCAAAAATTAAAAATATATATATTATTATGCCACATAAAACATGTTTTTGTGGCTGCACTGAGTCATTATTAAAAATATTTGAGCTTTATATAATCAGCTAAAGATTTTAGTAAGTTGTTATCACTCCTGTTTAGAAATATTTTGCCGGATGTACATAAACAAATTTTTTGCTAAAGTGTCTCTAAAATGGTGATGAAATGTAATTTTGTCTTGTTATAGTTACATATTCTGTTTCTGTTTGTATACATTTATTAATTATGTACAATAGTATGTACTCATTGAAGAAGAAAAACAAAATTTGATTTCAAAATAGACAATTGTACTCTTGATATAGATAACAGTTATCAGTATCTTGGTGTTATTTTTGATGAGCATCTTGATTTTAATAAATGTGCAAAAACTCTATCAGATGCTGCTGGCAGAGCTCTGGGTTCTATAATCACTAAATTCAAACAGTTTAAGGATATTTGTTACAAAACATTTACTAAGTTATATAACAGTGGGGTTAGTAGTATTCTGGACTATGGTGCAAGTGTTTGGGGTTACACAATCATAAATATGGGCAGCAAGTCCAAAATAGAGCAATTAAATACTTTCTATGTGTTCACAGGAATGCTCCAAACCTTGCTGTTCAATCTGAAATGGGGTGGCTTAATGTTCGGTCTCATTTTTATACATGTGCCTTTAGGTATTGGAACAGGCTTGACTTAAAATGAACCAAGATCAATTGACTAAAAGGGTTGTTGAATATCAATTAATAAACTTTAATGAACATTCTTGGTGTTGAAATTTATGTAATGTGGAAGAATTACACAAAGTTGATTATATAATTGATGGCAAATTGTTAAATCTGGAAAATATCAAAGAAGATTTATTTGATTTAATGCATGTTTACTGGTCCAATAAGATAGGGTTTAAACCTAAGCTGAGAAACTACACTAAATTTAAGCAAGATATCAATTCAGAAGATTTTCTAGTAAAACTGTCTAGATCCCAGAGATCACTTCTTGCACAACTAAGAATAGGAATCTTACCCCTGCAAATTGAAGTCGGAAGATATTATAGAAAACAATTGAATGAAAGACTGTTTAATTTGTTCTGTAATTGAAGATGTATGTTATTTTTTGTGTTACTGTAGTGGATAGACTGAGCATGAAAAATTTCTTCTTGACATAAAATTTAATTTTTCAAATCTGAAATTATTATCACCAAATGAATTATTTATTGCATTTATGACCAGTGAAACTGCATTTCTTTTAAAATTTGTTGCATGTATTTGGATAAAAAGAAAACCTTTTCTAGAGAATTAATCATATTACTTTATCTGCTTGCATGTGTCTCCTTGTTTGTTCTGCTCTATATAATGTTCTGTAAAATGTTCCATCATCACAACATTTTATTTTACCAGTAGTTTCAAAGTGACTTATAAGCCCAATAGAGTGCTGGGTATTTTTACTATTTGTTGTATTTAATGTTAATGTAAAATATATGCATGTCACTATAAATAAATAGGTAAATGGGTAAATAAATAAATACATAAAACTCGTAAAACAACCACCTGTGTTACTGTGTTTTGTATTAGTAGAGACATACAAACGTGTATGGGCTGGGAATAGTAGGTGCATGTCACAATAATAGTGAATAAATAGTAAATAGAAAAAGATAAATTAAGAAAATGGCTTTTAATTACACGGTGCCACGGTCAAAAAGAATATATTTCAATGCAAGTCACTGTAAAAAAAAATAGTTTTTTTTTCATGAAAACCAGGTTGGTCCATTTTGATAGAAAAATAAAAAAACTTTTTGTATGTGTAAGCTTGATTACTGTGAAAACTGATAAGGCCTGCATGTACTGAAACTGGTAGAATCCAAGCCAATATGGTCTTATTACCTTATAAAAGAAAGTATTGTTTTTATGGTCATTACTTTGAAATTGAAAATCGATTTCGAAGTATATTGGTCAGTCGGTTTGTTTGTTTGTTTGTTTGTTTGTTTGTTTGTTTGTTAGCACATTCTAGGCCACAATTTTGAAGCTAGGTTTCTCATTTTTCCCCTATAATATTGTCAGGTGTCAGAATAGAGAAGGACCGAATTTCGACAAAATCGGTAGCTTTTTCATATAGCATTCCCCTGGGGGACAACACAAAGAAATAATACTGGAAATTGGGATTAATACATGTATATAATTTTAATTCTACTAAAATTCTTGTAAGATACGCAGTTTACATTAACAATTTAATACTTCGCAGTTTATCATAACACAGACAATTACTAGCACATTAGTCTAATGATTCACAAATTAGTGTTTCAATCTGACCTTGACAAATTACACAACCAAGGTCACTAAGAAGAGCATGAAATAACACCATTAACATGCTAATCTGATAGTTTACAGAATAGAATCATGACTCTGACCTTGATCAGTCGCACAAGCCAAGGTCACTGGTGAGAGGAAATAAAGCCAAAGAAACCCCCCAAGCTTAATTGTTAATAAATAATTTCATCAAGCCCAATACCAATGCAAATGCATGACACTAAGCAGCTGAGGGAATGAAAAAACCCAGTGACCCTGGATGTTAAGCCATATGACCTTATAGGCCAAGGTCAAGATGGGAGCTGGAAAGGTCAAATTTATAAGGTGAAAGAAATAGAGTAGGTTGTAATGGGAGGTGTGAAATCCACCATAGGGGGAAAGAAATAGACTAGGTGCTAATGGGAGGTTTGAAAAACCACCACTGGATATTTAAGTATATGACCTTGTAGGTCACATTAAAAATTTGTTACCCTGAGGAAAGGTGGATTGTGAAGTGCTGTAAAAGTTTACAAGGAAATTATGAACGGACAGAGACTACCCAAAAAAAACAGGGGGCTTCTGCAAAATCTGGCAGCCTAACATACTTTACAAATCAGCTGCCAGAGAAGGCAGAAGAAATGAAATGTGATTGAAATTTATTCAAAATTAGAGCATTAGAAGTATACAAACGAACGCAGTGATGTAGAACCACTAGAATTCATATATAGCTGGGTTGTAATGCAGGAGATTAAAACTATAAGAGAAAAACGTAGTGACCTGCCAACACAGGCGGACGGCGTGTCCAAGAGGGGTTATGTCGAATCTGGCAGCCTCACAAACTTTATAACTCAGCTGGCAGAGGACAAAACAAATGAAAGTGATTGGAATTTAATTGAGATACCATGCAAGATAAAATCCAGAAATAAGTATGTACAAACAGAATGTCCCGAGAGGGAACTGCACGCCTTGCGGTCTTTATAACAAAGGCTGCAAGACATGCAGCAAGCAGTGGTGGTATTATAACCAAAAGGTTTGTACAGGTCATATTGTAGATGACCATATGATCGCACAGGATCAGCTAGAGAAGTGGGTGTATAGGATGAAGATCATGATGAGCTGTGTAAGTCAGGTCAGAGAATAAAACACAACAAACCCTTTATGAGCACAAATACAGTGTAGCAATGTATAAAAAGTAAATAATAAGTATATACACATAATACTACATCATTGACTAGTTCATAAACATGATTTAAAATAGCATTAGTTGCAAGAAAATTACTTGTAAACATAAGCATTCAAGAGTTGAGCAATGTGGCACAGAATATCAGGCAAATTGTGGAGTATGATGTTAAAACTAGACTATTGTGTCTCTTGCCAAAAGATCTAAAGCAAGGAGCCCGGGGATCTGTATCCAGTGCAGGCTCTAGGAAGGTCCTCCAGGTGCATCTGAAACTACACAACTGATTAGACTCTTATCGAATAAGGGTGGGACAATAATGTGGTGGGAAATAAAATTTGATTTCCCAGATGTTTTACCCCTTCCAAATCTTGAATGCAAATGGAAGAGTGAATGCAAATTCTTAACCTCGAAACAGAGGCAACCAATGAAATTGCAGTTTACAAAGGGCATAGTCTGTATGCTAAGACCCAGAACCCAAAAATTTTAACGCCCCCCACAGGAATGAACCCGAATGCACTTGGGTGCCTGCCAGTACTATGACCATTTAGCTACTCTGAGTAAATGACTTATAACTCTGAAACTATTGCATTTAGAGTGTTTCTGTTAAATATGTTGTTCAGGTACTTTATCTATAAGATGGTGCATAGTTTGGAGCTCTGTTGCATTAGCTAAGTGAATAATAGCTATTTCTCTGATTTGTAGCACAATTTAAGAATGAGAATATGTCAAATTTCTTTGAAAGTATCACACATAGTGACTTTCTCTGAATACATAATGTACTGTGTTGGGGTAAGTTATGACATAATGAAGTTGCAGACCTGCAGCTCATTCCATAGCTGAGCAATAGGTACTTTCACTATCTCACTGTTGAGTAAATCATTTGTAACTTTAAAACTATTGCATTTAGAGTATTTTGTTGAAATATGTTATACATCTACTTTTGGATCAGTTATAACATAATAAAATTACAGCCCTGTAGCTCATTCTGTAGCTGAGCAATAGCTACTTTGAGGTTCTCAATGTTGAGTAAATGGCTTGTAGCTTTAAAACTATTGCATTTAGAGTATTTTGTTGGAAAATGTTATTCACCTACTTTTAGATCAGGTGTAACATAGTAAAATTTCAGACCTGTAGCTCATTCCATAGCTGAGCAATGGTTACTTTAAGGTTCTCACTGTTGAGTAAATCGCTTGTAACTTTAAAACTATTGCATTTAGAGTATTTTGTTGAAATATGTAATTAACCTACTTTTAGATCAGCGATAACATAGTAAAATTCCAGACCCGTAGCTCATTCCATAGCTGAGCAATAGCTACTTTGAGTTGGCCAAATTTGGACCCAATGCAAAAGATGTGTAGTTGGATCTTGTAATGCAGCAAGTTATCAGTAGATTGCAGCCCGATTTCGAAGTTACCACTCAGTCGCGGCTGAGTGCTCATTTATTTGTTTGTTAACAAGATAACACGAATTTGGCATAGACGATAACTTAAATTTGGATAAAAAAATAATTCAGATTTACTTATTTACTTATTATTATGTGTCTTGGCAGAGGGCTGTGCTTTCCAAGTCCGCTTGTTCAATAATAAAGTTTGAACCTGTTATGAATGACACAGAGAATCTGGGTCCAGTCCCAGGTACAGGCAGATACACACTGGCTCATATGGGTCCTATTTCCAGTGGCAGGTTACAGAGCCCCAGGGTTGTTGGTCAATCAATCAATCAATCAGTTGTCCAAGTGCTTAATCTCTGTTTCTACAGATTCTAAGGCACACCATCTAGTTCGTAAGGAATAAATCATCAAGATATTAGACATGTTCCAAGTCGTACCCAGGGAGGAGATCCGGTGTTCGGTAGTTAGAAGCTAAGGTGGAAATGATTTTTCAAATAGGTAGGTTTTTAGTCGACTTTTGAAACAGGAGAGATTTGGAGCACTGCAGATATAATGTGAAAGATCATTCCATAACTTCGGGGCATCATATGAGAAACTTTTGTTGAAATGCACCTTTGATTTATGGATGGAACCACAATAATGAGGAACCTGGAGGAACAAATTTTTGGGGTTGGAACGTCTTGTATTCACAGCAGATTTGTACAAGGAGAGATATGGTGCCAAATACTTAGGCTGGCCAGTGGTGAGGTACTTATACACCAGAACTAGGGTTTTGAAGATAATTCGTTGTCTGATGGGTAGCCAATGAAGTGTCCTAAGGCTGGATGTGATGTGCGTGTACTTAGAAGCACTGGTGACAAACCGCGCAAGAGCATATTGGAGCCTGGTAGCATTATGGGATGACAAACTGCAAAATAGAGAATTGCAATAATCCAAACGACTGCTGACCAGAGCATTTGCAATCACCACTGATGTATCAACAGAAAGAAACCTCCTGATACGATGAAGGTCCCTGAGGCTAATAAAACAAGATTTGATGACAGAATTTACGTGATTGGTGAAACAGAACTTTGCATCAAACAAAACACCCAAATTGCATACAACATCTGTGGGAGAGAGACAGTTACCCAGGATATTGACAGGAAATGAGTCACTGAAGCATTTGTATCTGTCTTTGGCACCAAAGACTATGAATTCTGTTTTATCAGGGTTTAGCTTGAGTTTGTTTTCAGACATCCAGATCTGAATATCATTCAAACAGGATTTAAGACGGTCAAAAGACTTGAGACTATCATCAGGGGATAAGTGAATGAACAGCTGGGTATCGTCAGCATAAAAGTGGTATTTAACTCCAGTATATTTTCTGATGACTTGACCAAGAGGTGTTGTATAGATGGAAAATAGAAGAGGGCCTAAGACAGAACCTTGGGGGACTCCAAACTTCAAATTGAACAAATTCGAAAGACTAGAACCAATCTTGACTGACTGAAAACGATTCTGGAGGTAGGATCTAAACCATTTTAGTGCAGATTTAGCAAGCCAAACCTAGCTGACAAACAGGAAAGGAGAGTATCATGATCGATAGTATCGAAAGCTGCGGACAGGTCGAGCACCTCCAGTGCTGTAGGCATGCCCTTGGACAGAGATAAGTGAATTTCATTTTTGATGCACAACAAGGCAGTTTCTGCGCTCCACCAACTTTGACAAGAAGCTAAGACCAGACACCGGTCAATAGCTCTTCAAGTCCTCTTTTGAAAAGGTGGACTTTTTGAGGAGAAGTGTGATAATAGCCTGTTTAAAATGATTTGGGAAAATGCCATTTTTGAGGGACAAGTTAACCAGTTTTGTCAATGAAGGAAGAAGGATGTCAATACATTGTTTCACAATATGTGTGGGACATGGATCTAGAGAGCAAATTTTTAAAGGGGCTTCCTTGATAAACTTGAGGACTTCGCTCTCAGTCACAACTTGAAAGGAACTGAAAGTTGGCGGCTCCTTGTCTGGGTGAAGAGACTTAGATCAGGTGTGTTTGAAGGTGTCTCGGATCTTTTTAATTTTATCAATAAAAAACTAACCAAATCTGTTTGCTAATGATTTTTCATCAAACAAAAGATGGGAGGACAGTGGTATTTGACCGACTCAATATTCTATTCAGTGCCTGCCATAGCTTCTTACCATCACCGCAATTTTCACTAACTAGATCATGGTAGAAACGCCCCTTATTTCTATTTAGAATGTGGTTACATCTGTTTATTTGCCGTCGAAAACGGGAACAATTTACAGAGGATTTGTCTCTTCTCCAAGCACGTTCATACTGCCTTTTCATGCACTTGGCAGTTCTATACTCGTCAGTTATCCAGCTTGGCACTGGTTTGATGAGCTGTTTAGTCTTCACTGGTGCATGAATATCTAGAAGGCCAGACAAACCAGACATATACTGTTCATGCAATAAATCAATGTCATCAGATGGTGAACTTACAAACGGAATAGCCAGGAAGTCACTTCTGAATTTATCATTATTCAATTTATGATACTGACGGAAGGTAACAACTTTCTGCATTGGAGTATCCGAAGATGGAAAGTCAACCACACAAGAGATAATTTTATGATCACTTATGAAGCCTGAACCTTTTACATCAAAAATTGCAGAATACTTGGAAGGAGCCATCAGCAAATCTAAGGTATGACCGTGGAGGTGAGTTGGAAAATCATTGTATTGGGAAAGACAGCAAGAATCAATGACTAATTTAAATTCAGAGACTGTTGGAGACATAGTGTCAACATGAAAATTAAAGTCACCACAAATCACAAAGGTGGAGGATAAGGAAGACAAAAAACCCACTTATGACAGAAAATCTTTAAAAAAATTTTACAACAGATGAGGCAGGGGAAACGACCCCAAGAAACATGCGACACCTGTCAAGAGTAAGAGAGACAGTGTGATTTTTGAGGGAGGAGAACTCAGGGGAATGGATGGTTTTAAAATCCAGAGCTGATTTAATAAAAAAGCCAACACCGCCACACACCGTTTGTTTTCTCTGTTGGTGTGAACAAGGGAAAAATCTTCAGGTGTTAACTCATTTAGAAATAAGGGTGTGTCTAGAGCTTTAATATGGGTCTCAGTGAGACCAAAAACATCAAAATTTCCAGTTTTAACTTCTTCACAAAAGAGTTGGGCCTTTAATCCTAATGGACCAGCAGTTAGCGAATCCAAACTTCATTGGCCCAGGATTGAATGTTTCCTTCTCTTGTCGGTTGATTGGGCTTGGTGCCTTGAAATACCCATATTGGGATTCCTTCGACTTCTATATTTCACATAATACCATGTTTTACTAACATGTAAAAACAAAGTTCCCAAACTGTGATTGATTTCATTTTTTTGGTCGACTCTTGACCTCGGCTTATAAGAATGACCTCTCGTATTTTGACCTTGGTGGAGTATGATAGTTTATATCAAGACGGTGGGCAACTGCAATACAACACAAGCCAATCTGATCTGACTCCATATTTAAGTTGTTAATATACCAACAATAACACAAAGAACAGATACTTCAATTTTGATCTTTTGGGGTCTGGTTTCAGTAACTTTTAAAAGGATTTTTATCATTGCACATATAACTAGTATTGGAGGTGTCGGCTTGGCAGAGATAAGGACTCTGCAAGTGCTCTTATTCCATTTCATCACTATTTTCTTCAGTTTATAGCAGATCATTTTGGATAGTGCCAGACAAGATGTACTTTGTCTAAAATACTGAAGAGGATATTAACACAACAAACACTGGGCAATATTGTGATTTATCGACCCAAAGGGCAGATAATATTGCCAGCTCGTAAAAAATGGGAATTACGTATCAATAAATACTAAAGTGCAATTTGTCTCAGGCAATTTAATTTACAAGTTGGAGGTTGAATGCTGTCACTCTAAAAATATTACAAGGAAATAAATTTATGTGGAAACTTGCTGGGGAAAAAGTGGAAAAGGCTGTGTTTTTGTAAGTAGATAATTTACACACACACTGTTACCCTTCTTGTCTCTTAGAAATACACATGCATAACATTTTGTACACTATTTCAATGTTTTTTTTAAACAAAAAACCTGTGTATCTTATTGAATATGATCTGTGTGGTTTCACATAGATATGAAATCATGTAGTTTTTAATGACTGAATATTATAGTCATCCTGATGGGGCTATTCCCATCTTGTCTTTAACTAAGGATTTTTTGTCGGTCGGGAGTAATGTTTACAGAGTTGGTTGGGATCACTTATGCTTTCGTGGCTTTTCGTGGAAGGTCAGCGAAAATATTTTTGGTATTTCACTGACCCTCCATGACTCTTGATCCCAAACCTGGCTCTGCCCACCTTGAAACTGTCTTGTTTTATCTCTCTATGTCCAGCCACAGTCACTTCCAGATCTTTCCTGTACTGTTACCGTATTGTCTAGAAACCCAATGGCTGGCCTGTTGTCGCAGCAAGTACCCTGAAATCACTCTGAATGTACATGAGAGAAAACTGGCCTGTTGTAAGCAACCAAGATCTGACTTGGTCACTTCCCTTCAAGACGGGAAGTCTCCAAAAATCTGTTTCATCACAGCAGGGCGAGCTGGGAACACAGCAGGACAAGACATAAGATGAAACAACGCATTTACAGCAACAGACAAGGAACTAGGAATTGTGTAGGACAGGCCAGCTTCATTTCACTGATGCACACCTTGTCAGTTATGAGATCTATAAAAGAAGAATCAGCTTGCAGAATGCATCATCTGGATTTTTAACACTGACGGATGATAACTGATAGTGTTGAGATAGCCTTTGTGTTTTTTGTAACTAAAGCTAGGATTTAGTGCACAGATATAACTTTTGTTGGCTAGCTGATAGGCTAACGCTTCCTTGATTTGATTTTTAGATGGGTCATAAAAAGTCAAGAAAGAATATGATGAAGATAGAAGTCCCCATAGACACACCTCCAGGGTTTGAATTAGGAGACACAGCTGCTGACATCCAGAGGAGATGGGGGAGAGAGAACAGAGACAGAGGGAGGCTTCAGAGAAACAACAGAGGAAGGAGTGGGGGGTGAGGAAACCAGGAGGGTTGAAACTCTACAGAAGAAAGTTCATAGACTGAGGAGTGAGTGACCAAAAAGACCAAGAACTGAGAGGATTAAAAGTAAAATGGATACAGGAGAAAAGGGTAAAGGAGAGACCAGCATAACATCTACCGAGTGCCAGTCCAGGCACAAGAAAGGACATAAGGGGGGGGGGGGGGGGGGAGGGCGCACTAGGTGCCCTCAAGTTCAGTGGCAAGATGCATAAAACTTCTGTGGGGGGGGTGTTTATTAAAACTATTCTTATTCGTTACGCCCTAAATTCTTATTGGTCACCTTTGACCTTTTATAATGTATTTCTCCCGCTTAAATCCACCATATTTTATTCTAAAAACAAACTTTGAACAAGAAACATCTATTTTAAAATTTTAATTTTATTTGTTCGATTTTTAACTTTTGTAAACTTGAAAGCTTCAGGGATGAAACTTGCAAGTTTCGCTGTTTTCACAGGTAAGAAGAGCAGTGCATAGAAGTATCGAGTGTGGGTGTGCTGCCTTGAAGGACCTCTGTTCCCTCAAATGTTTTGAGACATGCTTGTGTAGCTCTAGATCTGGAGTGCTTCTGAAGGTCTAGGAAAATGCCACAAAAAGTATTTCAGTGTAATAAGTGCATGGGAAAGCACGAGAGACCTGTAAATTCTAAGTGTCATAGACAGGAAGTGACTGATGATGAATCTGTCATATCAGTAGAAAAAGACACTAATGCAAAAACCAGTGACTTAAACCAGGACTTGGGTGTGCAAATACTGGCTGAACTAAAGAGTTTAAGTGGCTGAATGCAGCAAGTGGAGGACAAGGTGAAGCAGCAGGAAACAGTGAAGTCAACTGCTGGGAGTTCCAGTCAACCGCCTCCTGCCGCAGCCACACGGCCAGCAGAGGAAATTATTCTTCCCACAGTCTCTACAATGAGACTGACATACAATGGGAGGTGGACGTAAGACTCCAGAAACTGAGGACACTTAATGAGCAAGGCAAGTTCAAGTCCCAGAGGGGAGGCACTGATACTATTTATTGTAAAAATGAAGTACCTTGGCCCCATAACTATGTCCTCACTGGTAGTTCTATGTCTCAAGCCAAGTATGATAGTCTGTCCATGTCTCAGTGGGTTGCCGGGTTTTGTCAGATCATAAGAGATCAGAGTGACCCCTATATTAAAAACCAAATCTTAGATTACATGTCCGACCTTATGGAGGACTGACATGATTTTGGTTGGCAGGCAGCCAAGGCTTGCCATGCAGTACATTTGGTAAAGATGGCGGAGGGCAAAATTGCATGGGCCGACACTAATAAGATTGATGGGGTGAGGAGGGCTCATGCCCAGAAAGTTCAGTCAAGTCAGGCCTTGGGTTCTAACTTCAAGAAATCTACCAAAAGAAAAAATCCCCAACCCCATGCCGGTTTTATCAGAAAGGCACATGTGGCCAAAACCAAGATCATGAGAATGGGGAACAGACCTATTTACATATTTGTGCTGTATGTTTTAAAAACGGCAAGCCATACACTCACCCCTCCAAAGGCTGTAAGAAAAATGAATAAGGCACTGCAGTATTGTAAAGAAAAAAGCATTTTCTAGGACTGTGGTTAACAGTGTGTAGGCAGTGTGAATTTGAGGGCCGACAATTATAGGTTTGTTGGTATGTCATATGCTGACGTCCTTAAGTGTAAAAATATTAACAAAGGCGTCATATTGCACAGCAATGGTTTGTTATTCAAGTCTTGCACTTCTGCTGCCAAACATGCTGATAATACTCGTGTGTACAAGATAGGTGTCATATCAAAACCTTCTGGAGTTGTGTGTCAACAACTCAGATTATGGGACGCCCAAAATTCACAGAAATTTGGTTTCATTCCCATAAGTAATCTTGCCCTTCCTAATGACGAAAAACAACTCCTATTGAAAGGGGATTTACTCAGTACCAGATATCTTATCAATAAAAAGGGTAAGCATAATTTTCTGGGGGCCCAAATAGAAATCCCTTCTCAACTTAACCCAGATGTCTGGCAAAAATATCTAGGGGATTATTTGGATAAGCAACTGCCAATGCTCATCAGGTATGGTTTTCCCCTTGATTTTGATCACATTTCTTTGTCACATACAGGTAATAACCATCCTTCAACCACTCAGCACCTTACGGATGTTAGGGCATATTTGGATGAAGACGCAAGTTTCAATGCTCTATTACATCATTTTGCAACACCACCTCTTCCAGATCTTCATCTGTCCCCATTTATGACCAGGGAAAAGCCAGGTTAAAAAAATAGACGGGTAATAATAGACCTTAGTTACCCATATCACCACTAAATTAATGCTGGGATATATAAAGACCAGTATATAGGCATAGACTTCATCCTAACCTTACCAAGTATTGATACAATCACAAATAAAATTATTAAATTGGGTAAGGGGTCTTTGATTTACAAAGATGATATTTCTAGGGCATTTCATCATGTCAAAATTTGGCTTAAAACTTGACCAATATTACCTTAATACTTGTCTTCCTTTCAGAGATGGAAGTTCTATCTTCCAGAGGCTAAGCGATGCTACTAGGTTCATTATGACTTCCAAGGGTCATCAAATTACGAACTATATAGACGACCTCAGCAGACATGGTGTACCAAGCCAGGCATTTGCTTCTTTTAATACTCCTCTCGTCAGTACACTCAACGAACTTGGTTTCCAGATCGGTAAGAGCAAATTAGTCACTCCATGTACGCGTGCTACCTGTCTGGGTATTGAAATCGACACAGAAAGGTTTACATTGTCTGTTCCTGCAAACAAGCTCGCAGAAATTTGTAGTACATGCGAAATGTGGGCCAAAAAGAATACCTGTTCGAAGCGTGACCTACAGTCTCTATTAGGTTAGTTATTATACATCACTAAATGTGTCAGAGCTTCTAGGGCATTTCTTAATCATATGTTGGCCTTATTAAGATCTTCAGATAGATCTGAATTCATTCACCTCAATGATGCGTTTAAGCTGGACCTTAATTGATTTCGTTCTTTTCTCCCTTCGTTCAATGGCACCACTTTTTTCTGTCATAAACAATTCTTTCCATTTGGATGCAGGTCTCAATGGGATGTGTCATATGTGGCAATGAAGTATACTCCATTCCCCTTACCCCAGGGTCTCGATTATGATATAGTTCACCTTAAAAGGCTGAATATACTGGTGGCTATTCGGGTTTGGGGTACGTACTGGGCAACCCACAAACTACTAATACATTATGGCAATCGGGCAGTGGTTATTATTATGAAATCATGCAAAACCAGGGATTTGACCTTGGCTGCTATATGTAGAAATATACTCATGGAGTGTGCAAGGTTTGATATTGATCTTCACACTGTTCACATCCAAGGTAAAAGGAATGTGGTAGCTGATGCTCTTTCTCAACTATCTTCAAAATCCCAAGTACATGCAGGTAGTTCAGGAACATGTTCCAAATTATGTATGGGTCAACACAACTGAGAGTCTAATGCATATTAAATGATGCCAGTCCAGTCCCTCCCCCTAGCAGGTAGGACGACTGCTGTAAATTGTCCTTTTCAAAACAACTGCTGAAGCATACCTTACAGTTCCTCCTTTCCATTCATCAGTCTTCAAGTCAGCCAAACATTTTGGCCATAGTTTTGCCTTTGATGCTCCTAAGATCTGGAATGACCTCCCTCAAGATGTTCGCAGTGCAACATTAGTTGCCTCCTTCAGAAAGAAGCTTAAAACATACCTTTTGCAAAAGCCTACCCACCATAGCCTCCCCGTCACATCTGTGTCTCCTTGGTACGACCTGGCTATGTCCCTTGATTAATGCTAACTGCCTTGCTTTATGTTTAGATGCACCTTAGAGTCCATCAGTGATGGAGATTAAGTGCTATAAAAGTCCACATTAGATTAGATTAGATAGGTTTTTTCAGAACCACCAGAATCTTCCCAAAACAATTAATAAGCTGAATGTTCTTAAAAACCTGAACAAAAAAAACATTGGGGAGGTAGCGCACTAGGTGCTACCTTAATCAGTGGCTAGCATTGTTTCTACAGTACCTTAATATGTGTGGTCAGTCCTTGACCTTTGGTTATGTAAGACTCCCGCCTTTTTGCTACAATTTCCCTCCTTCCTCACTTTAAATCCAGCTTTCAGTGAGGCAAGTCGCCATTTTAACTTGAAAAAACTTTCATTATAGCTGGTATGTCAGTCATCTACAGTGATATGTCAAGTGTTTTTAGTGATTTTTACAAAGATTTTAACTGTTTTATTATATAGACTTGATTGTAAATAAGTACCTGTGGACATTTTGGCTCAGGGCGAATGCTGTGGAAGTGGATTTTTATGACTCTGCTTTGAGTCGTGCTTGACTTTGCTCTGTTTTGTGGAGCGCTCATTGAGGGCTGTATTTATTTTATATAAAATTATTGAGCCATTTGCTCTATTTTGTCATCAAAAATTCTGAACAAACTCAAGCACGATCCAAAGCAGCATTCTGTCTTATATTTCTAGTATGGGAAAGACATTTGACTGTATCAAATGTGGGGGTCACCACATAAGACCGATAAATAGAAACTGCAAAATTGAAAAGGACAAGGACAATTCAATGGACACAAATTCACAGATCTTAATGGAACTGAAACACCTCAGTGGTCGAATGACACAGATGGAAGACAAGATGCAAGCCTTAGGTTCCACCTCGTCGTCTCCTGTCAGAAGTCAAGCATCCAGCATGTCTCCACAGAGGTCGCCAGCTGGAAGCCAGAAGTCAACAAGCATCGTATCTCCAGAACAAGACCTGGTGCTCCCCTCCCTGACAACTCTGCCGACAGTCAAGAGTGATACAGCAGCAAGTGGACACAAGGATTCGAGAACTACAAGGACTTGATAAAGGCAAGTTTAAGTCTCAAAGGGGAGGGTCCGAAACAATATGGGTTAAAAAGGAGGTCCCTTGGCCCCAGAGTCACGTCTTAGGGGGCAGTTCCAAAAATAGAATGAACTATGACAATTTAACCATGAGTCAATGGGTTTCCGGATTCGCAACTATTATCCGAGACGAAAGTGACCTAAGTGTAAAAAACAAAATGCTCGAGTACCTCTCTGATATCATGGAAGACTCGCATGATTTTGGGTGGGCAACAGCGAAAGGTTCACACACAGTACTATTATGTAAGATGGAGGAGGGGAGGATTACATGGGAGGAAACCAACAAAATCGACAGGGTTCGAAGAGCTTATGATCCTAATGCAGTAATGCAGTGCCAGTTGTTAAAAGATGTATAGCAAAAAGCTTTGGCCCAAGAGTTATCACCAATGCCCATAAAGAACAGATAGGTAGTATTAATTGGAGGTTGGATTGGGCTAAAGCTAACAATAGGTCATACGCTTGGGTAGTTAGACACAGCAGGGACACCCCAGCTGATAACAAATCTAAATTTCTTAGAAATGTGGACAATAAAAGACAAAAATTGTTGCCAAATGTTAAACTTGAAAACAAGGGCACCAAAAATCGTGAATGTGTGACACAGCACTTAAAGAAACTCCACACTTCAATGCATGTGCCAAAACACCGTCCAAAAGTGTCAAAAGCCCGTGTCATATCAACACAAAATAGGTTTGAAATATTAAACAGTGTTGAAAATATTGAAAGTGCGTTTGAATGTATTGACAATGTAGCAGGTAACAAGTTGGCAAATACTTTTGTGGATTGTAAACAACGTAATACTTGTGTGTCAAATGGTACTGTTGTAAATAAAACTGCAGTAAAGTCACAAAAATGTAAGGTTACAAATGTTGTGTCAATAAATGATAGTAGCAGTGACAAAACAAGTCAAGAAGTGTCAACGTTGGATAAGTGTCAAAATAACTGTACAGGTGAGTTAAATACATCAAACAAATCTTGTGAGTTAAATGATACTACTCTACATAGAGCTGCAGCTAAATCACAAAAAGGTATTGCTGAAAACGTTGTGTCATTTAATAACAGTAATAATGACAAAACAAATCATGAAGTGTCAGAGGTAAAAAAGTGTCAAAATAATGGCACAGGTGAGTTAAATACGTCTGAGAAATCACTATATGACCAAAATAGTCAGGATAACAACCATGTAAACCTGCAAACAGATAAATATGACCTTGAGTTGAGATTTCGGCCTCACCATAGACAACAAATTGCTGCTGCTGCAAATAACAGCACGTTTATCAGTTGGAATGACCAAACTCAAGATAAATTCGGATTTATTCCTCTAGGTGATTTGACCTTGCCCACCATTGACCTTCAAAAACAAAGTACAGAAAATATCTTTGATATTCATCGTCGCATAAAGGTTTCAGGCAATCATAATTATATGGAAACCCAAATTCAGATACAATGCCAGTTAAAACCTGATACCTGGCAGAGATATTTGCATAACTATTGGGACTCCCAATTAGTATTACTTCTTAGATATGGCTTTCCGTTAGATTTTGATTATACCTCACCACTTAAAAGTGTCCAACAAAATCATAGCTCAGCAACTGACCATACTGAAGATGTCAAAGCTTATTTAACTGAAGAAAAGGGTTTTGGGGCCATGTTGGGCCCTTTCCAGGACTCACCAATTGAACATATTCATATCTCACCTTTCTTAACTAGGGATAAACCTGGAGGTGATCATAGACGGGTAATTGTGGATCTCAGTTTTCCCCATGGACATTCTGTGAATGCAGGTGTACAATCTGACACCTATTTAGGCACCCCTTTCCTTCTCACATTGCCCACTATTGATAACATAACAAATAAAGTCAAGCAGTTAGGAAAAGGTTGTCACTTATACAAAATTGATCTTAGCAGAGCCTTTAGACATGTAAAACTGGATCCTAAAGACTATAATCTGTTAGGCTTAAGACTTAATGACCTGTATATTGACAGTTGTTTGCCTTTTGGGTTTCGGCATGGTTCGGCCCTGTTCCTGCGCCTAAGTGACGCTGTGCGCTTTATTATGGCCCAGAAGGGCTTCTCAGTCACCAATTATATAGATGATATAATTGGCCACTCAGTAGTCAGTAAATCTCAGGATTCATACCAAAATCTCAGAACCCTCTTGACTGAGTTAGGATTTGATATCAGCGAAAAGAAGGTAGTCAAACCTGCCACTAAAGTTACTTGTTTAGGTGTCGATATTGACACTGAAGAGTTCACAGTGTCCATACCCCCTGACAAAGTTACAGAAATTCTACTAGAATGTAAAGCATGGGCTCATAGGCAACATTGCACTAAAAGACAGTTACAATCCCTGTTAGGAAAATTGTTATATATTACAAAATGTGTACGTCTGTCTAGGCCCTTCCTGAACCGTATGCTGGATCTCTTAAGAAGTTCGGATAAACTCGAAAAGATTATGCTAACAATTGAATTCAAGAGGCATCTATACTGGTTTCTAGAATTTATTCCCAAATTCAATGGTAAGGCTTTTATATCACACAATCCTGTCATGGAGAAAATTGAATTAGATGCCTCTTTGCAAGGACTAGGTGCCAGGTGGGGTAGCCAGGTGTACAGCATCCAAATCCCCCTTGGATATGAAAACATGACCATTGTGCATCTAGAGATGCTCAATATCTTAGTGGCTATTCGAACCTGGGGTCCCCAGTGGACTGGCAAGGCAGTGTGTATTGCTTGTGACAATCAAGCTGTAGTCATGGTTCTAAATTCAGGTAAAACTCGTGATCTCACCCTGGCTGCAATTGCTTGAAATATCTTCATGGAAGCTGCCCAATTTGACATTTTTCTCAAAACTGTTCATATAATGGGAGTTCACAATGATATAGCCGATAGTTTATCAAGATGGAATATGGCAGAGCAATTTAGAACAAAATTCTATCGATTGTTGCCCAACCATGTATGGGTTTGTGTTCCCAAAAATGCCCTTGTAATTAATTGGTGTATTTAAATCTTCAGATTCAGCACCTATGACCTCGTCACTAGCAATCACAGCTACTAGGAGATTGAAACTAGCCTTTGCAGATTCAACATCAAAGAGCTATGAGTCAAAATTTCGTAATTTCCTTTCCTTTTGTGCTTTTGCTTCCATTGATATTTGTAACATATCCCCTTTGGATATCCTTTCATTCCTAGAATTCCTTAATTTTAATAGTATTTCTCATTCAGGACTGCTAAATTATTTATCAGCCATCAAATCCTCTCTGGCCATGTATGGCTTGAATCCTGGCAGTTTTTCAGATCCTAGAATAAAGCTGTACAACAAAGCAATAATGAGGCACCAACCTCTTAATCCCTGTTTAAAACCCATAATTGACACTGAGACACTCCAAGCAATGGCGTTGCAATGTGATAGAATGCATATGGGGCATATCTGTAAAGCAGCTATTCTACTGGCTTTCTTCAGCTTCTTACGTATATCCAACCTTGTTCCTCACACTATATCAGGCTATGACCCCTTAAAACACTTGGCCCGAGGGGACATAATTTTTGGGCCCCCAGGGATTAACCTATTAGTAAAGTGGTCAAAAACCCTGCAAAACAAAGATAAGGTAAAAGTCTTGAAAATTCCATCCCTGGGTAAATCCCCCTTATGCCCAGTGGCTGCTGTGAAAAAGCTGCTCTCAAGTACCTCCGGTTCTAACAATTCACCATTGTTTCAAGTTCAGTGCTTTAAAAGATGGGTCCCACTGACTGATACTAGGCTTGGAAAATTTCTGGCAAAACTGTTGAAAGCACTTAACCTTACCCCCTGGGGCTACACTTTTCACTCCCTCCATCGTTCAGGTGCCACCCTGGCGTTCAACCTAAATGTCCCCATGCAGGATATCCAAAGTCATGGCACCTGGACGTCGGAGGCAGTTTGGGCATATGTCACCCAAGGCCATAATGCTGCTGATACTGTAGCCCATACCTTTCACTCCCTCCTATATGTCTAAACTACAAACTACTGGGGTTTGGGGCATATTATACTCTTTATCTCAGTTCAACAACATATATACTTTCAAATCAGTAAATTGTACTTTTAAACTTACACTAGTACATAGTGAAATAGTTAGGTGGTTAGGCCACCTTATCTGTAATCAGTAAACAAAGTGTAATTCAATTAGCAACTTTTAGTCTAACTTTAAGTTTTCACTTAATCTCATGTCAGCAGTAACTTGTGATTTTTCAGTTACTATACTTATTTTAAGGCCACCTTTTAGTCATCTTAACCTAACTAGGGTGACCTTAGGGTCATCTTAAAGTTTATGTGTGTAATTATCATATTAAGGTGGCCTTATACACTGTTATGTAATAAATTTGTTATATCTTCAGTATGTAAATATGATATAGAATTATTAATAATAAAAGTATTACCCCACTTGTCTTGTTTACATGCCAATTTTAAGGCCAGGACACTGTACTCCACACCAAACACATGACCCCAAAACACTAGGAACAAAATGAGTGAGTAATTGCTATTTTTAAGGTAAAACACTTAGAAAAAACTTTAAATGGACTTAAAAATTTTAATCTTTAAAAATCTTAGAAATTTTCGAAAACATTTTAATCGTAAGAAACTTGGAAATTTTTAAAAATATTTTCACCTTTGAGAAATTTCTTAGATTTAAAAAACACTCTGGACGTTATAACAACTTTGACAAATTTTAAGTGGGTTTGAACTTAGAGAAATTTTTAAAATTGGGAAAGACACTGACTTTTGAGAAACTTTGACAATTTTGAAGTGATTTTGACCTTTGGATTTGACTTTTTACCTTTGAGAAACTTTTTTAGTTATAAAATGATTTTGACACTTCAGAAAGTTTTAAAGTTAGAAATATTTGGACAATTTTCAAGAAACAAATTTAAAACGTTGAAAAAAATTAAAAGTTCATTTTTTAAACTTTTTAATTTAAATCCATTTTGAAAGATGAAAAAGAATCTGAGGGTTTGCAAATTTTTACATTTACTGTGGGACATTTTTAAAATACTTGTGCTGAAGCTATTAAGCTTTATTATGGGACTTGTGATTTGTTTAGAAATTATTTGTAAAATTGTTGGAAATCTATTGGACATTTTGGGAAATTAGTTGGAAAGTTTGGGGGACATTGGTGTAAAGCAAGCTTAAATAAAAAGTCTTGGGATAATTGGGTAGCCCTGAAAAGGTCTGATAGATGCTAGCTTCTTCTGTCCCCAGTGTAGGTCCTTGTCACATCTCAGATCCTCTACTGTGCAGCTTATGGATCAACATGATTGAATAATCCTTTAGTAGGTCTGTTGCTTTGCCTCTCTCGATGAATTCCTGCAGTTTACATGAGGCACATATACTGCTGGTTCATTTGCTATGGCTGCTATGTCACTGCTCTGATGGGTGCCCTGACATGTCAAAACAATGTTTCTGACAACCTTTGGCCCTTGCACCATTGTGCCTAAAATGACCCTGAATCTACTTGCAAAGCACATTCTCCACTACTCTACTGCCTTTGGATATCCTGTTGTTTGCCAGTCTGTCTTCCATTGTCAGTTATCTTCTGCTCTATGATTTAACAAGCCATGGCATCAATGCAAAGGTGTCATGACCCAGTAAAAATAGTGAAAATCTGGTCCTCACGGTTCAGATGCCAGAAGCCGCAAGGTGCCATTATTAATCTTTTTCTTAAAATTGCTGTTGTTGTGCATCTGATACAGATCCATTTGATCTAGCATCTACCCGGAATAATATGTAGTCTGGGTCAACCAGGGCTAGCAGCACCAGAGAAAAGAACCCCTTATAATTGTAAAATTTACTTTCCAGATCTGTTTGACTTCCTCATGGTGATATGTTTCTGGTGCAATCTAGTGCCCCAAGAGTTTGAGGGACATTCCATCTAGTTCTGAACTTCTTGTTTATCTGTTTCCAGTCTTCAGGAGTGATTGGGCAGGTCAAATACTCTTCCTGGCATTCAACAAGGATGACCCTTTACATATGGTTGTTCAGCCAACCAGTAATGGATACTGCAAGGACTTGTACATTTCTCCTTATGCCAAGTGTCTCTCTGTTATTGCCAGGTTTAATCCTACTTCTAAAGGCTTCATAAAATTGGTGACTTCCTTCTTGATGTTGTGGTATATGCCTTTTTACATGAGGCCGAAAACTGCAAGGGGTATCCAGACATAATTGTGGTAACTTCAGATATCAGTCTGTACTAAGTCGGCCAGGAGATTCTTATAACATCCTTTTGTCTCTCTTGTAAGAATCTAGGGCATGACCCAGGTCTTTTGTGACATCCTTCTTCGCCTGGGTGGTGGATGGGTTGGGCTGAAGATGCTGGCTGTATGGCAGGTGCTGGTCCTGGATTCATATGTACCACTTTGTCTGAAAAGCAGAATGAAAATTTTAAACTCAATGAACAACAACAGGACCCTAAGCTTCTGTATAAGTACTCTCTGATGTGTAGTTGGCATCTTTGCAGTGATAAATGATGAGTAACAGCAGCAAACAAGGGGTTTATATAGTGTTGCTTTGATCCTGACTTGCATTCCTGACTCCAGAAATTAATCAGTCCAGTTAGGGTAGATCGGGACACTGCTCCAGTCCTGTTGGTTTGTCACTACTGCTTGTTGTGACCCGATACGAATTGTCGGTTAGGGTGCTTTGGCTTGGTCTGAGAATATTCTCATCTGGTCGTGGAGAAAAACATCCCAACCCACTAGCGGATCCAGGGGTGGTTCAGGGGGTTTGAACCCCCCCCCCCCCCCCCCCCCCCCTGAAAAATAATGTAAAGGGGTTCAGCCCAAAGTACAAACTTATTTCTGGAGAATGGTGTTAAATTTACAGGAAATGCACTATATTTTTACCAAAAATTAATTTTTTTCCCGGGGGGCATGCCCCCAACCCCCTTGGTTATAATATGTCTGATGTGAACCCCCACCTTACTCAATGTGAACCCCCACCTTACTTAATGTGAACCCCCACCTTACATAAAGGCTGGATCCGCTCCTACAACCTTAAGCCAGATTCGGATCTTGAACCAGACAAGCCTACTCAGCTAACTGACCCTAAAACCTAGAAACAGCTGTAGTGGAATATTAGCAAATACCCAGTGGTCATATGTAGTTCTAGCAATATGATCTCACAATAAAAACCATCATGTTCATTCTAACTTAAAAATAAGAATATAACAAATAAAAATGACTATCAAGGCACTCTCATGTGTAAGAGGTAACAGTAAATAATCTGTATATTTAAAATATCTACTATAAAAAGCACATTGCAAATGTATTTATCAATAATTAACTTCACACAAAGAATAAGATATACAGACAGTAATTAACATCATTATAAATCTCTCTGCCTAAGAAGTTATGATGAATGTGGCGTGCATTTGTTTGTCAGTTTGTTTGCAAAATTACTCCAAATGTTATGGTCGTAATTTGATGACATTTCAGGAAATGTTGGCAATGGACAAGGAAAATATGATTTGATTTGGTGGTGATCCGGATCATAGTATAGATCCAAGAATTTTTATCGTCCGCTTCAAAAGCAACATTTAAGGTATTCCGCCTTGGTAGATATACATGCTCTTTGAGCCTACATATAAATGAATAATTTTCGGGGTTTTTTATTGTTTATACAGATGCCACAACAACCGCGGTGAGATCAAAATGATCCTTTACAAATATCAGTCACCAGCAGATGAGTGGGTTCCCCAAGAATTAAACCTGTAGTTCTATGTCCCTGCAGTTTTATGTCCCATTGAAGGTCTAAGAGCATATTGGGACCACCTGTATTTCCCATATTTATCAGGTGTATTCTTCTTATCCATGATCATAGTGGGAACGAGAACACAACGGTATTTTGTAACATGATAAGTGCATTGAGAGTCTTGTGGATAAAACAATGACTAATCAATATACAGTAACCAGACGATTAGTCAAGTAGCCTGACATGGGAGGCAAATTAATAAGTGAGTGAAAATATTAGTGATGGCACTCGACACCTGGATGGCTTCAGGCCTGCCACGCTCAGACAGTACAAACGTATGTGGCAGGACTTCATGTCATTTCAGGTGGTGGCTGGGCTGCCCCCCCGGTCAGGTAGATATTCACTTCTTATTGTCTTTCATGGAATTTCTTCATCTAAATGGTCATTCAAAATCCAATATTGCCAACTACATGGCTGCCGTGAGAACCCTGTACATAGTTCATGGCCTTTCCACACAACCTTTTAGAGATCAAAGGATTCAGTTGTATCTTAAAGCTTTAAAAATTACTGCTCCCTTCTCCCCTTCTACCCGTCCAACCTTGGATGTACAAACATTGAAATCTTTGCTACTTATTTGTGATATACTCCCCCATCCAGTTGTTTTCAAAGCTTTGTATCTTACCTGTTTTTTCTCTTTTCTCAGACTTTCAAATATCCTTCTCCATTCCACAACTGGGTTTGACAATTCACGGCATTTGGCCAGGGGAGATTTTCTAGTCTCTGGAAACAAAGCAGTACTCCTCATAAAGTGGTCCAAAACCATTCAAGATAGAAAATCCACAGTAACTATTCCCCTCCCCAACTTGGGCCAGTCCCCCCTTTGTCCCATTGCTGCCATCCGACATATGGCCCACGCTATCCCTGCTTCAAAAAATGATCCATTGTTTACATTGTGTAAAGCTAATAAATTCATCCCTTTGACTGATTCTGTAGCCAGAAAACACTTTAAAAATGCCTCCTTGGACCTACAACTTTCCCCTTCCTTGACTTTTCACGCTTTTAGGAGGGCAGGGGCTTCTTGGGCTTTCAACCATGGGGTCCCCCTTGAACATATAATGAAGCATGGCACTTGGAAGTCTGATGCCATTTGGACCTACCTCTCCTCTTCTCCTTCTACTTCTTCTCCTGTTTCCACAGCCTTTCAAACTGTTCTACACTACTAACTACTGGGGTTTGGGTGCTTCTCTCTCGTCTAAAAATTGTCAATACAACCATATTCCATTAAAACTTACGTTTAATAGTCTGGCCACTAACATGTGGTTTACTTTCATGTAGTATCACATTCCTCCTCCTCGACCTTTCACTTAACTATCAAATTAACTACTTATGGAAGTCCATAATTCTGGTGTCTTTCTGGGTTTGAACCACCTCAATGTTTGTGCCACCTTGGGATAATCCCATAACTGTGAGTTTGACCTTTTAACTTGAGCAAGGTCATTCGAATTGTTGACCTCAGTCTCGTCATTCTGACTCCTCTTTCTTTCGGCTTTCTGAGTTGGTTCTAACCCTGAAATAAATAAAAAAATGAAGAAATAACAATAGGTGGGCAGTTTCTCTATTTGTATAGACATGTTGATGTAAAATAAAATAATGTGCCATATAAAAGATATATAGAAATAGATATTATATTTTAAACCCAACCTTGTGTTTTACTGTTTTTGGGGTCAAAGGGGGGCTGTTCCAATCATTTTATCAATGGTGCCACAAAGACTTTCGTTTGTGTATCTCTGTTATTTAAATGCATCATAGCTGAAGTTTGAAGGGTGTCCTCGCTGGTCTTTCTGCTGTCAGCAAGAGACACAATAAAAATCAGTTAATAAAGTAGTTTAAAGTAATTGCAATTAGTGTGAGTGTCCCTGGACTTTAAAAGATGCCACATGTTATGAATCAATTATTATTAAGTTTCAGTTTTTCCTCCTGGCTGGCAGCGCCGCCGTCTGGAAGTAAAGTAAGAGTGTTCCTGTCTGAGTTTAAGTGGCTGTCACATAGGAAGTTATTTTATGAGCTAGGGTCTGCCAGTCAGGAAGAAATTCTCAATAAATTTTTATTTCAATATATTGTGCTTATGTGTGTTTGTGCATTTTGAACAGGATATATGTGTTGTTTTCTGGTGTTTACATATCTGACCTTTGAACCTTAAAGCTTGACCTTGACTTTGACCTTGGATGCAAATAATAGAACACTTTCTCCCATTTAACTATGAATGGGGTTCATACATCTTCCCCTCTGAGCAAAACTGCCTGGAAAATAACATAATTAGGGCAGAATATGGCAATGAACCACATATCCAGTTTTAACCATGTACCTAATCACTGAGGCCACCTTAAATGGGCCATATAACAATAATATGACCTGGAATCCATTATGATGTAGTCAAGGCCACCTCAATGGCCGTGTAATGTGGATCTCACTTTAAACTCACTAGTTTATACACATGTACTATGGTCAAAAGCTCACCAATCTTAAACTGGTATTAATATGACCTTATATTTAACTGTTTTAGTTTAGGCCACCTTAGTGGGCCCTGTGATATTAAGATTACCCTTAACTTCAGTATGTTTTAGTATGAGGCCCCTTTAGGGCCAAAGGTTAATCATTTATGATAAAGTTATTAGTATTCTAATCTTGATTTCAGGTCACCTTAATATAATAATCATTCATAGGTGACCTTATATACATGTCTAGTCAAAGATTATTTGTATATGTTATAATTCCAGCTATTGCTGTTAATGCAACTGTAATTGTAAAGTTTGCTACAGAATGTACATAATTTCATTAGGGTATTGTTATATCTTAACATAGTAGATATTAATAAATCATTAAACCCCACCAGTGTGTTATTGTGCTAACTAGGTCACTGAATAGCTTCGTTCACATATTGCGACATAAAAAAAGTTTTTGTTTGTCTCTTTGTATGGATACTTCCGGTTGAGCATGCCAGAATCTCTATAGAAATATTTCTTTGCAACTTGGAGAAATTACCTAATATGGCAATTCTGATTGGTTCAGAAAAATGGAAAATAATTGGGGTACATGCAGGCTGTTCCGACAATAATTCTTTGCAATGAATATTGGAAAAAACAACCTATCTGTACTTTAAATTTTGTAGTAATTATTCAGGTTAGAAATTTTGTCATATCAAAACAATAATCTCAAACAAAGCATGTTATACGTCGAATTTATTATAGCTGGTTCGGAATAATTTCTACGATTTTCCTCAAACAACTTACATGAGGTAGCATTTCAAGTGAAAGCTTTGTCAAATTATGCAATTACTTGATTTTGAATTGTTGTGGTTCTATAGTATACCAATCTATTTTTAAATTTATGAACACGAGACTGAAAGCTATATTACTGCAGTTTTTAATATGAAATAGCCGTGCAATAAAATTAAGTACTTATAAAGATGTAACTGTATCATATGTTATGCCTCAGGTTGTCTTAAATATTAAAAACTTAAATATTGAATCCTATTGATCCTTTAATATACTTTGGTAATAAGTTTTAACTAATTTCAATATTTAGTGATAGTTACTTTACCATCACCACATTCCTGAGGGCCAAGGTTTGCCTAATATGGATGTGAAGTTAAGGATAAATTAGCTGAAGCATTTGGGTATGAATTCTTATCAAGAGCACTCAGAGATAGCAGACCTCTACCAAGGCAAGTAATAATAAGTAAATGGAAAAAGACAGATCTTTGATATATTTGCATCCAGACAGTGATCCGGATCACTTTCGAAATTTTCAATGGGGTCTAAATTGGATCAAAACCCATCTTGTGATTATTTCATGAAAATCTGACCAGTAGTATTTGTGTAATGTGGATAAAAACAGTCATATAAACGGTAATGAAAATAATACTCCCTTTGCAGAGGTATTTATATTCACTTGTCTTGAGTTTTTTGTGTCTGGAAAACTGGCTGAGGACTTTTGGTTTACCCCAAAGGCAAGCAGATTCGTAAAACTTTCAGGAAAAAGTTTCCACAGACTATATGCCTCGATAAATGTGTACATTTCATGCATATTCAAAGTAATTTTCAGTTGTTGCCTTAAAGTACTGATAAATTCATTGTAATGGGATCACAAACATCACCATACAGGCCAAGCGTTATGAAAACAGTTAAAATCACATGAGACTATTATCAGAAATATTATCTTTTAGATCGTATAATAGTGCATGGATTGAATTTTTATGTACTTAGTAAGAACAGTAAATATTCAATACTTGGACACTTATGCTAAATATACTATTTCAAAGAGACTGCCTGTTATAATAACAAGTGTGGTATGAAACAGTTTTTCTTGAGCAGTTTTATATATCATCGGCCAACTACAAATATTTACAAATTTCAATGTCTCAAACTGGATTTTCACACGATGAGCCTTGCAGTTCAGGGACAGTACCTTCTGATCAAGTATCTTGTGAAGAGGAATGTTATACACCTGGACCAGAGAGGACTCCAACAAATTCTACTTCGGAAACATGTCAACAAAATCCTATGTCAAGGAAACTGAAACTAATAAAGACGTCAGGCATGATGTTGATTTATATAGGATTGGTAAGCAATAATATATCTAACAAATATAATGTATATATTGTTATAATGGAATGGTATATACAATCATCCCAGTTATTTAGGTTCTGTTTTGCCTATTCATTGTGGTAGGTATGGCAGAAGATACAGCTGTCCAGATAAAACGTTCTTGAAGGTTCCTCAATTCTATTCATCTGTACATAAATTTAAAAAAAAAAACATTTTGGTCAGAGCTTTGCTTTTGATGCTCCATCAGTTTGGAATGATTTACTTGACGATGTTAGTTCTTGTAGTGTGAAGGGAGAAATCATTGATTGGTTCTGCTATGTCTCGAACTCAGAGCCTTCTGATTACACACAGATATAAACACACATCTAGCTCTTTAACCAGCTGAACTAAAGGGGAATCGCCAGAAGCCCAGGTATTAATAGAACTGATATACATGAGGATATTACATACCACCCCTCCAAGGAAAGACCTGGGGCCGATTTCACTAAAGGACGTAAACTAAGTCCCTTTTTTGGCTAAGTCTTGGACTTAAATCTAAGACTTTGGTCTTAGCTAGAAAAATGGATTTCACAAAGGTGACTTAGCTAAGTCCAGGCTTATCATATAACAACAGTGGTTTTCTGTGTCATGTGAGCTTTTGTATCTATTCAAAATATAATATTGATGCCACATATTCTTCATTTAATGTATTTTATCTAAGGATAAGTGCTGTTTTGAAATTGAAAACCTTGTTAGCACATATAAACTTCCCAAACACTATTTTAGTCAGGTGTTCTGCATAATTATAATTGATTTACAGCCATTTCAAATTTTGAAGTGGAGAAAAGTTTATGGCGGCCATATTTAAGTCCTCTTTACAAAATTTAAGCCCACTACCTCCCAGACTTAAAAGTTAAGTCCACTGACTTAGCAATTTCATGGACTTAGCTGCTTTGTGAAATCCGCTAAGTCTAAGACCACAGACAGTTTTTTGACAAAATTTAAGACCAAAGTCTTAGATTTAAGCTTAAATCTGGACTTAAGTCCCTTTGTGAAATCGTCCCCAGTCCTCAGGTCTTACATGACTACGTTATTACACTTTACTCCCTTGGCTTTGAGAGGGAAGGATCTTTAGGCATCTCACCATGTAGTGGGAAGGGAGAAATTATTGATTGGTTCTGCTGTGTCTCAAACTCACGGCCTTTTGATTACATACAGATATAAACACACGTCTAGCTCTTTAACCAGCTGTTGAGAGGTCCTCGGTGGCCTAGGGGTTAGCACGTTTGGCATCTAATCATATGCTGTCACCTCTGTGGGTTCGAGTCCCACAAGTGGCAATGCTGAGAACCTGTCCCAATATGACCCTGGCTGTTGAACAGGACGTTAAACCCCAACTTTGACTTTAACCAGCTGTTGAGCTAAAGGAGGGAATCCCCGGAAGCCCATTTATTAATAGAACTGATATACATGAGGATATTACAATTCTGCTCAAACTCTTCCCTGTTTCAGAAAAAAGGTTAAATCTTATCTCTTAAAAAAGGTTTTCCCACCTTAACATATAAATTATCCAGCGCCTTAGTGGTATCAACCTGGCTATGTCTGTGGAATAATGACCATTGTATTGATTTCTGGTGTTGCGCCTTAAAGTCTACCTTTAGCAGAGTTTAAGTGCTATAAAATTATAGAATAATATAAAAAAATTTATGTGCAATGCTTATATATGACTAGGGGTGTCTTTAAATTAATTACAACTTTCCTTACAACTTTGTCAAATGCCTTTGGGTCCTGTAACTCTATGTATCTACTATTATGAAGCTTTGATTGTTAAATGCCTTGGTTCACTTATATGTTTACCAAATAATCTAATTGCAGGGTTTCTGGTTAGGTATTATCAGTCCCACCAGTGTTGATATGTCAGAGCTTTACAATATCCCAGTGAAGAAATTCATTCAAGCCGCTTCCCTTAGATCCATAGGGATTTTGGTGGGTTTGGTCCTTGGAGCAGTTGTTGTGGATAAATTTAGAGTGAAGGCTGATTTAGCTCTATTTCTGTCTAACCTGTTTGGAGGGATTTTTGTTGTAGCTGTTCCATGGTCGCCAAATGGTGTAACTATGGCGATTATCTTATTCCTGAATGGATTATGTCATGGTGTACTAAATAACAGTAAGTACTAAGTATAAAAATGCGAGTGTAAATGATGGATAAAAGATATTTGAAATTAAACAATAGCTTAAAATAAGATTAGTTATGAACTACTATGAAGAGAGAGATAAAATTATAACCTATGAACCCAAATAGCATTAAATAATATACCATATTCACAAAAATATATAACTGCTAAAGGCGATGCAAAATAGAAGAAATATGTATATATATATATATATTTTTTTTTTAAATTGACCCACTTTCTTTAAACATGATTGTTTACTATACATTCAATGAATATGCCAATATGTGCACAATTTTACTAATAATATAATGTTTCACTGATGGTCTTTGATCTATTATTTCAGTCTGTTGTACAGTCGTGATTGTTGAATGGGGAAACGCAGCACCAACTCCACTCCATGGGCTTCGTATGTTCATGACAATCGGAGTCATTATTGCTCCCCCTATTACCATCCCATTTTTATCAAATACAAAAACTAACCATACAATGACGCATGTTGAACTGAGTGAAGGACTGGTCATGGATGGAAATGAAACGGCTGCTTATACTGGGCACGTGCAATTTGCATATGCCATTTTAGGCTCATGGTCAGTTGTTGTGTCCATCATGTTCCTCATCTTCTTTTTACATGGCACACCATATGCAAACACTGGTAAACCAACTAACAAAACGAATGTCAAAGACATCTTAAATCCAGCCACAATTGCAGGTGGAAACTTCAAATATGGATTATATTTCTTAATATTTCTCTTTTTACTATATGTCCTACTGCATGGAAGAGATAGAGGTATTGGTACCTTTTTATTTGTAATAGCTCACATAGATGTTCAAATGACAAAACCAGTTGCTGCTCTTCTGGTATCAATGTTAAATGTCTTTATAGCCCTTGGAAGAGGTTTTGTGGCATTTTTAGCACACTGGCTACCTATTGAAAGTTTATTGTTTACACAAGTTGTAGCAACAGTAGTATTACAGTTACTGATGTATTTTTATGGTGTAGAGAGTATAGTTGCCCTGTGGACACTTACGGCTTTATATGGCCTGTCGGCAGGGCCAACATTTCCCTCAATGATGTCATGGGCAAGCAAGTATATTGAGACAACTGGTATGGTCTTGGCAATCATTGATATTGGCAATGGTGTTGGGGGTTTTCTTGCACTCTGGTTTTATGGTGTTATTCATGAAGATTATGGATCTTCTGGAGTTTTTCTTATGGGACTGATAAATGGAACAGTAATAATTGTTTTATTAATTCCACTGCAAATAGTTTCTCTTATCCATGGCAAAAGCCACAAGAACAATGCTGAACAAAGTCGATGTAATGTTACCAATGCAAGTATTCAGGCATGCCCAGAATCAGATGAAGTCGATGACAATACTCCTTTGCTGAGAGACAAATGACATGACCACATTAAATCAATAAATATATATTGGATACCTGTAAATTTACATATTTTATTTTTGGAGTGTTACAGTGTATTAGTTTATATTGTTGGATTGTCCAGCACGGCCTGGTAGGGGCTTACTGCCTCAGTTTCCTCCCTACCTTGAACTTACAGCATCTCTTATTGTCCCATTAATTTGTCAGGGGTTACTGCTAATCAGGGCTTTTGTGGGGCTCAATATTCTATCCTCATTTTGAATTGGAGAACCATTTTGAATTTGTAATTTGAATTAACAAGAAGTATTGAAGATTTTATTTGGTGTTTTAGTGTTACAGTGTAACATGCGTCACTGTGGAGAATGATGGTTCATACCTTCGATCTCATGTATCCCATTCAGAGCCTGTAAGTACTATTCCACCTTCTGAGAAAACCGACATGTCAGCATCAACAGGACAAGTCATATTGACCATGTTGAATCAGATTGACGCATCCAATAAAGACTTATCCAGACGCATGGATCAGTTGAAACATAATGGTGGCATAAGTTCCACTCCTTTAACTTCTCAAGTTCCACTCCTTTGACTTCTCCTAGTCTCTACCACCGTGGCTCTGGCACTGTAGCTGCTGCCAAACCAGTGTTGCCTCTACCCCTCACACAAGATGCAGTAGGAAGATTCAAAGTCGCAGTGCAGGGGGATTCTGTAGCGTCGAGGGCTGTAGCCAACCACCAGTTCACAACACCATTAATCGGGATGCTGTAGTCCCTGGAGTTGATGTCCTCAGGTCCATCCCCAGTATTTCCTCCGCAGTAACTCAGCTTCTAGCATCGTATGACCAACAAGCAGTTTATGATGCTTTGCCAGGTAAGGGCAACATAGCCAGATGGAAGTTAGGAAGGTACAACACCAATGATACTACTCTTGTTGGTGCTCAATTCAGATGGTCCAATGAGGGTCTGATCACCGCTTCTCTCTCCAAAAAGCCAACTTATAATGAACTTAGTTTAGCTCAATGCGTCACAGGACAGTTGTCTAACGTTAATTGATTGAGGATTCCACCTTCTTGAGAAATGTTTTCATCCAAGTAGTTTAGCCATGAGGGACGCAGTATCACTACCTTGGCAGGCAGTTCAGTCAGCATCAGCTGTCTCTATGACCGAGATGCAAGAGGGCTGATTGGGCTGGGCTGACTCCACTCAATGGTCACTAAATCGAATTAGTAACTCCCAACTTGCAGTTCAAAATAGTCAAAGTGTTTCATCCATTGGTCAGAATATCAGGATCTGTCAGTATTTTAATGAGGGCACCTGTACAAGTGCGGGACACCATGGATCCTACAAGCATTTTGTGCTCACTGTTACAAACAGGGACGTTCTCTGATGCAGCCAGAATCGAGGTACTCTTCACGCTCTAGTCGTTCACAGGAGCAGAAGACACCAGTAACCAAGTAGTGATACCTTGACACCTGATTATTCGTTAAAGTGCAGTGTGGTCCTCCAGAAACATTTAATAGTGGTGATTATCATTATGGTTCTGAGTTTGAAAATTATCCTCCTCAGGCCTTAGTTCATAAAGTTTCTGGTGACATTAACAGTAATTATTTTGGTGGCTGTAGGCCTTCAACCCAGGCCGTGGAAGTTAGTGACAATATGTATGATCAATCAGTGATGAAAGTGTTCAATGCTAAAAAGTTATATTCATATACTACTATAAAGTGCAATCTGGATGAGAATGGAGTTAGTCCAAAATTACAGTCGAAATCTAGACTTAAATCTCGAAGGGGGTACCCCCATCTTGGACTGTACACTAAGTCTGCAATTTTTTCCTCTTTTCATGATGGGAATAGGGCTCCAATTGTTTATGTCCAGGGTAGGGGTTGTTTTGATCTAGCTGGTTTCTACCTTTGGGTTCAGGACACCTGGGGCGGGAACAGTAGTTTGACTACACATGCTCATCCACCCAAGGGTATGTTCACCACAATAAATACAATTTTCTTGCATGTAGTGTCTTTCTGAGCATAGTGCAGGCCTGGATTGGCGTCCTGACCCAGGGCTTGTATATGGCAACTATTGCAGAGATAACAGAAGCTTGCAGTATCATGGCTTCACATATGATGACTATATGCTTTCTATTATAGATAATATGATAATTTGAGATAGATCACTCGTGTTCAGGGGCAGACATTAGCACCCCCCCCCCCCCTTGTAATGTACAGTATCATATGGAAACAGATCAGATATGATCTTTCCATTCACTGAACACACCAAATATCACCTCCAACTGGTTCAGCAACCCAGTATGGGCCAAGCTTATGAATCCAGTGTCACTGACAGAGACATACGCTGTCCGATCTGGGAGTTTAATTATCGGAACAAATATACAGGTTACTTGGCTCAGAGTAATACTGATTTTACTTTTATTGGTCCAGATAGGTAACCAGTGGAAATTACTAAAATTTGCTAACTACTGGCCATTGCTGACATAATTAAAACTACTGGGCTCCATAACTATAGGGCAGCTAGGATACCTATTAAATCTGCCTGTGAGTCCCATCTGAAAGACTATTCAGATAAGCGAGTTTTGCAGTATATTAAGTTTGGCTACCCACTCTCTCTCTCTTACTGATTGTAGTAAATTATGTAACAAGGAAGTTACTAACCACTATTCATCATGTCCGTATCCCGAAGAAGTACAAAAGTACATTGATAAAGAAAAGTCGTTTGGCTGCTTCAGTTTCCTTCCTACCTTAAACTTACATCACCTCTTATTTTCCCATTAATTTGTCAGAGGTTACTGCCAATCAGGGCTTTTCTGGAGTTCAATATCCTAGCCTCATTTTGAATTGGAGAGCCATTTTGAATTTGTCATTTGAATTAACAAGACGTATTGAAGATTTTATTTCCCACCTTCCCTCCACTTGGAGCTGTGTCTGCTGCCCGACTGGCCAGCTAGACGGCTCCGGGCTGACCCTAGCTGACTCCCCACCCCCCTCTTGATTTTGACTGTAACAGTTCACAAAGCTTGTGGACCAAGGTAGGACCAGGCATTACTCTAGTAGCCCCTTATCTATGTCTCTCACCTTCTACTACTACACTAGGCTAAGCCAGGCACGACCTGGCTTCCCTCTTGAGTTTAACCACATTGTAAACTTTGTGATAAATTATTAATTACAAGCACAAGTTGCTGTAATGAGATACACTAGTTTTAATTTTTTGTGATATTTACCTTTTAAGATTTTTGTAAGACCTGAAACCATGTAGTCTGGCGAGAAACTGTCTTTCGTGAGTATAGATTGGGTCATTTTAGAACAGTGAATATTTATTATCCTGTAAATTTAAAATATATTTTCCTGAATCAATTTGGTCTCATAATTTTATCGAGCTTAAAGGCTGGCTAATGAATTGACGAAATTTAATACTCATCCAGGTACCAGAAATAAAATCTCCAGGAGTGCTATCAATGGAAAAAACTAATTCTAAGTACAGGTGCTACTGCACTTTTCTGGGCAGATCAACGGAACAACGTAATGCTTTCACACAACTAGTGATTAGTTTCCATCAACACGATGGTAAGAACCATTATATTAGGTTATTATTAAATCACATATTGTTAGAAATTTTTAACATTCAATGACCCCAGGTGACCCTGTGTCAAATAAAGGTCACCACCTGACAGGTCCAAGATGAAAACAGTTCCCAATTCAAAAAGCCAGGCACTGTAAACCAATCTTATCAATGAGTAACCACTAACGCACAGTGGCCCTAGGCGTCACAATGACACCAAGGACCAAGGTCTTATCAAAGGTCACAGAAGTCAAATCTGGGCCCACTCTGTAAAACCAGCAAACCAGAAGCCAACACTGGCCAAACCTGCACAAGCAGCACATGAAGGAGTATTAACAAGGTCAAAGCCTAGTTAATAATAATGTACAATAAGAATACCCAATGGGTTTTATATACTTATTTTACAATAATTTAACACACATTCTAATATCATGTAAAATATTCTTGTAAGCATTATGTAGTAGATTTATAACAGTCTATATACATATAAGAATCCATCATGACTAGTAATGCCACTGACTACAAGAGTCCATTATAATGCATAACATGTAAATAATGTAATTCATGTGTATAACATTGCAATTTCAAAGGCACCATTAAGGTACCTGTGCAATTGCAATATATATGTGTGCTCCTTAATGAGTAAGCATCAGAAGTAAAATGCTAAAGCAACGATACTGTTATTTACAGGCTACTTGTATAATTTCGCAAAGCAGCAAAGATACTGGCAATTGTACTTTCATTGAAATTTATTGAACCCACTTGAGTAGAGGCAAGTATGGCTCCATATAGCTACCACAATTAATACTAAGACAGTGTAATTATACTGGGCAATGTCCTTTCAAAACTTCATCAGACATCAACTGATTTTATCTACACAAAATCATTTCGAATGGGATCATTATGGTACCCGAAAGTGCATCAAATCATATGTAAGAGTATTATCCATTGTTTCTTAATGAGTCCAAGCATCAAATAATATCATTGAGTGAAGTGCAGTATGTAAGTTAATTATCAGTTAATACTTATCTGTGTATAGGTACTTTTTTAAAAGAAATCTGTGTAACTGTAATAAGATGTGATAGTAATCAATGATATATGTATTAGTGTATAGGCAATTTTTCAACTGAGTTAAGAATGCTAGTTTATAATCAACTAAATCTTATACTCTATCACCAGTTTATTTCTTATCTTGAGCTGAAAAATTCGTTGACAAAATTTGTCAGTGTGTTTAACTTTACAGAGTTGAGAAAGAAGATTAAATAAATTTTTAGCGAAAAAAGGTTGAAACAGAAAACCAGTATTAGTTATAGATAATAAATAATTTTATGTTATATTCTCTGTGTATATTAACATGCCGCATGCTAAGGAGTTAAAAGCAGTGAGTCGGTCCGACACAAATGGTATCATAGATCCTTACGATCCCGATAATGTTCAAATTAACCCAGGATCATATGGAGAAGACTCAACTGACTATGGATCCTTGGAGTTACCAGAGGCTTCATATTCAGAGAATCTGGAGGGTGAAACCATGTCTAAGCGACTGAAGCTGTTCAAAACATGCAGCATGATGTTGATTTATGCTGGTATGGTAGGTACAACAGACAAAAATTTATGCCGGTGTCCAGGTAAATTTTTTGAAATCCTGACAAACAGATTAGCCTTATTTATAAACCTGAAGTCAGATATTTTAAAGATAATAACAAGTTTGGCGTTAAATCACATTTCTATCACCTCTGCGAGTCATGGAGGCTCAGTGGTATAGAGTTAAACACCCCCCCCCCCCCCCAACTTTGAGGTTGGATGATCAAAACCCAGACCTGACCCTATGTGTGACAGTTGGTAGAATCTTAACCGACTAGTACATACTGATTTTCTCTACTCATAAACCTACCAGTCATGATAATACCTATACAATGTGCTGAACGCCAGGTTTAACTCAAATAAATCAAAAATCAAACTCTGTGAGCCATGGATTAGGACCCAGCTCATGAAAGTAAGGAAAACCAGCCCTACAATTCATTTTGCTAAACATTTACTTACTGCGGATATACTAAAAAAGTTCATTGGGATGTGAATTAAAATAATTACTCTAATTCAATTTATTTGGTTTTTATGTTGCTGTAAACGAACTGTGTGTGGTCATATGGATAGTTTTAATTATGAATGAAAGCAACAAATACTAGATGGTAGATAATTGTTAATGTAAAAAATAAGCTTTTCCCACTTACTTCACATATTCAGAGAAACTTAGACAAGAGTTTCATTGGTAACAATATCTTCCTGTACTTCAGGGTTTCTGGGCTGGAGTTGTCAGTCCAACCAGCATAGATATGTCAGAATTGTATGACATCACACTGGAGAAATTTGTACGAGCTTCATCTGCTAAATCCCTTGGTGTCCTCACTGGTTGCTTCACTGGTGCCTTACTTGCTGACAAATTAAGGTCAAAGGCTGACCTTGGACTGTGTATTTCAAACTTGATAGGAGGCGTCACAATCCTTGCTGTTCCATTGTCTCCAAATATTGCCTTTATGGCCATCATGTTTTTTATAAATGGAATTTGCCATGGCACTCAAAATGTTGGTATGTAAATTCGTGGCTAAGTGTGTTAAACAGCTGGCACAGTCATTGTCTCTTACCATGAACTGTTATGCTGTAGTTTGGTACAATTTTACACATGATTACCAACTCCAGCAGGTTATGTTTTGGGTGCTTTTGTCTGTCTTTCAGTTTGTGAAAAAACTCACAATGTAATCAACAGATATTTCTGTATTTTACTGTTGGTAAAGTTGATCCAAAGAATCAGTGATAAAATTTTGGAAAAGATCTGGATCTCGTTGTGGATACAAAATATATCCAGAATTTTCAAAAGGTCCTAGTTTCAATGTATTTTGGACGACTTCTGGCTTTCTACTTAACATTATTCCAAAATTAATTAACAGCTCTTCAATAAATGTTTACTTTTCTTCTTGGCCAAAAGAAAAAAATGATAACATTTTGGGAAAGATTCTAAAGTTTCGGAACACCCCCTATTAGAGCTGTATACTCTGTAAGTGCTTTTTAATTATACATAATGTGACTACAATTCTCAATTAATATAGTAAAAGTAGAAATAGACTAAGAATGTTTATATATTAATTCACACAGCCAGTACTTAACAATTCCCACACAATGTACACAGTCAAAACTACACATTTATACATGTTAGGTAACACAGAAACTTCGGTTTAAACATTCATTTAAACTTATCATAAAACACAGGCTCAGTTAGTTCATTCTCAGTTATTGAAGAATAGCGTTGTTTCATTGAGTTAAAATAGAGTAAACACGGAATCATGCAATCTTCATTTAAGTATTTGTTTGGTCCATCTGCAATTGCACATAATACTGAATGTTAAATTCTATATTAGACACAATTAGTTAGATGAAGAAAATACAAAAGAAGATCAATTACGGTAATATAATAAGTCGAAAATATTTTATACATCAGTGACTTCATACTCCAGTTTGTAAACTTGTGGTTTACTCAGAGAGTGATTATTAACATTATCATACAAATTACAGTAATGATTATGAAGAATACAATAATGATGATGGATTAAAAGCAAGATAAGTGTTTAAATAAACCTTAATTTATATAATATTTACTTTATATTTCAGTTTGTAGCTCAATAAACCTAGCAATATGGGGACCAGCAGCTCCAACCCCAATCCATTGCCTCCACATGTGCTTCACAATTGGAACCACATTTGCTCCTATGATCACTGTTCCATTTTTGTCAAATATAAAAAGAGACAATCTTACAGGCACTGAAGTATTAGACTTAGGGGGAGGAGACAACATGCAAAATGGTAGTCACATTGAAACAACCCCTTATACTGGACATGTCAGTATAGCATATGCCATATTTGGGGTATGGTCAATAGCAGTGGCCTTGCTGTTTGGTATTATGTTCTTCAAATCAAAGCCATACTCTTCTGGAAGTAAATCTGGAAAGAAATTGAAGGTAAAAGAGATCATTAATCCAGCAAGACTATCAGGGGGAAGCTTAAAATATGGCATTTTCTTTTTGGTCTCCCTGTTTTTGTTATATGTTCTTCTGAATGGCAGAGACAGGGGTATGTCCATGTACCTCTTCGTCATAGCTCATGAAGACATCCTGCAGATGTCCAAACCAATGGCTGCAGTTCTCGTGACAAGTTACAATATGTTTCAGGCTGTTGGAAGAGGTATAGGTGCCTTAATTTCACACTGGTTACCTATAAAGCCCTTTGTTTTTGTCCAGTTATTGATATCATCATTCTTGCAGCTTCTATTATTTTTCTATGGCCTAGAGTCAAATGCAACACTGTGGATACTCTCTGCACTATTTGGGATTGTAGCCGGACCCACATATCCTTCCATAATGTCTTGGGCAGATCGCTACGTGGAGGCAAGTGGTGTTGTCATAGCAGTCATTGACATTGGCATTGGTCTTGGAGGTTTCATTGCACTCTGGCTCTATGGCCATACTTATGAAACAAGTGATTCAGTTGGAGTCTTTCTTTTAGGACTGGTGTATGGTATAATTTTATTGGCGATCCTTATCCCGTTGCAAATAGCTTCTTCATTCCATGGGGACAGGCACAAGAATGCCACAATATCTGCTAATACGGTTCATATACCCAGTACACGAATTCAGGACTTCCGATTGCCAGATGAAGATGAAAATTCCCCTTTACTTACAGACTAAATAAAGTGATCACAAAATGTGTACAAGGGTCTCGTGCAATATGTACACACAAACTTTTCTGAAGCTTAACTTGTTTGATCCTCATGTAATGATTTCTGTAACTGCCGTCAAAATGGATTGGATTTCAAATAGTAAAATAAATATTCTGGATGTACCCATGTTAGGGCCTGTGAACTTTTTTTGTGTTTTGTTTTAATTCGTGTTATTTCCACCACCAGGAGGTTATGTTTTATGGGTGCATTCATCTGTCTGATGTTTGGCTGACTGTCTGGCTGTTTTTCGAAAAATATTCAATGTCACACGAATAGACATTTCAAGGAACCAAATCTATATTTCTGTGTAATGTTACTCCATTGTTTTATACAATGTCTTTATTTTTTTCTTAAAGATGTATATAAAATATCCTTAATCTAATGCCAAAGTAATACATACGTAATTGAAAAATTCATTACTTTTTAGATACATTACATTGCCTATTACACTAATTTAAAAACATTGCATTACACGCTACATCACATTACTTGGTAAAATGGTAATGAGTTACAGAGCATTACACCATTACACATCATTAACCCATGTCATGACCATTTTGAAACATGTTTAAAACTAGGACGAGCATCAACAATTTATATTCTTAATAACCGTCCTGTCTGGACAGTTAAGACTAGGCAATAGACACTTTACCTTACCTCTTAACACAACAAACAGCTCATTTATTTATGATAGGATAAGTTGTATGACCAATTACGATCACATTCGGGACTGCATTATCAGAGCACTGGGGAGGCCAACCAGGTAAAGTGGAACAGGGGGTTAAGCAGATATTAAAATCTAATTCTGAAGAAGGGGGTAATAGTATAACAAGATCTGGAAACAAGAGCATTTCCATCCGTGGTGAAACATTCTGCAAAATTATACATGGTTAGAATAAAGTATTACTATGACCACAATAATGCAATACAATTACATTAACATGCAGAACAAAACTGTAAAAATAAGCATTTTAGCTAGACGAAATATATAACATCACTAATCGTCTTCATTTTTAACAAATACACTCGAATTATTGCTTTTTTCAAATGGTTAATTTTTACTTGAGATATTAATATTGATTTAAAATTTCACTAGAAATTAATTTTCACCAACTAGCTAAAATAAAATGCCAAATGAAAAGTTAAAATTATACATCTATATATGTTACAGTAAAGTTGTGTAACCAGTAATTTCGCGAAATTACTGAATATTTTAGGAATTTCGCGAAATTACTGACCAAATCAGGAATTTCGCGAAACAACTGAAATTTTCAGTAATTTCGCGAAATTCCTGAAATCTCTGCTAATATTTTACACAGCTTTACTGATGAGCAATCAGTAAATTTGTGAAATATTGGAAATGCATTTTTAAGGTTATTTATGTGAAGAATTATGAAAAACTTAACTATGTTATAAGCTAAAATTGAATTTTAAAGTATAAATCCTTAATGTACATCTAGAAATTTAGAAACTGATATACTTTTTGCTTGTAATAATAATTGTTTTATTCAACATTGAATGTGATACCTTTACATGGGTTTGTTGTATTACTTTCATAATTGGTCTTGATATTGAAATTGATCTTAAATTTGTTAACAATTATTATCATTTAAATATATTATGAATTATAATACATATTATACATATTATTATCATACATATACACATTTGCACAAGCACATAGCTTTGTTTCATAAGCATATCAATTTTGATTTAGAAAGAATGGGAATATTTGACTGACATGCTGGTACTTTCTGACTGTATGACTATTTGGTGTATTTTTCAATTATCTGGTATAAATTTTAGTGAAGCAACAATAATGTAACTAATATGAGGTAATGTGATGAAATAAGTGACTTACTTACAAATAGCAGTGAAAGTTGTACATTTAGAACTGTATTTTAATATAAATATATGTTTAATATGTTTGATCTTGTGTAGAAAGCCTTTGAAGTCAATCAATCTTTATCAATGAATAGCTTTCAAGTAATTGTAATTGACTGATGGAGGATGGCTTTCTGCCATGGGTGAGGGGGGGTGGGGATTTATAGTATTATGGTAATTGCAATGTACTTCCAAACAGTTAAAAGATTAAAAGACAGTTTAATATTTCAAGAGGACTTCTTTTTTTGATCTTGGGTATCAAAGTTTCTCATTAATCCTCTCCAGGGTATATAAAGAGACACAAATGTGACCTTTTCATCAGATTATTTCATGCTTTATGGTGTTATAGTCATATTTGTATTTCATCAAAAGTGAAATTTATAGCATTAATACTGGAAGTTATGTCTAATTCTATAGAAGATAGGTTTAAAAGGGATTTATGAGAGGAACAAAAAATATCTTATTCCAAAAAATGTGTATTACACCATGCTTGAGGATGTTAAAGTAGCAAGCCAGAACAAGAACACAAAATGCAGAAAACACTATTACTTGTTGTCAAAGTAAGTTACTGTAAAACATTTCCGTTTTTAAATGCAGTAATCAAATTAGTGTTGCAATTGGCCTGAATCGCCGTCAAAGCAGGAATCCTGAAGGAAAGCTATTCACGCAACCAGTTTGATTGTTGCCCTGAGAGATTATTGACTGAGGATAACGTTAATCAAGACAAGAGTGTTTCACTCAGAGAAGCTGTCAACCAGCAGTCAATGTGTGGGGGACAAGGATTCAAGAAGTGTAGTTGTGCTTCAATGCAATGTAAAAGTAACAGATGTGCATGTTACAAGGCAAAAGTGTTGTGTAACAGCAGATGTCATGGCAGTTTAAAGTGTAAAAATAAATGATCTTATATGTTTAATATTGAATAAATGAACTGTATGCCAAATTATTGTACTGTTGCAGGTGGAGTGTTTAATAAATTTTTCTGAGAAAAATAAAAAAGTTCTTTGATATAAAGTTCTTTGATACTATTGTATTGTATTTTCATACTATTGATGTTATTTGTTGTGTAAACAAAATGAATAAATAAAAATCTGGTGAAATAAAAATCTAAAAAGTATTCTTTTAATCTGCATATAATATTTAGGAGTTTCATGAAATTCCTGCTCGAATATTTCAGTAATTTCGCGAAATTACTGAAAATTTCAGTTATTTCGCGAAATTACTGACCAAATCAGGAATTTCGCGAAATTCCTAAAATATTCAGTTACACAACTTTACTGTAACATATATACAATTAAATTCCATTACCAGTTGCAGGAGGAATAAACAAGAATAACAACATCCTTTATAAACTTTAATCATTTGGAGTTTATTAACTTTATACATGTTAATATATATTAATAACAACATAGTTAGCTTTGTTATGACATCAACTAAGAACCTGTTAGTTTACTGCTACCTTGGTATCTTAGAGTTAACAGAAAGTTTGCACCATAACTTGAGATATCAGTCTAGACCATTAGTTTACTTAGCCCATTACTGTTATCCTACTTCAGTGTTTACTTTGGGTTTACAAACTTGTAACTTCTGTTTGCTCATGTAGTTTACAGACCAAGAGAACTAGTACTACCTTTTGTTAAACTTTTATACAATATATACACTAGCATTAGCTTGTGATAAAGCGTTTAACATATTAAAATGGTAATAAAATATCATGAAATAAAATATACTTGTTTTACTTCATTACTTGAATGTCACCAACTAAAATATGGTAAATTGAAGTTGAATTTACTACCTGCCACTAACTGGCATTTATAATTGATTATATGTATTATTATATAGGGGAGTGGTGGGAGGGAGCAATTAGGTGACTTTCCTCGGCATTCAACCCCACAACTAATGATGCCAGCCAGTATACACCTTTATAAAGCAGAATTGGCGGGAGTTTATGTACTTTTGAACCCCATTTTCGCGGGAAAATGTCTGGCTGTATAATTAACTCACCCATCACCCCACCATTTAATATGTTTAATATTATTCTATTTTCAGGTTAAAACTAGTACATACAGGCTGGTTTCCAAACTAGCGACCACCATTCCCCTACAACTGAATCTGACTGCTATTACATACGCATTCTCCCAAAGTTGGTCAAAGTTGGGGTTTTACGTCCCGTTCAACAGCCAGGGTCATATTGGGACAGGTCCTCAGAATTGCCACTTGTGGGACTCGAACCCACAGAGGTGACAGCCTATGATTAGATGCCAAACTTGCTAACCACTAGGCCACTGAGGACCTCTCATTCTCCCAAAGATGGTAAAAGGTCACGTTGTTCTTTTACATCCCTTTAATAGCTATTGTTACATTAGGATTTTATGTGGAAACGTTTATTTGACACATAAACCTCCTTTGAAGCAAATCTATCTATATATCATGCAAACACCATTTTTATTCATTAGCAAAGAAAGGCAAATTATTAAAATAGAGATATGCTGTAAACTTTAAGCTAGCAAATATGTCTTACCCAGTGGCAAGCATGTAAATAGTAAATCACAATGTAATCCTTGCCGTGTAAACTCGCACCTAAGGGTAAACTTAACTTAAGTTGCTGTCAACTCAATGTTCTCTATTAGTCTTAAGGTAAGACCATCTCATGTAACACTGTAAATACTATTAGTGGCCCTTGCAATCTTATTCAGTTACTCTAAAATTTAAGACCACCACAGGTAACAATGTAAATATTACAAATGGTCTGGTTGTGAACTTACCGTAAATCATATTTTAGAAACAATAGCTTAAGGCCTTCTTAATAATGATATTATTATTATAGAAACATTTTAAAGCTGAAGATTGATACAAATTCCCAAATGTGCTGAAATAAAAGAAGGACTGTCTAAAACAACCAGGCAGAGGTCATGACGTTGCATGGAAAAGTGTGAGTAATCATGGGGGGGGGGGGGGGGGGGCTTGATTTCAAGCATGTAAATATTTAGAGAAGCTTAAAATAGAATAAGCATCCTGTCTCTAATTTAAGCACCAATTTCTTAATTAAATCATGCACTTCATACAGAACACTGACTGAATTTTTGCAATACTCTTGAAAGTTTTACAATATGAAATAACAGCTACTGCACCACATTTCAATAAACTTTATAGCGTATAATTTAATATGTCCAAATATTTCTCCTACTCACAAAGTGCAAATAGAGTTACTTTTTACAGAGATATTTTGCAATTGCAAAATGTTATTCATAGCATTATAACAGTAAATCATTTAAGACCAGTGGCTGTTGCCAAATTATGCATCATATGATCAAAGACTTTTAAATAAATAATACTATACATGTATTTTGTTTTTGTCGAATTATCCTCGCATTACATAATATCTGCGACTTCCCACTTTCACATAATACATTAAAAATCCACCAAGAAAGGTGACTACCTACAAAGCTTGCCAATAAATTATACCTGTAGAACAAATAAAGTAATTCCTTCTAGTGTATTATTATACACAAAGTAGACAACATCATAGACATATACATCTACATTTTTATCCAAATTTTGAGAAGACTTGAAGTAAAACATGTTTTTTTCATATTTCTACAGGCCGATTCTTTCCAAACTACTTACTTAGTGGGTATTATACAGAACTGTATAGTAAAATTCGAGCATTAAAAAGCAAAGCATATACACATTTAAAGTGTTGAGGTCTGCTCTCACACGTCGACTCGATTTTAAGGTCATCCCAGCTACATGTATACCTATTAACATATACTTATAAAAATCATTGTAGTAAATAGTAAAAATAAGATTATTGTCCCACAGCCAGTATCTTTAACTATTGTGACTTGGAGCTTGGGGAACTGACTCACCACCCCCCACCCCCACCCCCCAATCAATATTATGAGACTTCAGTGGCAGGCTGACAAGATCTGCTATGAGGAAATTCCTCTTCCGAGGTTTGCAGTTCAAACACCAGACCTGATATGTGAAAGTTTGTAGTTCCTCACAGATGCCTGGCAGTTTACAGTGCAGAACCTTGACGAACTAGTATGTACTGGTTTCCCCTGTCCTTAAACATACCCCTCGGCCTATAACCTATACAATCTGTTGAAAGCAAAGTAAAAAGTGAATCAATTAATAAATGTCACCTGATTTATTAATGAATTTATTTCGGATTATGATGATTCTTACCTTATCCATGGCAAACAGAAAATTGAATTAGAAACAGAAAATTGAATTAGGATCAAGTTTTTTTAAACTTTCTCTCTCCTTTTTTGTGCCCCCCAATGTTCAGCTATAGTTTGACTACTTGTCACTCTTTATACTGCTCCCCTTAGTCAAGTCATATCGATTTTTAAAGTCACACAACATCTGTACACTTATAACACCCAGATATATTTAGCAACAGACTCCATGAATTTTGACTCCAGTATTGCAGAGCTGACTGAATATCTTGTTTCTGTTCAGGAGTGGATGAAAGGTGTGAAATTGAAACTTAATCCTGTCATGCCTGCTATTATCACCTTGGGGATTTGGAATGCATTCGTAAATTCATGTTGATACTGCAGTTCTTCTGGAAAATCCAGATTCATGTCAAATCCTACCTTGAAAAACTCCACTCTGGCTTCCCATTTCATATTGTATACTTTTTAAATACAACCTCCTCATCATTAAAGCCATAAACCTCTCCCAATCTCTTATTTGCTATCCCTGATCAAGTCTAATGGTCTGACGCATGGAAACAGACCTCAGGCACTTTCCTCAGGCACTTTCCTCAGGCCATCCCTGAAAGGCCATGGTTTGCCACTGCTGTGCCGGTGGAGTGGAACAGGCTCCCATTTAGTGTCATATCACAACAGACCATTTCAAGTTTTAGAAGCCAACTTAAGACTTACCTGTTTCGACTAGCTTATCCACCACCATAGCCCCCCTCCTTTGATAGGTTTTAAGGACTGTCCCTTATTGGATTCCAATGCATTAGAGGATGTTCACCAATTTTGCGCTGTACAAATGCTTTTAAATTTTTATAATTATGAATTTGTTGCACACGAGCCAGATCTCTGATTTCAAAATGGAACAAAAATCATGAGTTGCACTGGGTTCTTCTTTCAAATAACTGCCAACAAGAGCAGTAACAACAGTGATCTAAAAGTTCACACATACAGTTTATGTTCAATTTTACATCTACCTGCCCCCTCAAGGACATAAGGTCCATATAACCTTTGAACTTCTCTCAAACCTTTCCATGTTTTGACAATGCCATTTATTTCATTTTCAACCATTTTCCTGTAAGGCTTTGAGACCGTTTTGTTTCTTTCCAGTTAATGTCTCGCTTTGTCTGATCTTTGTTTATTACAATGCCACATGTATCCAATCCAGATCTACCTTTTCTGTTTAATTTCCGTTGCAATTTGGGCTATGTTCTTTTCCTAATTCACATAATCTACATTTATTTAATTGGGTTTTACATCGCTTTCAATACTGTACAGGTCATATCACAGCGGGTAGTTGGAAGGGCAGAGGAAACCAGTACATACAGTTCGTCAGGGTTCTGTACTGTAAACTGCCGACCAACAGCAAGCAACTACCAGCTTTCCCACTTGAGGCTGTGCCGGGAACCGAACCCCGGCCTCAGAGGTGGGAGGCAAGAGTGTTACCACTCTGCCACCGGGGCCCAACCACATAACCTACAAACACTCCCTTTGCGAAAACACTCAAATATGACAATGTGTGTACTCGCCTCTGCCTCTTGACATTGTTGATTGGATGTTGACACCATTCCTCATATAAAAAGCCTTAAATGTCCTTACATTAACACGGCTGCATGTGACAAGAACAAATCTGGGTAACTGATAAAGACTATGAACCTGAAAGTAGTATTTAATATAGAAAAATCCTATTGTTGAAATTTCCAATGACAATAGATATTTACTTGTATTACTTTAAGGGGTGCACTCAAATATGAATTTATGCTAACTGTGTTGTTTTTATTAAAAGCACCTTTGGCGTCTTGGATCATTTATTGAATGTACTTAGTTATGAATCTTACATTAATTGATGTATTTTTAATCATGCTGTTTCAACATTTTAAAGAAAAACATCATCCCAAACTTACTTATACTTAAATATACTGGTATTTGTGGGACAGTACTTGCCCACCAAAAAAGATGATATTTATCTTTAAAAGACTGGATAAAGTTTACTTTATATACGTCCACCCAATGTTCCATAAAGATATAGGCTACTTGTGGTGTTAAATAAACAATAAGACAAAGTATACATTGTGAGAGATAAACATTGTGTCATATGAGAACATACGGTATCATGCAATTATTTAGTTTACCAATAATAATGATTAAAATTGTTGGTCTATGCAACTGTTGCTTGTGGAATTTGACAATACATTGCCTTCATAAATCACATATGCAAAGTAAATGAGTGATTTTACACAATTATATCCTACATAATTCATTTAGGAGCAATTATACACACATGGATTGTTAATACACTGGATATTGACAGAAAAATTGACGTTTAAACCTATTACAGACACTATCAATAAAGTTGAATCTTCAGTTTGATATATCTTACAGATAGACAACTTTAATAAATATACCAGTAAAACAATTGTATGAATTCGGAATGAACATGCAAATTCTACAAGTTCAAGGTTCATAGAGAGTAGTGAGTTTGATATTTGTAAAACAAAGATGCCAAAGAAAATAGATTTGCAGGACCCAGAAGAGACTATGGATGTCTCAGACATTTGTGATGTGTCCACACCAGGCAGCCAGTTCAGTGACACTGGGGCCATTATCATGGAAGAAGATACAGCTGCTACAAATGTCTCCAAAACAACCAAGTACATCAAAACATTCTTCATGATTTTCACATACTTAGGAACTGTGAGTACATACTAAAGATTATTTTATTCAGATTCATTCCCCTGTAAAATTACGAGCATTGTGTTAAAACATAATACTTTGAAATACTTGATTTCTATTTTATGATTCACATTTATATAAATATAATAAACATTTGCAAGAAAAAAGAAATTATGCACAAAGTAGCTGACCTTAAGCTCAATTTGCCACTTCTATATTTTGATTTTCCTAAGCCTAGAAACACACTTTATACTTGAAAATTCACTGATTATAATGAAGCTTATATATAATTGCCAAACAATGTATTTCATCTTATTCATCCAGGGCTTCACCATTGGTGCTGTCAGCCCAAGCACAGTTGACATGGCAGAACTGCATGAATGTTCAGTTGAGCAGTTTGTCAGAGCGTCATCCTCCAAACCCATAGGTCTTCTACTGGGATCATTTACTGGTGCCATCCTGGCCGATAAGTTTGAGAGTAGAGCTGACATCAACCTGTTTCTATGTAATTTTGTTGGTGGTCTTACCTTCTTACTTGTCGCCTTCTCACCATGGCTTTGGCTGATGTCCTTATTCTTTCTTTTGAATGGGATTGTACTGGGCACTATAAACATAGGTAATTAATTTTTATTTTAGAAAGGACCGTTCCATAAGGCCCGCCCACTTGCTATTATTTGGAGGTTTAGTTCTGACCATGTCTGACCATTCTAATTTAAAAAGCAGTTAGAAACAATAGATAAAAATGGTGGGATATCAGATAGGAAGCAATTTATAGTTGTCATAAATGGTGGGATAAACTGCAAAATTAGACTTTATATAAAATAATTTCTGTACACATATATGAAAATAGTTTTAAAACACGTCATGGATTGGAAAATAATCTGAACCATTTTGTGAGTTACCATTGACATCTAACAATTTAAACTGGAGAAGACTGAGGAAGGAAATTCTATACCATCAGTTCTGAAGCAAATATGACCAAAAGGCAATAACAAGAAAAACTGGTACTTTTTCGATTAAATTTCAGACTATCATTAACCTAAGAACTGCAGTCGTCTCAATGGTTGCTGCTATTGCAGTAAATATGAGGTCCTCGGTGGCCTTGTGGTTAGCAAGTTTAGCATCCAATCACAGGCGGTCACCTCTGTATGGGATACTCCCACAGGTGCCAAGTGCTGACGATTTG